>CM073768.1:67172538-67876728 GCA_037158775.1 Hetaerina titia | reverse complement strand
ACTAAGCTAATAAGGAAACCACGATGTTACCAATCGAGATATGGATATTACTTTAAGCGCTCAAAGTACTCCCGATCGTCTGTTGCCTGTGTTGGTCTTTTATGTGTTTTTCCTATCCCCTTCCCTTATATAAAAATCTATATCTATGTGTGAAAATAATATTTGTTCGCCGTATGGCGGGATTTTCGTGTTTGAATATATATATATATATATATATATATCCATATATAGTTATGTTTATATGATATGCCTAACTTTTGTATTAGTTATAGGAAAGTCCTATAATAAATGTGATTATCTTACCATCCACTATCAGGTCGTTCTCGTCACTGAACCCCGAATTGATTAAAACACTTAAGCATAATGTCCAAAGAAATTTTAGGGAAGGCGCTGATTACGTTTAGGTATCTAGAATAGCAATGGATTCAGTAAACCCCGTATGTGGAAGGTCTTAGTCTGTTTTAGATTAAAGGGAGCAAAATATCTTCTTCGCATACATTTGAGAGGCGCAATGACACAATAATTAAGGCGCTGACATACCTAAGTAGGTCTCGGTTGATGAAAAAAAATTTATGTTGTCAAGTTTGAAATTCAGATGGCAATAAACATTTTCAAGAAATAAAATTGTTTAGGTTTTCCAATAAGAACTTTAGCCACTTTGTTTTCACTGTTATACAAATAGTTTTCATTAATATTCACGATTAACTGATGTAGATCATGTTAATTCCAATAAACCATGAACGAGTATTGGTCCTGGATAGAGTAAAAATTAATCGCTTTGCTGGCGATGAAACTAATTAGTGAAAACATTAGAAATTACATGAATTACAGATTTAGGTATGATGCGGTGGAACTGCTCAATGATTACAGAAACGAAAACTCTCAATTTTCACTTAATAATATTAGAAATCTTTTTCAAGATTTCATCATAGAATTACGGGTATAAATGAGGGAAAACGGGGAGTATAAATGAATTAATACAACTAGGAATGATAAAATGTACAAGTTCAAATGTTTACCATTTATAATGTTGACTTCAAACGATATCACAACATTACATGCCAAGCAACTAATGGTAAAATAGTGAGAACCGTTGATAAATTGTATCAGAATGTTAACTATGATATACTATACTTCTACTATAGCAGGAAAAAATTAAAAAAGTAGGCTGTTGTAAAAACTGTTGTAGGCTGTAGAAAAGTAAGTGTTATTTCATTAAATAATTTCTCTTCATTTTATTCCTCCCTTTCATGCACTTTTAAAACCATTTTACTTCCCACATCTGTAGCACACAACGGATCAATTCGCACTTACAGATTAGACCGGCGGACTCAAATTCATAATTCGATTTTGTATGCATACTGCACTTTCGTTTTGTGTTTCTGAATGGTAATATCACTCAATTCATACCGCAACCAATCACTACTGTTTTTCAAAGCAATCAAATAATGCTCTTCACCAAGTGCATGCTACCAAATTAAACTGGTAATCTACCATTAAGATTGATCGTATGGACAAATACTAGTTAATGGATTATACAGTCACGTAATCTCCAGAGTATTACCAACTTTGAATAATCGTTCTTTGATAACACATTAAATTTAAGACTGAAAATACCTTAATTATTTACGAGTGTATTTAGAGAATTCCTAATACAAATTATGCTCTTGAAGTCATAAATAATTTTAACCCCCAGGAATTACTGTTTTATGCATTTTCCAATGAATGTTATGAGAATCATAACTTATTTCTTCCCAATCAAAATAGGCAATTACGTTTTGTTTAGTCTTCTATCAATTTATTAAGAACAAATAGATATCTTTAATATAATATATCTGCAAAAATTTCAACCAACATTTGCCAAAATGTTTTCACCAAATTATGGTAAAATTTATTATTGTATCGAAAGGTTATGCAAACTTTGTCATAATGCATATTGCAGAATCCCATTTTTTCATTACTATGTATCAATCTGAAATACCTTATGTGTAAAAATACTAGTAAATTGATACTATTATATTTAAATGGAAAAAATAAAAATCATAAAGGTAAACAAACCTCTACGGTTTTCTTTAGTCTTAAATCTATATCAACACGGTCATATTTGGTAATTTAATTTAGTAGACATATAACAGATATTCTCTCTGAATAACCCCATAAATTTGAATAGAATTAATTTATAAGCTAAAAAAATCATTGTCAGAGGCTTTAGAACCAGGTTACGAAGATGGATGGGAAAACTGGGAATGGTGACGGAAAAGAGCCTGGTCAAATATGCAATGAAATAAGTATCGAGTAGAAAGCGTAAGAAATCAATAAATCCATCATAAACAGTTTTCAGTATAAGTGAATGAAATTAAAGAATTTATGCATTGGAATTAGAACAGTGACTAGAGTTAAAATGTAAATATAAAAATACCTCCAATTGAAGCCAATCGAGTATCCACAACCTTGTGGTCTTAGTCGCTCAGCCTAAAATAACTTCAAATAAACATTACAATTCATTTTACATGTAACACATAGTTATTCAAATATTAAATACCGAATAAGAGTAAATGATATCGAGGTGTGCGAAAATCGAATAAAGACCAGCTGAACATTTTGTTCAAATATATTCCCCTTAAAATCAATATGTTTGCTCGAAATCTCTTTCAAACAAAGGAGGAAAAAGTACTATGATATTATTCCATTCGCACCTCTTTTGGATTGATAATGGGCAGAGTATTCCAACAAAAGGCAAATGGATGGTGAAATCTTCGCATTTTTTTACTCAAATTTAGAAGTGTAATTATCATCGTCTTCCCGAACGTTACATCAAAATTAACGCTATTTTTTAGAAACTAAAAGGAAGAAAAATAAATACAAAATAACTTAAACATGCATATATATTAAATTATTACACATATATAATGTTATTATAAATTATAATAACATTATATATATTAAACTATTTTATCTATTTACATAAAATTTCATAGAATATGACCACTATGATAATCATCTTTAAATTTTTATCCATAGTTCTAAGAGTAGTAGTAGTATTGTTGGGGAGGCGACCGACAGCTCAGGTCATTTGCGCCATTAGGGATGGATGGGAAAGGATGAAGGGTGGAGAGAAACCCGGCGTCGGCATTAACCTGCTCTTAACGAAAGGTGCCAAGGGGTCCGCAGCTTAACGTCCCATCCGACGGACGGCGTACTCACTCAAAGCGCCCTCCACAAAGCACCTCAAGTAGGGATCGGGATACCACTGAAAAATATCTGTCGCCGCCGGGATTCGAACCCGGACCCTCTCGGTGGGAAGCCCGTACGTTAGCCACCGCACCATCCCGATCCCCCGCAGTTCTCAGAGTATGTGCCCTCCAGATATTTCCGGAAAGTAATTTTTTGGCGTTTCTTTTAAGGCTGATCAACAGATATGCTATTAGAACCAATAAAGGAAAGGGTGACTTTTTAAATAGTTATCTATACCTGGAATACGAAAAGAACTGACACATTTATCTCAACCAATCAGTATTTGAACTGAAATTGAACTTTGAAATTATTTGCAACATTAACAAGTGTTTTTACTAGCTTTTACTAATTTTTTAAGTCAGAATGTGATCAATATAGTGTATTTTGCACTGGTTGAGGGTATTTCAAGATATGCTATAATTTTTTGAGGATCCAATGGTTCTAAAAAAATTAACAAACTAAATAATAAACTGTAAAAAAACCTAGAGAAAATTCTGAGGCTAGGTCAAAAAATACAAATATTCTAGATGGAGGAGAAATATTTCATCCAATGGAAATTCTACCTGCTGGCAGACTGTATTGATATGCAATTACAATTGAAAAGTCAGGTATTTAATTGGCAAATATAAAATACTCGACTTACAAAACAAGGAATTACCATTAAGGGACAATATAAAGAAAAACAAAATAATTTCATACAAATTAGGGCAGAAAAAGATTTGGGGTTATTGCACCTCTAATTTTTTATGACATACCTAAGGGTTTAAGGGTATTACATTCAGTAAATGCTGCAGAATAGAGAATAAAATGCTGGTTATTACATAGAAAGGACAATGGTAGGGTACAAAACTTGAAACACAATATATTTAGGGTTATAATTTCAACAATTTGTGGCTATCTTTTTTGTGTGACATCTACTGTAGAGCCAGAACTGACTGGCTTAGCAGGAACAGAATGAGTATTCTATTTATGCTACCATTTTATATGATAAAGATTTTCTGAAAATGTATTTTGTACTAAAATGTTTACTCTATATGAAGAATAAATCAATAATGCATTTAAAAATACATCCTGTTGATAAAATTTCAAAATCAAATAGTTTTAAATTTTCAAATAATCTAAGAATAAACTTCCCTTTAATGCTCAAAATTACTTCAAAGCTTGGCATGACGATATCCAGAGTCCCATGAAGTCCCATATCTATTTTGGAATGAAAATTTTAACTGCATATGGTTCATATATCACTGCAAAAGCCGAGAAGCTAAACGAATATTAATGGGTCAAAAACAATTAATGCGAATGGAACATAACCGAGAGATCAATGGGTATCTCAAATTGAGGGGAAAGTACTTAATTCACCCAGCTTCCTAAACAAGCCATTAAAACGCCCGCCGTTATGAGCCTCGTCGGACATCGTTCTGGCCAACATTAAGCGCGACCCCTCTAACTGCCTATTCCCTACCTTCGGATCCTTTCCGGCTCTTCTATCCTTTCGTCTTTTCCCGCCTCAATTCTCGAGCTCGACTTGGAGCGAGCGAAGCAAGCAAGCTGGCCGCAAGCGATCAAATTCGTTCATCACAGTGCCCACGAAGCGCACATCATTTCCATACCTTGACGAACGTTCTCATTCAATTCCGTCCCTCAAACCCAGTCCCCTCCTCCTCCCATCCCATCCCACTCTTCATTAAAGCTCCTTCCTTGGAATTGGTAGCGCTGTGTGCACGGGTCAAGCCCGTACCCTGCCATGAAACTCATTTATCCGTCAACGGGCCCGCCGCCCACTACCTAGAGCAGTCCCCACTGCCCCCATCATCCGTCCTCCCACTCCGTCTTTCCTAGTCGTGTCCCAGATACAGGGGCGAATGGTGTGACGACCTTTGCATCCGTCTGGGGCCGCCTCGTGCCTTTGCAATAGGGTGAAAAAATATTCGGCGGAATCGCTCGGCTCTTCTTCCGCGACCATCACCGCCGCTACCAATCTCCGTCTGTTGGTCCCTATCTCGCCATTTTTATCTTCTTTCTTTAATCGTTTTTTCCTTGCAAATCTCTTTCAATTGGATTTTTCCCTCTCCTCTCTCTATCCTTTACTTCAGAATTTTAAGAGACCGCCACCTCTTTCAAATCAAAAACTTTAGATTTTCGGACTTTTTACCCAGGTTAAAATAATGGTCCAAAGTGAACTTCCCATCCAAGCAAAAATACCCTCGAGGGATAAGACAATTAGGATATTGTTCTCTTAAAACTCTGGCAGTTAAATAATTAACATCCCCTCTTTGCTACGTCGAGGCACGAAAGAATTTTTATCTCTTAACAGTCTGGCTTATAACTATTTCATCCCCTTGTTTAAAACTAATACAAGAAAATTCCAGCAACTAGTTTAATTCAAAGGACGTAGTAGTAGCTTATTTTTATCTCCTCATGAAATTTGTGGCGAAGATCATCCTCGTTTCCGGAAAGTGTTCGAGGTGATTCTAAATTCCTCATTTCACTGACATGAAATGTTGGATTCAGCTCCCTGATTCGTTTAAGAATTCAGCGCATATACAAACAAATGATAAAGTGTTAGAACTTTCGAGATTAATAAGAGATATGGATAAATTTCACCGAAGTAGCTCAGAGCAAAATCCTTAAGACTAAGAAACTTAATTTTTAGCTATTTACTCTATAATAACCGTCATCAGAATTTCCTCTCGAACATTATGAGCGAAACTTAGATATCGTAGTGCACATAAAGCTGTTGATTTCAAAGTTTGATCCATCGTTAAAATTTTATAACCTTGCATTAGTTCCATAATTTAATAGTCTCTACTGTGGCGAGTGCATACCTTGAGTAGAATCACCTCCCGCCACGAACCCTAAGGAATGCTTACAGTATGAATGCGTGCATAAGTGAACCAATAATGTGTTTACTCTTTGCAGTGCCACTGTTTTTGCCAATAAAATTAAATATTCTACAACATAATATTGAAATTGAATGTAGTAATTGGTTTTTTACAATTTACTAAAATAAAAGAGTTAGAAAATTTCAATTAGTAAAATGAAAAAGAAAACCCATAGAAAAGTATATATTTATAGACACACACATATATAATTGTGTGCGTCCAAAATTCAAAATGATGCTCCAATATAAAAATATCTTGAAGACTTAAAATATGTAACCAGAGAGCCAGGAAATTTATAAAAATATCGATTACCGCAGACAAACCTTTTTACCATTTCTAAATAATTTATCTTCATAAACCTTTAGCTTTATCTCTGGCAGCTATCAAAGTAAAAATGTCACTTTCAAAGTACAAATGTTAATTTAAAATGCCTATAAACTTTTCTTTATAGAAATGCAAACCATGCCAGAGAACCATTAAATTCAACAACCAATATTTGCAAGAACAATATTCAACAAATACGTAAAATACTAAACATATAATATTCACATTTCCAACGCCTTATATTGTGGAAGTTAATTCGAGGTAGTCTCAAATAAAAATATTTTATTCTAGCAATATTGATGTAATTATACAATTTCATGTTCGTAATTCAATCAAAAAAAAAGAACATAAACATCTGAACAAATTCAAATTATTTCCAGAATACATCCAGATAAGTAATGTTTCCTAACATCTACATTATCTCTCATTACAGAATATACTAGAAACATTGGGAAAGAATACTGAATAAATGTGCAAATAAATCTGTTCCATCAATAGAAATATATATCTAAATCCTGAGATAGACAAAAATAATCAGAATGGAAAGTCACCAGAGAGCGTAGCGTTTTGCTTCATCCCAAGGTCTAAAGGACAAAGGCAATGATAATTTGAATTTAAAAAGTAGAGGGCGAGAGGAATGAATGACAAAATAGGGGTTGCAGACGCATTTATTATGACCGATAATTTGTTAAAGAAAACGTTTTTGAACTTTGTCTCGTCATTCTAAGTAACAAGAAATCTGTTCAAATTTAGGTTTCTCTTGATGTAGGGGAATATTCTTCACCGTATATATGAATAAGAGCCAAAATCCTATAAACGTTCCGTCGATCGTTTTGAAACTAAAATATCCATTAACTTGTTAGCAATTGACTATCAGAGTAACACTTTTAACATAAATTACCTTTCTCAATGGATTTAAGGGGTCCCATTTCAGGAAAATGAACCACCATAGATGAATTTTATTTCTTGCACAGGGTAAATTTATGCCACGGTAGTAGTTCTGTCTCCACATAACGAATCTCAGGGACTTCCCGAATCCGTAGCACATGAGAAGTGAGGATGAAGACCCATAGTATTACGAAACAAGATTAAAGAGACGTAAACAATCTCAGGGCACTTAAGCCAGAGGTGGAAAACTGAGCTGCTTCATGGTTCGGAAACAACTAGTAGAACATTTTGAACCGCGAAGACCAATTTAGGACATTAGCTGTGAAGTGGTATCATTGAATTTCTGACTTCCAGACTTCTTTTAATGTTGAGCGCACAATCAAGGCTTGCTTTCAAATTTTTAATCAACTTTCTTTTTTTTAAATAATTATGAATTTACAGGCAAGCTATAAATCATCCAGTGATTTCTTATTCCTCATAGCCTTTCCAAAGCTTTAAATTGGTGGAAACCAGCCAATGAGAAAATCGCCCCGAATAAGTAGTTTTTATTTTGACTTTTGTTTAAATGGCATACTGACTTACGCGAATGTCCATTCGGATGTGATTTGCTGAAAATTTAAAAGGCGATATGCTTTCAATTCTTCTGGGCTGCAGTTTCAAATGTAAGGTAAAAACATATATTTTTTTGTATTGGAAGGAAAGTAAATTTTTCGTTTAAATATCTATCTCTCCCATACTATATCTTCCGAGAAACATTTTAACTGGATGTATGGTAAAAAATTATTCCATTAATAAACGCTCATTAATGTGACAAAAACGAAATTAAATCCAACGCCAATCACTTAGGGAAATGACCATGTCGAAGGAAGGTCAGATAAATAGGAAGCATTTACCCATTACGTTGATTTGGCAAGAGCATCTTTCTCAGTGTTTCTTTGTAAAATTAAATTTTAAAGCTAATAGCAATGTTAAAGCATCAGGGTAAATGATTTTTAAACTTTGATAATTGTCAAAAAAAAACAGTTTCTGGTGTAACTTTGTGGAAAATCTTCATATTGATAATATTTAAAAACAAACAACTTTGTTTTTCACTTAAATTTTTAAGTGGAAAAGAAAAGTTGTTTGTTTTTTAATAATATCAATTTGATAATTTTTGTATTGCAATGTGTATTAGCGGATGACTCCGTTAAAAGTTACTGCTGCGGTATTTCCCAGTTTCTTTGAATGAGTAAATCAAAATTGATAAATATTCCACTAAAATTTGCTTGATCAAAAGTATTGCAAAAAATAAATGGCGTGCGAATAGACAACAACAAAACACAGTTGGAAGAGAATTTAACTACAAGGTCAGTCCCAAAGGTAGAACGACTTATTTTTTCCCGAGTAGACGGACGGATGGACAGAAGGCTGTTTCTCTGGCTATGTTTTGGGGAGGAAAGTCTCTGGAAAGGCTGGAGGTCGGTTTCAGTTGACTACCAGTCTTTGCGGAATGCGGATCGTTCGTTTGCGAAACCTCTATAATGTGACCTCGTTATTGTTTGTCATATACCGTTTGTTGGAACAGCGCTAAGCCTTGAAATTTTGGGTGAAACTGAGTTAAATTGGGAAAGAGACTAATGACATGTTTACGGTGATAACGCCATAGGTGGATCGGGTGTTTTCGAGTGGCACAAGTTGTTTCGGGAGGGTAGAGAAAATCGAAAATACGCCGAACGTTCAGGACGCCCGTAGACCTCAAAAGTGAAGTAATTCTTGCAAGAGTAAAGGATTTGTTGAATAGAGATCGCAGATTAAGAGTTTGCATGGTTTCTAATGAACGTGGCATTCCTAAAAGTGATGTGCATCGACTTGTGGCTGAAAACGGACATGAGAAAGGTGTGTGCGAAGTTGGTGCCGCGAGTCCTCTCGGACCAATCAAAGGAAACTCGCACTTAAATCTGCCAAGAGCTTCTCGACCATGTAATTCGTGCTGAAAGGACATCAGCACGACTCGGTGGAAGCGCTACAACAGGCTGTGACGTGGAAGCTTAGCAGCATCCCGGGAACCGCCTTCCAGAAGGTGTACGAAGTGTTTCAAGCCCGTTGGCAGTGGTGTATGGACGCACAAGGGTGCTAATTCGAAGACTTTGAAGTGAATTTATCAATTCTGGCAATATTTTTTTTATCGGCTCACTCCTACTGCTTTTGGTACAGACCTTGTAATCACAACCTGAGCGCAATATAAAATATATATATTTATATTTAAAATATATATTATTATATTATACTAATACAAGTAACTGGTCGTGTTCAAATACTTTATTTTCCAAAATAAACCTGTTGTTTAGAGATTCGTCATGAGATGCATATCAATTTACTGCCTATGATATATTTATAGGAATTTCCTTACCATAACATAGGCTGAACTAATTAGAGCATTCCGTAGCGGCTATAGCATAACGCAGCAGAACGTGGTGTCCCGGATACAAATCTCGTGTGAGGTTATAGTCACATCTAAGAATCCAAGTGGCAGGATATTTTGGTTACTAGAACCTTGTGAGAAACTAAATGGAAGCACTGTGGAAAGGAAATATCTCCCCATCTGGAATTTGTGAATTTCACTTACTTTGGTATGAACTGCCCAAATGGTCTGTCGTATTAAACAAATCATACGTACATATTCAAATCCTTGTTGCACTGAAGATTTTCATGACCCCCTACTGTCAAAATCATTAAGCCTTTTGCACGACTTGGACTACTACGAAGCATATTCATAAAGTAGCGGCCGTTTGCTTATGTTTAAATATTGGCGCTTTAGAACACAGTTTTTCTCCTGCAGCGCCATTTACTGATTCATTGAGTGCATAGCAGCATTTGTTTTGTTTCAGAAGTTGTTTGCTTATCCATGCATACAAACAACTATGTCCGCGACAATCGTTGATCTCACCAGCTGTGAAGTGCGTTCTGTCATACGATCCTTGCATGTAAAAGGATTTTCGACTGCTGAAATTCATCAGGAGTTACGCCTAGTTTATGAACCTAAAGTTATGAGTAAAGGAAAGGTCAGACAATGGATTTTAAAAATAGACGAATAAATGTCCATAACGAAGAGTGAAGCGGCAAGCCCAATATTCTGACCGATGAAATTGTTTCGCAAGTGGAACAAAAACTGCGATGTGATCGTCGATTGACGATTAATGGACTGGCTGAACAATTCCTCAACTTGGACGCATTACTGTCTACAATATTGTCACGGAAAAAACCTCGGATATCACAAATTGTGTGCAAGGTGGGTACCGAAAATGCTCACCGACCACCACAAAGAGCAAAGAATGCCCAGTGGAAGAGAGTTTTTTGGGCCGCTACCAACAAGATGGAGATGATGAGACCTTGCACCTAGCGACTACTTCCTCTTCTTGCACTTGAAACAGTGGCTCAGTGGACAATGTTTCGAAACCAAAGAGAAACTCAAGAACGGCGTTGTCAATTGGTTCAACCCTCAGGCGGCGAGTTTCTATGCAGAGGGGTTAAAGAAGCTGGTGCAGCGGTACGAAAAATTCTTAGAAGTGAACGGCGATTATGTAGAAAAGTGAAGTAGGTTGTTAGCTAACTAAAAGTGTCAATAAATTGTGTTTTAAATTAGTATATTTTTTCCTGTGACCAAAGGGCCCTTACTTTATGAGCATGCCTCGTATTTTCGTCGTCTGTACCGTTTTCCTTGGTCACCCGAAAGGGAAACTCTCATTGTAGTGCACCTTCCTCTGAGTATGACATCAAATTAAAATTGGGTAAATTTATTTGTGCGAACCATAAAAATTGATAAATATTCCAGTGGTATTCAACTGCATTTGTTACGCCCTCTTCGACTTACTAAGTGCACAGATATTTTAAGAAATATTTTTATTTCTCTTAACTTTGTATACACGATCCCCATAGATAATCAACAAATGTCACAGTTTCTCAACGTCAGAGTTTCTCAAATGTCAAAGTTTCTCAACGGCCTCTATTCTAGATGTTTATTCGTTCTCCTGTTATTCCATTCCTTTTTACAACTACACTAATCCACTCGAAGTCAATGTTTATGAAGGGGAGTGCTGGCGCAGAAATAAGTTGTATGGTGTATGAAATTATGGGTAAGGAAATTAGTTTCGTTCCCTTGTGCCATCATTCGGTTTAACAAGTTCTACTTACGAAAACATGGCACAGTTCTCAGTTTCAGGTGGAGTTCTCCAAAGGGATTACGTATGATTTGAATCTGGAACACTCCGGTCAATATCCGAACGCACTACCCACGAGGTTACCACGCCATCCTTTAATACGTCTGTGAACCATGTATTAATGCGCACCATATGGAGGATAATTTTTTTTACGAAACATTCTTCAATGAAAATTGGCTATACAATTAATTATACTTTATTTTTTATGATAAATTAGAAAAAAATCACCTAAAAAAACTTTTAATGACACTGTTCATGATAGGGATAGGCATCAATGGGTTCATTACTAAAAATTGAAGATTTAAGAGTTCGGCATTAAAGAAAGTAAATGGCAATTCCCAAATGCGAAATTTGATTCATCCATAAAAAATGTGCTTGTGCCATTCAGCCAGCGGGAATGCACATCGTCTAAAAATGTAAGTCAAGCAAAATATTTATTTGTAATTTATAGAACAAAATGTAAGAATGGATATTTTTCGTTGATATTCCTAAGTATGTTTAAAAAAATAACAAAGGAGAATAAAACGTTTAAGGCAATCAACCCGCAGAAAGGTATGACATGAATTACCAATATAATTAGAAGTTCTTTGGAGAATACACTTGTATGATTTATAAGTTCATGATTCATTTTTACCTATGCCAATTTCGAGCGTAGAACTTCCACAATCATGAAAAAAGAAAAAAGTTCAGACATATTTCATCCACTACAGCCCGCCTCTTACACGAGTGATGGAACGGAATGAGATATTAGTTACAGCGGCCTCGTCCGCGTTATGTGAGGCTCTTGAAAAAGATGCCTTTTTCGCGTTACTCTTGAGGCCAGGGCTAACCACCTAGGTCCGATAAAAAATTACATTATTTTGAACTCTGGAAATAATTACGGATGAAACTTCAGTACTTTTTAGTTTTGGGGTCGTGATGTGAAGGGAAAGAACTAAACCACCTTCTGCAATAACGTTTCCTGTGATTATTTCCGAGTGGTTGCTTTATGTGGAAGAAGAACTTCAAATTTTGGACGGAGAACTCCAAATTTCCGGATCAATGTAGAATATCTTTTAAGGGGAATTTCTCTTATATTTCCTAACATGGCCTTCTTTCCGCATGAAGCTTTCAATTCCGTTTCCAAATTTCCACTCTTCATATCACGCTATTCTTCCTCGCTCGCTCTCTAGTCCGAGCTGAAATAGCGAGCTCGTTTTATTTTTTGTTATTCCCTCCACGTACCATTGTCTTTTTATGGTTTTCCTTCGCCTCTGGGGTAATTTAAATTGATAATTTATTATTACCAAGGAGTGCCTAATCACTGACGATGCATGCTCCACCTATATCCTTTCTTTATTATCACAAAATATAATGTTTAGCCATCAAATATTAAATTAAAAAATAAGAAATATTCCAGGATTATTCTGACAGGTTATTAATGACAGGATAAGCAAAATAATTTGATTGGCAAATCAATTAAGCTTCAAGCAAAAATTTAATTCTAAATCTTTAATTCTCATAGGAATGAAAATTAGATAATGATAAAAAGAGGTAATCCTTTGGTAGAGAAATTAAGTTACAGTATATAAGCTTCGAATGTGTGTAATGTTCCCGATCATCTGATGTCTGCAGGTAGAAGACACATTATTTAAGAATTAGACTCTGAAATTAACGGAAAGAAAAGTTTAGAAAGGTTGCCGATTGTAAGTACAAAGGAAACGTTTTCAAAATCCTTGCATGAATTTGCAATATTTTATAATTGAAATTGAACAAAGAATATAGATTTAGGAAAAATAAATCTCGGAGTGAAGACATTTCTGTTTGGTTAGCCTTTCACTTTCATAAATACAATTTCCTCTGTATTGTACACATACCTGTACAAATGCCTTCCCGTTTAATATTTGGATACACGCTAGGTATACGTTTAAAGATATTGTGGTTTGTGGAATTGGAAAAAAAATTTGTAGATTTTACCAACTTTATTTCAGTATAACCAGTTTTATCACATATGCGAATTATCACTGTATACACTGTATAAAATGAAGGTACATCAAGAGGTGATAACACCTGGCAAGCATCTGATGAAACTGGTCGCACCGAAATAAAAACTGAACTGAGGTGAACATATTTCTCCAATTCCTCAAAAGTCGATTGCAGAAGCTTTAGCGTGATACCTCTCAACTCACACATGCGTTCGTTCCTTGAGGATGTGTGAAATACTATATTCTAATGGCCACATTAACTGAAAATGCAGAAAGAATCACGATACATGCCGGGCAAAGAGGAAACCCACATCCAATATACGAGCCCAATGTGGTCCCAATATTTTAGCTCCCATAGCCTTGATAATGCTTGGATCTACTATAGAAAATTCGAACCTGATTCTAGATTCCACTTGCAACAGAGTCGCCTGCCGAATTTGTGTCCGCTTTTAGTCCGAGAGGAGCAAAACTTTGGAACCCGAGGAGAAAGGGCTTTTTCTCGGGTTCTCAGGAGCACTAGCTCTTTTTGCCAGATGACTGACAAAGACTCTGGGTCCGCGAGAAACCGAGATAGATTCAGTTCCATATCTGCTCTCAACTGGCTTCAGAATTGTTGGCGCTCCTTAACAGAAGGTGGATGCATAGAATATTCAGGTCACTATCCACTTTGTACCTTCAGACTGGGGAAATTCAACGTGCATTAATTCATAAATTCCCATCCATATGTCGTCGCTGTGTCATGTCATCTGAGTCACTTCCCAGAATGATAACCATAACAGATATGGACGTGGGGATAGAATGTGCTGTAAAATTAACCTATTTTTGAGGATTCACACACATTTTAAATTTTTGGACGATAACATTTTTAGGCTTTTTTACTGGCAATTGTCATTGAAATTTTCGATTTTTTTCAGGAACATTACTACAAATACATAAATAATCATTACCTGTAAGTTTTAAACCTTAATACCTTCCATAAGTACTTGCTCATAATGAGTATTTTTGTAGTCCAAGAGAATAAGTTGCATTTGTCTTAATCAAAGATAAACAAAAAAATAGCCTAAAATTGAAAATTTCTCCATATTAAAATTTTTTCGGTTCATTTGGGACATCATTCAGAAAAATACTCGTATTTTTGTATGTATTCCCAGATATTCCTGGGAAACCATAACCGGCACAGGGAAAGGAACTGACCCTCAACCCTGATGAGTGAATTTCACGCGCCGTCGGGCCTAGTACTGGGTGAACCCTACCATCACCTACCAAACCGAACTTCGGGTTGAATACTGTGTTAATGGTTTATATACATACCTTCAAACACGAAATGCCGCCATAGGGCGGACAAATATTCATTCACATGTAGATAGATATAAGGAAAAGGGATAGGAACACATATAAAGGATGAATACAGGAGAGGTGGGAAGGCAGAGCAGTCCTTGACAGGGACTTGTACACCGGTTCGACTTGCCGGGTCAATGTTCTAACCGGTTTTAAAGTCTCGGTCAAGGAAATATTTTTGCGCTTGTGATCTTCTCGATTGCGCCTTCCCCAACTCTCCTGCGTTCGTCCTTCATAAGTATTTCTATCCCTTTTCCTTATATCTATTTCCAAGAGAATGAATATGCATATATATATAGTATATACACCCACACATACACACGTGGCCATTATGTAATTTCGACGCATGGTTTTATTTTGAACCATTTATCCATGACATCGCGGTAAAACCAGCCAGGAAATGTGGAGAAGGGTTTGCCGTTCCAACGCAGCCGGTTGCCAGTTTGCTTCAAGCAGTCTTTTCCGAAAAACGTGCCTCCGCTTGAAGTGTGTTTTTCGACTTTGTAACAGCGTTCGCTTGAACAGCGATACGCCATCAACTTTTCGTGCAGATTGGAAATAACGCAACCGAAACTTTCCAGATGCTTACAGAGGCTTTCAATTATGACTACAGTTCAGGGTCATAATCCTGGGGTTGGCATAAGCAGGGCCGGGAAGAAGGCGTCAACGAACCTCGTTCTGGGCTCCCAACAACGGCCAGAAACGACGAAAACGTGAATCGAATGCGGGAAGTTTGCGTTCCGACCGTCGATTATGCATCCAGCAAATTTCCGACACCCTACATATGTCCACATCTGCAGCATATGGGGTATTGACCGAGGATCTGTAAATACGCAAGGTCTGCGCGAAACTTGTTCCGAAAGTGTTGCCACGTCCTTCATCGTTACCAAATTCTTGGCCCGGAGCTCCCGGTGATCCTCCAGTCCCCTTAAAGTGTCCTCTTTGTTCCGTGCGACTTTTTTTGTTTCCCCAAATGGGGAGAGAGCTGAAAGGAAAGCATTGGGAGACCGTGGAAAACATCCAAAAGTATGATATTTTATAGGATTCATTGATGTAGTTTTTTCATCAGCTTTTTGTCTATTTTGTCTACTTTTATTGTCTAGGTGATGTAATATTACAGTAGATTATAATGAAAAACATCGAACAAAGAACATTTTCATGAGCTATTATTTTTTCAGTAATTATCCATTGAAAAAATCATTGTTGCAGATTAACAAGCATTGGTATATTGGTTCAAAGGAAGGAGGAAATAAGGCCAGAATATTAGAGTTGATTTCACATAAAAATATGTTAGCACTACCACGTATCAACTCATCATACTCCTTGATCTTCTCAAATTGATATGGTTAAGTTATGCAAATCAGAAGAAAACCCCAGTGAAATTAATGAAACAAGATTCGTATCACATGTTATTGCCCTATATTGGTCTATGAAACAAATTCTTAGAGTTTTCACATATTTTTAACTCGTTCACTCAATTCTAGCCAAAAATCCTTTTGTAGTTCATACGGATCCCATTAGTTGATTGTGTTTTTAGTTGTATTAAAATGGGCCAGTTTTAAGAAGCCCCTGGTAGGGTAAATAACTGAATTCACATCAGATCAGGTTACTATAATAGGTTCTAAACTTGTGTCAGTCCTAATATGTTATAATAAATACATTTTATTGAAAACTCAACGATTTTAAGAGCGATTCAAAAAAACTTGGAATCCTATTATGCCTAATAAACTGGAAATTTGAATACTTTTCAATAAAAGAAAGGATATTTCAATATTTTCTGTTTTTCCGCGCACAGAAATTAGTTGTGCCGTAGAGTTACAAAAGCTAACTCTTTCCTTTTTAAACCTTATCAAATTATAACGATTTATCGCAAGTTATAATGGTTTAATCTACTTGCCCCCCACTCCATGACTGATCCTACACTGAAATATGTTCAGAAGGGATACCAAATCATTTGTAGCCGAGAGAAGGTAGACACAATCTGTCCAGTTTCTATTTCTGCAGGCTCCTGTCACACACAGATCAACAATTTCTCCAAATCATGGGTACAAGTGAGGGCATATTATAGAACCGTTTCCAACTGTTCTATGGCGATTGTCTCACAGTAGACCCACTATCACTTGCTACACACACACACAAACATATATATATATATATATATATATATATATATATATATATATATATATATATATATATATATATAACTTTTGGACGGCACAATAGAACACAGAATAAAACAGATAACACGTAAAAGGACACTCACACTGTAGATGATTTAAGCTTTCGGCCTACTCCGAGGCCTTCTTCAGGTCAAACTCCGACCTGACTTCAGGTCAGAGTCTGACCTGAAGAAGGCCTCGGAGTAGGCCGAAAGCTTAAATCATCTTCAGTGTGAGTGTCCTTTTACGTGTTATCTGTTTTATTCTGTGTTCTATTGTGCCGTCCAAAAGTTATATTGATCTCGTGGGTACTACCGCATCATAGATTATATATATATATATATATATATATATATATATATATATATATATATATATATATATATATATATATATATATATATATATAAAGTCTCATATCCTAGAAAACCGAAGAAATCGAAATTTAGTTTACTTGTTGGGGCATATACAACTATTCGGTTAAAAGAATAATTCCGATGAAATATGGACATCCCCTCTCCTTCCGTGGCAACAATATTGGAAAATTAGAGACAGCTAAGTCCAATATTTAACCAAATATATGGGATTTAACCTGACTTTGTCGCGGATTATCCAAATGTCCCGAAATCCGTAATAGCAGAAAGACAGAGGTTGCAGAAAGGGATCGGAAAATGTTAACTGCGAGAGTTTTGGAGGAATCTGACAACCCAGAAATAATTTAGATGAAATCATATTTCTGGCTCAATATTAGAACTAAATATTTCAGTTTTTCTATTTGGCTGCAACGTGGATCTTCCAAGCCGTTGGTGTTTTCAAAAAACATGTTTCAGCTACAGCATAAAATACTGCAAAACCTCGAGAGGCATAAAAATTCAAGGCGCATGATATGCGCGGTAGCCGGAATCCATTCCGCGAGGGAAAATAAAAATCGATTCCACAGTAACCAATCCTCGTATGAAGTTCATTCCACTTGCAAGAGTAGGTCTCATTCTTCCACTGTTACTTGTGTGACCACTTCATCCTTAAATCCCTATCGATATACTTGATGTCAAAATATCAAATTATTTTAGAATAAAATGTACAAATATTTTTAATTAGATTAATAATTAGTTAATAATTATATTTTTCAAATTACCGGAGCAAATCTAAATCTAAATCGAGAAGTTTTGGCTGAGATTTTACAGATTTGTCAAGTATTTTTCAAACATTCCCCATTTTTACATGTCCCCATGGAGATAAATTTAATATATGCAAGGAAAAGTTTAATAAGTAATTACATAGATGAGCTACAACATTCTTTAAGTAGATAGACCTCAACTGTACATAGGTTAGACAAATCGTTTCATATCAATCGTAGTGTGCTCCAGATTATTTTAATGGATCACAGTGTAATCATGTGGTAAAATATTTTTGCTGTCAATAGTTGTCATCAAACCCGAGATAGAATTAGAGTCGGATTTTTTTTTTAATTTTTGAAGGATCAACAATATTTCTAAAACCTCATGCATCATCATCAATTTAGACCCCGAATTACTACTCTAAATATACGTACGTATGAATGTTTATAACTCATTTTTTCTTGAATAATTGAAAAAAAAAGTCTGCCATACACATATCAACGAAAGAGGAGTCTTAACTTTTATAGAGCATATTATGTGGTCGAATTATATAAAAATATTAACTAAATAGCACAAACATATGGGTTATGCTAATGCCTAAAAACATACAGAGTTTTGAATGCATGATATTGTAATATAAAGTCATTGAAAAGTCCAGTTGTTATAAAATATTAATTGTGCACCTTTTATATATAAAATAACGTATCCATTGATCTAAACAAAAAAATTCAACAATAATTTATATTTACACATTGAAATGTTTTAATTCCTTGTTGGATTAGATTTTTTGAAGAAGTCCATTTCAATTTTTACCTCTAAAAGAGCAATTTTTTTTTACAATCTCCGTGTCCACCCACATCTTATAATTTAAAAATGATTTTCCTTGTTTGAAACTTTAGTTAACGACATTCGAGCAGCACGCAAGCAACCAATGTTTTGAATGTAGCACCTATTCCACGAGTCGCAACCTTTTTCCTTGGGGTTCAGCCAAGTACTTTAATTTGGAATTCTTAACAAAAATTATCGATTGCAATTTTTCCCTACGCGAGGGAGAGGTGGGCACGGGGAGAAGGGCGGCAGGGAGAAATCCGTGAAAAGCCTCGACAAAATTCCAGTGCGCGTTCCATTTAGACGTGCCCAGAGGTAAGGAGACTGCAAAAACTCCGCACAAACGCAAAACTCATTTCCCCGCATGTTTCAGATTGAGAACTCAATCTCGCCGTGCCAGCGCTCCACTCCCCACTCCTCCCTTCCCGAGGTCCGCCCACCCTCCTCTCCCGTTTCCCCTAACCACCAGTATCTCGTTCCCTTCCCCCACCACTTTCCTCACCCCCTAGCATCCTCCTCATCCTTCCAGCCCGAAAAAAATGAAAATATGTGAGGAGAAAAAAAGGATGGAATGAAATCGTGAAACTATTACTAGGCAGCCCCGATTCGGACAGAATAGATTCAGAATACAACTGGATGGGGAGCCGACTCCTGCGAGGATTGGGAAGGAGGGCTTGGGGAGGGGCTGGTGCGACGGGATTTGGTCGTGGGCCTCAGGGGGAGGAGGAAATGGGCGGCAGGGTCGAAGGAAAGGGTTTTAGAAAAAAACGATACGAGGAAGGAAGAGGGAGCGATGGAAACTTCGCGAGGGGTAAAATCGTTAACTGCCCGCTAAGAACAAATAGTCTGAAGAATAAAACGAATATTCACAGAAAAAAATAAACACATATAAACGGTTCCAGCCGCTTGAATTGTATTAGTATTGGTCGGTGGCTCGGAGCTAAATTGTCGAGAGTGGAGGAAGGGGAGTTGGGCGGCTTCGGGGGGGGGGGATGGTGGGAGAGAAAGGGGAAGGCGGTAGGTTGCGAGACTCGAAATCCAGTGAGACGAAGGGGTTATGTGGGTAGTGCATGGAGGAGGGACAGGAAAGGAGAAGTAGGAGTTGGGAGGGGGAGCTGGGGAAAGAAGGAATGGGATATTTGTAGGAGAGGGGAATGAAAAGAAAGGAGGGATAAAATAAAGTAATGGAAGTGAGAGAAGAGGAAGGAGAGAAAAAATGTGGGTGAGAATCGAGTGAGTGGGTGTTCGTTTGGTTGAGGTGGTGGAGAAGAGTGTGGAGGGCTGTGAGGGGGTGCGGGACGTGGGAGATGGGGGTGGCGGGGGATAAGCCGTGGTGGAGCATAAAGCCTTCGGCCCGTAAGCTAAGCCACACAAGGCACACTCCTGTTTTAATGAGCAGACCCTGACGGAGAATGAATGAGGTTAACTGCAAGTGTGAGACGAGAGGAGACGGAGATAGACGTGGGAAGCCGGAGGAGGAAGAGGGGCGAGAGAGCGAGGAGAGGGAAGGGTTTGGCTTTCGGGTTGAGAGATAAGGGATAATAAGACGTGGAGGCGGGGAGGGAGAGGGGAGCGGAGACGGGTGGGTAGGCGGACGGCGGCAGCGGGGGGCATGAAGGAGAGAATGGGGAAAAAGAAAAGAGGTTTTGGCGCGAGGTGACTCGTGTCGCCGCAGGTCTGTCTACTCCCTTCCCCATGCCCACGGCCCCAACCACCCCTGCCTATTTTTTCTTATTTTCCCTCCCTTATCCCATTCTCTCCTCTTCCTTCCTCCTCTGTGGATGTAAGAGTCGGCCGTTCGTGGCTGCCGCCGCTTCTAAAACGAGTTTCTTTCCCCACTTCCCCACTCCTTCCCTCCCCCCGTATCCTACCCTTACGTCAACCGAAATAAATGCTAGCTCATTAGACGCGAAGCCGAAGGAGGTGCACAGGAAATAGAGACGGTCGTAAACTTTTTGAATTTCGCGTCTCGTCTTCATGGAAAGTTTCGAACTTTTTTTAGGGATCCCTTTTCGCTTATTTCAGTCTGATCTAATTTGGTAAAGTCTCATGGCTCCTTACTTTGTAAGAAGTGCTTATATTTCAAACAATTTTAAACTAGACTGATGCAGGTAGCTCCCTTTAATTTCAGTGATATCTATATTGATTTAGATTTATATCTGAGATAAAATTTTCAAATATATAAACTAAAATGCAAACTACGATGATATTACCACTACAGTTAATCTTCCACTTGAGGACATTAACATTAGCAGGCAAAAGTGACCATCAGGGAGTGAGAAAATCGATAAAAATCTTTTACATAGTAAATCATGAAACTTCGATTGGGGATTCCCCGGCCGGTTTCACTTTTGGATAGATTATTACAAAAAGATATACAAAAAGAAAGCTCTGCCAAAATAAATAATTTGCAGAAATAAGAATACAAGCATATTATTTATATTAGAGAATATTTTATTAAATATTCAACGCATGTACTCTGTGCCAACACTCTGGTTAAAATTGGCTTTAACCGGATAGGAAATTTCGGCTCTGAGTTGCTGCTTTCTTTGAATTACTTATCAAATTAAAGTTTTCCTCTCTAAAAACCTCTCTTTAGCATAACCTTGATGATTGAAACGCATCCATCTGTTTTTTTTTATTATCATCATACCACTTTCAATGCCAATTACATTATCAATCATACACCAAAATTGTTCCACCACCAAGTTCCATCCATGTTCGTTCTACATTTGAATGAAATTATTGTGGCGAAACTAATATTAAAATTTTTCAGTACCTACTTTTAAAGAGCGTAGACATTTTTACGGTCATAAATCCTCATGCATGATTATTTTCATAAGCCACTGACCGAGCTCGAATACCAACAGACCAATCAACTCTTTTAAAGATCGTCTCACCGTCCTCCATTGCGTGCTGCGAGGAAAATAAGTCAAGTGCAATGCTATGCCAGTAGATTGAGGCGTTAAGTTGTGTGACGTTTTGGCATACTACGCTGAAAACGAGTAAATGCCTGCCCCTGCTCCCACTTTCCTTTCCCTCATCGAGCTACACCTTTATTCTACTGCATCTCCGACTTCGGCTTACCTGAAAAAGACTTTTTGCCAGCCCACTATAGAGAAACATGATTATCCCATACAGTAAAGAAATGAAAAATTACTTATCATTTACAGATAAATTTTTCAAAAAGAGACTTGCATCTTTATTAAAGAATTACATGTATTGCAGATCAAGGTTTTCCGAACTCTAGTGTCATTTGGCTTTTACTTTCATCGGGAGAAGAGACTTTATCGATAATGCAGTAGCATAGACGCTTTTTTCTTTGAAATAATTAGGACATATTTTCCCTGATGAAATAAGACTACAAAATAATATCGACTGAAGGAGGAAAAATTCATTCTACAAAAAAATTCGCTATAAATGAAGTATATTTTGTCATGTATATTATTTTAATATTTATTTGATGAAAAGTATTTATACGACTTATCGTATTCGTATTTATTCAACATAAGAAAATACTCTGGTACTTGTAAACTAGACGAAAAAAGTTTAAATTAATTATTCCTGGTCTTTCGCAATGAATTATCAAATTTAATTCCAATTAAACTACTCTGAGTAGCAATGAAGACCCGATTATTTGATGAAAAAAATTTCTATTAATTACTAATTTTTTAGGCTTAACATGTCTAAATGCACCAAAGTTAATGAGAATATTTAAATTTAAAATATTTTTATGTCATGGACTATATTGGCATAATTATCAAGAATTCAATTTCAAAAAGACGGATTTGATTGATCAGGCGAGACCTCGCCTGGTACAAACAAGGACGGCTAAATAATCGCTTACTTAGTTGAAGAATCAAATTCGCCATCATGGATTTTCTTAAGGATCATTATTCGCCCGATGAAACGTAATTCATAGTATTGCTTAGAATGATTGGAACTGGACCACAATATCCTCGATCGCAAATTGTGCAATGGAAACTCATGCCAAGGATAGTGATGATGTGCTCACTATACATATGAACGAATTAAAATATTGAAATTAAACTTATTGAAGTAATCATTAATGAATTTTTGCATTTATTTGAAATGTAAGTACACTAATAAAATGATAATGATAGCTTTATTGGGTGATGTCAAACGCTTAAGTCCAGTTGTGCATATTAAACATTTTAATTCCACATTCATTTCGATTCTCGCAGATCACGCGGCAGGAAAAAAATAATTTTGGACAGGAACGACTCGTACTTAAACTGTGCCTTGCTAAATAAATAAGAATTAAAAGCAATCTGCCAGCATCTGACAGCTTCAATAGATACCTACTCCACCAGCCGAACGCGCGAGCTAACACTTCTACGCTACGACGACTACAGGCCAGAAGCACATTCACGTTAAAATATCATTTCCCTTTATTTTTTTCTATTTTCTCGTGAAATGCAGAGCGTTAATTGCAACAACCTTGGACTGTAATACTTCCAGACCTTGACGCAAAAGTGGTGCAATGACACTCTAACATACCAGCTCCTGAAGTAAGAGCGCTAATGTTATGTTTTCAGTAAATTTACAGATTACACAGAAATCTTGAGCGTTCTTTTTCTGGAGCGATCCTGGGCTACGATTTCTTTAATATGACTTTTAAATTAGGATCAGAAATACATAAAATTATATACATACATAAATTAGAATGTGGAGAATACCGAAATAGTTGTCTAGTTTTGACCACACAGAAAACCATTGAGCTTCAGAAGATAAATTCGACAAATATTTTTTTCACAAATGCATTTTTAATATTTAATGATTGCCAAATTGAAACACCTGCATGTAAATTAGAATTTTATGCTATTTCAGCGTGTTAAAAATATTAAACAATGGCAGGATTGCTTAGAGAAGTGAGTACTGAGTTCCAACTCTTAGGTAAAAAATGCCTTGCTTGCGCAACCTATGAGAACTAATGAAAATTTCGCACTTTGCTTGTGATGTACCTTTCTATTTTTTCAATCATTTTGTAAAGGTTGTCGATCACTTTTCCTCGCAACTGTTTCACTTCTTTTTGACTCATATTTTCTAGTTTCCTACTAAAACAACTGATATTTCTCTCCTTTCAGTCCTCTAATTTGTCTCTAAACTGATTTATCTTCTTTAAATTTGATGAAATCTGAATATGGTTAATACATTTGCACCGCTTGCATTTTAGTTTTTTAGAAAGAAGAATGTTCCACACTAGATAGCAAAGGATCAATGTTGACTATCCCAAAAAGAAAATTCACAGTTTAAATAAAATATTTGAAAAAACTTTCATATTTGCTTTCAAGCGCATCAGTATTCGCAACCATGTTTCTGCTTAATAGCGCAATAATCTTAAAGCACTGATTGAAAACTTTGATTTTGCTGTAACTTTAAAAGTGTATGCCACTATAATAAAGCCTCGTCTTAATTTTGAAACATTAAATTGAACATCCACTCGGACGGTCACACGAAATTTTTCCTTTTTATTAACAAAATATTGGAAGCATGTTTTTACTTCATTAGGTAATGACAGGTTTGTTCGCGCAAATAATAATTCAAATTCATCAATCAGCCCATTTTTAAATATCTACACGCCAATAAATCGACTTTTATGGAACAACCACGTTCTAGCGCCTGCACTTCATGGAATATCGAAGTTATATTTCGAAATAAAATGGTATTCTGAAGACTGGTGGTCCATGATCTCAGTCAGATTGGCCAATTCAATCTTTTCAAATGCACTATCGAAAAACTTGGTCGAAAATACCCGTATACGAGAAACTTAATGGACACCACTTTAACTTCAGCAAACCGTGAAACATGGCCTCCACCGATGAAATTCAATTCACTGAATCGCAACGAAAACGGTCTAATTCATGCACATCGCCGGCGTCTGAGAACCGTTGAAACGGAGGCAGCATTCTTTTCCCACGCGCCTCGTTAACCAGCCCGCCAGCGACGCCATATTTCATGGCAAATTTAAGGGAAAAATAACAGCAGCACGGAAAAACAAGCTCGATGATAAAAAGAGCGGCGTTGGGACAAGAGGAGCGTGAGCGCCCAACGTCCCTCCTCTTCCTCCACATCCCTCCTTTCAGCACCCTCTCTCTCTCTCTCTCTCTTTCTCCAATCCCTAACTCGACCCTGACACCCGAGGGGATAGGGATAGGGCATGGTCGGGACGAATCGAGTGTGGACTGGGGAAGAACAGGGTGCGCGGGGGCGCGAGCGGGGGCAGGGACGAGAGCGGGGGTCCAAAGGCGAGGAAGGGCGATGAAGAAGGAGAGCGTAAAGAGAGAAGCCAGGGATTGGGAGCAGTAGGGGACGGTGCGTGCGGGCCTTGCCGGAGGTGGCGGAAGAAGGAGCGATAGGCACGGAGTGATCAAGGGCACTCGGAGAGGGGACAGCATCGGGAAAGATGGGAGAGAGGGGTGCGGAGCCAGCAGTAGGAGGAAGGTGATAAAGGATGCTCTTCACTGGGGAGGATTCGGCAACGTACACGCAAAAAGGTAGAACGGGGTGAACAAGAGATGCCGCGGAGAGGGAGAAGGAGGGGAATGCCCCAACCCCCGAAGGTTCAAACTGGAGGGACGGGAAAATGGGTGGGGAGAATCTTTATTTTTTTCCTGGGTCCGGTATGAGAAGATATGAGTTAAGGCGAAGGGGGTGGCGTTCCGTTTCGGGTTTTGGGGGAAAACGGATTGGGAGCTGAAGGGAAGAGAAAGGTGGAAGGAGTGCGATGGGATGGGGTCGGGAAACGTTTCTCGCGTTAACGTGACTCGGATGGACCCCGAGGCCGAAAGAACATTCCGCTCCGTTTGTGTGTCCCCCGCTACCCACTCTCGGGTTTCCAAGGAAACTCCTCACTACCCACCCCCATCTATCCGCCCATCACAAAAGCCGCAGTCCCACTCTTACATAGGGTGTCCAGGACACTGCTATCTCGTCGCTCCACGCTCGTACGATTCTCTTTTCCCTCGTTCTCTTCTCTCTCTCCTCCCTCATCCCCACTACTCATCTCATTCACTCCCCCCGTATTCCTCAAGATGTCATTTTAGGAGTTTAGGCATGATCATGGGATCACCAGAAAGGGGGCATCTTTTCGAAACCCAAAGATCTTCTCCGGAATCAGTTGTCTGCCAAGTTCAAGTGATCAATACATAATGAGCATGGAGAAAGTCTTTAGCTCCTTTTAAATCTAAATTACCTTCCTTGAAATACTGGGAAATTTATAATGAATATTATTGCTGAATTACCAGTCTGGATTCTAAAATAATTAAATTAATGATAAAATATTTTAGGAAAACTAAGAAAGGTGGTTTGGGGAGTAATCCATTTTTAACATTACAAAAAATAAGTTTATTATACAAAAATCAAAAAACAATTATTTCTTTTGATTGTATCGGATGGAATTAGATACTTAGCTCAGAAATAATGAGGGAAAACACAGGGGCTTAAAATATTAGGTGATGCCATTGCTTAGTCGTAGAAGCAAATAAATCTGTATTTCCACTTTTAGATTTCCAAACAGTGGAAATAGAAAAAAAAGCACGAGTAGGTTAGTCTGAAATTAAGCATCCATTAGCAAATATCGATTATATAAAAAATAAATTAACTAATAAGAAATATTTTCTGCTAGATAGAACAATAAATTCAAAGCCACAATGGCAATCGTTATTTAAAAATATTTACCATTGGCACACAAAATAAATACGGATATGTACAATGCTCACTATAATGACAAATTCAGTGGAAGGAATGAAGAAATAGGTAATCTGCAGGGTTAGAAATCTGGAGAAAGTTCACAAAGGAGTCACGATTGCTAATGAGGTCCACAAGCACTTCCACCGACTGTTGGGACGGCAAATCCTTTACCTTTGAACCCCTTTAATATCGCCTAGTCCCCCTCCTTTCTCTTCCCTTTGCTCCCATGTCGCTGCACCTTTAACACTCCCCTCATCCCTCCATCTCACCAAACACGAATCCCTTTCTTCTCCCACTTTCCTCCCTCCAACTTCGCCCCTTCGTTTTTGCCATTCTTCCAATGTTTGCCCGCCTAATCGCTGTCTATTCTCCATGACCCTCGCCTCCAAGCCCAACTCTCCCTCGCCCAAGATGGGCTGTTTTTTCAGCAAGAATGGCTACCACGACCCGAAAGAAATTTTGCCTCAGGAATCCCTGCGGCATGTTTGCCACAGTTTAGTTTCCTATCCATTTTTATCGTTATGTTTACTTAAATGTTTCCAAGAATATGAAAATATTTCTTAGTTATCAGAAGAGTAAACTTGTCCTTCTTTCGAATAGTCCTTGTACTCTGCTTGTCGTGCAGTATTGCGATCCGTGAAATCTGTTTGTGAAATGGGTTTCTGTACATAGTTTTTGGCTGATTCATAAAAAAAAATGTTATAGTAAATTTTATTTCCCCATGTAGTCAAAATAGCGTACCTTTTTGCAAAAACACAGTGAGGCCCTTCTATTACATTTTAGTACAATAATGAGAATTGGTTTTTTAAGTTTTGCAGATAAAATGGATTAACTTTATTTTCAGTTACTATTCAAAATCAAATTTTGAATGGCACTGATAATTTTATCAACAGCACCGTTATTTTAGAGAAATAAGATTATTTATATTATTATATAGTATTAGTAAAAATACACATTGGTAATGATAAAATTGCAACTTAGTATAATACACAACTAAGGACTGAAACCATTGATTTCAAAATTGAATATTAATGTTAAATGGGAAATTTTATCAGAAAATAACGAGCAAATTAAGTGAAAAATGTTAAAATCTTAAAAAATAATTAATTCCTGCTGAAATGGCTTAAGCTATTATTAAGCTATCTCAAACAATTGCAAACGTTCGTTTTGAGCTATGAAGGCTACAGAAATAAAAGGTGTACTTTCAGCAAAAACATTGACATCTCCACTTCCAAATTATTTTTATGAAACAGTTTCTGCAGAAATATTATTGCTTCATCAAAATCTCAGTGTGAGCACCTAATTGTTCCAATGAATCCTACTCCTCTTTCTAAACAATTTTAAAAGATCCGATTGCTTGGATATTTTTTTCCTGCGCTTTGTTTTCTTCATTTTTCATGTATTTTGGTGTTTTAATACAGTAATTTAATGGTAAATTTTAAGTTTACTTTTCATGTGTTTTTTTAAGGTTCATATATCCCCTTTTTAAAGAATAACGTGCTCTTGTTCTTGCTTTCTTGCACTTTATCAAGACTCTTAGGGGATATGAAAAATATTTAATCGTAAGAAAGTTCTAAAACCTAAACCTTGAAAACGGATCGAACATCAAATATATTTCGTATTCCTGATTACTTATCTGGGAATTATTTTTCAGCTATAGTTGATCTTAGTAAAACAACTAAATTTATCTGTATTATATCAATGCTTTCATATCTTACGCGATGAACACAATCGAGGAACACTTTTTCAATGGAGCTTCAAGGCAAAAATTATGTTTAACATCCAACTATCGTACCCTAATGAATTCCACTCATTACATCTCTTTATTTAAAATTCAGAGGACTGCTTCAGGGAAAATACTAGAAACGGGTACAGGAAACAAGGAATGACTACCACAGAGAAACGACAAGGGAACCTGTTTTTCCTATTTCAATTCAGATAAACGATCAATGAATTTATATCTCCAATTCCATATGATTGTGCAACTACGTGACCAATCGGGAAATACAGGAAACAGACGGATTTTCATCAGATCTCAAAACCTTTTCTTCCTATTTGAAAGGAGAAAGAAGTTAGATCATGAACATCAAAGCTGTGTTTTTTTTAACCAGTAATTCAAATCGTTAATACTCAACAGTTAATTTCATTAATTAATAAGTTTTAAACCTGAAAATTCGTTGACACTAGTGGAATTTGGTTCTCAGAGGAAATATAAGTCCAAACAATGGCAACGACCATAATAAGATACTTATTACACAATAGGACATATATATAGGCATTAATTTATCATTAATTTCGTTACACCATGTTACAATATGCTTCTTCGACAACAAGGCAGAAACAAATTAGTAACATTACGGAGCAATAGCTGATAGTTCTCTTGTGATGGGTACAACTGTAGGCATCCATACTACTAAGATAAAATATGAAGAATTATAATATAGTTTTGATATATTTTTCACCTTTTCTCAAACTTAAGAGAGTTCAAAGGCTTTAACATTTTCCTCTGACAGCCTTTACCCAAATGCAAAAAAAACTGCATTACTATTTTACAGGTATATAAAAAAAGTCTCGGCGCCAATATCAAAACTTTCAGATGCTGACCAAGTGGAAGGACTCTTGAAAATTATAATTAAATACTTAAATAAATATATAAAACTGGAATAATTATTTTTTAAATTTCAACATGAAATGCAAAACTTAATTGATGCAATGTAATATTCGTGAATGGATCGTTTATCAAAACGAGATCATGTTGCTTGAACATGACATATTAAGAAAACCAAACCGTTACTAATCAAGCTGCAATTTGAATTAGACACCCCTGCTTTTCAAAACACAAAAATAAACTCAGTATAAGAGCCAACTTCAATACAACCTAGAATGTCGTCCCATCATTCTGCGCATACGTATACCACCTTCCGTTCTGTAAATAGCTCACACAGACACAAATATCTAAGCTCCAATTCTTGCCCTCAACTCGCTTCTAGAAATACCGAGCCAGGGTTATTCGTCCTCGAGGAGAGTTACCGCGGGCTCCTTAACTCATTCCGTACTCCCACAGATGACGTCGAGGACCGCGTACACAGGCATGCAAGGCAGGCGGAGACAAGGGTTTGAGAGAGAGAAGAGGGTTGGGAAAGAAGGGGAGTCAGATTACGACTTGTTCCACGTCTCCTTAGGACAGGATTGAGAGTGAGAGAGAGGGAGAGAAAATCCACCCACATATACATACCAATGGGTTTAAATGCTATTCAATTCCATGATTTCCCTCCGGGGGGAATGGTTTCCTAACCACCCACGGAAAAAGTGGGATGAGGTCTGGAAACTCCGAAGTGAAAAAGAGAGAAGGGACCTGCATTTCAAATCGGGTCTTATCGAGATGTAATGTGCCGTTCATTGAAATTCATGCATACCAGTTACGAAGGTGAATAAGGGTGAAGAGAGTGGTGGAGACGGGAGGGAGTGGGATATGTTCGATGGGGGGCCACCGGTGGCGGTGGGGTTTGGAGAAAGAAGCGCCACGAGAGCGTAGGGCAGTGGGCGGGTGGACGGAAGAAAAGTTTCTGAAAGATTTGCATTTTAAAACACCAGGGGACGTGGAGCCTTCGTACAGAGAGTGGTGAAGTCAAGGAGTCGGAAGTAGAAACTATTTTCCCCTGGATGGTTTCGAGTAAAAAAAATAAAAAAAAGCCCTCCGGCCAAGGAGAGGGCTGCAGGATCAAGAAGGCGGAGAGGGTAGGAGGGGGCCATCGGCGAAAACTGCGGGCCACAAAGGTTAAGCGGAGGAATAAACGGAGCGAACGAGAGAGCTAGATCATGTCTCAAAAGATGTGGATTTCAAATGCGCTGGAGAAGGCCCCCCTTACATGGATTAACACAGGAAAGCGGTCATAAAACTCCAAACGCGAGTGTTTCACCAGAATATTTTAAACTATAGATATTATCTGAAACTCGCATTAACACGAAATACCACCGCATACAATGCCAGTAGATAAGAAATAATAACTACGTACCCAAAAACAGTGAAAAGGCAGCATAGCATTAATTTATTCGTACTCGTATTCGTGATAATTGGGTTTAATATTAAGTTAGCTCAAAATGTAAATTATTTGCACGGATATACTTGTCGTAAAAGGAGATAACGTAGATTTATTACTGTTAGCAAATGGTGGGACTTGAGTAGCAAACAAATTCCAGTAATTCCGTATTATCCAAGTCTATAGTTATAATTGCTCCAGTGAATAACATTCTAAAGTCTAATTACTACTTTTTCCTGTAAGACCCATTACTACGAAAATATAACACGAGATTACTAAATGAAGCTTTAACAAAAATAATTCAATTTCATATTCGATTTCATTAACGTAGCAGTCAAAGTAACTGGATCTATAGTATATGATTGCAAAATCTAATAAGTTTCATTAATATAAGAGGTAGAGGATATTACCGCTTAGACTAAAGCACTTAAATTCACAGAGGGCTTATAATACTTCATTGAGGTCATTGGATTAATCTAATTTAACTAGTGAAACTGCGATTCATTATCATATTACGGGTAAGAACTCGTTATCAGTTCACAAAGTGAGTACATTCTCGTTCGTTACTCCTCCCGAAACCGCGACAGCTTAAATTCACTCGGTACATTTAGTGGAAAGGTTCCGGAACGAGTTAATCTGATGAATGACGCGCTTGTAGGATGAAGTGAAAGTCACGGAATGGGATCCCTCCTCGGGCATGGATGTTGCGTGTTGAAAGAAGCGTGTTAATGGTGCAAAATGAACTCATCCCTTAGAGCCCGTAAAAACCCCAGTAATAACTACCAACAGGTTCAATTAAACGAGCTTGCATCAAAGTGGGTTGTCGTATATTCATGGGGCCTGATGTAATTACGTTTTGCTAGTAGATACTTTATTCCAAATTATATGGAAGTTAAAAAAGTAAGGTAAGTGTATGAAAAACCCTGATTTTTTTATGCGTCAACTCGAGGGAAAATGTAATGCTAATGGTCTTTTTCAAAATAGTGCAAAAACTATTTTTTAAGCATTAAGATACTACACTGAAGAATCGCAAAACCGTTCATTTTATATTGAATTACATTGGATGTCGAGTGATCAAATCCTCGACCAATAAAAATGGGCATTTCACAATTTTTCCTGTTCCTTCAATTTGAATGCGATAAAATGTATTGAAAAAATTTTTAATCATAGTGATCATCCTAGGGATTAATGTGAAAGGTAAAGATAGAGATTTATTATAAACGTGATGGAGCATAACTTGCAAGTTTTTATATCTTCCCGCTGTATCAGTCACAGTAAAAATCACATACGGGACTCATTTCCGACACTTCATAAGTTCTGAAATATTGTTTTCCTGAAAATATTTTGGCCGACAATGATTTTCAATCTTTCATCATTGACAATCCTTTTCGGAAAATAATGAGAAATTTGAGTACACCAGAGTTTTCAATCATAATAGAGATTAAATTAATGAGAAATCTTCCCACGAGTATCGTCGCTATTGGAAATATATTGTACAAATGGATATATATATATAGATTAGAGGCACCGACAATAATTACAATTATAGTGTCATGAGGATTAAATGTAAAAAACGCGGAGCGAGAGCTATCGTGTATTGTAAATTTCTCACATTGTTATGGCTCATACTCCAGGGAACGTATCCCATCAGCGGATCCACACAAGGGTTTGCTACCCATTAAAATGAAGGTAATCAGAATTCGACTCGTGAGTCAAGCTTTAAACTTGCTATTTATCAACAAGGGTAATTTTTATATTCTCCCTCTAGGTTCCAACCAAATACTGACGTGAGTTAAACGTGGGATGGCGTGATTTATTCGACTGAGCGCTGTAAATCATCGGCATTTTAGCGACGAAACGAGCAGAATATAGCGACGCCAAGAGAGAATCGCCTGCCTTTACGGCATAAACTCCGCTCCGGATGCTCTACGGATCGGGACAGTCTTCGGGTGGAAATTGCCCCTTTCATGAATTTTTCTATCCATAAAGATACTTTTCTCCGCATAGTATCACATAAAATTCAAAATATTTCATCTCATTCCGATTCCTTTAAACATCTTAAATCTTTATTACACGGTGTATCGTACGCTATCTTTTGCATTAATTCACTTGGTGTTGGGGGTACTTTCATATAGTATTTGTTCAAAGAGTAAATAGGAAAGTGAAACGAGATATTGAGATCTTCCATTTAAATCAGAATTAATTCTAGCTGAATTAATCTCAGGCGACATAAATGAGACTTGAACTACAAGCAGCTAACGGAAACAATCCGTATAAGCGTACCATGATTATTATATTCATTTTCATCTGTAGGTGACGCGTATTAAATTGCAGTGACTCTTATGAGAGCAGGAGGATGGTGAAATCGTAAAAAACACTCAAACACACTCTTGAGGCAATGATATTCCAATTTATTCTTCTTTTTCAAATAAAAGCAAAAAAATCGCATATAAATTATGTAGATAGTAAAAAATAACGGCAAATCTTACATACGCCTGATACTTGATATACTCATGAGTAGCATATTTTAATATCTTCCGCTTATTCAAGACAATGTATTTGAATTAGCTTTTAAACTTTGTAGTCATTAACATAATCGATTATGGTTAGCAATATTTAAAATTATATTTACACGATATTTGAAATATCGCATTCATTGAAATTATATGTCATGATTTGTCATTACATTAATGAAGAAATAAACTCTTTAGATGAGTAAACAGCAGAAATTGGACTTCAACATTCATTGTGATGTACATTTTCATTAGAATCCAACTAATCCTTGTCTTCGATAATTTTTCTTCCGCTGAAGCGACATTTAAGGTAATGGATAGTGAGCTTTCCGAAGTTACGCGCGAGAAACTGAACATGGTGGAAATGAATCATGTGGACACTCTGGGAAGTATTTCTTCTTGAGAGCAGTACTGAAGAGGAACATCCTAAAGTGAAGAGAACGTTTCAAAGAATTGTGACCCTTTTCGCAGCACAGCACTTAAGAGGTAGGAGGGCGACGACGTTGACTTATGGCCGGCTTTTGAATAGAAACTCACGTTTGCTGTAAGACGAACAACTTGTGACGCCCTTTTTATGACCGACCGTTTTTCGCAACGTGCAGAAACAATATTACGTCCAACATTGGGAGCTGAAAATTTTTTCCTTCACTGAAGAAAATTGAAATGACCACATGAAATTAATTTGTAAATGGCATTGGACTAGCCGCTACTAAAACATTTAATAATGTTTAATAACACTAGCATGTTAAAATTGCACACACTATAAAAGTCTTTCCCTGAAGGGAAATGAGATACACTATACTTTCGTTCAGCCTCATCTAAGTGGATACCGAAAAGTTGCTCGTTACTGACAACTAGAAAATCTTTTTTAAAGCAAAGGCTCTGCATTACATATTAATTTTATTGCAGTATTTTATTGCAACATTTAATTACAATAATCGGTCTTTCTCTCTCTCTATCTAGAGTGTCAAGAAATAATAGCGGTCAATGGGTAATTTTAATTATTTAAACAGTAAAAAATTCTCCGTTTTTTGCCCACCAAAAAGAAATATATCCAAAAATGAGCATTATTTTCTTCATTATTTTGCTTTATTTTTATAAAAACCACGGTCTAAGTATTTTTGTGAAAGGTATTAAAAATGATTAACTCAAATTACACTCCAAAGCTAAGGACTAACGTCCAACGATTTATTTGGCCAAAACCGTATTTTCTTATTGTTATATTATATGCATAATTTATCTATCTAAGATTAATTATAAAAATTACTCACGCTACAAAGGATTAGTCATTGTCTTTTGTAAAGACGATGACTAATTCTTTGTAGCGTGGGTATCATTTTCTAAGGCGAGATAAATGGACCTGAATAAGCGAGGAAGCTCAGTAAAAGGTTTTGAGTTGTTTTTTGAACACGAGGAAAAAATATTTTCCATTTTTTGTTTCCATACTCAGTTCACAATTCCATATACTAAAAATAAAGCTAAACGTGCCCAAAAACACAAATTCCATAAAATATCTGGAAATCTTTCTTCCGCGGTTTCCAGTTAACCTTCGCAAATTTTATCCTGGTATGGATTTTTATTATCAATCTGTACTATTTATGATTGGCAATACAAAAATGCCTTAAGTCAATGTCGTTACCCTGAGCAAACAGGTATTTACTCATTACATATGATAGAAAAAGAGGTTAAGTGCTTCTATTTAACTTAATGTACTGCATCTTAACAAATCATTATTATTTTCCGCAGGGAATGAAAACTGTGCTTTTGACTCATTGAACTCCGTCAAGAAAAACCTACTAATATGAAAATTGTGATTAAAAACAGCTGAAAATAATCTAAGTCTTATTTATTTCCTCTTTAGATTTAAAGTTAAGAGTGAAACGTTCATAAATAACCAAACTAAGGAATGTCCTGGCATTGTAAGAAAGTGGGGTTTAAAGGACATCAATTCCCAGTTTGCTGATTACGATGAGATTAATACCAGATGATTTTTTTGTCATTTTTTAAATTCAATTTCTCATGCATAAGAGTTGGTTGGTGTCATTTACATTTTTGTGGTACGCTTCAGATGATCTTTGTCGCTTGCGTCCAAAATGCAACTTTTGCAAAACCATTTCTTGAAAATCAATTCATATTCAGTTAAAATTAAATATAATTTTTTGTTCAAAGTTTTAAAAATAATTCACATAAACATAACCAGTTACGATAAAATAATTTTAACATAAAAATAAATGTATGACGTTTGATATTTTATATGCCTTCATTTTCAGCGTGTGGTAAAGAACCCAGCGTACGATACTCTCGGATGCCTCTTCCTCTTCTTCGTCTCCTGTGACGTCTGGAGTTCCCCAGGGTAGTGTACTTGGGTCATATCTTTTCAATTTATTCGTTATTGATCTTCCTTTCCGGTTCATTTCCTCCCAGATCGATATCCTTCTCTATGCTGATGATTGCAAATTTTACAAGCAAATTAATAATACTTCTGACTGTAGTCACATTCAACTTGCCTTAAATGAAATTTTCGTGTGGTGTGATACCTGGAAGCTTAACTTAAACTCTGGAAAATGCAGCATCACGACTCTTGCTCTGACCTGACCCCTGACATTCCACTACACCATTAACTCAACTCCCTTAAATAGAGTAACAACCAGGAAAGACCTAGGCGTTTTAACCGACCATAAACTAAATTACTTCGACCACATTCAGACTGTAAAAAATAAAACAATGTCCCTATTACGCCTTCTTTACCGCTTCACGGAAATTAAAGATCCAATAGCACTCCATTCGTACTTCTCAACAATTTTCCTTTTCATAGTATCATATTGCTCCCCAATTTGGCCCACCTCATCCCCAACTAATCTAAATTCCCTCGATTGTATCTCTCACTTCTTTACAAAAATAGTCAGACACCGAGTCCCACATTTTCGCAATATGTCCTCAAATGCTGTTCTGTCTTCTTTATCCATTTCTAGCTCCCAAAACCGCAGACTTAAAGCTGATTTAAAACTCTTCCTCAACACCCCAAACTCGACTATTGATTGCCCTGAACTGCTCTCCCTCTTCAACTTCAGGATACCAACTCGATCCATCCGCACCCACTTCCTACTCCTTCTTCCTATTCCTAGGGTATCTCTCACTAAGCACTCACCTTTATTTCGCCTCTCCTTCCTTATAAATTCACTCCCTCATACTGTGGATCCTTTTCACTTATCATGTGACAATGTCACTACCCAAGCTTTAACCCACCTTTCAACCAATTAAATTTTTCCCACCCCATGTTCGGTTCTCGTTGTTTACTGTTATGCCTTTAGTGTATTTTGTCCACTTTCATGGTTTTGTTATATTTTTCACAGTAAATTGGTGTTACTGCTGTATCTGAATAATGTTTTAAAATAAAATGAATAAATATACACATTTAGTTCCGTCCTTCATTTCGTATAATACTTATAGATTTCTAACAGACTTTTTATGTCAAGTTGAATTTCAACTCTGTAAATCAACTAAAAGTTCCTGACTTCTTAAAATTTCATTTTTCCAACTCCAAAAAGATTGAATTTGCTTTATTCTGGCATTTTTTTACCACTTCTAAAGATCCTCAGAGCTCTACTAGGTAGGAACATCATTAGCTGTAAACAAATATAGTGACTGTACTTATCGGTCTTTAAGCAATTTTTCCAAACAATCACCAATGCTAATCCAACTAGAATAGACAGCTCATTAAAATACTGGATGAATATTCTACATCAAACGGCTCTATGGTGCTAATATTTGCAAATTCGGGATAATATAAAAAACGCAAGCGTAGTGCAGAAATTTGAACGCGAGATAAAAGGACAAACAGAAAGTAAATTAAAATTGAAGTGTTTAAATTCTGTAATATAAGTAATGAGGCGTATTTATTATAAATGTTGGTGTTGGAGTGGCAATGCAAACGCACAATGAGGTCACCGCACCTCGGTCGTCAAAATGGAGGTGGCACATCAACAGGGAGGGGTCCCTGGTGCCTCATCCAACAGCAGGCAATTAGTGTGAGACCTGACGCGTAGTGTAAGAGGAATAAGGAGGTACGCTAGTGCTACTGAAAGAATGGATGAATCTGCCTGAGTGATGGTGATGACAATAGACATGGAGTGGGACTTTAACTGACTGACAATGATAATCAAGAAACTTAGGACATGAGTTACTGGAATACACTACGCTTATGATCGGATTTGCAAGATTTTTAAATACCTTACAACAGGCGACCAAAGGAAAACCCTAGCCGGACACGTATTATAACGTCTATAAATCCTCGGTTTTGGGAATTATTTTGTGTACGAGTCTTATGAGAAATTCTCCTCCCATTCAGCCGTTCCTCGATTAGCTCTATGTAAACATATCTGGTAAACAAATCATATAATGGTGGGTGCTAATTATAACGGCACATAGAGTAAGACCATAAATGATAGCCAGTGGGGCATTTCTTTAAAGTACTCAATACTCTTAAATCAGGTTAATTTGGAGTAAATTCATACAACCTACTAGTAAACATAAGAATGGAGTAAATTATTCCTCAAGGAAACAAAAGCACTTTGTACCTGCTCAGAGTAATGTAAATTTCAGGTTAGCACTAAGGTGAATTGCTACCTCCGTAGAAATGATGATATATTGGCTATCACAGACCTTTGGGGAATAACCCATATAATACGCCTTTGCCCTAGCGTATGAAGGAGACTGTGTTTCCATTGCTCACTCTTCCCTCTCTCTGGCTCACTAAATAGGGGAGAGTAGATCGATGAATCTAATTATACTGTGTAGATCTGTGTATGGTATACTGAAACGGATACTCAAGTAGAAAACCTATTAAATTCCGATTATAGAAACAACTACAATGAGTAAAGTTTTTCAAATCAGAAGACAGGAATTAATAAGACGAAGGTAATGTCCACTTTTTTTCCCTCGTTGAAGATGCACGGATGCATAGAATTTTCCATTCCCACACTGTAGTTAGTTCTTGAGGTGTTGCATCGCTTTTATCGAGGAGAAAGTTAGGAAATATACCCTTTAAAAAAATCATCCTAATATAATCCTATGTAGGAATTGAATTGACCCTTTAGAATGAAATATAAAATAATTACCTGCTATAAACCTACTCACGCATGTAACTATTAACCCATAAAGTGATTAGTACGTAGTAGAGAGAGAGACCGAGGAAGGTTGCAATGGAAGGCTTATTGGTACAGAATATTTTCAACCAGACGAGCGGGCAGAGAAATTTTGTTAAAGGCCACGGACTTTAATAAACGAGCGTGGCTCGATGTCATGAGGGACCTGACACAGAAGCCATCACCAGAACCTCTCTCCGTTGAAATTAATTTTTGCCATATAAATAGGAAAATTTATGAAAATAACATTTCTTATAAGGCCTGTTGATATTTTCCATCCGATAATCAACGATTATGTGGTTGCAAAGCATGATCCATGTTAATACAACAATTTCAGAGAGTAAAAATCATTCGCCTTGACCGGGATTCGAACCCGGATCCCTCGATATCCGGCCGAGTGCTTTAACTAATTAAGCTACCGAGACGTCCTCTTACACTCTGAAATTTTGGTGGCTTTAAAGGAACAAGATGTTGTGACGAAATACCGAACTTACAATGTCACAGGCATTCGAAGTCGTGCGCGAGGTGCCACAGTCCACGAGGTTAAAGCCAATTTGAAACAATTAGGCTGTTCATACCTTAGACAATTTTCAAGAAACTGTAACAGTAACTTTAACTGAGTCACCCGCTATGTGTGCATTATAATGCAACCATTTCAGAGAGTAAAAATCATTCGCCTTGACCGGGATTCGAACCCGGATCCCTCGATATCCGGCCGAGTGCTTTAACCATTTAAGCTACCGAGACGTCCTCTTACACTTACTTAATTTAACTTACACTCTTAATTTATTCTCTGAAATTGTTGCATTATAATGCACACATATCGGGTGACTCCGTTAAAGTTACTGTTACAGTTTCTTGAAACATGATCCATGTTCATAATTTGGTGTCATTAAGATACTATTTTCTTGCTCTCACTTAGAGCTAGTGGCAGAATTTCTACTACTTTGCAAAACTACTACTGAGAAATTGGTTACAAAACATTGTATTACACTACCACAACGCGCCTCTTTAACCCTTTATACTTTTATAACCTGTTTATAATGGCATCAATATTTTCACGCTAATCATGTGTTGAAAATTACCCCTTTTTAACTCTGATATTCTATATCTAACTCTGATAACCTAATATATGCTTTATACTTGTCTTTAGAACGTAATTTATTTAAAAAGTGAATGGAGATAATTATAATGTTCTCATATGCCAACCTACAGAAACCGGGAGAGGAAGAATCCCCAAGACATTTTGGAGAGGGTGCAAAATTCCCTCTCATAAATACTGAGGACCAGAACTACTCCGTAAGAAAGAGAACTAAGGAGTACGCTATTTATTCTTCTAACATGGATAATCAAACAATTCCTGGTTTACAGCTATACAAAATACTGTAATGTTATTTGCTGATGAGCAACAGAAATGCCCGAGAGACTATATAGATAAGCAGTCATATGTTTTATGGTGTCACCAGCTGACGTGTGTATTCTTGTAGGTCAGTAGGCTGTCAAATACAGTCTTAGAGAGAAAAATGAATGGCTAAGTAAGGTTCCAAGATTATAATACTACGTCAGTTTCAACGCTACAGGAAATGCAATCCTCCCTAAGTTGTTTTTCATAGGAATTAATACAGTGATATGGATGTAATGAATGGACTGAAAAAATTAATTGATGAACCAAACGGATCAGGGTGGTTAACAGAAAACTGTCCTGTGACTCGTTATGAACTTCATTAATCGGTACAAGCTTTCCCCAGATACACCAATCCAACTTTAAATAGATAGCCATTCGTCACATTCCAGTCTTCAACACATTAACATTTGCCGGGAACGTGCTTTTGTTCTGCAATTCTTTTTAGTGCTTTGACCAAACACAGTGAGGCCTATATAATAGACCACTCAAAATAGAGCAAAATCTGCCGAAACCTATCTCCTTATGTAAAACTAGTGAATTAACCGTTGCCCCTACCTTCATGACTTGATCCTACAAAATATATCATCGAGTTCCTGATCTGCTGGCATTTATCAATCTATGTTACAGACGGATGAACAAGACAGTAGTGGATCTGAACGTAGCATCTCAAGATCACCAACTGCGACACAAACTCCTTTATTGATACTATTCCGTCAACTATTTAGGGTTCTTTGCAGTAATTTTTGCCCGCTCATCATTTAGGCAGCTATTTTTTCTCCTCCTGGCCATCCGAGTTTTGATGGAAATCGTGAAACTGTTCCCAAAGACATCAGTCTGCAAATCATCAGCGAAAAGAAGAAACAGAAGGAAGACCGATATCTTCAACAGTACTCTAGTTAAAAATCAATGGAAAAGTAAGTAGTAAAATAAAACATGAACAAAGTAATGTACTTAGCCCCCACACGCAAAGTTATTGGCAACATGCCCAATGCACACCGGGAAGAAATCAAATGAAAGAAACTTAAATTTGGCAACTTGGGTGGTGTATCACTCTTTAGCGTGTGGTGCATTTTTTGTATACATTGCAATGGTAATATAAAATGGGAACAAAGGTAAAAACTAAAGTTGTGCACTATTTAAGACATCTGGAGAAAGGGGCACGTTTTACGTGTGTACTAACAGTTACTTTTATCATGAAGGACCGAAAAACCTAAACAGGTAAATCGTATTTGGATATTTTAATTTATTTATGTCATCATTTGTCAGAGTCCGCAAATGAAAAATGTTTACGTAATGTAGCGCTCTATTTTACTTGCTTCAAAACTGGTTTGTAGTTATGCTAATAAGCACCCCAATGCCTGTTGCAACTCACTGCGCTATTGGTGTGAGTTGCAACATCGATATCCTACGCAAAAAATTTAATATTAAATGTACGTGATACGATAGAGTTTTTAGTGAATATACACGTATGTGGTAAATAAAAGCAAAATCGACACGAGACCATTTCAACTTATTAGTTTGATAGAAAATATACAATATTAAAAAATCAAACTGTTGCCACTCGATCCGGTCTCCATATACACACTATGAAGTAATTCATTGATACAAATTTTTCTTTTAGGCTATTTTCAATTTAGCATATCCCAGCAGAACATCCTATCCATATGCTATCCATAGCAGGTCCCATGCAAGGTAAAAAAAAAATGTAGTGAGCTGAAAAAAGGGACATACCGGGACATACAATTTATTTCCAATAAAATACAGCCCTTAGACGACCACACCTGAAAAGTATTTCATTCCTGCTTCAAACCATAAATTTTAAATAAAAAAGAAGGGGTAAGATGGTTAAATTAGTAGAATCAAATATTTTTAACGGTGCTTTTTACTGATATAAGCTAAAAACCGTTAATATGGGCTATAATTTGAGCAAAATATTGTAAGTTTATTGTCGCCCATTGCATACACCGTTTTGCACTAGATAATGGTTTTTCTCTCTCTCTCCGGTAAATTACTTCAGCATGAAATATATGTTTTAAGAGCCTTTGCCACAAGATGTGTATCAATATTTATAGATTGATGACTCAAAAATCGGGGCGAAGAGTGGAAGTTTAACTGCCATAATTCCCATAATGCCATACTTGGATTAATTTCCGAGAGGTAGAATAAGCGAACGTTCTATGAAAGAAAATAAAGTCGGAAGTTTAAATAGGAAAAACGACACAAAAGATAGATTTGGCTAAATAAATGTATCAATACGAAGAAGGTATCAGTCATTTATAAATACTAGAAAAATTGTCAGTAAATGACCCATTGTTAACAAATTACACCAGATGCATAAAAATTGTGTGTGAGAGAGAGGGATGAGAATATTCTACGCCTAGTAATTCCATAAAATTACACTGAAAAGTAAGCACAGAGAAACGAAGACGTACAGACCTGTATGCTATCCAAAGATTTTGGACAAAATTGAAAGAAAAGTTTTCAGTGTAAAGATAGCAAGCTACTATCAATAAGCAAGTAACCTTATAGGTTATATATAGATACAAGAGAGCACATTACAATATGCCTGTAATGATATCATTTATGTAATCAGATAGAGAAAATAAGTAGGTTGCATTTACAGTGTAAAAAAGTATAATAATCATTTGCCTTAACAACGATTCGAACCCGGATACCTTGATGTCCGGCCGAGAGCTTTAGCCAGTTAAGCTAACACTGCGTCCCCTTACACTCTGAAATTTCGGAAGGTTTAAAGGAACAAGATTTTATGAGGAAATATCATGCAAACTATGTTACAGATATTCGTAGTCGTGCGTATTGCGCACTTGTCCAAAGTGTTAAAGTTCAATAGATTATATTTATTTACTCCGTATACATAAATAACACATTCCATCAAGCATAAAAATTAGATAAAATATTAATATAAAAATATAGGGAACCGGAAATATTGGCATCTAATTTGTCACTAATACATGAATCAGATTGAATAGGTAAGGGAAATATATCAGGATCTGGATCGACAGAGTCGGTAGGGAATTGAGTTTGGCTCTTGATTTTCGCCGTTACTTTTTACTCTAGAACCTTATGAAGTTGTTAGATATCATGTGAAGCTGCAGACAGGAAGGGCCACAATTAAATTGGACGCGTGGATGATAATACTCATTCAGTCAGCCAAGATATCACAATACCCTTAAACGTATTACATAATAAATGCAATATATTTGAAGAAAAACCGTATTCCCTTAAAAGTAGGTCTCTATTATATTTCTTTTATATTATTTGCATTAGGTAATGATTATGTGGAAACTAAGTGAGAAATTATCATGCCTAGATAAGTACCTAGGGTTGTGTACTACTTTATACTTACTGTCACTGAAACCTTAATGATTTGCAATGCTTTGAATCCGACCCCTCTCTTGAAAACTGTACACCAACTGTACGAGTACATTTATGGATGGAGGAAGAATTTCAGGGAGCGAATATTAAAGTAAATTCATAGTAAGGTATGCTGTTTTCCTACTATACGTACTTCTAGCTCCTTTAACTGCCAACATGCTATTCCCTTCGTCTCCTCTATCTCCTTGTTTCTCAGGAACACAGACTTTTTCTCTTCGCCTCATTCTCAACTCATCCTCTTTAAGCGGCACGAAAGGCAAGAATGAAGTAAAATGATATTAAGTTTATGTATATTTTATTCTAGTTTATACTCCTAAACTTAGAGAAATATTACTACCATTATTTTTAATTCAATGTCATCATTCAACGGCTGGTTTAAAACGTGTATTTTGGTTTATATTACTTATCCAGAATAGAGATTTAACCGGTTTAAATTGAAAAATGTGCAATGAATGAACTGAATATGAAAAATCCAAATCAATGTATTCTTGATATCCATTCACGCACCGTATATGAAGTAGTAACTTCATCCGAGCGTAAAATTGGCTTCGGCAATAAGAATCTTCTAATAGTTCTCAAGAATTGAAAGAATTTTAAGGTAGTCTAGATGAAATTTCAGAATAATCTGAATGACAAGGTCTCGTCGTCAGGAAAGGAGTGATAGAGAGAATGAATGACGTCATGATTTCCTCGAGTTATCGGGCATGAATTTTGTTAAGTAAAACGTATCTCAAGAAAATTTTACTGCGTTTTTGAAGAGACTGGTACATTAGAGCGTCTTTAGCCAAAGGTTTCTTTCCCGTGAAATTTTCTCTAACTCGGGTTATCTACCGTACTAACGACCATCTGGGTGACACATGTATATAGTATAACCGGAGGATCAAAGGTGGTCTCCAGTTCTCAAAGGGGAAGGTTTCCAGGCATTGGAGGAGGTTGCCCCAAGCATCGTTTGGCAGCGAGGAACTTGAAACCAGGTATTCCCGGATGATTCCCAGAGATGGATTCCCCGAACATACATCGACATGGACGAGTTTTGCAATATCATTGCGAAATATAATAATATATTCAATAATATTAATTTCACCATTTCATATACATAATTAGAATCAAATGTACAGTCAAAATGTGAATCATAAATTGGTACTTGCAAGTGGTGATTTGATAATTCTTCACATATATTATAATTAAATTGAAATTTACTTCCAAACTCATAGAGAGATGTTACACGTGGACAAGTATTACTCTACCTGCTGTAAAAGGCCTAATAGAACGTTATTCGTATGCTGGTCGGGATATACAATCTGTACAAAAAATAACTGCAATGGACTTGCGAAGTATCCCCTTCAATTCTAACCTCCTAGTTTTCAATGACCCATTTTCCACGCGCGGCTCACTTCGAGCTTTCCACTGAATGTGGGCAGCTTTTTGTTAAATTACAAATTCTAAATAAAAATATTAAACCTTGTAAATTGGAGCGGAGTTGGCTGAAATGTGGTCGAGGCACGCTATATTTTACATCGCCTGCCATCGTGATTAAAGTCCAATAATATGTTGAGCTATTCCATTTTTTTAAAAGTTCGTGTACTATACCCGAGCAACTTATTGTTAGTGAAACCAGACGATAGGATTATAATGGATTTTCGTAACTATATGATTTTAAAGTTAGTCAGCGGGTCAAGGTTGGTTTTTGATTGTCCACTGCCTAAGCGCTGCTACATTCCCAAGTCCCAAGGGATACGGTACTAAATAAATATCGTGTACTAAAACCCCGTTTAGAATGAATCATTTTTCAATCCCACACTTCCAGCCTCTATTGATTCTGTCAATTACTTTTGTTCTACCTCTCCCTTGTTTTCCCTCATAACTACATTTAAGCTTTTAAAAATATCCAACCAATGTTTTCCGATTGATTTTTTTTTGTTCAGTTGAATGTGCATCCTTTTATTGTAGTAGTGATAAATGATTTTCACCGCTCCGAATAATTAGACCATTTTCCACCTAAATGCAGAACAAGATGCATCATTCCATTGCAACGCGTCCACTCCCGAATGGTAATTCAAATCCACACTCTTCACACATCCGGTCAGCGGTCGAGCTCATTCCTCATCGAACTATCTTGTTGGGATGTTTTCATTTCGGTTATAATAATAGTAACGGTAAAATATATGACGCGTCCTTTCCGTTCAATAGAAGGATTGAAAATTTCCATGAGAGCAAGCATACGAACCATATGGTATCTTTAAAAATGCAGCTTTTTGAGGAAGAATCATAGGCTAAAAATTACAGAAATGACGCTGAAACTAGAAGCATATTTTATGCATTAGAATTAATTTACCATATATCCTTAAGTAATATATGAATTAAAAAAACACATATGTAGCTTAGCGTTAATCGAAACTTTTAATCAATACATTTTCGAGCGTTTTTGATAGAATTCAAAATCCGTAAATTAGAGAACGTAAATTATTTACTCATTGCATATAAATCTGATCAATATGTCTCTGTGTATTAGAGTACAATAAAAAAGTAAAGTTTAAGAGGGGGCGGCGGTAAATTTGTATATTTTACGAACGCATTATTTTCACAACAACATATTCGATAACTGAATTTCTCTGATGAAGCATTATATTTCTATACGTTTTCAGTCGGAAGCTATGCATTTAAGTTATTCTTCGCATTTCGAGTTGATGTAATGGTAGAGGCAAGTGAGATTTGGTTACCGTCGTTAAATTTTTAACTATTCGACCAATCGATTTTGAATTATCGACAATTATGACTTTGTATCGTCCAATTCTCCATATGAACTACATTTGGATATATCCACGGCCACATAGAGATTAATATACCTGTCACCAAGTTTGTGGGTCCCCAGAAGTCTTCCTATTGTTCTGTGAGGTCTTCCATCCATCGAGTAAATTTGACTTGCTGTAGTCCTTGGGTAGTGTTTCTGATTACTGGAAGCTGGATATCTCTTGGTTATAAATTACAAAAAAATGTTGAGCTATCTACAAATTTTTAAATATGACCTGGCTTTCTGGAAAAATTTTCACCTATCATAGCTATGAAAATGAAATTTTCATAGCTATGATAGGTGAAAATTCCAAACCAAAGTAATTCCTTTTTCACCATTTCTTACTGGTTTTAAAATATTTGTCCCTCGCGAACAAATCACGCAACTGAACATTCATGCAAAAGTTACCCATATTAAAATGTTGTTTAAATTGGATAACCTTAAACATGGGCACCTAACAAGGTATCTTTTCTTTAAGTGTAGCGTATTGACTCATAAAACATCAGCTCGATTTGCCGTGTTGAGTACTTGTAACATTACAGCGTTTGCTTGCTGAGAAGAAGGCGAGCAGATTTGAATTAGGATATTGTGGAAAAAAGATATTATGAGAGCATTGTTTTATTGCCGGATAATGACAATTTCCGCTCCCTTCTGTAGAAGTCAGTTCGATTGCTCATATCTATTCCCATAAACTCTAAAGAACATAAACATATTTTGCTAGCAAAAGAATTGATTTTGAATGATTATGACCTTCTTGATGATGTATTGTAAAAAAATTGCTCATGAATATAATAAATGATACTCATACATACAGTCAACTTTGTGGAATTTTGCCCATAGCCAACAAAGTCAATTATAAGGCCTTCTTTGACACATAAATTACGTCTGTCAGGCACAGCTGTAAATAATAAAGAGGGATTGCACCGATTAAAATAATGTAGTTGACTTTGAATGCCCTGAAATTGAGTCATAATTATTATAACGGTGTTGATTAACTGTATGTTTGTTCCACTATTTGGGTATGATTGAATTGCATAAGAAAATCAACTGCTCCATTTAAAAAATCAAAATCATGTTGTTGAATTTAGAACGTAGATGATGCAATAACTTACTCTCACAAATATATTACTGTTTTTCCCAACTGTTCTAAAACAGGTATTACAGTAGAACGAAGACGTGTGAATTTGAAGTTAGTTAATTTCTGTAGCCATTAATAAGAAACTTAGACGGCTCCAATAACGACATTTCGGTAAGCCGGTGACCATTAACGCGGAAGAACTTTTCAATATCAAGTCGAACAGGGCTTGTGCACTGACGTCTACTTGCTGTAAAACCCTTTACCCTCGATTGCCACCGGCTGATCGAAATATAGTAATGTTAATGGAGGCTTCTAATTTCCTTATTATTGGCTATTGGAATTAACCCAACTTTACAGGTATCACCATACTTCACGAGGAAAACAGCGGTAATGTTTAAATCTCTTATTCACTTTAAATTCACACGCGTTGACTAGTATTTCTACTTTCAAAATTTGAAAAGCGTCCTGACCCTGTCCTGAATATTTCTTTGGGTAATTTTGCCTTTTTTTGACTCTTTTTATAGGATTGATTGCCGGAATTTTACGCGGGTAGTTGGTGAAGATGTTTTTTCGGATAAATTAAACAAACCTAAGGTGCAAAGATTTAAAGTATCGCATGTCCCTGCTTTAAAATATGTAGAATAGGTTCCTGAACACTAACCTTAGTCGACAATTAACTCAGCGTGAGAGACAACGAGGCAGGTGAAGCAATTAGTGACCAGGTCATCTGAGGTCAAGAGAAAAGGTTACATGGCGTGCCAGCAGTCCCACCATGGGCTCTGGCCTCCACTTGTCTTCATTTTCGGCGAGCGTATTTCCTCCTAACTCCTTTGCACCTCACGATATCACTGCGTCACGCCCGTTTTTAATCGCACCTAGTGGATTCCCCACTTAATCATCGAGGCAATCGCTCGACGCGATGTTGGTTTCGGTTTAGTTTTATTTTACCACTCTCCAAATGAAGTTAAGGTATATCTCATACTCAGAAGAACGATTCAATGGACTCTTAACATGACTTGACGAATAAATAAAATAAGCGAAATAATGAAAGCTCTGTGAACTGGACTTGGTGATTCAGAAGGCTGTAAGATCGAAAACTGTTAATATAATTGACTTTCCCTCGTAACAATAATAAGATGGAATGCAGATATAATTTCGTTGCCGGGAATTTTTAAGCAAGTCTACGCTTTTGACAGCACTTGCTCCCATTCCTGACATCAATTACATGACCAAAACACTACTGGAAACAATAAATATTCAAATTCCTGCATAAACCTTCAATTCAATATAAAAACAGATCCGCATGGTGAGGATGGGTCGGGTATAGTACTGTTATGCATATTACCCACGCTAATCTTCTACGGATACTGATAGAAGTCCAGTGCGTTGAATAATTTACTCCAACTCTTCATGAATTTTCAACAGTATTCGACGAAGTTGCTTTTAGGGAGATGGCAATTTCATTCGTTTCGGATTCGAAGAATTGTTTAACATCGGCATCCGAGCCGAGAATCTAAAATTTAAGCGACTTATCTCCCGGGCAAACTGTCACGTCATCCGCATCGCACTGACTGGCTGGCTGGGAGGGCAGAGTGGATGGGGATCGGGAGAGGGCGATGTAGGCGACGCGATGGGTCGCCCCTTCCATTAAAGAGCTGAAGAGGGGACTAGGTCGAGGGCGAAGCCGAAGGGGGAGCGGCGGAAAAATTAAGAGAGGTTAAGGTAAAAGGGGTGCAAAGAAATAAAACGAAGTAGGGAATTGCTTAGAGATAAAAGCAGAAGGGAAATGGGGTGAGAGAACAAGAGATAGGGAGGGTAGGGAAGGGAGAAAGTCTAATTGAAGTGATTAGAAAAGGGGAGAGGGAAAGAACTGGACCGAGTGAGCTGTAAAGTGCTTTTACGGTCTCCTTGGAATGCAAGCACGAGACCGTAAAACTCTCTACTTATTCAATTTATGGAGAGTCTTAAGGAAACCTGGGATAAACTTAAACGGCGATCGCTCGGAATTCAGAAATAGGGCGACAATAACTGTTTCCTCCGGCACCTAATGTCTGATATAAATTTGCATATATTAGACGTGAACACCCCTATATGCAAGCAATAGTTATTTGATACTGAAATTTTAAACATAGAAAGGATCATTAAAGCACTCCACGTCATAGGTAATCCATGCTCTTTCTCTCTCTCCATCTGTAACACTGCGATTCTGTCCGTCGATTCTTTCTAAACTAAGTCTCATTAGAATAAAAGGCAAATGTTTAATAAAAACAACTGGAATGGTTAACTAATTTGTCACTGTTATGATTATTAAATTACAGTATGCGTATTACATGAACATCGTGAGCTAACAACCCATCTGAAGAAAGCACGTAACATAGGGGAGTTAATAATAGATTTACTTATTAACTCTCCTGATTTACTACTTTATATGCAAATTGAGATTCTGTGAAACGCGTATCTTTTCCATCATGAACCAAGAGCTCAAATCGAACTTAAATTTGTAGTTCTATTGTTCCCGAAAGTCAGAGTGAGTATGTAACATTTATCTCGGACCTGGAATATCGACCGAGTGGGTGTCTGATGGTTATTCGTCCTTTAAATACGAGTTATAGGAGTTGGCCGTGAAGTAATTGAATGCACCCTTTAATAAGCTATCATGGTGAATAAGAGGATGCTTTTGGAAAATTTATCGGTTTAACCTTGGGTGAGCTAGACCTAGCTCGCTAGATATGATTACAATCATGGCGTTATCCCGATTTGACGATAGAAAGGTTTTCGGGCAATACAATCGGTAAATAAACTGTGCCCATGCGGATCATTGGAACAATTTAAAATTTGAACCTGGAATGTGAAATCACTTCCTAACAATGTAATACTAAAAAAACTGGAAATGGAAATGAAAAATATGTACTTAAATATACTGTGAAATGGTACATTGAAAACACCCGTGAAATGAATCCAATGAAGCCACTGCAAGGTCATACTCGCTGTATCAATGAAAGCCAACGTATGAGTGATGATTTTATTCAGGAAGACCGAAGGAGTGCAAATGCATTATGCGATGGGACGTAAAGATTCCATTTAGTTAAAAAAAACAGCCATGCTTAAGGATACCACAAGGGCACAGGTGTACATAAATACTAAGAACATGCAGGACAACACATACACTAGGACAACGACGAGAACCAATTCAAAGACTGCAAAACCTACCCCAGTAAAGACATGGATACTTATGGACTGAAGCATCGGGCAACCCTTCTGTCCAAGGACATACATGAACTGAAGCATCGTTCTCGAGTCTAGAGCCGAAACGTTGGCCAACATGAAACCTCTGACCCGATGGAAGACCCGAGAAAACTTCATCAAAATGATACGTCTAGAACGCACCAGATCATACTTTAATAAAGATGTTCATAGATGTATCAAGCATAAAGGTTTGGAATATAACCATACGCGAAACGATAAAATCCAGAGAACAAGTTACGCCAAAAACAATATATACGGAGTAAAACTAACGTGTATACGGTGAAATTGATACTCCATAAAGAATACCTAAGATGATAACAAAACTATGATGACTTGGTTGTACGAACCCAAGCTGCTGGATATTTCTTTCTTTCTTCTAGGAAATTTCCACGAATTCGAGAAGCGATTCCCAGATAATCCGTCATAATCCGTCAAAATTTAGCTCCAAATCGTAAAGTTCTTCAGGAATTTTCTGAGTGAAAAGCATTTCTGAAGATTACAAAAATGTGCAAATAGTATATGTTCATATATAAAATTGTTAATCAACGGGTTGTTAAGAAAATAAATCATATGATAAGTGGAAACTCAGTTGGGGAAAATGCATGGTAATTAATAGCATTCATATAAACTATAGCACAAAGTTTAAACATTCAGTCATTATTTAATGATATTTTCAAGAGGAACGAAATAAAAAATGAGCTGCCTTTCATTAATTTGATAGTTTCACGGTCATAGTAATATTCAGGTGACTCAATCATCGTTGATATTTTTCATCATCATCATCAAACGATGATATTTCATTAAAATCCACTGAAAACTATTTTGCTGACTTTAAAGGTTGGATTTAATATCAATTTATTCCATCACATTCATGCAATCGTTATGTTTTCAAGTGTTCTTCAAAATATTTAATTTTCAAAAGATATTTTAACTGACCATAATTGTTGTAACCATTTACCATAGCCATTGGACGGCGCCATGTTAAAATGTTCATTTCAAAAAAAATTCCATGCTCATTCTATGAGAACTATTCACACGATGAAATACATCGTTAATGAAAGGACTTGATATGATTACAAAAGTATGCGGACCTTAGTTAATTTTACGCATCAGCTATTTCAAAGAGAATAAAATTAAGTTTTGAATGGTGAGATTTCCCTGGAAAAATTTTGATATATCGTAACCGCATCAAACTTCTTCAAACCTTACTTGTAAGAATCACCCAAACAATCCCTATAATTGGTGAGCTGTTGTTCTGTGTACGTCTTACATAACGAAGATAAATACCTTGAATTTTCTGTAAGGCTCTTTCAAGTTTATCAGATTACGTTGTTTCATCCCAACTCTTACTGAGCATGATATCATACAGAATAGACGTGTACATAAATTAATTGCTTTGAGAAAAAATCAGAGGCAGATCATTGAGCCATTTACATTCATTTGAAGTAGATGCATGGTTAACTTTACATTCTTCGGTTGAGCATTCTACCTACTCGAATTAGTTGATGTGGTAAGAAATGTGCGTCTTAATGCAAACCCTTTCGTTCTATTATACTTTTATTATTATTAGGTAATCTACCGGTTAAGGTAGGTTTTTGGATGGACACAACTATCAAGTAAACATTTTGTGACTCCCCACCTAGCAAACTAATCTACATCAGGTCCCTCTTCATCTCGGTGTACTTCTTTCCTCCCTTCATCCCGTCCAACATCCCTATCCTGTTCCTACCCTTACCTCGCTTGCCCAACATTCTCCCCTCTATTACCTTCTTCAACATTCCACTACCGCTCAATACGCCTTTCATCCATTTTTCCTGCCTCCATAGGATTTCTCTCAACAAACCCCTCTCCTCACCCACCATCTCCAGTACTTCCTCATTTGTTTTCCTTTCGGTCCATTTCACCTTCTCCATTCTTCTCCACACCCACATTTCAAAAGCCTCCAATCTACGTCTATCCTCCTGCTTCAGCGACCACGTTTCCGCGCCGTACATAGCTACGCTCCATATCAGAGTTTTTACGAGTCTTTTCTTTATACTTTTGTCTTTATACTTTTATATATGTTACTATTCCTAATTTATACTTTCAGGGATGTACCTTACTGCTGGATCTCTCCCCATCCATGGTACTATCTATCCAAAAATCATGTAACCGCCAAGTCTAACACAGCAGATATTTTTATCGCAATACTCACAACCTCTGCCGTCTGATACATGTGACGTATATCCCAACCTAGGATGGCAAATCAAGATTATATAAATTTTGATGATGTTAAAAAATTCATACACAAATTACAGACGGAAGTATCATCAAAAAAATCAACATATAATAAATGCCTTGTACTGACCGCTGCTTGAGTCCAATTAGAATTTATTTTTTTCTACTCGCTTTTAATTACCGGTTCCTATGAAAACGCTATTTTCCCCTCTCATCTTAATTACCTTGCCATTTCTTCTCTCGAGGAATGATCCCAATTTCATCTACTTCTCCATCACCTTTAACCTTTTTTAAATCACCGACAAACGGTCCTCTATTCGCGTCATCAATCCGGTCACCTCCCTATTTGTGGCGCCAAGAGGTAGCAGTGCCTTTCCACAGTATCTTTAAACTTCGGTGCCGAAACCTTTAAAATTAGTTTTTTTCGAAGCACTTTTACTTTCCTTGAGATTCTGTTATGGTGTTTTGATTGCTATTGCAAAATTTAGCCACCGCGCCCATTGGCGACAAAAATAAATAATGAGGGTTTTCTTTCATATCCGGCGAAGTAGGCTGTTTGACGGTAAAATAAACATAATGCATCCAATTTCGCATAAACATTATTTCCAATTATCCTGTAAAAATCATAAAACACAATAGCATTCAACCAAACGCTTACGATTTCAAATTGTGATCGAATAATAAGCGTATCCAAGATGAGAATTGTTGAGGTCCCTTTCATCAACCCATGTCTGACCTCCCCGTGGATTCAGGCGAAACTCACGTCTAAAAGGCCAAATCTCAAACCTCTTCTCCGTCACGCGTTTATCGCTCACTCCTCTGCACCCTCCTCCCAATGACGACAAATATTCTCTTTCTTCGCTCTAGTTCTAATTTCCGCCCTTATTCCCGCACTCCACAAATCTGCCTGACCTTGCGCTCCGCCTCCAACCCGAGTCGCCCTTGTGCCCTTCTTGACTCACATTGGATCTCGATTCCACACCCAACCTCATAAGCCATACATTTTCCATTCCTCCGTTATTGCATTCTCCATCTGCAGGCCCTCTCTCCCCTCTTACAACTGTCTCCCTGTCCCTCGCAGTTCCCCATTCCTCCCTCTGTATTATATTCTCAGCTCTCAATATATACCCTCCAACCAGATCCCTTTAACCACTCCCTCTCCATTCCCTGACCTCTGCTTTACGCTCACCATTCGCCACCGCTCCCTTTCCCTCCATTATTCTGCCCACTCCAACTCCTTAAACCCTTCCCTGCACCCCTTCATAACACCCTACTCCTCACTCCGCTCTCCCTCCTTCTCTTCCCTTAGATTCGACGTCTTCCCAGTTCCCAACTCAACCTAGTCCTCCCTTTTCCCCCGATCTCATTCGCAGCGACCCCCTTGGCCTGTCCCAACCACCCCAAAACAACTCCTCCGTATCCAATTCCTTTCCCGCCCATCCGACCCCTGCTCCTCCACGCAGACGCGCATTTTCTGATTTCTCCTCCCTTTTGACTCCTGACCCTGTTTATTTCCACTCAAACCTCGTCCCCTCGACCCCTTTTTCACTTCTCCCCAATTTACCCCTAGCGCCCAAACACATCCCTCTCTCCACACCCACAAAACCCTTTCGGACTCGAGTTACCACGCGTACCCTCTGCGCATAACAGTGGCAATTACTGAACCCTCGTCTTAAGTCTTATATATTAAACGGCCGGCCTTTCTCCCTCCCCTTATACCTCGCCAAACTTTTTTTTCACGAATCCACCAGCGCCATCTTGCGTCCACGACCAATTTCCGTCCCTTCATCCCGATTCTGCCTCTCACTCCAATGCCGCGAGGCTCAGTGACCCGGGCGCCATAAGTATTTGGCGCGCAATGGCACCGAAAGAACACAGCGGGCGTGATGTAGGAGTGAAGGGGCGTGGGGGACGTCGTTATCGTTCGGAAGAGCTTACCAGCTGGTAGTCATGCGTGTCATATTCGTGGGATTCACATTTGCTTCGTTCCTTCCTTAAGAAAGAGCAAATGCCGTCGAGAACGCTGGCTTTAAATTATTCTTGGGCAAGGATACCATTGGGACGAAACAGTCTCTTATGAAAGGAATGTAAGGTACTCGAAAAAATGCTCCCCACAAAACACCTGCATTGAGCAGCAACAGTAATGTCACACATAAGTGCTGCAGCACGTAAGAATCGAATCCGGTTCTTCTGCTTGAAAGAACATCGCATCGTCACTGTATCCGCCCCACAAGACGTAGTAACTATATAGGGCTGAAAATGGAGGGTTCACGTGACCTACTTCTTCAGACAAGGTCGCGAAATCATCGCTTGCCACTCCCTCTCCTCCCCCCCGCACCTTTTCTCAAAATGGAACCCTCCCCACTGCCATTCTCCCACTTTCATGGCCGCTGCACCACAAGTCAGAATTGACCTTACGAAGGGCATCCCTTCAAATAAGCCCACTTTCTTCTCCCCACTCCCGGTCGACTCCACCTCTCCCACTCCACTCTCATCTTTCTTCTTTATTCCGCCACCTCCTATTTATTATACTCCTCTGTCTCACATTCATTCTCTTTCCCCGCCATCCATCTTCCAGACCACTCCCACTTTTTTTCTCTCCCCCTTCTCTCTCCGTTTCCCCTCTACCAACTTACCTCGCCCCAACCCGTCTTCTGCAAATCCCATCCTCTCTCATTCCCCGGCATTCCTTGAGCCATCTCCTCACAAGACCCACCGTTCCCTCCAGTGTCCCCAACGCCCACACAAAACCTTCCCCTTGTCCCCCACCGCCCTTAGACCTTCCATTTACTCAAGTCAATAAGAGGCCATTTGGTGAATCCCCAGTATTGAACTCTTTTTTTTCCCCTCCTCCTCCTCCCACTTCCCCGGGGAAAACTTTTATTCCCTCAAAAAGTTTTCCTCTCCCTCCCCTCCACCCCCTGGCAGCCTAACGGGCTCCTTATATCACTCCCTCAAGGTTCTATCCGCCTTCCTTCGGCGTCTCGGCCGTGAGGGAAAGGAGGCGTGACTGGCTCATGCCTCGGGTTTGATCCCTGTGAAAAGCTTCAGGATAAGTGCTCCATTTACTCCGTCATCGCGCGAGCTCCCTGCTGGACGTCTTTGCTCGGAGGTGGGGTAGGGTAAGGTGGTGGTAAGCGGGGTGGGGAAAATCACACTCCCCGCGAGGGAAAAAACACGCTCACGACTCTTTCGAAACATGGGGTGAAGGACGGGCCAACCCTTTAATTGGACGACGTGGAGCCCACATATTTATTCGTCTCCCTAATTGCTTCCGATAAAAATCACAGTCTCCCGATTGCCACGACCTCATAATTCCATCAGATCATTCTCGACAATGATATCAGTCTGAGGTTTGAAAATTCATTCCGTCCATCTTCGTGTTTCAAGGGAGGAGATTTATATATCAACGATTCCCTTTCTCTCGTTACTTCGAGATTCACCTCAACACTTTTCTCCCTTGCCTAGATTTTTATTTCAATCACAATTCGTGCCCACAGGTCTCTCTGCTTTAAGGGGTCTTCTTGGCCCACCTGACTCGATGTTTTTTTTTCTCCCTTCGCCTTGCCCACCCTTAAGCGGCGGGATCGTAAAGAAATATATCCTTTTTCGTGTGATTTACTTGGAAGAAGCGGCGATAATGAGCTTAATGCCTTCAAAAACCCATTTCGGCGAAGGTGAAAATATTTCAGAAGGGCCTTTTGAGGCGGTCGCCATTGTAAATAAAATTTCGCCATTTTATCGCAACTGACTGCGGCGCCTCCGCTCTCGACCAGCACCCTTAAATCTACACACATCCTCCGCCTCCTCTCCACTCCCTCCCCCAGGAGGCATAGCATCTCCGCCGCCTACCTCCCGCCCCACCACGTTGCCCTCGATCTCTCCCCCAGATACCCTCAGCGAGTCCGCAAACTCAGACGGGATTCGCCCTCCTTCCCCTGACCCCCCTCCTCCCCCTTCAAGACGTTATCCCGCTAAAGAGCCTTCTTTTGTTCCGTTCTTCCCTCATTTGTTCCGCACCACGTTCTCCTCCACCTACCCCGGCGTCACTGCCTCGCACAGCCCCACCCCTCCATCCCCCAAAAAACCCCAAAACCACACACACCCTCCCTCGCCAACCGTCCCACCCCTCCACGTCATTTTTCCCGCTCCTAGAGAAAGAGGTTCCACCGTATCATTGCGGCATAAATTATTCATCTTCCGCGCTGATAGTGCCGAGGTCGAGGGAGGAGGAGGCGGTGGGACGAAAGGATTTGGAGGTGGGAGAGATATGGGGAGAGTTGGGAACGCCTCCTCCACGGTCTACCCCACCCATCTCATCCCCCTCTCCCCCAACGCCTGTCGAGAGTGCCCACCTCTCCCGGAGTTACCCCCAGCTCACCCTCCAAGAAGCCCAGGCCGCCCGCTCTCACTCCGGGAGGATGCAAGGGGAAGGTCGGGTGGGGTGTGGCCGCTCATCCGTGACTGCCGCGCGGGGCTTGTGGGCTCATGGGAAAGGTGTGCGTGTACGCGGTAAGGTCTCTCTCTCTCAATTTCTCTACACGCACTACTCACACACACACACACACACACAGTCGTCCGCTCCCTCCACCCTCCTTTCGTTTGGCCTCTCCCAAACCTCGTGCGCTCTGGAACGGCCCCCTGCTCACGAGGGCTGATCGCTCAGTGCCGCCGCCGCGGCGCGCCGCCGAGGCTGGGCCAATTCACAATTCGCTCCGGGGTTTCCGGAGACCAGCTCCACATGTTATGGTAATTCCCTCCGGATCGGCGGAGGAGAGGCGTGAGGAGGGGAGGGAGGCTGGGCGGAAGGTGTCCGGAGATCTCGTCGCTCCACGTGTCAATCACCGGAATGGAAACGACGGGTCGCCGGAGGAAAAAGAAGAATCGTTTCTCTCTTCATCTCCAATTCATGCGCGTGGTACCCGGACGCCTGAGGGTCCGCATAAGCTTTCACTTACGACCTGCCGGGAGCCACGAGAAGGCTACCTCCGAGTATTTTTTTATGCAGAAGGGTTCTTTAGTGATATTAATTGGGACCCAGGGAAACCTTGCCTTTCATCCAATCAAGAATGCAAATGGAAAAATAGAACCTCACAGCACTTTCATTTTGGGCCATTGTGCTGGTGATAACGGTTGCGAACTACCATTTTAATCAACTCCAATTAAGTTGCAATGAAACCTCCTGCGATGTTGTAAATGAGACCCCAAGGTTTTCGGTTTTGTAACAAATGTATCAATTTGTGACATTATCTTCCAATTATATGGATGAACACGGTGACAACCCGAAAACCTTTGAGCCGACAATTCATATTTGTAAAATTCCCTATATTTTGTTTCAGAGACAAGTCATAATTTTAGGTAACATATACACAAATCATTGCAATAATGACAATACCTGAATGGCTTCCAAACGGAGTCTATATGACAAAAGGTAGCAATGGCACTCAGATAATTCGTAGCCAGTGCGTGATAATTCGCAGTAAGTAAGCAACCACCGAAGTACTCAAATAATTGATACGAATATTTTCTTTTACCTATTAAAATATTAAAAATCATTGCAATGGACCGCAATGCAAAGTACTAATTGCAAGAAAAAAGGGCCGGGAGATCCATTAATGTCAAGGGTGATACGAACGATGAGTCGGCTGGTGCGAAAATCAGAATTCGATATAACTGGAATTTATATAATTAGAGTAGACAATTTTGACTGTCAATAACCAACGAAAATACCCATTAATTATAAAACCACACCATATATCAAGTTTGAACGAACCAATCAGGGAATCAGTGTCCAAAAAATCGAAAAACAGTTGAAATACTTATAGGAAGTATTTAAAAATAGTACTACCTAATACTGTTTCATTAAAACCTTGTTCAATTAATTCAAGCTGTTAAAAAGACGATGCATTACCTCATTTTTACATATGCTCTTTGCAATTACTACAGAAATATGTAAAACACAAACTTTCAAGGAATTAAAAAGAAATTATTTTCTTATTTCAATCAATAAAGGAATTATTTTCTCTGGTGTCGGAAAATGGAGGAAGTTTGAACGAGAAACACAGTCACACTATTGGTAATATATGGACTCTTATCGACTCACCTAGCACACACTACGTATCTCATGGTATTAAGTATTTACACTTCGGTCGCCAATTACACCTCATGTGGAGAATACTTTTCCGCGCAGGTACTTATTGAAAAGTAGACTATTGTTAGCATACTATAGATTTTCCCGATACTCCCTTTCTCTGCCTATTTTATGCCAACCAGTATTGCATGTACCGTTTAAACTAACGTAAAACTTGTAGACATCTAGAAACGTAAAACATTTAGATACCAACGTAAACAATCGCGCACCTTTCATTACCTGCTATTGCTAAGAAATATATTTGTTAATTGGTTTCCCTAGATAATATTGTGCGATAGTTTGCGTTTGAATAAATCTGCAGTTCACGTGGAAATGACCGGAACAGCCAGAGTTTCTAATCAGTCGATCAAACGCTCCACTCAATTACACTGAGATAATATCTTCCTCCCTACTAATCCACTATTTCGTTAACAGTCAATTGTTAGGCATTTATCTCCATTGCTCTTTCATAATGACGGTGTTTATTCTCTGAGTCTTCGTAGACATTCCCAATGTTTCCCGCCTCAGACTAGTAATTACTTGAAATCTCATCTCATGCATTGATTTTCCCACTTGAGAGATCCACTGAGTTCCGATATCGCCAAGGAGCCTGAAGGTCGAGTGTTCGATTTCCGTTTCAGATTTTATTGTAGTACTATCGTTAAGCAGTTTTTTTTCAGGGCAGAGAGAAATGAACTCGCCCGTTGCGTACCTACCGTACAGCCCAAACATCACTATTTTGTAAAGCCATAAAAGCACCTTTTCCATCAAATTATTTCAATTTTTGGTAAAATACTAGGATTTATTTATTCAAAAAGAGCAGTGGGTAATAATTAAGCAATTATTCCATCGGTTTTAGATAAAAATAATTCTATTTATATTCCATCGATGAATGCGCCTACGAAATAAATTTCTGAAGGGTTACAACGATGTAAACTAACAATAAACATTTTGGAGGCCCGATAAGGATTTTCATTCGACAATATGGCCTGGAAAAAATCGGCTATCTATACAGGTACAGGGAAATTCCAGTCTAGTTCCCATCAAACTCCAGTAGAGAATTGTCAGTCAATGGTGTTTAAATCGGTAAAAAAAATTGCATGGCAAAAGAAATAAATCAGATGAATGAAGTGGTATTGACTAAAATGAATTGGCTGAATTGAATTGACTAAATCCGTGACGCCATTAATATTCAAGCGGGCGAGAGCTAGAGCAGGCCCGGAATGTTATCAATGCCTAGATAATTGATTCGTTCCTAATAGCCTAAGAGAATGTCGTCCAGTGACACTGATATTACGAAACAATAGTCGACATCGCAGGACCGAATTAAGGAGAGTATCCGAAAAATTTCCGTATCTTTCCGTATGAACATCTAGGTTACATAAATCCCCTCGGGAATCGGCTTGAGTTAATTGGTGAAACTGCTTAGCATTGTAAATATCCGATGTCTGCATATGGGTCCGGTGCAATGATTCCTTAAAGGCAAATCTCCACTTAAGAGCATAACCCCGTTTTCATATTTAATTCGGGTCTTCCCATTCTGATTAAAATTTACAATTAGCAGTGAAAATAAGACTTGATAGTTACAATTCTAACAATGAATCGACGCATAAAATACTTAAGAAATTTCTATCCTAAAGTTATTTACTCATATAACACAATAGTAGTCATAATAAAATAATTAAATATAAAGGTAGATGTGCAAAAACTTATTTCATATCGTATGGAATCGCACCACTTTCTGCGACGCAAGGAATCTTACCCAGTTAGGCTTCGATTTACGGCCAAGCAGTCGAAGGGAACGTTTCTCGGAGTTAAAGTAATTCCCTTTTCAAATATAAAAATACACATAAGTCGCGAACAGAGTGGAAAAAATTATTATTTCGAAAATTATCATCCATATTTTTTTTAATAATTCCCGATCTGGCTGGAGTCTTACAAATCGATGCAGTCAACTGACTCCCGTTTTCAGATGTCGTTTACATCAAACCACAATATAAATTATAGAGATAAATATTTTTTCAAATGTTACAAATTATAGATTTACATTAAGTCAAAAAGGCAACTTTCTTTAAATAATATTATCGCTTTGCTGACATCCTACTGGTATATTCTAATTATTTGCTAATAATCATGCCTTTGCGCCCTCAAAATTAAGTGCGTTGTTGGAGTGCAGGATAAAGTGAAGTAACGTGTAAGGTCTACTTAAGGAGGGTTACCAGAGGGATTTGCAGGCTTCAAAATGTCTCCATCATCTCCCACTCAGTTTCAAATACCGATGATGGAAAGGAGGTCATTTGCGCTGCAAACTTAAGTTCATGAAAACCCATGGCTTAATGTTACATATTCAAGGGAACATATTTCACTCGGTAGTAGACTCTACTGCTAAAATTAGCTTTTATTTAAAAAGGTTATTACCCTTCGGATAAAGACGTTATAAAATGTGGGACACATTGATGCATGAGTCTCGATAGGATTACGTCCTCGCTCGTAAGTTTTCAAGCCAGCCCCAGCCATAGATTAAGGTAATGGATTTTTAGTACAGCTAGCCTTTCATTCCGAGTCTTTTTCACTGATTCGGAAGAGAAATGACTCCTTTTGGGATTGCTTTTAGATATGAGGACGTATACCAGATATCCGTGCCCAAAATAAAAATCCCTTAAATCAGCCGCCTTTGAGGCAAGAGAAGGAAAAATAACTTTAAATACGCTGCTCTACGAGTTATAGAAAGAAAATTCAAACCGGTGACAAGGCACAATAATAGAGTTCGCCACTACTAGTCCAGTCACGTAGTTAAACTTTGTTTCATTCGGAAGGAGAATTGCACCGGGTTATGACAGTGATGAGTACATTGCAATTTAAGTTGGCAGAGTCCCTAATATGTATCTTGGCATTGGATCAACTTTCATTCCCCTGATATGGACTCAGCAAACATGTTAATTTTTATTATTTTCTAAGGTAACGCACTCATTATTGATTACCGAGGGAAGCAGAAGTTTCACGCTAAAATGGCAATGAAATGGACCGTTATCCTTCACTGAAGTTCCTTAAACGACTGCTTCGTCAATGGAGTTGCGAAATTGGATACTTACATCAGTGATCAGCTATAGCTTGGCTCACCTAAAAACATTCGCGAGAGAAAATTTCATTCAGGTCATTTTCGTCAGAAATATGCGATGAGATAGCAGTGAAATGGTGAAATAGACGTTTTGCTGCGATACAAAGGCTTCTCTCACGACCGACTACCGCTATATAAGGGTCGATATCTGTGAATGAGAGACATTTCCCACCTGGAGTACGATCCCTTGGGCCATCACGTGAGGGAAAGGTGCCGATCATTTTCGTTCCAGTGTAACGATCGAATTCAGATATGCAATACGAGCTACTTACTTACGAATACTTTCCAATTATTCCCCAATATAGATTGGAGGCTCATTTAGCAATAAATTATTTTTCTAGGCATGCGGCAGCTTCATTACATCAAAATTCCTGCTAGCGATGGCAGAATGGTGTTTGTGATTGGTTGTTTGCAATTGTGTTTATTGTTATAATTGTTAATAACCCGATGTTAAGGCCAAAAAAGTGCTGTTTTCGGACTAATGCTAAATAAATAACTCGCTAGTAATGCCATATTCTTGACATCAACATCAGCACGAGTGTGTCGTTTACAAAATATGACAACACACTACACCTTGAGTTTGAGGTAACTTTTTGTGAGAAAACTCCTAATTATTCGCTATTTCAAAAAAAAATTCAATTTAATAAATTGAAGTTTCAAAACAGAATACGAGCATGATGTTATTTGCTTAAGGCGATGCCCGCAAAATTTAAATTGCCAATGTGATAAAATCAAAAGTTCCTGGCGCCGTTCGTTGAAATATAATATTAATCAAAATTTTTAATTTAACTTCCCACAAATATATATTTAGACAATTCAGGATAAATATATGAGTGAATAATACCATTCAGGTACTCTATTATTAGTACGATGGCATGCAATAAGTTAGGGGTTTGAAAAACTGCCTGAAATGCCGTAGAAATTTAAATTAATAAAGCATTCAACTGATTGTTAAATCACGCTCAAGCGATTTCATGAATTACACATCACCTAGCATAGACAATACAAATCACTGTGGTTATAGGAGGCATTCCTTTATTCCTGTGATAGAAGATATTTCAGGGAGAGTCAAAATTTTGTGCGTAGTAATTATTATCATTAATTTCAACTTAATTTCAATACAATTTTAATATAAATAATTGTTTTGATTTTGATGATATCTAGCGTATACACACTTGCTATTATCGGCTATTTTACTAACAAAAGTTAGTATGCTAAAAACTACGGAAAAAACTCCAATCACATTCACAAAAAATGTCTAAAACTCCCTCTTCCTTTAGGACAAGAAGTCTTAAAGAGTTTCAGAGCGATATGAATCCCAGCCAGTGAATACCATGATTTTTTTCGTAGACATGAAATGTCAGGAAGAAGCTGTTAAGCTGTTTTAAAATAATGCTTGAGAAATCTACCAAAGTTTAATTCACATTTTTCCCGCATGTGGCTTCACCACGTTATAAAAACCTTCCCACTTGTGAAACCGACGCCGTTATGGCGAAAAAGAAAATGATAACAGAATGAAAGACGCTAAGAAAAAATTTTCTCACGCTTTCCAGTTCTTTCCGAAACCCCAAAAGAAGATGATCCGAGGAAAAAATCTTGAAGGCGTAATCTTGACGAAATGTGCTTCGAGAGATAGAATGCAGTCCCCTACATAGGCCATCGGGGAGGAATCATAATACCATCCTGTTTCCCCTCTGACCTCAGATCGCCAAAGTTGTAAGACGCTGCTGCGGTGGGAAACAGAGGGAGATGAGGGGTAAAGAGAGAGAGAGAGAGAGCGGGGTCGGGTAGGAAACGGTTCTACAAGACACGATATTGTTTCGAATGGAGTCCCTGAATCAGGTAGGCCGTTTGAAAGTGCCGTTAAAAGTGAGTTTGCCTGGGCAAGGGAAAGGAAAAGGGAGGGGGGTGGTGAGAGCTCTTCCCCCTCTCCTACTCTCTCTCTCTCTGGTTTGAAATGGCTGGAAAGGGAAAGTCGGCAGGGGTGAGGTTCGGCAGTGGACAAGTGGCGCAGTTTGCAAGAGATGGAGGGAGGAAGTAAGGGGGGAGAAGAATGCTGCCCCCATTCCTTCCAAAACTTTCCAGGTTTCGGAATTGTGGAAAGGGCCACGGGGCGGGGAGAAGGGAAAGAGACTGGATGGAGGGAAGGAAGAGGGACCTCCCAAGGGCCTCGTGTGCAGAAATCTTTTTCACGGAGAGATAATTCCTCGCTTTGTGCCTTGTTAAGCGTCTCCTGCGCCAAGCTATCCCCACGACCTCTTTCCTCCGAATATACAATTTTTCGTTATATTTCTCCAATTTCCGCAGTACAAGTTCCGAAAACCAACCAAAAAAAACGAATCTGTGGGATCGGTCTGCCACAAACCCATCCATGCACAGCCAGGAGGTCCCAGATACTATTTCTTTGTTGACGCCTCCATCGGCACTTGGATTATGTAGAAAAGTTTTGTCGTACAAAAAATAAGAAGGGTTGAATCATTTACGAACCTCTTTGAAACTCGATACGAACATATTTAGGCGTTGACATTCTTTCATCTTACAGATTATGTTCGCTATCCATTAGCTTCCAGTGAACTTAAAAATGCGGTGAAAATGTAAACAAAATTAGATTACGTACTTTGGTGCAATGCATTTGCGTTGACTTTCAACTATTTATCCCTGTTACGCATTCGCTCACATCAGAGAGCATCGGACTGCTCCTATGAAACAAAATTAGGTCGGGAAATCCTAAGCATTATGTACATAAGCACTTATAATGACGATACGTTCAGGACGGATTGGCAAGGTTGGCAAAACAAAAAATAAATTTTAAAGCAAAAAATCCTATCTCCGACTTTTTCTCTCGAAAGACAGCAACGGTCATAAAATAATTATCCTGACCACTCACCAAGAATCATCATCATCATCATCTATCATCTTCAATTGATAAATTTCTCACCAAGAGAAAAACATACAGTATAATGTCTTGACTGATTCATTCCCCAATATTATTGAAACAATAACGAAATCGTTCTTCAAAACTGTCTGCGGTACGAAATTTTAAGCTCGAAAAACATTCCTGGATAACTTAATGAGCGGAAAACTCCCCGTATAAGTCAATGTTCACGTTTTAAACCCCTCCTCACTCAACATTATCGTTGTTTTCGACGAAACTCTCCCAATGAAGAGTTCTCTAGTAAACATGATGGACCTGTCATAGAATCTTCTGAAGCAAATTCAATAATTTTTTAGATGGTATTTTCCATAAGTTTACAGAGTATTTCATTCCAAAATATGCAACTTATGTAGTAATTTTAGCACCCATAATCAAGCTGCAGATGAATACTCCGGGGAACCTTTTATCGTGAGACTTTTGGTGCTTGGTTTCCTCATAAGTGGGCATCAACCAGGGCATCACCCCTCTCTGCGACGCAAAAGGAATGGACAATATCATCGCAATAGTCGCCATTACATGCGACTGCGAAAGGGAGCAAACGACCGAAGTCACGTTACCCCACCCGACTCCATTTTCGTTCCGCCACTCTTCGCCCCCTCCTCAAACCGAGCTCCATCCTGGTCACTCCATTTCTCTCCCATCAGACCGCCCTCCCCTCTTCTGTTCCTTTGACGCGCTAACGCAGTGAAACACCTATCGAAAAACCCCTCGATCACTCTTCGCCCTGGCATAACACCATCACGATGGAGCGTGATCTCCGACGGCTCGAGGTTCATTTGTGGCCTCTTCCTAGCTCTCTCTCACCTCCTCTCCGCGCAATACGACGCGTTTTCCCATAAGGACTATTGAAATCAGCGAACTGGACGTCTGATTCAAAGGGGTTTGATTCGAGTTTAACTGTAATGACTTTGCCTTCGCGACACATCTATTCTCACTCCCAAAGTCAATGGAATCCGATGCCCAAAGATGATATTCACATTTAGGCGCATGAATAATGACCCTGTTCCCACAATGTTCAAAGGAAAATTGCCCTTCATACACGAAAATCACCATCTGCCCTATTCCAACATATTTCATTCAAAAGCGCACCCCTGATAGTGACGTTGGCCAATTCGATTTTCAATCGCCGATTTTTCATTACCTTCATTGCAAAGTTTAAAGGATATATTTTGTAGAATAGTAATGCATTTCTATTTATAGAGTTAGGTAAAAATCGTATAATCAATTCTAATAATCTCATTCTCTCTAGTAATGCAAATCAAGTCGATCTGCGAAAATGTTTCCATGCGAGGTAAGCTAATAATTCAATCATATCATAAACATGTTGACCCCTTACATTCGAGTTTGTTTATTAACCTGTGAAACTAATTACTATTCACGTTCTTGGTAAACTTCTTTGACATGTAGTTTGGTAAAGTTTTCCAATCTAAAAGGTACTTTCAAGACCAACACTAACTGAGGTTTACATTCAACGGACTACAGCGCCATAAAAGAGCCAAACGTTCACCAGATGGTGATTGTGAAAATTATGCTAATATTGTTTTTCAAAATCACTATTTCTCTTTATACATTTTTATGACGCTGCAAGGTCGTTAGATGAAGTTACTGGTCTTAAATTCGATAGGATTACTCATTAACCATCATAGCCTAAAGCAAAGATGAGAAGTAGATACCGTATATGGTTTTTGCATAAATCTTGTCTGCCTGAGACTATTCATTTTTAAGGAGATTTAATTCTTTGGAATAGGAATAATTTATTTCAGCGTCTTAGTCTGGGTCTTTCCTAGACCTCGTAGCTAATGGCTATTTTAATCCTTGAATTCCGTCTTAAGAAATGTAACTTTACCTCTTCCCCGTTATTCCAATTTAAGCAGCTTTTAAATATGTCCACTAACTGGGTCACCTCTCCTCCGACGTCAACGTAACTAGTTTGTGACCAACGAGCAGTGCACAATAATGGGATTGAGGCGGCATGCAGCAGACCGCCATCAGGCATGCAAAGTGGCATTGTCGACGCGGCGCAGAGTGCTCTAAACCCCTCCTTTATCCTCTTCTCCTGTCAGTGCAGCAGAAACCGTGATTCATTCCGCCTAATCCTTTATTCCCAAAATTCTCGTGGAATAAATATCTTCAGAAACCTTTTATTCACTTTAATATAACCAGAGGATAGGCTAACATCATTCTAGCAAATATGAGGATACAAGCTCAGATTCCAAATTTTTAGGACAGCGAAGTGTAGTGACGTACTATAATTTGAAGTCCTTCTTAAATGTAAATCTGGTGATCTACAATGTGGCTAAGGGTTATAATTAATCTTAAGGAGAAATGATGTCAGTTTGAATCGATGTTATAGCTATATTTTTTATGTAGATGTAGATATTTCACGCGAAGTAACGAAAAGATAATTTTAGTTGGTTGTAACAATTTTATTGCATAGTATTTTCACACTACGAAAAGGTTGTCACCGGAGAATTATTGACTGTTAAATACTAATTGCTATGGGCCATGTGGGTGCGATTAGAATGAGACTGTCAACAAGCTAGTTAAGCCGCTGAGGTTAAATAACGTACGCATCAGGATCTATAAAGTCAAAACTTGATATTTATTTTATTGTTTGCAAATGGTTTTGGTAACTAACAAACCAATAATTCATCTTATATTTGAGGTATCCTACTTACCGTGGTTCTCGCATTGGACTTTCGAGTAACGATGATGCCGATGTTACGGCATTTGTAGGTCAGCTTTTTTGCATGTATTCAACATATTTTAAGATCAACGAGATAAATGTAAGAATCAAACTCCTAAAGTATTTTAAAATCTGAAAAATATTGTTTGCCGGCGAGACAATCATTTTTTAGGTACATGATTCTGCAATGATTATGTTTGAGATCATAAAGAAGTTTAGATTAACGGTATATTTTACTTTTATACTTATGACCAAAAAATAAAAATGAAATCATCCAACAGATTTTAGTCAATTTTGTGTTATCGATATACAGTAAAATTTTTTTAACTGCGCTTTCCCATATTCATGGGTCCTAAACGGCTAAAATTTTCCATCGGTATGTGTATAATATCGGAAAAATGAAAACTCAAAGTTGATAAAAATAAATTATTGGGTTAGTTTTTAATTCTCCACTCTTTCATCAATTTTTTCTTGATACCTGAAGCGCCCATCATGGCATACATCATCACGCTGTGATATATACGACCTCCCAAATTCTTTAACTTTTACGAAAGATAAAGAATATATATACCCTCGTATATTTGGTTCTCCATCAGATAGTTTTTTCTCAGTGCCCTCTTTTCCATTCTTCAGGAATCCTCCCAAGGGATTCACGGCTCCTGTGGGGTCCGCCCCACTCCAGTCCCCTCTGCCTCACCCGTCAGCCCTCCCGGCTCAGGATCATGCGCCCCCTGGGGATCGCCCAACCCGCGATCCGCCTAGTTTCAACTGCACCGTTTCGCCAGAGGCAATAAATCCAATGTAGTTAACCATCCTCCCTCTAAGACGGTCCATTTCCAGTGACCTGAAACAACTGCCTTGCGAAAAAGTTACATCGCAACCGCGATGAATGTTATTAAAGAATCCTTTCCTCTGGTTCTACATTTGAGTAATGTAAATCCCCGTCTCACAATCGTCGTTTCAATTATTCTCGTATTCATATGAAAAACCTCGCCATAATGACTGATTTGTATACTCTAATACATTCGACGGAAAGAAAAAGAAAGAGTTTGGACGAAATGTGAAGGCAGAAAATTTACACGCGGGAGGTAACGAATGGCACTGGTCTTCTGAAAGATTCAATAAAAATATGTTTGGCAGGAAAAAAATTAGCATGAAGACAAAATGTCCTTTTAATCTGATAATTTCATAGATGAAGCTCATGAATTCTATTATATCTTCTGTGCTGAGTAACAGGAACGTTAATACAGGATCGATTGATTTATGTTCAATGGAATATAATGGCTTCAAAGGACGTTCTATGTAGATCTTTACTTATTCAGGAGAATTCTTACCTTTAAAATTATATTCTCGCAGCTCATATAATTTTCAATCACACGGAAAAGTGATCGTCGTGTAGGAGCGAGGCCTCGCAAGCATTTGAACAACTTCCATAAGTGTTATGTCAATTAAATTATAATTATGGCGCAAGAGACATTCATCAGGCGTGTGCCACAAGTATATTGAAAAGTGATGTTCATCAAATTTTTCCCCACGCGTTTTTTAAATTTGACATAGTGTTATCATGTACCTATTGAACACCGCGGTTAACGAATTACGCGGGACAATGCCAAAAACCGTACACTTTGGCTTCGAATAAATGCAGAATATTCGCCTTGGGGCCTTTCGCTTAGGGATTTGTAGCGATAGAACTCAGCTGCGAAGGTGGCTACTGAACCTTTACCATTCTGGTGGTCGAGGGTTTCTCCTTGAGGAAATTTTAAGTGCTGAGGATGGTAACTTTTTCTTCAAATATGTACGCTGTTATCAGCAGTCATGGGCATTAAGTAGCGAGATGAGGAGCGACTATAATATCTGGTTTTGGGCCGGATAGGCTTAAAACACAAAAACCCGACAACATAACGTGCTTCGACAAGTGATGTACCTCAAAATATTTGCCCATCATTACCCTAAGGAGAATTAAAATTTCTCCAAAATTCCCTTCAAAATTTCCCTTCCTCATTTCAGTTAATAATGGGAACGCAGTGGGAGATACAGATGCATTCACCTAGCTACATGAGTGATGAGAGTTACTTCAACGGTTTCCGAACAATGAAGTTGGCCATAGGAAATTACATATTAGACCCACGAGGAGAAGCGCAAAATAATTTTTTACGAAATTCTATTAAGCAAATTTATGACGGAATCCTCTCAAGTTAATTATTCATAATAGAAACTAGTTCCTCATCGACATGACAGATGAAAAATCGCAGATTAATCGCATCGCATTGCGGTAAACAATTTAGGACTAGAGCCAGGAAATTAAAATTACATCCCATATGAAAAAGAAAAATCTGAAAGTGGAAATTCGAATAATTATTTTAGATTTTTTTAAAATTTGTTCAGTCATTGAAAATAATTTGTAAATTAATGAAATTTAATCACCTAATAAACCTTTAAGGTGGCAGTTACAAAATTATATGCTCTAAATCTGCAAATGGAATTTTTAAATTGAGTAAATCCTCAGGAAGGTTGATAGGATACGAGTGAAGAGTTCCCTGCAGTAGAAAGAAGGGATCATCCTGGATAGAAAGTTTAGCAGAGGAATAACGAGATGAAATCCGATTTGACTTTAGAGAAATCAGAGGCAGAAGAGAATTTATTTGGAGTTTCATAATATAGGCAGAGAAAAGAAAAGGGACCTACGGTACACGTTCGGAAAAATCGTAGGTTTTGATAATTTATTCGATGCAGACTGAAAAAAATACATCCAATTCTGAAGGACAAAATTACCTTTTAATGACAAAAAAGTGGCTCTAAATTGGTATAATGGCTTTATATTAACCATGACTCATTATGAAGAAGTAAGAATAATCAAAAGAGTAAGGTAAAGATTTTATCAACAACTGCATAGAGGCGGCAATGGGTTAAACCAAATAAAATGCTCGTGATGTGAAAATTCACACAGAAAAAATAAACAACAAGTCACATGAAATAATATTAAGTAAGAAAAGAGAAGGACCTGAAAAGGGTGACTATCAGCATGATGAATAAAACAGAAAATGGCAGTTTAAAAAATAGAGTAAAAGCCATTACAATTTTGTGTCTTAAGGATTGTATGTAATATTTACGCAAAATTGAGCAATGATAAAGCGTAAGGAGCAGAAGCTATCCAAATTCGGGAGCAGAATCAACAACGGTGGAAGAGAAAATGTTGAATATCATAATATCATGAGGAGGCATCGTACAAGAAGGGAAATTTTCGCGGTATTAAATTTAAGTTTCCGTTTTCCAAAACAGGCCATTAAGATTATATATAGATCCTACTTCACGATGGATAAGAGATATGGAAACTAAGAGAATAGATTTAAAGCAATGAACTGTGGTGCCACGGGAGATTTTTAAGGCCCAATGAATGGCCGAAAAATCATTTCTCATTCCATAAAGATTGGTAGAAGAGACAAGTCTACGAAAAACACTGATAAGAAGAACAGATACATATCGGACGCCATTCATAAGTCGATAGCGTGAATACGGTTGTGGAAGAAACCGCAAATGAAAACATTACAAAGGAATATCTACATAAACACAGATATACACGAAGAAAATGCGAGGCATACTCGTATGTATTCGGGAAAAAATTGAGTCATAAAGAAATAAGCGGAAGAAGGAACTGACAATTGAACTGCAAGAAACCAATTCAGGATTGATGGGCCCTTGATAAAGAGAAAATTACGATCCGGAATGACATATCTGACAGGGTTGCTAACTGTGAATAATCAGGCATTATACAGTAAGAAAAGAAAAGTATCTTAGAAGGGTGACTTTTAGCATGACGAAGAAATAGAAAATGGCAGTTTAAAAGTTTAAGTAAAAGCCATTACAAGTTGGTATCTTAAGGAGTGTATGTAACATTAATGCAAAACTGAGCAATGATAAAGCGTAAGGAGCAGAAGCTATCCATATTCGGGAGCAGAATCAACAACGGTGGAAGAGGAAGTATTGAATATCATAATATCGTATCATGAGGAGGCATTATACCTGTATTCACTTACGCTTGTATTCTGAATTATAGCTCGTACTTTTCCAAGCAGATAATTGGTATGAGTAAATAATGTAATATAAAAACGAATTTAAAGTAATAGTTTTACTCAAATTTTAATTATAAAATATAGCACACCACTACCGACACTTATATTTTTCTAAATAAGGTGAGGAAAACAATATTGGTAAATATTCTGGGAATATTTCTTGTGGAAACGTTGGAGTATTTATGGAAAACTTATCTAATTTAGACTACGAACAATAAGGAAAACGATGACGGAAATTAGATGATCAATTTGGAAGGAGGATGGACATTTTCCTGTTTCGTTTTTCACCTGAGAAATATTCGTGATTCACAATGAATCCGAGGAAATACGATTCAAATTAACAGCAATAGAATTTGTGCAAAACGAATGCCGATACATTTATTGAATAAAAAAAGCTAACTGAGATGCATAAATCCAATTGTCTCCGAAAAAACTCCTTTAAAATACATAAATAATCTCATAGTGCTTTTCTTGGACCTACACTCACACTGCGGCCAAAAATCATCCATCCACGAAACATACGTCGGCGCCATTCGAGTTACTTTTTATCACCCCTAATCGATTGCCAGATTAAAAAAAAACTTTGTAACCATGAAAGGGAATAAAAAACGGACTTCAAATTGAGTGCATCCCCTACCGTTTCTTCCGATCTCATCTTGGGAGAGAGATATTATTTTTTCCTTTCCAATTCCACGGCGAAAGTAAATACCCCCCTCCCTCGACCTCTTTCAATTCCTCATGGCCCCAAGAGGATGAACGGGTGGGACAAGAGGGGGAGCAGGGGGCGAAGGAATGCAAGATAGAGGACTCGAGAAATAAATGAAGGGTGCTCAAAAAATGCTGATTCCGTGAACCTACCGTCCCCAAACCCCTACACGGGGTTTACATTCCTTCCTTGCACCTCCACCACCATGAATATTTCCTGAAATCCCCCTCCTCCCTACTCATTCGTCGCCGTTGCGCCATCGTCTCCCTCTCTTCCCCCAATGGTCTGTGCCCGTAAACCGTCAACCTAGCACCGACCTAACTTACAAATCTCAGGCGGCGGGGAAAATAAAATAAAAATCCAAGGTTCGCCCCATCCTTCTGGAGTCGTACCGCTCCCAGTTCGTCTCCAGGAAAGTGCTCCGCGTACAGTCATACACAAGCTCATGTGAGTGAACCTTTCGCGCAGACTCCCTTCAGAAGTCTGTCCTTTCAGCAAATTTATCCCTTCACAATTTTCTCCTTTGAGTCCATCCCCAACCCCGGAAAGTCTTCAATACAGGCTGTTTTAAAGTTGCAATTTATTGTAAAATTATTTTATAACGGTACTTATATTACAACTTCACCTTGCATCAAGGTACTTGCTATGTTTCTTCTTCATCATTCATTGCTAGTTTAATTATTTAAAGTAAAGTTTTAAGTATTTGAAGTAAATATGTAAAGCATCAGTTTCTGCACAGGTAAAAGGCAATGCAGTACTAGACTAACAACCTCAATGGCCCATTAGTCGGTGCGCTCACAACTGTCGGTTTGTATTGTTCTTTCAAAATGTCGCCACTTTGTCAATCACGCTCTCCGTAATTGGATGAAGGTACGTACGTACCTGAAGAAGCCAAATCCAGCGCCGCCAAACCTTGAATCAAATAAATAAAAAAGGACAAAATTCCCAGAAGAAAACTTCATCATCAACGGCACTTTGCTTAGACCTTCACAATCAGTTCCCATTTTCACTTTTATTTCATCTAGGATAGTTCTTATTACCTATGTTTCATATTTGATCCCACTGATCTCACGTAATATTTGTAGGGTCAACAAAAAATCGCAACCTTGTTCCCCTGACGCAGTGAATGGCAATATGTAGGCCCGTAGACTAAGACACTCCATTCCTATCCTCCATCCATTGGACCGAGTGTCTACTTTTTGTCATCTTTAGAACCGGCTTCTGCCTTTAATCCGTGATCACCAGTCTCCTCCTGTCTCCGCCAAAGTCACAATGCCCCAGGGGATCCACCTCTCCCGTGTTCATCCCCGATGAAACGCTGATTTATATCTCCTCCGTCTGCCCTACCTCTTTCCCTCTAAACCCTCCTCTCTCCCCTGCACCTCCCTCACCAATGCCCCAGTAACCCTTGCGCTTCTACCCCCTAGTCCCACACCGTGATCCTCGCCCCCGTAAAATCGACTCCCTTGCGACCTCCCCCTCTATCCAAACCAATAGCTCACCCTATTCCTTCCTCCCCACCCCATTTTCCCAACCTTCGATACTGGCACCTACACCCTCTTCAATCAATCGTCTCCACCTCCGCCTCTCTCATTCTTATTCTTTTCCGCGTCTCAGCTGTTTCTTTTCCTCCGGAATCCAATTTCTCCTCACTTCTGCCTCCTCTCTTTCTATGCACATCACCATCGCTTCCTTCCCATTCCATTCCGAAATTTCGTGGACAGAAAGGACCCTCGTAAGGATACAGGGACTTAACATACTCGTATATCACCGGTGCAGCATGAATTTATCCCTCTGGCTTCTCCTTATCATTGCCAATATTAGCTTTATAATAATCATCATTACCAAGAGATATGCCCATATTATCGCTTTCACAATTTAAAAATCAAATATTTAAATATCTTTTAACGGTTATTTCATCCTGCGTATTCTAATACGGAAAAAAGGTAGACTTCCGAAAGACTTTAGACAATAGCTGCAAAAAGTTACCGGTTTTTAACCAATTTATCAAGAAGCTCTCTTTCAACAATTTCATTGATGAAGTGGATGATAAATTGTAACAGAATAAATTCTGGAAAGAGTCGGAACAAATTCAAACCTTCACGTGAATTATTCAAGAAATCATTGTAACTGGAAGCAATGCGAGTAAAAGATACGGGATAATGCGGAACTTTCAAGATGAAGCAGTAATTTTTCACCATTTTCTCTCAGGAATAGAAAAAAGTAAAAAGAGTAGAAACAAGCTACCTAGCTTAGGGAGGAATTTTGGTAATTATAAGGATGAATATATTTTCATAAAATACGCGTTTGTTTTTATATAAAAGGTCTGTTCGAAAAGTATAGGCCTGAGTCGATTAAAAAAATTCATTTCCAGAGTTGATACATTCACTCAAAAGCCTTCAAAGTAGCACCCGGAATGCTGCTAAGCTTCCTCGTCACAACCTGTTGTAACGCTTCCTCCGAGCCGTGGTGAGATCCTTCCAGCACGGATTGGAGGCAGGGGAAGAGGAAGAAGCGTGGTGGAGCATTGTCTAAAAAATTTGGATCCTCAGTCACATGGTCGAGAAGTCCTTGGCAGATCCGCGTGCGAGAGTCCTTTTGTTCGTTCGAAAGCACTCTTTTTAATGCCCATTTTTTCGGCCACAAATCGATGGACATCACTTTTAGGAGTGCCGAGTTCATCAGAAACCATGTAAACTGTTAAAATGCGAAAGAAACCACCGCACGCCCGTCTATTTGAGAAAAAATAAGTCATACTACTTTTTGGACAGGCTTTAAACATATATATTCACATAAACAAACGCGTATTCCATGCATTGCATATACAAATTTCTTTAATCCATGTATGTTGTGTGTGCCTTTCCCATTAACTTATCTGTATTTAAATGTGAATGAAAATTAATCGCCGTATAGCGGTATTTCGTGTTTGAATGTGTATTTGGCCAATGTGGCTCGTCTCTTCTTCTGGCTATGCGTGCCATGAAACGCACCGTTCCTATCCTTTATGATGTCGTATGCTTGGTAACCTACTGTCCATTCTCCTCTTGTGTTTGTCTATTTCTCCTTTGGTGGGTGTAACAGCTCCCTAACGCCATCTTCTGGGCAATGATTCGGAGCACTTTGGCGCCTTATAAGATCGCAGATTTCAGTGTAAAAGTACATTTTCTCGATAGCTTAGGTGGTTAGAGCATCCGCCCGGCAAGTGGAGAGATCCGGTGTTCAAGTCCCGGTCGAGGAAAATATTTTTACATTTGTGATCTGCTCACATCCGCCATCCCCACCTCTCTTGTGTTCGTCCTTTATGTGTGTTCCTTTCCCATTTCCTTATCTCTATTTCAATGTGAATGAATAAATAAATAAATAAATAAATAAATATATATATATATATATATATATATATTCAAACTTGAAAATCCCGCCATACGGCGAACAAATATTATTTTCGCACATGGAAATAGACATATAAGGAAATATTTTTACATTTGTGATCTGCTCAAAACCGCCTTCCCCACCTTTCCTGTGTTGGTCTTTTATGTGTTTTCCTATCATCTTTCCTTATATGTCTATTTCTATGTGCGAAAATAATATATATATATATATATATATATATATATATATATATATATATATATATATATATATATATATATATATATATATATATATATATATATATATATCCAGTCCCTTAAATTCATCCTCAAAGACCTGTACCCCATCCTCAAAAATCACAACGTTTCGTCCAACCTTCTTCCTAAATGCCTTTCTGTTACCTTCAAACGGCCCGCCAACCTATCAGATCTCCTCAAATCCAGCAAGCCTCTTTCCAAATCCCCTCCCACCCCCAGAATCACACCCACTCCGTGCCTTCGAGCTAGATGCAAAACTTGTCCTATTTTCACCACTCCACCCCTCTCCATCCCACCTTTTAACTCTCTCCCGCCCTTCCCCCACTCCTCATGCACATCTCAGATTGTAATCTATCTTCTGACTTGCAAACTCTGCCCGGCATTTTATATAGGCCAGTGCTCTACACCCCTGAACCTCAGGGTGAACAATCATCGCGCCTCATGTAATCCCTCCTCCCCGTCCGCGGGTCTCCCCATCCCAAAACATGCCTCCCACCACAACACCCCCTTCAACCACTGTTACAATGTTTCCGTGCTAGCATCCTTTCCCCCATCCGATAACCCTATAAAATTAAAAACAATGGAATTGGCATTTATATGGCTGTGTAAAGCCTATCAACATCCGGGTCTCAATGTCGTTCACTAAATGGGGGGGTGGGGCTGAGATGGATGGAGGTGGATTTGTTTCTTGTGAGGTGGTGGGACAATTTATTCATCCGCATACATTTTGTCATCCTTGTCCTGTGTTTTGACTTGTCAAGCCCTTATGATGACTTGGTGAGTTGATGCCTTGGTCATGGGTGTTGTGGGATCTGTGGATGAATTGTTAGTTTTCTGTGTCGCTTGTTACTATTTCCGCATCCTCCTTATTCCATCTCCGCTCCCCTCTGCTCCCTTTCCCCCTCCATAACCTCCTCCTTCACCCCTCTCCCACCACCTGTTCCCCGGTCCGCTTTCTCCCCCTCCATATACCCCTCCTTCACCCCTCCCCCACTGCCTGTTTTTCCCCTCTCCCTCGTCCCATACTCTCTCTGCACCGCGTACCCTTTTCCTTAGGCATATCTTATCTTCCGAAGAAGACGGAGCTCAAGTCCGTCGAAATTATCAAGATATTATCGTGAGTGTTCTTTTTATGTGTTCTCGTGCTGCGTGTTACTGTCTAAGTTTTTTATTCAACACTTCCGTGTTACTTCGAAGAAATCATCTATATATATATATATATATATATATATATATATATATATATATATATATATATATATATATATATATACATATTACTACCTTTCTGATACTCGGCCAGAAAGAAAACCTGACACCACACACTTTAAGAAATCCTTCAATTTCACATAAATGTCGATCTTTTTCCTTCCCGTCCACTCTTGCCTAACGTTTTTATCACAGTCATCAAACAAAAAGTCCAGTATTCGCCTTTCCTGGCATATTTGGATTTATCTCAGAAGTTATCTCTCCTCCCACACCATGCTTTTCCTTCGGGTGTCCTTTCCGTCCATTTTACCTTTTCCACTCTGCTCCACACTTACATTTCAAAATCCTACACCTATTATCATACTTCAACAACCAAGTTTCCGAGTCATACAAAACTGTGTTCTATTTCAATGTCTTCATCAGTATTCCCTTAATCTCCATATTGAGCTGGTTGAATGATCCTGTCATCAATTTTCACATCCTTGAGAAAACTTCTTTAGACAACGCAATTGTTCTTCTTATGTCCCTATCACTGTGGCAATCATGGACCAAAACACTTCCAAGATGCGTATTGAAATACTTACTCTAGTTTCTGTCCTTCTATGTGAATATTTAACTACGGTTTCTAATTACTCGGAAACCTCATAGCATTTGTTTTCTTTACATTTTTCCTCGCCCAATAATTATCATATGGATTTTCTTATACAATTAGATTGTAACCCCTTGACTGACTGAGGTAAAATCCATATCATCTGCAAATCTGATTTTTTAATTGCCTCTATACCCACTCCAAACTTTGTTCTGCTTCATATGGTAACATTACCTCCCGATATACGAGGTATTAAAAGTTTATAAAAAGTATTAAACCTTTGGCCTGAAAAAAGGCTTGTTGTTGAGGGGTTTGGAAACCTATTCATCTTTTAAAGTAGGCCCCTTGTGCCACCACACACTTAGACCACCGGTCTGCAGCTGGAAACACTTCTGGAAGGCATCTTTTAGAATTGTGACTGAACAGTGGCATTAAACTTAATTGTTCTAGTAAACTTATCCTTACAGCTTTTTTAGGGATGAAACTAATATTATTCTGAAAAAATCCTTTGGGGACTTGCATAATTTTGGACAATAATTATGCAATAGAGGGAAAATTGTTATTACTATTTTGCTATTGCCGGCAATTCTTACTCAATTAAAATGTCAGTACCTTTCAAAAAAACCTCTTAAACTTCCGTTTAAAGACCTATCAAACGTATTTGTTTCTATTATAAAAATTAAACATGATATAATCTCAATGGGCTAGTCAGGATTATTTATTTTGCAATGGTCCGAAAACAACACTTCGGCCTTTACATCGGAATTTGAACAATGGTATACCAATTGGACACAGATACAGTACATACCCCCAAGCCCAAGGTGGAGGAAAACCTCCATAGGCGGAAATCGAACCCGTGACCCCTGGGTTGGATGGCGAGGACGTTAACCCACCGCCACCGGGGCCTGCAAATTCTTTATTCTATGTTTTTTCCGCATGAAATAACCAATTAATTCCTACCATAACACTGCACACATACTTATAGGAGATACCGCTGCTCAATTTAAATTTACTCCATGAAGATTTTGCTGCAAGTCTTTCATAAACATTGATGTCTGTACTAAAATGCTTATCCTAAGATGAGTAATCACTACTTCTTTCAAAGGTTCTTCTTCCGACCGATTAAGTCATGACGAGATACCATCACTGAAGCTCCAAAGCCATTTCTCAAAGCAGTCGAAAACTATCCGGGGGGGGTTTTACTTGAAGAAACTTTATATAATCATCTACGAGTACATGCATTCGTTCCTATCTTCCGATGAGTTCTCTTCGCCTTGTTGAAGAATTATTCCTCATTTTAATAATAAATGCTCAAAATAATTACCACCATCACATCCAAAAAAAACTTTGATAAGTCACGCAAAGGGAAACATTTACACACATATATAGAATGAAAGAGGTCAAGCCCCCTGACTGCTCTCGCTTCGTTCGCTGCACTGCCACTCATGAGGAAAATTATTACTTTATATGAAAAAGAAATATGATTATTTAAAGGAATTTCCCATTGTACAATTGCGTTCTCCTCTTTTATGTCCTCGTGGAAAACCTATGATTAAATTGAAATAGCCTTTTTGAGAGAATTTTCTACTACATTTTAAGTTAAAATTTAACTGTCCCGTTACAGTGAAAACTTGCCTTATGATTTAATAGTTTGAATCGCAATAGAAAATGCGAATAAATAAAGTAGTAACAACGGTCGAAATGAGTAAATATGTAGGTTATTATTGAATGAGTTTTGATTTCTCAATTGATTCCCTTATGGTCGTTTTCCCCCTTCTTTCATTTAAAAATGCTCTGATTTCTAAGGAGATAGATAGACGTCTTCATTCGGGCGAAATTCAGACTATATGATCCCTTCAAATAGAGCTAAATTTTAGCATTTTGGAAATAGTTTGTGAAATTTTACAATTTTGAATCGAAAACAAAATTCAACAACATAAATATTCAATTTTCTTTCTTATGACACCAATCTCATGTGAATCTGGAGTCGAATCTGAGATTGCTGTTGTGTGCAAAATGTAGTCTATCACGTGAGGAGTGGAGACATATAATAATGTGCAAATTTTGAACATTTTTCAACTTTTGCTCTTGAAAACATATCATTTCATAAAAACGTTGCATGAAAATGCTGTATTTTCAGGTTTAGCTTTTTATATAGGATAAAATGACATTTTGCAGAATAGGCCATCTTTTGCCATCTGACTGATCAGTAAAATAACTAAATTCAAGGATTTTTTTTCAGTTTTTACAATTCTAACTAATAAATATCCATGCATTAATCCAACCTCTGAAAACAAATGACCTCGTCTAAATATAATGTCTATTATATATTTTTATTTCATTTAACGCTATCGCGCGACAAGAAACGATTCCCAAGTTTTTCTCTAGGCCAACTTTAATAGATTATCCGTGCAAGTTTAAAAAGATGAGAAGCTCATACTGAATACGTGCTTCACAAAGTAACCAAAGTTGACTCAAAAGAAAACCTAGGCAACAAATTTAAAATCAAGCGAAAAGAACTGGTCTTAATTCTTTTGAAGAATAAATATAAAAAGGTAGGTCACGGGTACACTAACGAATGGATAAGAAAACGCATGATCTGTTTGTTATTCAGAGATAGAAATACCTCTTGTCTAGTGTATTCCCGGTCCCACGAGCCAACATCGGCTCAAGGGCCATAGCCGTAAACCAAGATTCCGTTGGGATTCCAATCACGTTCTTACCCTGCATCCTCAAGCTTGTCAACCTTTTTTAACACCTTCGAATCCCAATACTTTGAAAACTCACGAATCCGCGTCAACAATGCACCTCGGCATGCAACCGGGTCTCCCGTGAAATCCGTGGATGCATAACACACTACGTGAGATGGGGCAAGTTCAATAATAAAAACATCCATCTCAGGCCAAGTAGCAGAAACACCACACCATATCCAATCCTGCAGCATTGCACATAAGTATCAATGAAATAACTTAGGAGACAAGGTTCGCCCAAATTAAAAACTGCGTCTTTTCAATCGTATTAAAACTGCATTTGTCAACGGGTGATTTTATGCATGAAACATCGGAACGGACAAAGAATGGAATATAAATACAAGGAAGTACATGTATACACATTTATGTTCATTTATTTGTACGTGCGTTTATTAATGAAACCTTCTGTCTCCGGGTGTATTCTAATATGGTGGATTTTTAATTTTCAATTTAGGAGCCATTTATTGAGAAATACAGTGATTCAAATAACCCGAGCATCCCAAAAACCTGGGTTTGTATACTCGGGTTACACACCCAGGTTTGGATACCCCCAAGTTTGGCCCTAGGGTTTGAACCATGTCTTCCATTGGAGAGGTGGTACCTACAAGAAAGAGAATATTCGAGTCAAACATCGAAAAGAGGACACGGGTCAAACTATAGGGTTGAGACACGAGTGGAGAACCAGGGTACCGAAATACCGAATCCGGTAGACTTAACATAGGTATTTTCAAGCTCATTCTCACGGGATTCATTAGCACCGATACACGCCCTCGTACACAGAAAAACGCTGCTGCGTGGTTGCGCATACGCACATTGATTCACAAAAATACTCTTTGCGGTGATATCATACGAGTATTATGGTATGTTATCGTGCGTTTTTATATGCTCATCATAGGGATAACATACACGATTAGATATGTAGATAAAATGACAATCAGAGCAATACGAAGTGAATAGAAAAGAGGAAGCCCGTGGTTTGGTTACCAGTTCAGGACGACCTTTTTTATATTATGAGAATCGGCAAATTTCCACCTTCCCCACCAACCTAGAATTCTTTTTTATCCTGTGCCCTATCCCTATCCTTCCATTCTGATGAAAACAGTTCACAATTCTGTACTAAAAAACTTACATACACATAATAAATAAGGCACTGCATTTCCACCCTTTATAAAATACGGAAGAACGATCGGAATAACTTTCGTCGAAGATTCTTCAATTTTGAACGAAAATAATCCCACTCCAGTTCTTGGGAAATGCCTTCCGAGAGAGTTTCAACTCAATAAAACGAAAATATGAAAATAAATGCACGAAGCCTCTAGCAATATATGTTCATAATACCTACTCAGAGGAATTGCATCGCAAAGATGCGCGGGTGCACAACATAAGGTATAAGGTAGGTAACATAATGGGCAGGGTATTGAGTATCAAACAAGAATGGAAATTTTGAAAATAACCTGTGGCATTTTATGAAATAAAGGTCGTTCACTGGAAACATACTTTCCATTCACGGTCCTTCAAAATAAGAAATTTCAACGTTTCAAGGTATTGAAATAGTTCACTGTAACGTTTATTCTCAATAACCTTCCACTAACGTGGTGGATATGCATCAATTGGTCATCCAACTCTCAGTGAGTAAGATGAGTCAATCCTACTTTTTCCTCAACTCATCCTCAACAAGAATGAAGTATACTCTGCCTTCCCCAAGTGTCTTATTTAAGTCCACATTGGTGTCTTAAATAATATTGGGACATCAAAAACCTTTGCTTAAAACAGCTATTTCTGGGACAACATTATCAAATATTATGAAATATTTTCACAACTGCCAGTAAATACCCAAATTCATGTTTGCCTATCCATTCACTACAGAGGATGAATTTAATTTGAGCTCAAGAAATTATAAGGGTTTTTCTGAAAGGGTACAAAAAAGATCCCGATAGGTAGTATCAATTATAATATGAGAATAACTCTTTTTCAATATGGCTAGATGAAATCAAAGATAAATCTGTTGTGAATGGAACGAATTCGCCAAGTCATTTCCATAAATTAAGACTTACTGAGTGATACAAGACTCGCTCATTGCTACTCATGCATTGTAGAGTAATTTTGGAGATTCGAAAATAATGAACACTTCTTTGCATTCATCATAAATTTAAATAAATTCAACCTTCTGTCATTGCTAAGGGCTTACTGCAGCTGAAGTTAATCAAATCCATTCTTTAATAATTACATTTTAGGCTAGAATTAGTTTTCGATAACGAAGTACTTTTAATAAATCCCACAGGATATAACACCCTTGTTATTCGAGGTCAACCATTCAATGACTTTGTAGGCTCACTAACGAAGTGCGCACTGCAAACTTCTGCATGGTGAATATGAATTGACCCGTTAAACCAAAGTCAATGTAACCACAAATTACACTAGTCTTAAGGGTATTCACAATTCTCCCACAAAATGACTTAAGAAGGATTCCCACTCTTTTGATGATGAAATTTAATGCCAAGAATTTTCAATCCGGCTACCAAAGCTACGGATTGTAAGGAAAAAATGTTTCTTCCCGAGAATTTTAACATATAGCAGCTGAAGTGCGGAAAAGAGAATGAATTAAGTATAACATTTTAGGCAAGAACTTTGACAATATTTTTCGCTCTTGATTGCTGTATAAAAAATAAAATGAAAAATTATTAGTTGATACTTTCAACCGATCTGTCTTTCCATCCGTGCCCGACTGTTCTGACATTTCCTGAACTTCAACTCTCCTGATGGTAATATCACAAAAATGGGATAAGGTAACGGGAAGAATTCGCACGCTGAAACCCTGGTTATACTCCATCTACTAAATGCATTTCGAGGAGTTCAATGACTATTCAAGGGGCTGATACTGTCTTCTTCCATCATTCCTACCATTGCCTAAATCATCCCAGTTCGAATATCTTAATTGAAAGGTTCCATTCACATGCTAGAAAATCTCATCAAAAGTCTCGCCCTCCAAAAATACGAACTGTAATAAAACTATAAAGCTAAATGTAAAAGCACATTTAAATTTAACGCCGTATTTCCGTAACGTCAAACCCCTCATCTGCACTGCGGAATAAATTTATTTTACCTCCTGCACCATTCAGTAATCTCCATCGTGATCCCTGCTTTAATTTAACCTTTAATTTAACTAAACCTTTTAAAATGAACAAGTCTTGTTAATCGAAAAAGAATAGGCGGTATTTTCTTATTAGCTAAAACAAAATCAAAAATATTCTTTGTAACTGACTTCTCGACAACATAAAATGAAATAGAAAAAAGTATACTGAGCTGTATATTAAATGAAATAACCAAATAATCCATTCAAAGAAAGTTTAAGAAATATAACCATATGTAAGTAACCTAACTTATCTTCTTTAAACGTTAAGATATTTTTAATATTTTTACGTTGTCCTGTCTTTATAACCATGATCTGAATCCATTGATTTTTACAAAGAGTTGTAAACTGTACGTGCATATACGTGCATTAAAAAATTTGGTTATTCTAGAATTTGTATTTATTCGCTATATGCATACGCAAAATTGATTATAAGTACAATTCACACAGCTTAGGCAAAAGAAAAAATATTTCATGAAATCATCAATGTCCCTGATTATGGATTGGAAATGAATTTAATTCCGAACATTTCCTAACCCACAGACGCAAGTAATTAAAATTTGGTGTTCAGGGCATACGATTGGGAGAAATTTTCCATGAGTTGTGCAAGTAACTCCTGTTCACTGACGGCATAACTTACATGTGAAAAAGCACACCTCCAATGATTCCACCACAAACAACATAAGCACACTCACAGATCAACTTCCAGAACAAGATGCTGGCAACAACGAGATACTGGAGTTACACCGGCTCCTCCACAATTAAGGAATGACTGCCAATTGGTTACTTGAATATCATAAAAATAGCTCAATTAGTAGTGTTCTGCTGTCAATCTGAAAGCTATGGTTTTCCTTCCTACATTAGGCAGTATTTCATGGCTAAGGTTTTTTCTGAGGTGAATATCTTATTTGAGTCAGCCCCTCCAAGCAAATATTCATTACGAGTGCCCATAAATACTGTTTCTATCATCACATCAGTACAGAAGTTTATGACGGATGTTGACTTCGCTACCGATATAATTATACTGGAAAAACATAATTTACACAATTTACAATTTTCGTATACATACACATCAGACAGAATAATTATCGCAAATTTCCTCATCAGTAAAAAATATACATTTTGTTAAACAAGAACTTAGAACATTTCAATTGGCATGTAAAAATAATGTCTTATTAAATATTTTTCAACAAACGTAAAATGGTAAAACTCAGGCTGCTAGGCAGGTGTACTCTTAACATGAGTTACTCTCTATTTATAGCATCTTATCTATCTCATCTCAAGCAAATGAGTCAAATTTATTATCATTGCCCGAAAGCTACCATAAAAACAAATTTGTTTTAATAATTGCACCGTAGAATTAGTCTCTTGAGTTAAATTACTGTCATCAAAGCACCACTTCCACGCAAAAGTGATTCCCATCTAAAAATGAAGAATAGAATCGTTTAGAGAATCCTTTTGAGGAGAATTAGTCGATAAAATTGCACGATAACTCCATTTTTTAATGAGACCTACCTCTACATGTGTCTAATACGTTCGATTTTCCTACATGGCATCTCACCAGTGGACCTATAAAACGTCTCTAAAACCAGATAGTTAAAATTGCTAAAATTGGTCATGTAATCCGTTTTTATATGATTAGCGATTAACAAATAAGAACTTCCGTAACTTTAATCTTTCTATTTGGTGCCACATTATGCCTGATGGCGAGTACAATTGCGCAATATAGCACGTTTCTGTCACTGCATGAAATCGATATACGACCCATTTTCCGATTAAAAAAATATTCACCCGCTATCCTTCAATTGCGTGATCTCTCATGATTTCAAAGTAATTTCCATGAAACAATGAACATGGCATAATTTGCATTTTTTAATGCAAATTGTCGTTTATACACGCAAGAGAACATTTTTTTAATCTAACCCGAGCAAAAAAATGGTCAAAAGCACATCTATCCAGAAATTATTTTTACAAAAAATGCCTTAAAAGTAGATAAAAATTTATTTACCTACCATTTCACCAGTGGATAATCACAGTGAGTTTCAAATTTTGAGGTGTTTCATAAACTGACTTATTTTACAAGATTAAGATTTGGCATCACATCTTCTTATGTATATTAAAAAGGTATAATTTATAATCAATTTAAATTTGAAAGCCAGTACAACCTTTTAGTTGTAAACAAGTCTCAACAAAAATACACACGGAAACAAAAATACATAGAGTACCTCGTATAATTGGACGTCATGTACAAAGTTATCCATTACAGCAGACATACTAGTATTCAAATGACAGACATACAGTGGAAATTCAATCCTTAGGACCATAGCTTATAGGCACTAACAGGCAATGATGCTGTAGAAGTTTGTAGATAGGTTTCTTTAATTTTTTTAGACGAGACTAGTGTTGAATGGAAATTTCAAACTCCGATAGATATAGAATGCGACAATATATCTCTTGCACGTAAGACACCTTTTAGTATCTTTTTTCAGAAAATGTGATCAACGCTTTGGTAATTCACCCAGAAGGTCATCCTAGGCAACGCAAGATTTTCGTCATTGGTCCTAAACACCCTATCTGTATATTGCCTTTAATTATCCGTGAGCGTTACTCATGTACTAGGTCGATTCGCCTACCACAGCTAAAAGATTTTTTTTTAATTACTAATGAATTATAACGAATGACTAAGAAAAATTATATGAAAATTTTTTCGCATCAACTACTGAACAAAAATTTAAATTAAAATATTCATTTACACTAACTTCTTATTTCACTATGGAATAAATAAATTTTAGCGATTCTGGAGGGTTTTTGTCAGTAAAATTGAAAGAACCTTAGCAAACAAAAAAGCAGCAAAATAGAAGAGGCGCGAGGAAGGAAAAACAAACCTGTTCGCAAGCTTTGAGATGGCCATCCGGGCAGAGTACGTAGGCATACGGCGCTGATATCAGGATCGGGACCTGTTATCTCAGCTAATAGTTTTCCTAAAACAACAGGCCACCACAAATCCCGACTGTTCTCCACCTCCCTTAGCGAAACGGGAAACTCGTGTGACCCATCTTCCAATTTCACCTCCGTCCCCGTCGCCATTCCATGCGAAAGGCACGCCTTCGGCCGCTCGCTCTCTCATCAACATTCGCGCCCACTCCGACCCCGCCCACCCTCGGCCCAGGCTCTGTGACTCCTTCCGCAACCACCCCCTATCCCCATTTTCGGGTGGGTTGGAGCGGGAGGCCACGCGCTCCGAATTGAAATGAGCCCTGTACTCCCATTCGCCCAACAAGGCTACGCAATGAACAGTTTGGAAAATTAAACACTAAAAACCTCATTAGTCAAAATTCCAACAAAATCCAATCCAGCAAAGATCAATCAGCAAGAGTTCCGAATTATTTTATATGTATTTGTTTAATGCCTTATGTACCAATATATACATATGTGTGTATGTATGTGTGGGTGTGTTTGAGCGGTGGTCTTTCGATTGCTGAGGAAAATTCACGTCCCATTTTTCTTTTTCTCTTCCGCGTCAGTAACGAGATAGATTAGATGTAGGAGAAATACACTAAATGTATACAAAATAACTATTGTATTATTTTATTATTAATATTATGTAACGTCATGTTGTTCGATTTTCGAAGTGAGTAGCCATTATCAGCATCGCATAACCATCAGAATGTCAGAAACAACACCCGGAGGGTGGAAACCTATTTTTTTTGCTTTGGTGTATACGATGTGATAACATTTTTTTCACTCCTTCAACTCGTCAAATGGTGATATCAAGTAGTAGGACGCGGAAAAAATTTGGCGAAGCCGAGACCCCATCCTTGATTGTCTATTGTTGATTCAATTTCACAAATCAATAATTTGCATTCCATCATGCTTGATGGGTTATTTTATTTTTTCAAACGCACAACGTTCTCTGGGCAATTCATTTACATTTCCTCGTGAAATGTTTTCTTTACAACCGAAATTCAATTTGGAATTCTGAAAATCAATCACAATTAATGTGCCTTTTTCTTGGTCTTAGAGTAAATTTAAGCTATGAACACGGTTGTTCCTAGGAAATGAAATATAATTACCTCCTTTATAAATTTTCGGAACTTGTATTATCACGTAAACTTGAATTATTCGCTGTAAAATTGTGTTATTATATTAAATTGTATTATTCGGATCTATTGTATTACTCATAAAATAATCTCACCTATCAAAATGGTGGAACTAAACCCTCTATGGTAAGACAGTTTTATAATTAATCATTGCGCTTGAAACATTTTTGGTTTCCCAGCTAAAAAAATAAACAATTTTTCAAAACCGGAATATTATACAAGCTAAAGCTTTATATCATATTTTGATGCGCAGTTAATAGAAACAGAGAGACATTTAAATGAACTGTATTTTGTTTCGCATCTTTAAACACCATGAAATGCCTATTTAATCAAATTTTATTACTAAAATGGATCATATATCATCACTATTTTAGAATTATATCGAGCGGATATCGATGAAATACAGTATAGTCAAGGCATAGCCTGCACCAAATCGACGGAACGCGTAAAAAAAAAATTTCCCTTTTACTACCTTGTTTCAAAAATACGACCACCAAGGCTTCATTCTCCACTCGCAGCCTGCACATATCCTACATCCACTGGGAAAATCTGTTAGTAATCCCGATTAAATTCCCTTCTTCCGATCCGTTCCAACTCTAGTAATCCCACCCCCAGGCGCACCGGGAGAGAGACGTGCTCGAACGAAAAAAAAGGACGCGGAAAATAAGCACGGATTCGCATCATGCATCCGCCAAGGCAATCAAACACATCCGCCTGCGCAACGTCTCTCAGTTAATTAGAAATAAAAACCAAAGTAAATCCTCCCGACTGCAGGCGGTTCCACAGTTGATGGAACTTGTGACAGTGACTGGATGCGGAGGAATCTGCGAGAGGGTGGTCTTACGCACGGGTCGAATAGTAAGTCGTTCGAATTTGAAATCCATTTGGAATCAGTCGAGCAACGTTCTTCAGGGAGACAAGATGTATACCTTTTACGCAATGCTGTACCTTTATTACTTCTTGGGCAACACAGTTGATGGTGCACGGCTGGCGGGGAATTGTGAGTAAACCTAGCATTAATTCAAGCATATCCTTAAATCCTTATCCGTTGGTGCACCCAACAAACAATTATCCTCCCGCACGACGAACTCCAATTTTTCAGCATGGTTTACCGCAAGAAATTATTTCTTTTAAGTCGACTTCCTTCATTAAAGAAATATCCGCATCTCATATCCATCGACAACAAAATTTCTCGGCAGACTCTTAATTTTTAATTATCCCTTAATGACTAGCTCTTTTTTAAAGTCTAATTCCTTGTCCTTCATCCTTCGAGTGACTTAATAAATAGCATATTCACGTTTCATACTACGTGTCATCTTTCAGTACACCACAGCAATAAAGCATATGATAAAACAACGATAAAGACGCTGTACCGTTGATGTCTAGAAATGGTATGCAATGCTTTAGCCGGTATGACATATACACGTAGGTGCTTCGTTCTATTCGATATTTATTGAATACACGCAAATTATCCCTCATGCAAGTATTAGAGTCGTGTAAGATCGGGTCATTAAAGAGGCAGGCGGTTAAGGTAGTGCAAATTTATTTCTGCGGACCTCATTTAGAAAAGTCCCTATTTTCCCGTTTAGCATTAATTCTCGTGTCATCTTTCTGTAATATTATGTAAAACACAGGATTTTATACATTAAATGTTAAAAATATTATGCTGATGATATTAGTTTAATACTAATTTATTTATAAAACATTATAAATTGAGTTTGCACGCCAATCAAGCAGGAATGCTATTCGTATCATTAAATTTTTTCAGTTAGGGATAATTATGACAAACAAATAATATTTTGAAAGGTTTTTAATTTGACAGATTAATATGGAAATTGTTTACCATCGATTTTACATCATGCTTGCAAGGTAAGCAAGCGATCACCTCTTTTTTGCCTTATTTTACAGCCATAAATACTCGTATGTATTAATGTGTGGTAAAAATATCTCTGGGGAAATTATAATCACAAAAACAAACCAACTGAATAATTTCATTTATTTTTTATCACTGCTTTTTTTGCATGATGCATTTCTGCCTAAACCTAAGTCTTTAACATTTGATACAATTGCACAGAAATTCTTATCTGAAGTATTCCCTTATTAAATATGCGTTACGTTTTAGTCACGTAATCTACATAAGCCGGAATAATTCAATCATCAACTCAGCTCATTTATTTAGCGTTTATAATTTCCATAAGACTGGCTACGTCATAGGATGTAGTGAAAAAAACTCCACGTATTACGCAACATAACACCATTCGAATAAATACTGGGATTAGCACAATTTACTTCAATTTTTCGCTCTGATTTCGTATCCTGGATAAATTCACCCTCCATAAGTCTTCAGATTGTGGGAAAACGTATGAATCTCTCTATAAATGGCCATATGATTTGTTTTATTCGTTCCGCACAATCTCAAGCGTGAGAAACTTGAATTAGTGAAAAGGTAAAATACCCCCTGCACCAGATGAGATATTCATTCAAAGATACGAAATGGCGGCATCGGTGAATCCAACTAAATTATGGGATGAGAGGAAAGCTGCAGCACCCGTCAATGTTTAGAACGTCAATCCTCAACTAATCCACGAACAGGTACTAGTGGAGCAACGTATTTTTTTCGAAAACAACTGAATTCATTGAAATTTCGATATACGATACAAACCAAATTCCTGTATGCTTCTGGGTCTTCTAAGCATTAGTAAATATAAAATATATGACTGAAAACATTAAATCCAGCTCGACGACGCCTACCTAATTCCAAGAATTGTTTTGCCGGTTTTACAAATTGCACGAAAGATTTATTTTTTTCGTAGACTCAAACTGTGCTTATTAGGGTCAATCAAAAGCGCAATATGTATGAGATAACGATAGGTATGTTTTCCGTATTTCTTAGAAATTCTGTCACTTCCTGGGAAAAGAACACATGGTCAATACGATAGCGGTTGGTGATTAAAGTGACAAACGAGGAGGTTCTGTGCGAGATATGAAAACTGTATGCATCACATCAACGGGATCGCATGTCAAAAGTTTTTCCTCAACCTACCCTATCTCTGGCATATCTCATTCTATCAGACTGAAGTCCCTATCTTTCTTGAGATGGATAGCATGAAAACAAACCAGAATGGCTTTCTCCTTATAATATAATAGCAAGATGCTCAAAACTTTTTTTTTAGACAATCGCGATACAATGATTTTCACCGTCGGTGCTTAAATATTTATTTATTAAAGTTATTGTGCCATTCTGTCGGATTGGTGCTGTTTTGCAGCTGTATTCATGAGGTTTATGTGTTAGAATTCCATCTTTCTTTTAATCATATTTTCATATTGCAAAATATTGGTAATAATCAAATATAGTATATGTATCTAAATTGGTCATATTGCGTTCATTAAGTTGGTGTATTTTTATAAATCTCGTCAGGAACATTTTATCGGGCATCGAAAACCTAAATTTCAACGGGAGGTTGGTTGAACCCCAAAAAAAATCTTATCAAACAGAGGCACAAAAAAATGAGCTTTGAGAACTACCTGAAGATGGTTCAAATTTAAACAAGTCAATCAACTTCGTGCAGAGTAGAGAAAGCGTCTGGGATATAAATATCAAAGTACTAATAATTGCCTGCCAAGAAGTATGTAATTCGAATGGAAAATATAAATGCTTTGCAAAGTCAGCATTCAGAAGTATGCAATTCTACCTCCGCATCGCAGTGTGCGTTAGTCATAATGGATCAAAAATTAGTGCCATTAAAATAACAGGTGTAAAGAACGGAGTTTAAAATGGTGATTTCCGAGACAGAGACAAGAGCAAAAATGTTCACCATTGCGTTGCTAAAATGCAATATTTTTCGCAGCTAACACCGAGTCCATCGAATGTACCTTGACTTATTGATTATAACTGGGATAGAAAAAGTATTTAAGCAACGCCCAAGAATAGAATTGAAATACCGTGCTCGGAGAAGCACAACCTTAGTTCAACACTGGGAAATGAAGAGATTGTACGTATGTGATTCGTTGAATTTGAGATCTGAACATATGTATAAAAAGAGACGTTTCAGGCGAGATTTGGTGGAATATCATGATTAATTAAAATTGGCAATTTTCCACAAAATAAAATTTTAATGCGACCTGTTTCGAATATGAGTTAAGCTGGAGGAATAACAGCTCAACTCATAAATAAAAGTACCAACATATTATAGTAGACCAAATAACCTCTTCTGTGACTACACCAACGATATGGCAGAAGGCCTTGTGAATTACGTTGACTGCTACAGTTGCCATGACGTGAAGAATGACGATTGCTCCTCATAGGTTCATCCATTCCAGATAGATCTTTGGATTGAGCCGGAATGGAAGCCATATTTGATGCCTATACTCCAGTGACAAACTTTTGACCCGATCAGGGGGCCGACTTAAGAAACTTTGGGACCGACTTAAAAAATCAGGGGCCGCTATAAGAAACTTTGAAAATACTATCGAGAAAGGCAATGGCAACCACCTCTTTTAATTTTGTTCAGAAATGATGAAAGAAAACTTTAGAACAATGACTCGGAAAAAGTACGGAACCAAGCCAACTTGGACGTTTGTCAGGGGAAAGAAGGTCATTGAGGCGCCATCACAAAAATTCTTTGCTCGACCGAATCAACAGCTGAAAAAATCCCATCTAAGGTGTAACGATTGAGATAGAGGTAGAGGCAGGTAATGTTAACACGATATTGAGAACAAGAAACAAGCAATAAATGACGACAGGAAATCTAGAGTTTTGTATGAAGTGCAATGGAAAGGCAACGAGGATAATTGAGGGGACAGCCTTAGAGATATTTTATCTGGAAGACAAAATTTGACGCGGGGAACCCAAGTTACCGAGTACAAAATTTGAGAGAGGGATAGGAAATATAAATCATCTGAGTGATAGCATTGATAAAAGAAAAGCTGACAAATCTATATTAAGGTGACAACAATCAGTTGCAGGAGGGGAAGAAGCAGGTTTATGTCACCACCCAGAGGAAATAATTGGGGTATTCCTCAAAAGAGACGCTTAAAAGTTACGGGCGGCTGGGACCTTGTTTAATCGAAGGGAGAGTTAGGGAAGAGGCGGCCTACGGTTTAAAAAACAATTAAGACCGCGGAAAGGAAAAAATTAATCTGAACAGGAGAAAATATTTAATTATTACTTTAACCAGGTTCAAATACACCGTCGAATGTTTAAGTGGTATTTAAGGAAATCCCGGGAGATAAAGGAAGGTATCAGTTGGATTACATCACCGTTGAACATGCATATAGGAATACCATCATAAATTTACATAACTTTCCGAGGGCAGGTGGAGATTCGAATCATAATGTATCAGTTATCAAATGCCGCTTCACATTCAAATGGATTAAAAGGATAAGCGAAAACTGAATGTAGAAGCTTTAATTGAAATAAAATGAAACGAAATATAAAACCCAGTCATACATTTATAAGCAAAGATAATTGTAGACGAAGCGTACGAATGGCCAAAAAAAGAGGGCCATAAAGGAAACAGTAGGAACGGTGAATACTAAATGAATATAAATTCATGGAATATGTTTTAACTGATAGAGAATATAGAAGTAGGTGTGTGTGTGTGTATATATATATATATATATATATATATATATATATATATATATATATATATATATATATATATATACATAACTTTTGGACGGCACAATAGAACACAGAATAAAACATATAACACGTAAAAGGACACTCACACTGTAGATGATTTAAGCTTTCGGCCTACTCCGAGGCCTTCTTCAGGTCAGACTGACCAGAGCAGTCTGACCTGAAGAAGGCCTCGGAGTAGGCCGAAAGCTTAAATCATCTACAGTGTGAGTGTCCTTTTACGTGTTATCTGTTTTATTCTGTGTTCTATTGTGCCGTCCAAAAGTTATATTGCTCTCGTGAGTACTTCCGCATCATCTATATATATATATAACAAATGAAGACATTTTCATATCAGGAAAATAGGGCTTGTAGGTTAATAAAAGTAATACATATTAAACAAGAGACACGATTCAAAACAAGTGAAATAACAAGGCTATAGTTTTACGATATAGTTTTATCTACTCACGAAGTGCATAAAAATGCGAGGAGGAATCTAACTAACAATATACCAGTTATCCTTGAAATGCAGAGAGAGAAAATAACGTAAATAACGATACCGTGAATCCAGAGAAATGAGAGCGAGAAAGATGCGTTGCGAGAAATAAAGGTGAAAAAGGCAGTTTGAACAGGCAATACCTACGCAGTCCTACTTCATGATCCGGTGAAAGACGGATGGAAGTGACAAATCTCAATATTATTTTTATTGTTCGCATTGATGATGAGCGCACTTAACCAGAACACTACAAAAGGTCATTCTTAATCGGTAAACTGATGAAGAAAACTGAATAAATTAATGGAATGTGAGAACTATATTAACAAATCTTTAGATCTCATGCATACTGGAGTCAACTTTGACGGTGATAAAGCCTGATTTAGATAGTTGACATAACTATTAGTCAATTGCTTGCTCAAGTGGAGGATAGAATTTATTTTCGCAAAAGTACCGTTAAAGAAAATAATACCATTCTGGGGAAATAGGCATGCAGGCTAAATGTTGAGGTAGCAGGGTATACTATATTAAGCCATATGAAGGGGATTGTTGACCAGTAATTTGAACCAAAACGGGCGGAGAGAATTTGAAGAATAATAGCATAATCAAAAAACTGTACAAAGTCCACAGAATTTAAGAGTTGAACACAAACTAAAGACGTAAAGTTCAGTGAAGACTTTAATGTGGAAAATAAAATTATAAATTATGGAATAAATCCCTTGAGGAATAAGTATGAACGTCAATTGGGGCTTCCTGATATGAGCACGCAATAGAATGGAAAAACAACCTAGATAAAACGAAAGGCAAACGAATAAGTTGAATATGGTAGGGGAAACTTTTAAAGAAATTGCGAATGGAGCCAAAGTGGATTTACTGAGAAGCAGGACGATGTAAGACCTGAACAAGGAAAGAATAATAGTTAAACTGGGAAAACAGAATAATAGACATTTTGGATGGCATTGTAAGTGGGCAGAAAGCATGATGAACTGACAGAAAGAATGAACGTAAAAAAACGATGTAATGCTGGGAGGAAGTATTTACATGTCCACGGTAATGCTTAAGTGCTTTCAAGGACCACAAAAAACTAATCACCTATTACAAGGATAAAAATTAATGCGAGAAGGCAGGGAACAACAACAGGAAATGTGTAGGTCGAGGGCACTACACGGGGTGACTGGCTAGATCAAGGTCGCGGTGGACCACCCTTGGAATCCTCTCAACGAAAGTACTCGCCAATTAACCGTGATGAATGATATGAAAATGACGAACTGAAGAGGTTGGAGAGTGCTTAAGTGAGAAAGAACTTGTGCTTTGCCGGGATATCAGTTGAGTGAAATCCTCTCGGGTCTTCCAGCTGGTTAATAATGTGGCCAAGTCGGTTATCGAAACTTCGGCAGCAATGGAGATACTAACCCGGTGGAAGACCCGAGAGGATTTCGCTCTAGAGAGGTTGGAGACCATGAAATAGCTTAAACCTTATATCACATCTGAAAATAAAATTGAAAACGACAGCCACAAACACTGTGCATACTACCATTAACACACACACCCCTCAACCCACGTGCATTCGTTACGTACACGCACCATACTAGTATGAGCTTTCTTTCTCTACAGGCTAGTTACTTACATAACACAATAGTATTGATTCGTGTCAGAAGAGGACTCCAGTGAATTCAAGTGCATTTCTAGGAAAATAAATCCATAAAATCTCACACCCACCGGACAAACTGAAATGCTTGGGGAGTCAAATAACCCCGGATTTAGACCTAGTCTGGATAAAAAACGTAAGAAAGGTATGTCAGACTGCATTTTCAAAACGTAGAGCTTAGTGAGGAAATATTTGAAAGGAAAGTAAAGACGAGGTGAATTCGGTCATACCTCACGCGTGGATCATCTGAGCCCCTAAGAAGAAGAGCCAAATTTTGGAATTGAACAAAGTACAGAGAAAATCTGCTCGCTTGGGGAAGAGTCATTAAAAACGAACAAGTAAAGCCTCGTACCACTACTGAAATATTACGTTGTGAAGGCAAGTAGGTTACGCGAAAGAATTAATAACATGTAAATAAGAATCTTATGAGTTTAACGCTTACTTAGGGGGTATAAATAATTCTAGCCCCTCATTATATTAGCATACGAGGCCTCAACAAGGACTCTTGGGAAATTACCGCCGAAAAAAAAATTTTTGGAATTCGGTTTTCCTTGAAACAATTCATGACCATAACAGTATGAAACATGAACTACGAAAATCCGAACTTTCTGAAAATAAAATTATACCCAACCAAATGACTGTTGCCCTAATACCACCTGCCATACGCCTTCGCTGAGGCTTGTTGGATAAAATTTAGATAAATCAATTTAATTGAAGCTAAATAAAAATAAAATGAAAAATTTACTCACGTAGACTCAGTTTTTGACGAATGGCGAGCTGACACCAGATAAGCTGACCCACTGCCTTTCTTTTTTTCTGGTTCCTCTCTTCTTCGTAACTTCTTTCCCTTATATAGACTTCTGTGTTTGTTTAATTTCCTCCGAGATCCACCAACAGCCTCCTTTTTCCAACCATTTTCCGGATTTTCGTCAATTCTGTTGTGAAGTTGGATACCTCTGGGTAAGCAGACAGCAGGCTTATATGGGCAGTGGAACACATGAAAGAATCATCATCAACATCCAGTTGCTCTTCAGATACATCCAGACTGTCTTTCCCCATTTTACTAAGCCCAGGATCCGTATTTTCTATTAGTTACTCTTCCACAATGTCAGAACACATTTACATTAACTATTTCGCCCCTCTCTGATGAGTTCTTCCGTCCTTCGAGTTCCAAGGAATTCATTTAAAGCCGCCCTTCTCAAGCACGTGTGTTTCAACGCAACACTCCCACATGCGTTTCATGTCTCTACTAAACCTTTCCACCGAAGTTCCCCCCGCTTCCCTCTTCTCACTCTGTGGACGACCTTGGGGAATGAGCCAAACGTCACATCTATGTTTTGCGAGTAGAGCAATTGGACTTTTCCCTCAGCGTCCCGGACATTTCGAGAAGTATGTCCCCCGTTGGGGCTACACTCTTCCGACGAGTTTCCTTTCCACCGACATTGCCTAATGGGGTAGAACACTCCAGCCCCGAAAATTCTTCTGCTAGCAATCCAAATCCCCTTCTGGCGATTCTTATGGGCCTTTTTTACCTCTCAGAATTGGTCATGTCCATCAGGATAGTGAGGCAAATGGAGGAAGATTTTAGTCTCACTTGAAGGATAGATATCTCACATTTCTTTAGTTACCAGAGACCCTTTGCCCTTTCCTCAGTTCTCTCCCTACTGCATTTATCCCGGTGACCTCGGGAGCAGTCCTCTCTTTTCAATGTATATCAGCTTACGAGGGCAATTCTGTGGACAGGGCACGTTCATATTCTGATCCTTACTGCCAAAGTACTTGCAGCCATAGATTTAAAGTAAAGTAACGATGTTTCGTTGAAAAATATTTTTTTAAGTTTCTTGTCACCGACTTCCACTCGTTTCTCTCATCCACACCCTATGCTTTTCGAAGAACTGGTTATTATACCCTATGTATAATTATTATTGTTATGTTGCTCCATTTCATTCCATAGTAGTAGTATTTGTTAAGAGACGTCCGATATCTGAGTTAATTTGCGCCATTAGGAAACGGGCGGATAATTTCAGTGGAGGTAAGATTTTCAGCGAAAAGTAAACGAGAAAATTCCTCCTCACTCGGAGATAATTTTTATGACACTTCACTTCATAAGTGGTGGAATAAACTAAAAACAAATTTCTTAAGTGCAAGATAAGAGAAAACTCTTGAGAAAAATTCTGACCTCTAGAAGATATGAATAGAAATGACTACGATATAATCTTTCCATTATCCAAGAACACCAATTACCTTTCCTCAAATTATCCAAAACTCTGTTAAAACTATTAAACTAGCTTAATTTTCGCCCTCTACTGCACGTTTCCTAGATTAAATAATCGAAAATACGACCATGATTTTTATAGCATTAATTTAAAGTGCAAGCAGCAGAGTATATCCATTTATAATAATTTATGAAATATATAGTCAAATCCACTTTACGTTATTTCTATGCCAATTTGGGGATATAATAGGTGAAAAGGGAAGGCAATGCCCTGCGGGAGAAACTAAGAGACAACTAGCGACAGACCAAATGAAGGAGGCAAAGCGAATGATTCTCGAAGCCATGACTACACTATAGCATTGGTTATAAATTAATGTATGAATATAATCAGTAAAATTTTATTTGAAGGACTAATTTTGATATCAAGCTAAGCAGAAGCTAAAAATAATTAATTACCCCATTATAAAAATCCTGCTTCGATAAATTATTCCGTACGAAATAGTTGCGCACCCGCATTTGCAGGTAAAAATTTCTTTATGAATAAATGGGTTGGATTCTTTATCAGCGGGTAACACCAAAGAGTGTAAATGAATGTAAACCTAGGTGAAGATGCATCAACATTTAACTTAAAAATACCTTACCAGTTACTTTTAAGAATGAATAATAGATGGTAGTACTTTTCCCCTAATTCATTATGTTCGACTTCCACCACATCACGCCTAAAGCTACTCAATTCGTACTTTTAAGAAGGTGAAATGGATAGTATTCACATCCTAATAATTATTTTCAATGATAAATGTTGTATTTTTATGAAAAAGTTCAAAGAAATAACTTTTACCGATAGAAAGCATTAAACGGAAGCTTTTGTATGAAAATCTAAGGATCTGAGGCATGGAGCATTAGCGTAGTGGATAAGCGAACAATAGCGATCTTCGAAATGTGATGCCAGAGGTGGGTTTTTTAATCAAACATGAGTGAGGAAAAAATAATACATGAAAAATAGAAAATGAGAACACAGTGTGGAGATCTATAAGGAGAGTAGGAATCTTATTAACTGAGGAGGCTCCATGAATCCCTACAAAAGCTCTATGACTGAGAATGACAAATTTTGTCAAAAATAAAAAACGTAATTTGGGAACAGGAGATAAAGTATACCATAAGATAAATCTCAAGGAATGCCATGTAATTTTTTTAGGTAAAAATTTTGTGGCCAACTCAATACGCCCATCAAATGCTAAACAAGCTTAAAGAGATGAGGAGATCGAAAACGGTTTGCTCTTATAGCTCCTTCAGGCTTTCACCTTCAAAAATAAAACATTTACGCCTTCAATAAAAATATAATAACTCGAACTTTATATCATGGTTTCAAACTCGATCACGTGAAAGTTGATGTTCAAGAATCAGGAGAATATATTCTCCCACATAATTTTAGATTTTGTTATATTTACGTCAAGAATATATTTTTATAATAATACTTTTTATAACTATAGTATTGATTACAATTATGATATATTTTTATATACAATTGAAAGTGCATTTGGGACAACATAAAATAATTTTATAAATATTTCATAGAGAAATAACTTGGATTGATTACCAATTGCATTCCAATTTAGGTGAAACAATGAAAAACATAAATAACCACCAATAAATAGAGACAACCTTTGCAGTTTCGGTTTCTTTATTTTCTGTTCACTTTTATTGCTGTTGTAAATTATGGAAACAACGGCATTTTGTATCTATATAACTAATAATTAATTGATGAAAATGTATCATTACCCCCAAAGTAAGAGAGACCATGTCAATAAAATTAGAGAGACCAAGTGTAGAACAGATAGATTTAAGATGCTATTTTTCCCGCCCACGATTAAGGATTAGAATAACGTTGTCCTACGTGGGGGGGGAATATTGTGGGTTAAAAGTAATCTCAGGAAAAAACATTCTGCCACACAACCTAGCGGTAGCTCGCTGGGTACTGAAATAAATAAATTAAAATAAATATTACAAAAGAATTTTGAGCAATGGGTGGTTTCAATGAAATGCATATCCAGGAGTGATGAAGAATGAGCTTGAAAAATGCTCTATTTCTTTATTCTAGTTTCAAGTCCTCCACCCATTCCCAAAGCAATGGGTTTACGCATTACATAAAACAAAGCAAGCATTACATTTTAACTAGCTTCGAGTCGAATAACATCTTGGAATAATTTTGAGGGATAATCGATTATTTCCATGTTTCTCTTTCTCTCTCCGGGGAAATGCTTGACGAGATTGCACGGCAGCGTACTAAAAATATAAATACACAATTTGGTGGATTTAAAGATATTGATGCAACGAATGATACTGCTAAAATTTTCAGTTCCCTTTAAATGTGTTTAATGTTATGAGAAACTCTAATTATTTACCACAGTGGCGTGTTGTATGGAGGTTAATTAGACGGAAAAATACATCACAACGTGTTGTAACGTAAAAAGTATATATTCCAGAGAAAAATCATAAAATACGTCTCAACCGTTTCGCAGTGCAAGGAATTGGAATCGATTTTCATTGATGTATCCGATTAAAGGCTAATATCTCTACTCCACGTAATGAGTTAGTCAAACCTAATTCCTTTTAAATATTTTCTTCATCAGGGCACGAAAGGACTGCACATTCCAAACACAACGTCCTCAGCTCCCACCCCAGCATCGACCGTTCTTCGGCTTTCCCGGGATCAGAGAGTGATGACGTCATTGGTGTGGCCCCAACGACTGCGGAATCACAGCCTGCCGTCCACGACCACTCCATCTATGAGTACCCTGATGAAGCTGATCCGCGAAATGTGCTAGTACCGCCAAAATATGAAGATCCCACCTCTACTAAGTCGCAAATAATGCAAGCTGAAGAAGCGTATGATTATAATTACTCCCCCAATGAACGCTATCAGAGTTTCATATCGAGTGCGCCAGTGACGCCCTTCATTCCTATGCATTATTTAATTCCCTCCTCGGAGCACGCCAATCTAACTCCGAAGGACATACACGACGATGCACAAGTGTTGGACCAAATCGTGGAAAAGATTTTTGATTCTCCACCCTCGGACATCACCCAACACCTTTGGCGTCCCAAAATCCCTTTGGTCCATTTTCCTTGGGATGATGGTGTCAGACCTCAGGAAACGGAATCAGTCAATGGTATACCACGGTTGCGACCTTTAAAAAGCAGCTTTAACGACGAATATGATAACAAACAAGGGTCATCAGCGAAATATGATCAAACTGCTGAGACAGAAAGCAGTAGTACTTACAGCTTGGAGTATACGCCACATCCACCCGGCCCAAACAAAGGAAGAACTCAACAGCAGTCCAGATTATCCGAAAAAACAACCACACACGCTAGCAAAAAACACCTAGAAGACTTATTGGAGTATTTTATGCCTCCTAAAACATTCACCCTGACGAGTAACAGAGGCGATATGCAGCCTGACTATGAGGAAGGAATGGCTGACTACGGTGAGGATCGCAAAAATTTAAATAAGGAGTTTGTTAAAACTTTGGAAGAACTGAATAGTCAGGGAACATGGAACCAATTTGCAAAACCATACCTGAGAGCTAAAGACAATGTCCAGGAGATAAACTCTAGATGGAAAAGTAATGTGGCCATGAATACAAACAATGAAAATAAAAAAATCGAAACCGCTAAAAGAGAATCTAATTCTGCTCATGAACTCTACATTGAGGAGAAAAATATACTGCCATGCATTAAAAAAATTAAAGACGAAATTTTAAAGATACTGGAAAGCTATATGAAGCAACCAGGCGCCAATTCAATGAAACTTAACAAAGGAAATAACTGGTTTCCGTATTTTTCTGAAGGTCAAGATAAAAAATTAGCATTAAGGTCTGTCACACCTCAAGCTGATAATATTGAATCATTTTTGGAAGATTTGAAAGAAATAGTAAGTAGTATCCAGAAGCTGATGTCGTCACAAGAACTCAAAAATAATAAACGATTCACAGGCGAAGGGAAATCTATTTCTAGACCACTTTATTCGAACGGAAAGGTCAAAAAAGGAGGGGTTTTTGCAAAAACTTCGGAAACCTTCAATTATCTGGATTTTCATAAATTGTGGCCGAGCACAACAAAATCACAAATAGATGATTCCTCGTCGTTTTTAAGCAAGCCAATTCAATCCCTAAAAAAATTATTGAAGTTTTTAAAAGAGCCAACCATTTATAACAGCCCATCAAGTAAGAAGAATCGAAATGTAGAAATGTCAATAAGTGAGGATTACATGAATCTACCTCCCGGAACAGTGGAATCGATTGAAGCAGGGGGAGGGATGTCACCTGGAAAACATGAAGGTGGTGGCATTAAAATTATGATACACAAACTGTTGAACAATAACAACTCCTGAATGAAATGATCAAGTGAAACCAAAAAGCAAATTTCACAACACATACGTAATTCCTGCAAGTAAACAAATTCACGATGTTTTAAAGAATTAACTACAGCATAAATTAAAGACCTTGGATGACTTAAACACCTTCCAAATGTATAATACGTACAATCACGTAAGTGTAATATAGTGTCGTAACAGTAACGCAGTGATTCTGCAAAAGTACGCTTTATCAATTTTTAAATACCTGTAGTCGATTATCCAGTATATTTCAATGTTACTGGTGACAGGTGCCTAAAAACGCCTGTAATTACACCAAGAAAGGACTCATTGATTTTTCTTTTTTTATGTATTACAACTTTTCTTTATGTCTTTGCTGTTCGATCGCAAATTTTGTTCTCTTTACAGTGTATTTTCTTTTTTATGTTACATTTGAAATATAAATAAGGCTGAAATAAAATATTGTTCAAGCAAAACTGCATTTTATTGTTTTTTCTCGATACATGTAGACTAGAAAATTTAAATATTACTTTCATTTAAGTTTCTAGTTCCCTCAGATGAACGGTTAACTTCCTTCCCTCCGGCTTTTACCCGAAATTTCATCCTCTTCCTCGAACCGGAGCTGGTAATTCGATATCGAGTCGCTTGGTTGAATGCATTATGCGGCTCAACAGTTCGCAAATTATGGAAAATAGCGATTATTCTTAGCAAGAAACTGCAAAGGGTATTATGATTTAGATTTGCAATGATTCATTAAAAGTACTGAATGATCGGTATTATTTTTTAAACTCAGTTATTAGGTAAGTGGAGATGATATTGGCGACACATTAATTGGGTCGACCCTGAAAAGTGTGCCAAATAATTTTCATGCAGTCTCGAGATAAATATGATCGCTCACGTTTCCCGACTTGGAAAGCCAATGCAAGAGAAATTCCGAAAATGAATGCCGTACAATTTTTCGAACTATGATTCTTTAGTATGCTTGATGGGTTTGATGTATCTTAAATCAAAAGTTGAGGTGAAGCAAACATAACTGTCATTGAATGCTGTCGATGCATAACTGAAATTTGTCAGCACTTTTAAAATTGGCAAGCCTGAAATTATTCTTTTGCCAATATTTTGCCGAAAAAGAGAACTTTTCTCATGCTTTTGACGCACGCAGTATGTGTACCTCTGAATATTACCGAAAATTGAAATGTCAAGGAACGGAAGTGGTTAGCTAGAAATATTGGTTAATGGCGGGTCATCAAATGAAGTTATTAGCGCATGAAAGTTTTAAAATACAGCATTTGAAAGTTTAAAAATGTCATAAAAATCCCTTTTTCACTTGTCACATGTCGTCAATTTTTAAAATCTGTATTTTGAGACCAAAGTAACGAAAATATTCTGAGATGCGCTTAATGGTGTTACCATCTTCACCAAGGGCTACGGATATATCCCCGGAAATTCCATAATGCCTCCGTTGTTCTGACCATTGGATGCATTCCGTTATATATGAAATTGTCAGGAGTTATTGGGAACTTTCCAACTCGGGGGAGGAGAGGGATCCGCATGGCGAAGGAAAAACTCATGGAAAAACCACGCATGGCTAATACGCAGTCCAGCGAGTCCTTTTACTTCATCTAGGGGTTTTCTTAAGGAGCTTGACTAGTCATAAATATTTGCCCTGAAATACCTCTGTTTGTTATTTCCAAAACTTCCCCATATAAAATGATTTTACTTGAAATACATGCTTAATTCTGACACATCAGCGAGCTCTGGTTCAATCACTCACTTTAATATTAATACTTTCCGCGGCTTTGGTTTCCTGGCCCGCTGTTTTATTTCCCTTTATGGGAATGCGTGAGCGAAACCAGAATAGAACAGCAGTTTTTCCTCTGTAGGCTACGTGGTACAACAATTCCTGGGTTGTTTGTAAAATAGGATTCACCTGCCACATGCTGTTTGCAGCTTGAGCAATCACTGCATACAGCAAAGCAATGGTCATTGTACGAGATGTAAAAAATACTCGTTGAAGCAGTGGATGAACACGGAGATACGACCTGCTTCCTCTACTATGGATCACCCAATCCCTATTTCAGATTTTAACCCGTCTTTATGCATAAAAGTATACTCCCTCCAATCAGTACGTGACTTAAGAAAACAACTGTTTTGACATCATTTATTCACCCAATACTCAGGTCTGTTTATCGCGATTTGTGGCTGACGCTCACCCATAATCAGGTTTTGCCACGTGCACAAAATGCCCTACAACTGACGTTAAGAGAGAACCTGATACATATACAAATACATTTAAATATCGAGTTAATGACAATACAAAAATGAATGATATTCAGAAGGCTTCTTTTTGGAACCCCATTCTGTTGGGGGAGTCTATCGAATAAAATAGACCTAACCCGTACTTGGAGTTCACGCTCTTCGATAAAGCTTCGGACTACTATATGTAAGGTTTCTCGTAGCCCCAGATGCATTCGATACGGCCTCTTCTGCTGCCATGTGGAATCGGATGCTTGGTCAAGGTCAAAGAACACAGATAATTCATTCTGCTTCGTCACATTAGCGTGTTAAAATTATTAAGTTTTATAGATTGATAGCACTTTCTGGAAACCACATTGAATGCAGATTTATATGCTGTCTTTTCGTTTGATTTCGGAAGAATTTGGCCGTCAATAGTACTTGAAGTTGAATGGCTAAATGAAGTGCAATTCGGCTCGTACATATTTTCACATTAACCCACTACGTAAGGATGTGTTCGGCGTAGTTCGCTAGCTAGCTATAATGAAATTATTTAAGGGACTAGGTTTCAACCATTTTGATAAATTGCCACTGAATCACTTAACCAGTTTGAAAAGATCTATGCTATTTAGATAAAAGTCATTTGCTACTAATATGCTATGATTTATGATAAGATTTTAAACGAATGATAAGTAATGATATACTGGAGAAGTTGAAAGGAGGCCTTAGTTTTATTCCATATTTATTTGCCATTCAGAACCCTAGGTAACTGCCTTGATGACAGCTCAGCTGCCCCTCTATTTTTTTAATCTTCTTTCCCTTCAAGAATCTAACCATCATTGAGAGTCTTCGTGCTTCATTGCAACGATTCTTTTCCCTATCGTCATTAGTGCAGAAGTAACATTGAAGCTTCTCGCAGTCTGATCTTTTTCGGTTCCGAGATGGAGAGAATACGCGTATGTACGGCAAAAGAATAATCGCCATAGCAGGAATGTATTTTACGTGTGAGTCACAACAGCACTTTTTTACTTTGAGAGAATACACTCACTCAGAGAGAGCTGAAAAAATAAAGGGCTTTATTAAAGCGAGGTGGAAAACGGCGGAGCTTTTCTCAGATAAGATGAAATTCGGGGTCTTCAGTATGGATATAGTTTTAATTCTAGTAATAAGTTTATTTTGTCAAGTTATTCAATGCAGCTATTTGAATTGTTGAGATAAGTAGATATTTTTTGGCTTTTGTAGTTAATTTCATGACAAAGAACATCGCCTTTTTTAATTTTTCTGTTTAATCTCATTTAGTCATATTTTCCCAGGATACCACTGCGATTGTATACAAGCCTCGTTTTTTTTGCTTGTTAAGAGGATTATTTTCGCATCTAAGCATTACGGAAAATAATATTCAAGTTTAATTTTGTGTTTGGAGAGTGTAAGCATTGAGTAATTCCCTTAATAAAAATACAACTCTACAATCATGTAACAGGATAATCATCGGTCGTTTGACAAACCTTGGCAAAGGGAGTTACCAATTACACTACTGACAATACTCTACACAAATTACCATATTCACTACATGAAAAAACCCAAAAAGTAATAAGACCAACAAAAATTAAAAAGTTCCGACAAAAACTAATTATATGATAAAAAGTTAATTCATAAAAAATCTAACTTAAAAAAATATGACACCTCAGCTATATAAGTCGGTTTAGTTAGAGACGTGTTAGAACGTCCGTAGGAGTCGGAGGTGGCCCTACCTCGGTGTCCTAATAGACCGAAAACTCCTCCGGCTCGTCCATGCGAAAGCATTCCCTAAGTTCACTCATTTTATTACGGTGAAAGTGCACGTCGGTTGTACTAAATGCAGTTTACCCTTTGCTTTCCCCTTCCAGCGTACACAAGTTCATCGATGAGATAAAAGTGTCTCCGCTTAGCTGATCAAACGCTCTCTCCGAGGAGGAACGACAAACCTCTTCCTTGGATATTTCAATATGGTTTTCGGTACGCTTTTTAATGATTCGCCGGTCATTTTGAATAAAATCATCGACGAGTTTGCGATGTTTATCGTATATGGCAGTAATCGGACGACCACTGCGTGTTTTATTAACAATTAAGGCTTTTCCAGGCTCGCAACCACGCAATTTTATGCCCATCGATTTACAGTAGACCTATCAATAGCATCGTCACCACAAACAGCCATTAAACGACGATGAATCTCAGTAAGTCACTTTTTAAGTCACGCTGTTTAACTCGGGTTGACATAGCACTAGAACACGTCTCCATGCTTCCGCTTCACAAAATACACTGGACGGATGTAACGACCTCAAAAACCACGCATTCATGTTGAGGGGGAATGTTACTTCCACATGCCACCAAGAGTTCTTCTGGAGATCATTTTGTTTGGATCTACAAGCATGTGTGCATTATTTTTCAGCCTACCCTCGTAGTTGCGCCAAACCTATATGTGGTGGTTGAGAATTGACTGCGAGTGAAATATCATAAATTCGTCGAGGAATGCCTTGGAAGATTCGTTAAGAGTATAGGTGTATTGGTGATTTTGTAATAAAATGAGTGATCAATTTTTATATGATTAATGTCCACCGTTCATGATGGACTCACTAGTTACGGTTTTATAGTTTACATAGACGAAGTACTAAGATTAGACCAGTCCGCGGACGAGCATCTATGAAAAGTTTTCGTAAGGCTGAAAAAGTATATATATGGGACTAAATCCTAAGGCAAATGAACAATGCCTCAAATAGGTAGGTGCTTTTTCTTGGTCGCATGATTTCGACAGAAGACTTGCAGCCAGATGCAAGCAGTGTGGAAGCTATAAGACGATTTCCGATGCCATGAGATATTTAACAGTACAGTGTCTGGGTTACTACCATAAATTTAAGCACAATTTTGCCATTATTTTCAAACCACTTCCTCGTGTAAAATTAAAAAAGCACCTGATGTTTGGCCAGGAACTTGCAGACTCGTAGCGTGTTGTCGTGATGGAGTTAGCAGGTAGCGGAGATGTCTTTTCTCGTCCTGGTGACCCTTTTTCGGAGTCTTTCCAGGACATCCACGTTGTAGGCAGCGTTAATTGTCTGTCCTTGAGGAAAAAACTCCTTATGGACCACTCCTTTGCTGTCGAAAAAAGCAATGAGCATTGTTTTCACTTCGGATTTGCTCATTCTTGTCTTTTTGGGCTTGGAGGACTGGTCGGTGTGCCACTCAGATCTTTGGCGTTTTGCTTCTGGGTCGCATTCATCAATCCAGGTTTCATCACCAGTGATGACGTTGTCCAAATAATGAGGTTCATTTTCAATATGTTGCAGAAGTTCACTAGAAATTTCCGCTCGGCTATCCTTCGTGACACGGTCGGCGCGCAGAGGTTTATAATAACTGAAGCCCTGCCGCTTCCACAGCTTAGAGATCACTTTCGCACTGGGACCAGTTTCGCGACAAAGCTTAGCGTCCCCTACAAGTTTGATCCCACTTCAACCAATGGGAGCGGTGCGGGAAATTCAGTTGAATTATTTTTGGAACGCACCCTGTACTTGACCCGAAATCCGTTGTTCTTACAATGTCATAAGTCATAAAAGATATACTATATACCCTGTGCCGAGTTGTTGAAGAAATTGAGGACATTTGGAATTAACATCTTAGAGGAACAGTTTTTCTTTATCCGACCTAAAGACCCTTCGCTGGCTTCCTACACTGAAGGAACAGATACCGATATTGGCGATATGGGTCATGAGATGAGTGCATATCCATTGCAGGTCAAGTATATTCCTGGACAATAATTTACTCTTGGTCATTCAATCCTTTAAATAACTTCGGGAACGTTTCCCTTGTTCTCAAAGAACACATATCAGCTATTTTGGGACAAGCGAAATATTTACAAAGGCAGACAAACTATTCTAGGTTAAAGTCGCACAAACCCGCCAGGGCAATGATCCTAGTTATTATTTCGGTAATGAGAATACCCCCTCCCCTTGAGGCATCGCCTTTTCAAAGGTACCATCAGTGCCGGACGCGGAGGATTGTGTGCGGTAAGGATGTCAAGAGCTATGCCGGCGGTAGCGTAGCTACTGGTAAGGCCTCCCTTGCCGGACAGGTCTTGACTGAACTGCCAGACTAAGTGTGCCTCACATGATAGGGTAGAGAGGACTCTTTATGTGTAGAGAAACAAGCCTTTCTAAGGGAGTAAACCCTGAATATAAATCCTGGCCCTCCAAGGCAGGTGTAAGGCGTAGGGCTAACAACCCTACCCTTTAAAATTCGCTTGCTACGAAACCTCTAAACGTGCCTCGAATAGATAAGGATGGATTTTTAAGATATCGACCTGGAAAACAGACAAGGACAATGAATACACAGAAATTAGCAACATGAAATATTCGAACATTGTTGAAACCGGGTAGAATGATTGAAGTTGCCAATCAAATGCTGAAATATGGTTTGGATATTATAGTCCTACAGGAAGTGAGATGGGTAGGAAATGGTAGAATTGATAAGAAGAATTTTACAATACAAAGGACCCAGCCATGGAACTGGATTATATGGAACTGCTTTCATGATTAATGTAAGGATAAGAAACAGTTTGATGAATTTTGAGCCATTAAGGGATAGATCATGTAAAATAACCTTAAAAGGAAAATTCTGTAACATCAGCCCTTTCCCCCACCGAAGATAAAACAGAAGAAGAAAAGCAGGAATTTTATGATAACCTAGAAAGAGAATGCCAAAAAATACCAAAATATCAAACAGTTACCATTCTTGGAGATTCTAATGCAAAAATCGGTAAGAAAGACTTCTTACATTCTGTAGCAGGAAAATAAATACTCACTGCATGATGTGACAAGAGAAAATGGAAGGCTTCTCTGCCAGCTTGCTCTGTCGCTCAATATGATCATAAAGAGCACATGCTTTGAACATAAAAATATTCACAAAGGTACCTGGAAAATGCCTGGGACAGGAATTGGGAATCAAATAGATTTTGTGGTGGTATCCAGGAGACATTCATCTTCAGTATTAGACATAAGGTCTGCTGAATGAGGACCAAATTGCGACTCTGATCACTATCTAGTGAAAGTAAAGTTTAGAGAATGACTGGCCCTCTTGGATAAGCTCAATAGGCCAAGAGGGGTTAAATGGAATAGCAAAATTTTAAGAGATCCTGTGAAAACTTACAAAGGTGAAATAAGTAGAAAGTTAACAAAGAATGGGGAAGAACTGACAGAGCAATATTCTGTGGAATATCAATGGACAGAATTAAACAATTTGTTCTATCTAGTGCAAAGGACATAATAGGTAAAGCAAAAGTAAATAGGAATGCAGATTGATTTGACAATGAGTGTAAACTTGCCATAGAGGAAAAGAATAAGAATAGATGCAATATTTTACAAAGGGAGACTAGATTAACAAGAGAGAAAAGTATAGGCAGAACAGGAAAGAAGCTGATAAATTACTGAAGAGAAAGAAAAAGGAGTACTTAGAAAATCAGATGAAGGCTGTAGAAGAACTCAATAATGCTAAAGAAAGCAAAAAGTTAAACCAAGCAGTAAAATACATGACTAAAGGTTATCAACCAAAAGTGCACTCCTATAGAAATAAAAACTGTTAAGTCATTGGGGAGGAAAATGAGATAATAGAAGGGAATAATAAGGAATTAACTACAGGGGTAGAAGAGCACGAACAAAGTCACACAGAAGATCAGGAAGTGCTCATTCCAACAATAGAAAAGGTAATTGAAAGTATTGGAAGACAGAGAAATGATGCAGCACCAGGAGAAGATGGCATAACATCTGAATTGATTAAAAATGGAGGTCAAGATTTAAATAGAGCATTACATCAGCTAATTTGTAGTATTTGGAAGTTGGAAGAGTTCCCAGAAGACTGGAAGACAGGATTGATTTGTCCAATATATAAAAAAGGTGACAAATATGACTGCAAAAACTATAGGGGCATTACATTACTGATGTAGCATATAAAATTTTCACTAGTCTTCATCTAAAATGCATAAGCACCTATGCCGAAGACATACTGGAAGAATAACAGTGTGGCTTTAGAGCTGGTAGAAGTACCATTGACCAGATATTCTCGGTAAGACAAACAATGGAGAAATGCTACGAATATAATGTTGACTTGCATATACTCATCATTAACTTCAAACAAGCCTTTGACAGTGTGAACAGGGAAGAGATGTTACGTGTGTTCAGAGGTTATGATATTCCAAGAAACTGATTAGACTGGTTCAATTGACATTGCATGAATCACAATGTTATTAGGGGTAGAGCATTTAATATGACCTCAGGGGTAAGACAAGGCTCTCTCAGCCACATTATTCAACCTGGCCCTACATAATGCAATAAAAGAATTGAATTTAAGAGGGACCATTGTGCATAAATCCCAACAAGGATTCGCATATGTAGACGATATAGCACTAAATGCACAAAATGTGAATGACCTAAAAGAAATGTTTAACATTTTAGAAAACACTGGTAAAAAAGTGGGGCTGAAGGTTAGTGAAGAGAAGACCAAATACTTGAAAAAAAGACCTCCCACAGAATGATGAACTCCCTGTAGGCTAATCAGAGCCTAAAGTTGACCAGTGGCAGACATTATTTCATAGAGACTCGCCCACAGAATGAGTGGCTGGAATTGTTTTCTGGGAGCAGGAGAGGTGTTACACATAACCCCCTCAGCACTCCTAAAACCCAAGGCCCCTCCATTCTCATTTCCTGTCATTGCAAAAGTGTGCCCAAGCCAACAGAAATTCTACAAGCAGCAACAATGGCAGAAGTATATCTTCCAGGTATTGAGCTCTTAGCGAGGCATAAAAAGTAATATCATAATCATGATGGCCCTGCTATTGCCCTATGACATTTATTTACCTTTGTTCTAGACTCCCATTATTGTTGTCAAAGAACATTGCTTATGTGTGACATCAGAACAAGTTTTGTTCCCCAACCTTCACATGGCCAAACATTCAGCACCTTGCACAACAAACCATTGCAGTTGCAATGGCCGCTAAGGGTTATTGCATTTCTGGTGTGCTTCCCCACTTCCGAAATAAAATTGCTGAATACTGCACTCCCAAATTTACCAAAACCTCTACACTTGGTGACTCCTCCAGGACACATGCAAAAGGACTACCGTTACTTTCACCACAGGATCATGAAATGTGATTGAAGTCCATCTATCATCCATTGACAACCACCCTAGGCTTACATGATATTGAACCCAGCAATTTCCTGTGCATTCGAATTATTTGGCTAATTGATGGCTAAGACAATCATATCCCCATCTGCACCTTACCGATCTCCAGGTACAACAAACTCCAAACTCCAAATACAACAAATACCTATGTTGTCAGCAGGTACCCATGGAATTCATCAGCCATATTACGCAAAGGACAAATCTCTACTGTCTTGCAAGAAAGTAATATCCTAGTAGTTTAATATTGTTTAAATCATTATGTGTACGGATTTACCAAAAAATCTATAAAACAATCTCACATAAAAAGTTTTACATGGTGAAAAAATGTTAATAGACATATGCCAAGGATTAAATAAATGCACCAGTATATATAAATATGGTCACAGAATTGTGAATTCTGATATTCTACACCAAGTAAAAAATGAAATGCACTTTCTTACAAACAATGCAAGTGAACGTTGAAGTAAATAAGAGTGCAAATAAAGAAGATATTTGCTAGCTAATTTAGCCTAATAGAAAAGTAAATTTCTAGGTATGGCAAGGAAACATCCAAGGACACATAAAAATTCACCCAGCCAAAGACTAGAAGCAGATATTTTCCTCATGTTCTTGCCCCCACCCCTAAAAAAGATAAGCTTCAAAACTTATCATAAAATTCTGATTTATAAATTTGGATTATTTTTATTCAGGGGGTTGACATTATTCAAATGACTCAATAGCTTATTTTAAATATTTTTCACTTAATTTTTAATTAGCAACAAAAAATGTTCAGCAATTAATTTAATTCGGTTTGAATTCACGTTAGTCCACAATATTTATGCACATTGCAAAAATTAATAAAATTTCATTTCCGTAAAAATCAAATTTTTATGATCTCTTGTACATTTCTTAGCACAGATATACGAGGTGTGTTCAAAAATGGGAATTTTTTCATTTCGCAGGCTTGGAGAGTCCGATTGTCCAACTTTTTTTTATTATGTTGGTATACATGCCCCTTAAGTATGATAAAATTTTCAGCTGTTTTCATGGTAGATTTTGTCTTTGACAGCCACTAAGGGAAGACGTGTTTTATAAGCTTGGCGATTTTCGTTTGTTAAGAGAAATGGATCAAAGAATTTGTATCAAATTTTGCATAAAAATGAAATAAAGAGTAACAAAGGCCTATGGTGAGTCTGCTATTAGTAAATCAAGAGTTTACAAGTGGTATCAGCATTTCCAAGAAGGTCGTGAAGACCTTGAAGATGACAAATGCCCTGGATGCCCCAGCACATCAACAATTGATGAAAATATGGAAAAAGTGAAAGAAATGGTTATGAACGATCGCCGAATCACAATTAGAGAGGTCCCTGATGATGTTGGCATATCAATTGGGTCATGTCATGACATTTTTACCAATTTTTTGGGTATGAAACGCATGGCAACAAAATTCATTCCAAAATGGCTTTTGCACCACGATAATGCACCAGCTCACACTTTACTGCTCATTCATGAATTTTTGGCCAAAAACAATACTGCAACGATGCCCCAGCCTCCATATTCGTCAGATATGTGGCCCCGTGTGACTTTTTCCTATTTCCAAAAATTAAGAGAACCTTGAAGGCCTGTCGTTTTACAGCCGTAGATGACATTAAAAGCGCATCGCTGAAAGAACTAAAGGCTATCTCAAAGATTGAGTTTGAGAAGTGTTTCGGGGATTGGAAGAAGCGCTGGCACAAGTTCATAATCTCCAATGGGGACTACTTTAAAGATGACAACATCAATGTATAAGAATAAATAAATATTATTGTCTGAAAAATTAAAATTCCTGTTAATTTTTTAACACACCTCGTACAGTCATTTAGGCAGTTCGACTGTAAAAGTTTGTTTGAAGGTGTAAAGAAAAGCAATATTTTAAATGCTTATATAAACATTTTATCTGTATAATACTCCCAGTCAGCAGTTGATGTACCATTCTTTCCTGGATAATTCATTTATGAAAAAATAAATTTACTTTCCTAACATCAACTGCCACCAAATTCTTGCAATATGGGCCCCTTGGTCAAGTGGTTCAGTTATATTTTTAATATGACAAAGAATAGTATCACAGAAATATTAGAAGCTTCAAATTAATTCAACCTTACAATAAAGCCTGAAAGTAGTACGTCTACATAAATACCCTGTAAACCACAAAAAAGGTGTGTGGCAGGGAGTGTAGCACTAGGAGGGAAGGGTAAGGGATGAGGGGGTTAGGGTTTTCAAATAGGTGAGGAAAGATCAGGGGAACCTGTAAGAAAAAAATATATTTTTACATACATACATACACATATATATATATATCCTCGCACAGTCCCTAACCTGTACGTTAATACTTATTGTAATGAACTGACTCTTGGGGAATTTCAACTACAAGCATTCTGGTCTCTTATCGTTCTAGGAAAAAATGACATTCTAAACCTGTCAGCCTTACAGTCTATCTCTCTAGTCTTATATTCGTGATCCCTTTGACCGTATTACGTTGGGGTTCGTATTATATCCTTGATGCCATCAGAAAAGGGCCCATCTTTAAATATTTTTAATAAGTAAAATCTATATTGTAAACGCCGCTGTGTAAGAGAATCCCAACCTAAATTGTCTAGCAAAGTAGATATGCTGCTGCGTTGGTCATAACAATATTTGACAAATCTAGCCCCCCTCCGCTGAACTCGATCCAATTCCGAAATCAAATTTATATTTTGAGGATCCCATATACTGGCAGTATACTCTAGGTGGGGCCAGACCAAGGCAAGGAAACATCGTTCCTTCACTTTTTCGTCGCATTTACCTAGCACTTTTCACAAATCCCAATTTTTTATTATCACGCATATTTCTCGTATGTGTTTTCCCCAAGGCAGAACGTGAGTAATTGTTACATCCAAGTATTTAAAGGAAATTTAGTAGTGTTTATGAACATAGTAGCAATCATGTCAGCTTTTCATGAACCAAAAGAAATGGCATAACTGTGGCAAGACACTAAATTGCTTTCATTTTCATGAATAGTTTAATGTTATATTTAAAGTAAATTCATACCTCGATCATTATTTTTTCAAAATAGCTATTTTATTGCTATTTATAGCTTATTATATCATTGTTATTATATATTTATATTATTTATTTTTAACATTATTAAATAGCTATTAATATAAAAAGAGCTATTTAATAGCTATTAATAATTAATAGCTATTTATATAAAATAATATATAACATCTCACAGGGCAAAAAATATTTTATTTTCCCTTAAGCCATGTAGTTTTTAATACTTGACATATTTATTCTTAATTTAGAAAAATTTATCCATTATTATTTTAAATGCCCATATTTCTTAACGATAAAAACAAACTTACTTATGAAAGTATTGACCACATTCTTGAAAATAAATTTTAATAACCAAAACAAAAGTTACTCTGTCACACCCAGTCAGGAAAAATGCCTCTTCTGGCATCATTTAAATTCCAATGGTGCCAAAAATAAAAATTCTTGTCTTGCTAGGAAGATTAGAAGGCTTCATAAATGTTTGTGGTCAATTCTAAGAGCATCCCTCAAATTGTATCTTTCTACTAAATTGCAATATTTTAAAACAAAACTGCATAGAAATTTGCTGAAATTGACGAGAAGAGGGGTTTGTTGGAAGAAATCCTAAGGAGGCAGGAAAAATGGACGAATGGCATATTGATCAGCAGTGGGATGCTGAAAACAATAGAAGAGAGAATGTTATGCAAACAAGGAAAGGGCTGTTGGAGGGGCTGAAGAGAGGAAGGAAGTACACAGAGATGAAGAGGGACTTGATGTCAAGTAGGTTGTTCGAATGTGCTTTTCAGGAATCACAAAATATATATTTGGTAGTTGTGGTCATCCAAAACCTAACTTAACCCGTAGATTATCTTATATTAAATAATGTACACATTTTACAACATCCTTCATTCAACTTTGGATAATAATCTCAATATTCAGACATGAATGCTATGATATCCAACATCTTCCTTTTTGTCAATCATAATTTTTTGGGAAATTAAATATCTTGAAATTTTAAGAAATAAAATAAAGATACTTTATAATTATACGCCGACATGAAGAATATATATTGGCTATCATGTAGCACATGAACTGGGAAAGTGTCTCAGCTGCCATCATAAACCCACCATAACCATGTCATTACCATATCATATTTTCAAAAACTTCATTAATTTATGGAAAAGTAAGGAGGCTAAGAGTTAAATCAAATTCAAATAAGTTAAATCAGTGCATGCAAAATACTATTGACATCAAATATAATATCTACCTTTATGTTTTTAAACATGCAATTACTTAAATTTTAATGACAGATGTCCCAGAAACCTACCAAGAGAGAATTAATATAAATAAAACTACCAAATAACAATAACAATTATTGGGCATTGCATTTTACAAAGAGAAAAGTTCATAATGATTGGTCTTCCCTTCCTTCCTTACATCATCTTAGATTTTCACTTCTTGAAAATGAAATTCCACATTGCATGCAATGATAAAGCTTCTGGAGCCCACTAACCTTTCTTCAAGGAACCACACAGCCAAGTATCAATCATATTCATTCTGGCCAGACAACACTTATCAACAATATTTTGGTTTAATTCTCATTTATGTGGCAAATGGAACATGAAAAATTTATAAATTTCAGAACACCACATATATTCTTAATTTTCACCTTATATTATACACACTTAATAGGTGAATATACACCAAAAACTTCACATTTCAGTCATAACTGTTCATTATTGTCACTGACAACCTCCTGAATGATTTTCCTCTTCACAACATGAATCTTCTTGTTGGACATACATATGACATAGGAATGTTTTTCAAAATTCACTGAAAGAGGGAAGCACAGAAATAAGATTATAAAACAAATCAGTTTCCTCAAAAAACACTATGATCCCTCCTGTATTGTACCTGATATTTTCTTGAAGCCTTCTTCTGCAGAGAAAGCCACGGGATCCACTTTATCAGTGATGGTAACAAGACCAGTTACTATATTTGCCATATGCTCATCATTCTCCAATTCACCTCCAGACTTTAAAAGATAAAAAACATAGAAATATGAGTCAACAAAGTCATTATGATTTACTCTTTTTATATATAGTAACAATTACTTGCAAGATGTCAATTTTCTAAAACGGCAAGAAAACTCTCTCCATATATGACATATTTCACCATATGTAACATCAGCTAAAAAAGGTTTGTCCCACAGAAATATCATGCGGGCACAAATATTTCATCAGTGAACAATTTTAACATCCACAAGCTAAAATAATAGCAGCTATACACCCATTCATTTCTCTTAGCTTATTATTGTAAACAAAAGTAATGTCTATGTTGAGTTTATACATTGAGCAACGATTTAAAGTTAACCAAAGAATAATCAAATAAAAAAGAAAGGAAACAATTGCAAAAAATATCAAAATTACTATGTGAAAATGTGTAAAATATTTTATACATAGCCCTAAATTGCACATTAAGTATTTTGTATGAGGATCACTTTGTGAGATATCACCTGAATAGGAGAGCATAATTGGCATTTCCATTTCAATTAGCCAATACTATACACAGCAAATTTCATACAGGCGAACTTCATCAAATACTTAGACATGTTCACTTACTGATCTTGTTAGATTAGCTTCCCTATACCAAACGAGGATTTGAGTAATATGTGGTACATAGCTTTAAAAATGTCCCCAAAGAAAAAACTACAAAAAAGGCAGCCATAATAAATAAAAAGTAAAATCATTGAGAAACAGGAAGAAAGCGTGTGCGTAGTTGATCTAGCACATGAACACAATCGATCGATGTGAACAATTTGCATTTTCTTCAAGAACAAGGACAAGATTAAGGAGATAAAATGCTTCAAACAGAGTAACAAGAATATTTACGCAATTGTTGTCTTCTCAACAACATTGAAACATTGCTTCTCATATGGATAAACAAAATTTATTGCAATGTGACAATATTAATGAGAATATAACTTGCGAGGAGGGACAAGTGATTTTTGCCATCCTTGTTAAAAATATGCCAGGATCAACAATGGTCAAATTCATATTTATGAGAAGCCATGTGTAATTCAAGAAGTTTAAGAGAAGAACTAACATCCACAGCATAGTGAGCCATGGTGAAGAAGCAAGCTCCTACTCCAGTGCAGCATAGAACTTCATCAGCTGCAAAATAGTTTTAATTGTAACAAGATGGTTTTCTTCTGAAAGAATTTGATTTAATATTTTTTTTGGTTTTGCTACAGTTGAATTTTTAAAAACTTTTGAAGCATCGGTAAACCATTTGAACCATTTTGTGTTTTGTTATGTCATAACAACATGAATTCTCATTTAAATTCTAATAATAACTTTCTTACATTAGTTTAAACATCCAGTTTAATTGCTATGGGATTTAAAGATCTCATGTTTTCATAACAATGGTTCATGATTTTCATGTTTGGACGTTTGTCACATGGATATGGATATTATCATGACAAAATCGATTTTAATTCATTCTTGGAGTTCACACTGGTAGATGATTGGATCGTCATTGTACATTTGTTGGAAAGGTCATGGTGGAGCAAAAGTAGCATGCCAAGTCAATTTCCAAGATTGGATATGTGAATCCTAATGTCATGTTAATGAATAGTCGCTCGTGCCAAATTTTTTTTCAGAAAAATATCCTGAGTTATGTTATCATTTATCATGCGCAAGTGGTCTTGATCCACGTAAGAAATGAAATCAATAAACTTCAGGACTGCAAAACAAGGACCTTAATAAGCTACAATGAAAACAAAGATGTGGTTTCTAGCTCATGTGTTGAACCCAAGAGATAGTCACTTGTAAGTAGAACCCACTTGCTGCTCATAATTTATATGTTCCTCTTCCCTTTAACCAATGTAATCTTAAACCTGCAGAATAGGTGCATTAATGAGCCTTTAGTTGTGAATTCAATCCCTATTACCGAATGTTAACATCATTGAAACATTTTGTTATTGACTCACGGATCTGGATACTGATCTGGTAGCCTGGGTGAGGTTTTACAAGGTTGTTCTCAACCCTAAGCTCCATGCCAAGACTATGCTTCCCAAGACATCAAGTTCCAGTGATTTTGAGAACTAGTTATCAAGGGGTAGGGGGCAACCAACAGCTGAAATCATTTGCACTATAAGGGATAGGTGGATAATTTTGTAGGTGTAGGATACTCAAGGATTGGAGGAAGGGTGGAGAGAAACTCAGCATTAACTACTCTAACCTTACTCTAACTAAATAAATTTAAGTATGACAAAGATGTACCAAATGTCATAACAATGCTATTCCCTGAAAGACAGGAACCTCAGCAGTGGCATTTTGTCCGTCAAATATCGTTTATCAAAATCTCTTATAACCAGACTATGTAATGAAACTTATTGAAACTTGTACTTCTGTCCATTGGTTCTTTATATAGTTCACTTATCGTAAAATAACCAGAACATATTTACCTTTTGATGGGCCTTGAGGGGTATTTATTCCTTTACATATTGATTGACCTACTCCTGTTTATATGACGAAATTTAAGGGTTTTAAGTTTATCTGTATCACCAAAAATGGTCCAATGATCATTCTTGGCCACTGTGCACTGTCTCTCTTAGATGATGTTAGTGTGTGCATAAACAGGTTTCTTTTCTGGTGCAAATAATGACGAGTTGCCATCCACACATAGCAAATCACCTCAACCAAAGCTCTTTCAATGATTTGAAATTACTGTAGTCGCTCAGCACACAAAATGCCTCTTTGCACTACAGAAATAACTAAAAGTCAAACGTGCTCACTTGATTAAGTAATAATGTGTTGGAAAGAAAAACACTGCTATTCCCCACAAACATAAACTCACTGCGAACAGTTTCGATGGAGTGTGTCATCATCTGCCCAAATGATGATACAATGTATCACAAACGGTCACAGTAAATTTCAATTTGTGTGGAACAGCAGCGTTTTTATTTTCTACGTATCATGAAGGAGTTCTACAAAGTTACGCAATCCACCATTGCATAAGTAATAATGTGATTAACACCCACTTTTTCTTCTACTTTATGAGACCGCTTCCACTTTGCTAGAATGCTTGCGACGATTAAATCATATATCCCTTAAAAAAGCCGCTTTTAATTTGTAGTGGCATATTTTTGATGATGACATGATGATGAACATGGTTTTTGATGAAGAACATTACATATATAGTAGTATCATATATGCATACATTGTATTAATATATTGGTATAGTGCCACAACCAGGACAGTACTGCACGACAAACTACATCTACCCAAGTCTAAGTCGCATTTATTCCTTCTGCGGAGCCTCATTTCACGACTTCAAAGACATCGGCCAATCCAGGAAAGACCAATTAAAAACGTTTACCCACCATAATAACGTCACTGTGGAAACATTGAGGTATGCCATTTAACAATTGCAAAATTACTTCAAGGAGTAATATTGGATGGGACGATGACAAGACGAGACCAGGAGGTTAGTTCCCAGAAAAATAATATGGAAAAGGTATCAAAAGTTTGAGTTCAAACATTTTCACGTTTGCTAAATAACATAGTTGTGCGCATTAAGCTTAGCACAAGTAATAGGAATAACGTTCACGTTATTAACGTTCGGTGATTCTCGCTTATACCTGGTAAATCAGAACCCTAAATCGAAATCCTGGTAAAGCCTATGCCAGGAAAAAATTGTTTTATACTTACTGCTACAACAGCACCATCATCAGTTAATACGAGGTAGCCAACTTGGTCAGGTATACGTTCTAAGCTCAGCATTTTTTTATGATGCCTTCCTTTCAATCTTGAAATATCGGGCCTTCACCAAATTATGCGGACCAGACGCAAAAAAATACCACGCCTAGAGGTTACCCGTCACATGACAACTGTGTCCTCACAACAAACGTGACCTACAGCCTATTAACATGGCGTACGCCCATTTGGGTCCAATGCGCAGGTCACTTGTAAGCTCAGTTCGCAGAAGGCCCGCGTTACTGGTTCACAGGATTTGCAGCGGTCGATTCAAACATTGTCCCGATCCCATCAGGATTTTGAATTCAGCGCATGATATTATATACTCACAGGAGGAAATTGAAGGCTTATATCTACATTTTATCAAAGGCTGCTAACAAGAATTCTATTGAAAATTAGTCTTCTAATATTCAGTATGTATATTTTAAAATATTTTTTGGTTTGCATGGGTCCGTCGTCCTACTTAAGCTTTCATTAGATTAATTTATTCTAGCATCGTTGTTTGGATCTTTCTCCGCATATCATCGTCCATAATTTCAACATGTATCTAATAATTTTAATTTGTGAATTCATGGAGGGTGCAAATAAAAAAATCAGCACATTAAGTAGTTGAAATGCACCAAATAAATTTGCACATATGATACACTTTTGAGTACAGTAGAGATATTTAGAAATCATTATAACTCCATCATTAAGAGCGTATCACCGATCTTTATTTTTCTTTACAGCCTGAGAGCAGGGTCTAGGTAGGGAGAGACAGAATATAAAAGAAAGAAAATACACATTTTCAAAACCAAATCTTTCTTAGCAATTGGTTAGATAGAAGAGATTCCATAAAATGATCGGCAAAATATGATGAAATAAACACTTTCCAGCATGTTTAAAGTACTGTGCTTTTCAATATTTCCACATATAAGAGAATTCAGGGAGATGCTACCCTCTTTTGTTAATCTTCACCAATCAACAACAATTTAAAACCCATCTAAATTTTCACTTAAATTATTATTAGTCATTTAATTACATGTTATGCCAAAATTTACATTAATATAGATACATTATTAAATTGGTACAAACAAGTTTGTACTTGTGTCATTTGCAGATAAACATATTCACCAAACCTTCACAGTTGAAAAACTGTTGATTACATCCTCTCACAAATGGGTTTGGAATGTGTTAAGGGCTCATATACTGACTCATGTTCAAACCCAATGACTCTGAACACAAAGCTTCCCTTAAGCTGAGTGATTTTTTGGAGCATACCAATTTTTCCTAAGAAATTTTAAGTGTCGAATTAAAAACTTATTACATCGCTCCTTAACCCACCTCCAACAATTATAAATCCGAAATTACATAGGTTTCATAGAATTTACTGAGGCAAATTGCACTCTCATGCATTAAACTAACCTCCGATTAGGTTGACTACAGGGGTTACTTACCTCACAAAAAGAATATTATTTAAATCACCAGGCATCAGTTCTGCAATAGAATATTTTTAAAATAGGAAAGTTTCACTTGTGTTATGATTTTGAAGGTTTTTCATTCATTTTATGAAAGAAAAGTTCCTTTCTTGAATCTATAAATGTGATATTGTTAAAATAACTTATATACAAGCCTCCACATAGTAACTGAACCAGTTTATTTGTCAACATAAGCAATTTATAGAAGTATGGTTTATGTATAGGAGTTAATTTTTCAATGTTAATATACTGTATATATTTTTTCATATTTTGTAGCAACATGAGAATTTTTCTACCGCAAAATGTTGATAAATATAATTTGACATTAATGGTAAGACAAAGGTAGTCATTGTATAATTTTCAACTATATTTAGAAACCATTAAGACTAGCAATACATTTTCCTGCTCACACTTAATTTAAGCATTTTACATTTGAGAATTATGACTTTTATTTAAATTTGCATGAATTTCTGGTTTTTTTCTCTTGCAAAAAACAAGTGACTTTTAAAGAAGCCTACATAGTTCCCCCCATCATTCTGATGCGATGAGTAGAGTTCCTATTATACTTAAAAAGGCAGTGGATTGGTTCTCTGCCAACAATCTCCTTATGAATCCCAATAAAACTCAGCATCTTCTCTGTACACTAAAATCTGCTACACCGGATACTGCCCCTGTTAAACTCCTGGGATTTTATTTAGACTCCAAGTTAACATAGAGTGCTCATATTCTACACATTAGGAAGAAACTTGCATGAGCCTTATTTCTGCTCAGGAAATTGAAATTATATGTGAGTAAGGACTACTTAATTAATGCCTACTATGCATTCTTTCACTTACATATCACTTATGGCATTAGACTTTGGGGGCATGCATCTGATAATAAGCTAATCTTTGTGAAGCAGAAAAAGGCAGTCAGTATCTTAAATAACTCATGTCCACTTGAGCACTGTAGACCTCTCTTTTTAAATTTAAAAATTATGACTGTCTACAATTTATATATAGTCTATACTTTAGTTCATATAAAAGAAAATACAAGTATATACTCCACTAGGGCTGATGTTCACAGCCATAACATGAGAGCAAAGTTGAATATGGATTTACCACACTGTAGGCTAGACAAGACCTACAAAGTTGAAGGTCCACCAATCAAATTGTTCAACATGATTCCAAATGCTGTAAAGTCAGCCCACAATGTGGTGTTCCGAAGGGTGCTGCGTGATTGGCTTACCTCCAATCCTCTTTACTCAAAAGAGGAGTATTATGAGCTCGATTTTACTTGCCTAAAATTATAAGGTTTAGTGTCTATGTGGTGTGGTTAGTGCCAGTTAAGGTGTAGTGTTTAGTGTCATATCTATGTATACGTTTTTTATGTAATTGTATATTGTGCTCTGTAGCGTGATATTATGTTCCTGTAAAAATGATGACATCCACCAAATGTAAATATGATTAAGATTAATAAAGTTTATTATTATTACAGATTAATCAATCAAGTATTCAGTAAGCACTTTCAGTACTTCATTGGTCAGATAGAAATTGACAACTATATTCAAAGATGTTATCAAGATTACCATGGCAGCTAAGGGTTATCCGAGATAGATTAAGCTCTCTATTTCCTGTCAATGTGACTAATTTCACTTGTGCACCCAACTCCAGCAGGAATCATTCATTTCTCATACTTAATAAGGGTATAAAACATAGGTACATCTAAAATTTGTAAAATGAAAATTTTTAAGAAATTATAAGTAAATACCTGTTTTATTTTTCCACAGAAAATATAATAAGAGGTAATAACCCTATTTCATTTGATTAGCTGAATTTAAATAAAGTTAATATTTTAAAAATTTAGAGCTGTGCATCTAGGGCTTACATTAAGAATTCAGAATCTGAACTTGCTTTTTATAAAAGTGATCCTAATAACACACTTTCAAAGCTCATAGTTGTCACAGAAACATTGTGGGAACATAGTGACAGTATAACTACAACACCTAGGTGGTACTGAAAATCATTGAAGTTATGGAAGATGTTTTGGGCTCGTTGACATCTGCCATCAAGAAGTAATATTTCTACCTCAAATAACACCTGCTTTCCCTTTTCACTTCAAGTCTCCTCTATCATGTTACTTGCAGTCAAGGGCGAGAGTTGTGATTGAATATTATCACCATGGAGTTATGAGGAATACAACAGTTTCTTTGGGTGATCAACCCAACCTCCTTTTCTCTACTACTACCAAGGGAGGAAATGGAGAGTGCTTTTGGGAGAATACCTTTATTGTGCAAATTTAACTAGTGGAAGGAGGTGGGGAGAGCCCGCGCAATGGAAGTTAAGCATAGCATACATATAGCCTGTAATGTAGAATACTACATTCTAAGTACATGATATGTTGTATTTTAAAAGATTCAGACTAAATAAAACCTTCGAAAATGTAAAAGGGAAGTGATTTGAAGAAAATAAGGAGGGAGATAAAGGAGAGGAGGGAGCTCAAGCTATCTCCTTGGTAGATGTCACTATGGTACATCACCAGCTCAGTTGAAATATTCCACGCACCAAAAGGAAGAATAATGCATGTTTTCCAGAATGATAACAGGAATTACTTTAGGAACATGAAGTCTGCTGAAATTTCATTGTTTTCGACATGATCATGAGTAGCTCAAGCTAAGTGGGATTAGGCCATCATACAAACCCCTTTCCTTCCTCAAATCAATTTGATCTCTCTCTCTTAAGTAGTCATGTACGTATCCTCATCTACAAACAATTATGGATGTCCTCATTACCTTTTCTGCTGCATTGGAAATATCTACTTCATTCATCCTTTTTTCAATGGAGATGAAGAAAAAAGTCTTATGCTTATATAAAAAAGCTTACTTCCACATAAATGTTAGAAATAAGTCCATGAAAACTTCCCTTTTCATTATTTAATCTCTTAAGAAATTCAGCAGGGATATTGTCTAGTCTACAAGGTTTACTTGCCTTCATTTTCTGGCTTGTTATCTATTATTCATAAACCTAAGCTTTCCTTATTTGCTATATAGTGTTTCTCAGTTTTAGCTGTCCTAATACCTTAATCATGAAGTTCTATTTTCTCTCAAACTTGCCTAGATACCTGTTGGTTAATTTTTTTTCATATCCCAACTATAATAGTGCATCTCATTTTTAAAAATCCTAATGATTCTTTTGTCTCCCTGTATCTGGTTGTCATTTTCCATCTCAGTCAATACTTCCGGACACTGCTCTTTCTACCAGATTTCCTTCATCATTTTAATTTTTCACCATAGCTTATTACTGAATTCTTTATCTGTACTTTCTTTTCCCTAATATTTGTGTAAGCATTCATCCATTTCTTTCTCTCTTCAAACTTCCTAATCATCTTGTGACATCGTTCCATAATTTATTTAAAATGTAACATTACTATTGCTTATTTTTTAGCTATTCAGCTAGCCCTTTCAATTGAACAATTTATAAGAATGCCATGCCTCTATTTTAATAGTTGAAGTGCTCTTCCATACGTTCATTTGTATTGCTGTAGACTTGGTTGCACAATGATTCCATGGTATTGGAGGGACCTTTTCTACTCCCAGGCACGTCACCTAACCCATTGTAATGAATGAGACCCACAATTGCTAACATTTTTTATTCTTACATTTTGATGTTATAATTTTATGGGAAAAATAATGGAGGTGTTTTCTTGTTGCCTTCCTCAATTTCTAGAGTTTTTACGTTTAAAAAACCACTTCATCAAAGTTGGATGTCTTTGAAGCAGCCTCACTAAGGAAAAAACACTGTGGACTGCCTTTCAACTGGCCTGTATTTCATCTATGCATTTATCATCACTCTTCCTGGAGTTCAAATACTCCCTCCCACAATTACCTAAAAGACAAATATGTTGGATTGGATATGATTCTGAACTAATAATTTCAAGAATACAGAGATGTTTATAAACTATCAAACTGATTACACCAACATATTAGACATAGTATGAATAAGGAAGTATTCATATAATTCATTATGAGTATTTCAATCCCTCAAGTGGTTCAATGCAGCTCTATATCCTTCTAATTACTAATTTCTTTATTCCCTGATAACATTCCTCATGACCTAGGTGCTAGTCTCTTGACCTTCCTTGTGAGATTTTTCCTTTTATTTTGAAGGTCATTGCTTCAGACGAAGTTCAGTCATGTACTGAGATAAATTATTTACTTATAAATATTATGTTTAAATTAATAAACAATGTTAAACTATCCATTCTTTATTAAAACAATCTCATATTTACACATTAAAATAGAACAATGAGATATACACATATTTTGGCACATTTTTAGGGAACATTAAACTTTCTACATCAAAACATTTTATTTACAATTCATGGCAATACATTCATTATTAATTTACAGTAACATGCATTTATCAATCTACCTAGAGAGGAGGCCATTCACAAACTCTGCAGTCAAGTATCCAAAAATGGCAGGTAGATACTAAACTATCAGCTGATAATATTTATAACAGGAAATGTGATTTTGTGAGTTATAACATAATTTCAATCAGTGAAATAATTTCAAAGTTATTTCATTTCCACTGAGACACACTGCGAAACTACTGTCTTGCCCCTTACTGAATTTACTCAATTACTTTCACAATTTTACACAAAAAATTTCAAATTCAATTCAAATAAAGTTTCTCTCACCAACCTTTGGTAATTTTGTCTACTTCTAACTGGAAATGATAAGGGAGTAATAAATTTCACTCTGGGATTTGTTAGACTATTGTATCATTATGTATTCCAAAAATGAAATATGCTTCAATGGAAGCATGAGTAAAGCATATGCAGTTATGAAGCAGTGGAAGATTTTAATCCCAATAGTTTGACAATAATAACAAAAACAATATGAATTAGACATATTTTCAATTACTTTTCATAAAAATGAATGAAACTAGCATAAAGTTTACTGCACAGTAAAAACTCACAAAATTGGAATAAAAAATGTAACATGCACAACACCTCACAATGAAAATACATTAGTTTCACACAACAACTCAATTTCACAGTAATCACCCTCACAGAAGGGTAGCTACATGAAAGCCATTTCACTACATTTGATGATTTACATCCATTATAGGACCATATACAAATTATAAGTTTAGGATTTCAAATGGACTTTCCTTGACCCTTCTGTGATCTTTTTAATTGATTATATACACTTGATAGCTTTGATATTTACAGGCCATTTATAAGCTGTTTCACTAATCAATTTAAAAGTATGTAACAACTGAGTCAGAAGACTGTTAAGAGGACCATACACTGGCAACGACCTTCAGTTGTTGATTTTGAGGAAATCAGTGTAATCAAACTATCTAAATCAATTCTGTCACTTCTATCTCTGTATGCTCAATGGTTTAAAGGCTAACTTTTTCATATTTCATCACTCTATAGTACATATGATGTGGATTCAAGAAAATTAGTTTCTCAATTTTATTCTAACGTAATATCACTTAAAGAAATCATTTTTGAGGAATCTTAGTTTGTAAAAATTTTCCACTTGAGACCTCAAGTTGAGGTTCATTAATTAAACTGTATTAAGGAGACAGGCAAGAAATCATGGAGTTAAGATTAACTGAAAAAGCTGCTGTGATTTTTGAACATTTGCCTTTTTAACTTCTTCATAAAGTAATAATGACAGGAAAAAACATAAATACTAATATAAAATATCTTACAACACTATCTTAATGGTTACTAAGTCTACTAGAGACCACCAAGTACATAGTTTTTCCATGCTACAACAAAAATATCAAATGTCTTATGATTCATATATTTACATATACAAACTTCCCTGGAACTTAATAGGGTTTTGAATATTGGAAGTTTCAGTCTGCGCGTATTATACTCTTATCTCACTGCAGTGAGTATGTCTAGTGATAAGAAAAGGAATCACCTTGGACCTGAATGTGCTAAGTTCCTTGTTTTTAAAGAAAAAGTAAAATCAATACTAATGTATTCTAGTGACACTAGTTTTCCCAATAGTGACATTAGTGATGACACTAGTTTTCCCAATATTTTAATAAGATCTGCAAGGGAAAACTAAAATTCAGACTTGAAATAAGATTTGAGGAAAAATTCAACATTCAAATTTGAGATTTTGATTTAAGAGAAAAGGGATCGAACATATTTCCGGTTTTTAGTACGGGAAACAATTCAGAACAGCCGTTTAATTTCTAGTAAGAGAAAAAATGATTGGCAAAAGCATGGACATTTGAAGGCCCTATCCGTTGTCAACACATTCCTATTTATTCTTAAACCTGAGCAATAACAACTAGAGAATGAAGAAAAGTAATGAGCAAAAAAAGACGAAGAAAAATTTAAGGACAACTGAACATAGGCATTTAAGAGTAATACCATTTACATAACTTCAGACTATGCCAAAACAGAGTATGTCAATGCATTCATTACTTTGACATTTGAAAAATCAAGAGGGGAAAATATGTGAACTTTTCCACAATTCTGTATTGTCTCTATTCAAACACAACACTCATCCATAAAAAAATTCAGGATCATATGGCATAAGAATTTGTTCACTTTAAAAGGGGGAAAATAAATTGTCACTTATTTATTAGGCAATATAAGACAGAATAATGATCAGTCATTTGAAATGCATTCATTACTGAATCAGTTATGACTGTCTAATGTACTTAACATACACTCAGATACACATTCCTAGAATACTCCTGCACTCTATCCCCAATATACAATTGTCTCAGCACCATTCAGGCAGTGTGATTTTTTTCCCCTTCTCAATTTATTTAGGGTGTGTTTTAAAAACTGCATGCTAGCAGTCCTAACTATGGTACAAATGAAAATACAACCTTAACTCAGGAGCTGCAATAAATGTAGTAACTACATAAGAAATACTGGAAACAGCTGCAGATTAGGGCACACACTAAAATGACAAATATTGCTAGTAGCCAAATAGGATGTTTAGTGGATGCCCTTCCTTATGCTTCAGAATATCTGTTCATGCATATTGGCATTGTGTAAGGTACTGTGGTAAGTTAACATAAAGCAGATAATGGTATTAACACTTCAGAAAATGTTGACAAAGTAAAATATTATTCTCTTAGCAATTAGCCCACTGAGAATGGCAGAAAGGTCAATGGAATAAATGATAGGCAACATAAGGTGGGACCCATGAATTTAAATTCTGACGAATCAATGAATTTAATCATCAAGAAATCACCATAAAATGAAAATTAAAACTAATTTGCCACTTATTCATTTTCTTCCTGTAACATAACATTATCCAGGTTTCAACATTAAGCACCTTAATTTTATGCTGATCATTGCATTCAGTTTATTTCTCCACTGATCACCTCGCACATATAATCCATCCTTGCAAGTTTACAATATGACAGTCAAAAGGAGAAAGTGGTCCCATCAGTTTAAATTGACATCAAAACTTTTGATAACTGCTAATTATGAAGTGCATATTTTCTTTTAGATTTGAAGAATATCATTATGCTCATTCTGAATGATTTTTATCTGGTAGGATGGACCCCCTTCCTTATAAAGTGTATAAACTCACATGAAACAGGCATTAAATTGTTCTACAATAAATTTTCTCCCATGGGTTTGACTATACATTGAAAACAAACATTGGACATGGCCAAATCTTCTAAAATGTGATCTACATGACATGCCCACCAATTAGAGTTTAACACATGAAGTAAATAATTGAAAATACAACTAAGCATATTAACAGATATCTCAAAACAGAGGAGAGATTTAAAAATTATCCATAAAAAATGTCAATGCATGAACTAGGACTCGTTTTGTGGGTATTTGTGGAAATTGGGATTTTAGTTATTTGTAGAATTAGGGTTAACATCCAGCTACAATGGAACACATTGCAGCACATTGGCAAACAACAGTGACTTAATTCACAAATGTAATGAAAGAATGTCAAATTTCCGGGTGCAAATGAATATTTTTCACTTAAAGCCTGGAAATACTGACCATATAAAAGCAAGATCGTTTTAAATCAGGTTATCAAATTTAATTGAGAAAAAATTTAACAACTAATACATTCTGAATTAATGCAGACCCAACATTAATAAACCAAATGCTTTTTTTCATGTAACTATAAATCGTAGTCTTTTATGTGAAATGGCAGTGGTCCATCACTGCTTATGGCTACACAACAGTGATTGGGATATGGAAAATATGAAAGTTATTTATTGTTAAACAATTCAGATAAAATGTATGCCCTTGATGCTGCCCCATTAATGAAGGTTCAATGTACCTTTAGTCATTAAACTATTCAAGTGTATACAATCATTTACTCAGTACTCAGATATATCTTTTAGGCATAATGCAAATACAGGATTGCAAAATCATAAATGATTACACTGAACACCAGTAAAATATAGGAACCAACAACATTAAAAACTGAAAATTTAGCTGGAGAGCTTCAGATACATAAATAATCTAAACTGTCAACCAAATCTAAATAGCTTTTAATAATTTACAGCAGGGAATTTTAATTTGAGCTTATCACTAATAGTATAAAAAATTATCACAAAATTTGGGGCAGTAAGAGAATGCAGAGAGAAAACAAATAATACAAGATTCTCAAGTCAACAAAATATATTTAAAAATTTCAAAATGTAATCAATTTATGGCATAGTTACCCTCATTATAAAACATCATATAATAAACAATAATACGTTTCACATTTCTTGAGAGCCACCCGATAAATACCCACCATTTCTTCAAAGTTTAGAAGTCTCTTAATTTAGTTCACCACAATGAGGAGTGTTTTAAAAGTAAGAGTAATAAATAACAAAGAAAACAGCAAGACTGTTTAATCAGGTTTCAATTTCATGCACATTCATCCAGTATACCCGTAATTAAATGTACACATCTAGGTACTTATGATGAGTATTTCACTGACTCTTTGAGATAAATATTTAAATTTACTCTCTAAAGGTAAAAATATAAAATACCAATGAGCATTCATAATTTTATCCTTATATCATTGCAAATGACTATGCATACAATGATAAAGCTGTAAGAAAGGGCTAAAAGTAAACATCAGCTCATTTTATGACTACAAAAATTATATTGCATAGTTTCATTTCAATTCCAGTCTATAAACTCTAATACTTCTGCAAGGAATTTACACAAATTTCTTATCTCATTAAATTATATGGGCAGTGACATTTACCTTTAAGAGGAATTGCTGTGTAACTTAAACTGTGCAACTTAAATACATTTAGGTTAATGTAATCTGCAAGTACACAAGCCTGAGTGTTTGTTGGCATTAGTGTGAAGATTTTGCCCCTATAATTATATGCCTGAGAATATAAGCATACATATGTTGATATTATTGCATTATGAGGCCACAGATGGAAGACAACCTCCAATCCCTCTTAATTCCAAAAAATATTTTAAAGATTTTTTTGTAAAAAATAAATACAACAAAAATATGAATAAAAAAACTTTTAAAAAGGCCATTTGTTGCCTTTGACTAGCACATTATGGCTACAAATCTCCTAACAGGAATGGTCTTATATTACACTCCCAGTTTGTATACTTATGAACAATTGAAAATAATGCCAATTATAAAAGACAACCTGATCACCAAGAATAAGGTGTGTGTGTGTGTGTAATATTTAATTTACTTAAAGCCAAAGTAAAATACAAGAATGGTTTGAAGAAAATATCTTAATATTCAAATAAATTCTTGAAAAATGTAGCTTTCTATTCACCAGACTCATTTCCCACGTAACACCTCATAGAGGCACGAATACTAAAAATGAAAAATGAGCCTGGGATGCCAGTACACAAACTAATGGAAAAAAATATGTTCCCTATTGAACTTATTTCTTGTCTTTCAATTACATACATATGATCACACACTGCATACATTAAAATGCGGTCAGATACTCCTAATCCAGGAACACTCATAGTTCAGCAGTGTTGCCAGATAGATTACATACTTGCTTGGATAAGTGAAAAATCTCGTATGTGACTGGTATTTTGTAACTTGCTGAAATGGACCACCACTCCATACAGATTTTCACGTTCAAGCCTGGAGATCATTTAATTTTAAACATATTTCATGAGGATAATATTGAATGCTGAAAAATTTGTCACATTTTAGCCAACCTAATATCTCCACTTATCCTATCTACTAATCCAAACACATTAAGACCATAAGAAACTTTTGATTTGTTAACTGGCCACTTTTGTCTGAATAACATGAACAATCTTCCCATACTGAGGTCACTAAACATAGTGATTTTCATTGCCATTAATTGTTATCCCAGGCATATTAAATACAAATTTCAGCAGGGAAGTGAAGTTTCATTATAAAACATTATGAATCATACAAAAATTGGAAGCAATAAAAAAAAGATGTTCCTACAACAGTGCAGTACTTGTTTAAGACATGCTGTGTAAATCTTCCGCTGTAAATGACATTAAAATGCAAAGGAAAACAATATGCTTTATAGTAAAAATGACAAAAATAAAGGAACAATAACAATAAATATTATGACAATAGGCTCAACCAATGATTACTAACTCGAGCTTATGCAGTGGTCACCACAGTGAATGTTTGATGAGGGAACAGGTTAATCTGTTTCAGTCAGCAATGAATTTACAGTACATGAGATTATAAAACAGAATGGATAAAGGAATTAAGGCATGGTATATCAATTGAGAAAGACTTTCTTGAGATATGGAAGCTGCTGGCAAGTTCATTAGAGAGTTTATATAGTTGTTTAAAGATGAGAACTTGAGTCCCATGGCAAAAAAAAACACATTAAGCGAATACACGGCCGATATTTGTTTTTAATTGTAACAAAAGATGGAAACAAAGGAGAAGTAAAAGCTTCAACTTCAGCCACCCATGACATAACACCTGATGATAGTACCAATCATGAATTGTTAACAACCTGTGGCTTCAAAATTGTTGCTTGGCACAAAAGTCTGTCTTCAATTTCCATTAACATGTAAATACTTTTTTAAATTAATTTTTTCATGATTTTTCAATCAAAATATACGAACTATCCTTAGTTTCAACATGTTACGCCAATCACATCCCAAAGATATACCTATAATTTCTTTGAAGGCATTCAGTTAGAAATAAATAAATTTTATAATTGCTTGTGAAATTAGAAGCAAGTTTTCAGAATTATTTGTGTCCATGTTAAATAATGGAATACATAAAAATTATGAGAATATCAATTAAAAAGATCTTTAAATAAAAAGAAAAAAAATTAATCTTGGGTCTCAAAAATGTCAGATTAAAGATTCTCAATTGCATTGTACCTATTCCATTTCAATCCCACAGATAGGAAGCAAGTATTGGGGTTTACTAAAATTTAGGAACAGTTTCTAGTCTTGCAGATAGGACTTATTGGTGAAATGGATTCCTCAGGTTCAATAATATGAGCAAACTAAATCCTAATTCCAAGAAACTGCAGGAGATGCTGCAACAGTAACTTTGGATGGAGTCATCCACTAATATGCATTACAATGCAACAATTTCAGAGTGTAAAAATCATTTGCCTTGCCCATCCCGGTCAAGACAAATGAATATGACATCACTGCACATTCTATTCACTCTGGAAATGCAAAAAGTATTATGTCAACAGGAAAATTATCATAGTATTTTCAAGGCAATGAATACTATCTAAAGCTTCAAATGATTCATCCAGATTCATATGTACAACAATTTAACTAGCATATTTATAATCCAATGGATATTCTCCATTAACTACAATCAACTGTTATATAATTTAAGACATTTTAAGAATGTACTTACTGCTTTTGTATTTTTCAAAAGAGACTTGTCCCGTCTACATCACAATTAAAGTTATCCCTTTACAAACATAAGGTCAGTCATTTCGAAGTCTAACATACATTTCAATGCAAGTATGTACAAAATTTTCATTATATACATTGAATGGAATTTATGAAGAATTTTATGAAGTTTTTTAATGATAGATGGCATCAGACACAGAGAAAAGTTACTAAAATGGCTTATTTAAATACCATAACTATTCCAGCAAATATAAGATTAAGAGATTAATAACTACAAATAACTAAGACTGAAAAATAATATAAAAATTAATCACCTGTCGCATTTCAGCAAATAGCAAATATAAAGAGAAAATATGGAGTCTGTTATGGCCAATACAATGTCAGCAATAGTAAAACACTTGTAAAACTATCTATACATATTTTCAATACAATTCTACTTTTAATAGCAATAAAATGAGTCATTAATGTTGATCACAAAATACCATTGATATATAAAAACTAGATATCAGCTGTTCATTACAACAATAAACACATTTCATAATTCTGTTACTTACAGCTATTGACTCACTGACAACAGACACCATTTTAACTTGGAGCTCTTAATGTAACATCTATGAGATTGGCACTAGAATTTTAAAATTTAAAAGTTATTATTAAAATATATTAAGTTTTAAAATGATAAGATTGGAGATATAGGGAAATAAATTTCACCCTTGAGCATGAATCTATGGTGCAGATCTTTTATAAATGTCAACTATCATAGATTGTAAGTAGGACTTGCAAGTATTGCACAACAATACATAAAAGCTAGTATGGAAAAAAGAACAACAGGAAAAGTATTTTCCCACGTAATAACAAGTATTGACTACACTTTTCAATTTTTCTATCAGGCCAAAAATACATACATTTTACAATAAAAATACTACATTGGCACTTTAATAATAAAAATCTATGCGACATAAGCACCTTAATAAAGAAGTCACTGAACATTTCCCTCTTCTGTTGGAACTATTCCTTGTGGTGGTTTCCACTTCACAGCTTTAGGATTTGGATATTCTGGCCTTTCAATAGCACCCTTTCCAAACTTTAGCTCTAGAAAATCCCGTATGTTATTAGGAGCGGGTACTCGTCGACCTATGAAGTCTACAGTCGACAAAGGGCGAAGAAAGTGCTCTGGAAATTCTCTATCCTGTTAAAAGACCACAAGGAAAAGATTAGAAGAGAAAGAAAAACAGAAAAGAATACCCAAAAAACACTTATGCACACAATAAATAAGAATGATCTCAGGACAAATACTCTGCAAAATCTTGGAAGACGATGAATACTACTTGTACATAAATATGGGAATAAAGATTCATATTTTAGCTTATTTATAAATGCATTGGAGTATGATTTTACAGTGTATAAAGCTCATAGAATATAATGAAGATGTCATTGAGGTTATCAGTAGGCCAAAAGGAAACTACATTTAAAAAATCAATATTTATCATAATGAAAAGGTCTTCCAACATGAGGCTCTCAATACTAGTGTAATTGCATCCACACTGTCTAATTGCATATAACATACATTGTCATAGGATATTAGTCATAGAAAACTATACAATATTCTTATCTACTGTTTACATACACAGCCCCCAGAAACAGTTACAATCCCAATTCCCTAGCTAAATCTCTTACGAACTAAACTATTATTTCCTCCACCATGGATATCCAGAAAAGACCTTGGGATGGGCTGTGGAAGACTGTGGTAGAGGGAAAAACCATAGGCAAATGAGGAAGAAATAGATATAGACATATAGACTGGAATAAAGGGAAATAATGTACTGTCAGATGTCAATTTTTGTTTTGCTAGGAGAGACAAGGGAATTGTCGTTTGGAATTGTGGCGTTTGGTAGTTTGTATCCATCCAAAACCTAACTTAACTGGTAAATTTTAGATAATAATAATAATTATTATTAACAACTTTACATTAAATTGATATATTTCATCACAAACACAGGGGTATTAATTATTCTAATTGAGATAAAAAGTATTTATGATAGTTATGAAACTTGATAGTTATATCAGTCCACACAGGACATGAAAACCCATTTCTCCAGTTTCTTACGAACTCTGATCCATGCATTTTTTTCTATTGCAGATGGCCATTCCATTAGTTCTATGAGTTGCAATACTATTGCTAGGAGTTGATGCAGTGCTCACCTTCTTGCTGCAGTGGTTATTAGGGGAGACAACTGACAGCAGTGTCATTTGCACCATGAGGTGGGTAATATACATGCAGCTGGGGTAGGATGCCAGGGATGTGAAGGAAGGGTTGTGAGAAACCTGGCATCAACATTAGTCTACTCTTAATGATATTTGCCAGGGGGTCCACAGTAAAATATCCCATCTGACCCTTGTACTTACTTGAAGTGCTCTCCACATAGCACCCCAAATAGGTAAGAGGATTTCAATAAAAAATACTGTCACTTTAGATATTCAAACCCAGGTCCTCAGGGTAGGAAGCTAGTACATTAGCCATCACACCATCTAAAACCATTTTCACCTTCTTTCCAAGTATGTACAATAATGCTGATTTAATGGTAATGGATTATTAAAATTATTGTTCAATACACTTTCATTATTATACTGGCCTAACATTCTTTATGTACTTAGAAATATGTACTAAGCTATGGTTAAACTGTACAAAATATTTTCTTCATTTGTGTTATCCATATTAATTTTAGGCATCAGTGATAAACCACAGAAAATTTAACAAAAAATATATATCACTTGGAGGTACCCTAATTTGAGTTCTTAAAAAATAAACTGCCAATACTTCATTATTTAGAACTCACAAAATTCCTTACAAATTAAATCTGCTTCCAAACGGTCACAACTTAATGACAATTATATATTTCTGCATCAATAGCACTAACCCAATGCATTTCTACAGTTAAAGCTAGTCAGACAATATTATCCAATTCTGGAACCAAGGTAATTGTATAATGATAGATCTCATTGGGAAAAATTCAATTTAGTTCTCTGTTAATAAGCTGATGGCTTAAGAGTGAATGATCTGAAACTTGAAATGAATTCTTCTTTAACCCTTTGCACTCGGGTACCTTTTTTCTCAATTGCCTCAGTCTACTCGAGATTAAATTTTTTAAATACCCCAAATTTACAGAGCGTGGCACTAGAATGAAAAACTGGAGTTTCTTTTCATACAAACTAATTTAATTGGATCTTTTTACATAATTATTGATAAATTTATTGATAAACCATAATTTAAACTCTATAATTTTTCATGGTATGATATTTTTGGAAGCATTCACCAACATGAAGACCTGGTTTACATTCACATGTCTCACAGATATATATCGTCTCTCTTCTTCCACCTTTGATTGATTTTTCAGTTAGAGAAAATTGCACAATTTTTATGACTTTTGTTAGGGTGAGGTGGGATTATATGGAGTTTCCCATCTAAACGTTGCTCTATGTTTGTGGATGGTAATCTAACCCTGGAAGTTTGTGACACATCTCGGAATTCTCCAAAGAGATCGTGTACTAGTTTCGTAATAAATTTCACATGCAAGATCGGTTTTTCATTTTTTCTTTGTTGGCATTCTTTGTACAATGTACATGAATTTACACCCTCCTACTCAAGATTCCTGATTATTTAATAGATAGAAAAAGAACGCTTGATGAGACAGCTGGCACTAGGAAGAAAAGGAAATGAAAGTGTCCAAACTAGGAACTAAAACAATGAACTACGGAACACCTGATTGAGGTAACTTTACATTCTGGTGATCTTTTTTACAGAAACAGATCATCTCTCAAAGGCATTGCTTTACATTTAGTTGCAGGCATTTACATTTAGTTGACTTGCAAGTAATGAAGGGCAAACAATGCAAATGAAAAAGAACTTACAACATAGCAAAGAGATAACAACAAACATCTGCGTACGTGGTGGCATCCTTTGGACACAGCATTTATGTCGATGACAACATTATGGGTCGATACTATTCATTTATAAAACAAGCCATGCTATTAATTAAGCCTTACTTTACTTGTCATTTCATGCAGATGATTACAAGTAAAGTTATTGGAAAATATGGACAAAAATCCAAATTCCCCTCATGGTGAAACTCCGTGTCGAGTGTGGCTCGACATACGAGCTGCTGCCGCTGCTAACTGTGTTGAGTCACACTCGACATGCGAGTACAAAAGGTTAACAATGAATTCATTATGATTGTGTAGGTCTTCAGATATTTCATATTTACTGGTTTTGAGTACCCTCATCACAGTTTTTTCTGAACTCTCCTGATGCTGAACTCCCTTGATGCCAGTAAACAATAATGCACAAACTGCAATGACTCCCACATTATATGTCCTAATGCAATGAAAAACCTTAGGAAAAATAAAAATTGCCATGTCATGCATTTGAATATAGCAAGTGGATCACTAGTGTAACTCAATGTCACATGAAATGTAAGTGACTGAAATATTTGCTAACTTGGGAGTCATAACTATTGCAGCTGATTGGTTTATCATTGAAATCAAGGTTTTTTTTAAAGCCCTGGTGGATTGATTTTAAAATACCACGGTACCCCTATGTTGATTTTAAAATAATACGGTACCCCTATAACCATCTCTCCTCTCCAGCCTGCTGATCAGCTAGCACTGCTTGTCTCATTATTCATTATAATTTTAGAATTGAGAAGTCCCACTTGCTGTGGTGGGCAGCCAGTTTACCATTAATATACGAGTTGGGCAGTGTGGGGTCAAACTTAACCAGCTGTAGGATTTCCATATCGGTTCATGCAATTATATTGAGTTGTTGCATTCAAAATTATTTAACTAGTAACCTTAGTTATTTTCACATGCAGTTTGAATCAAATCTGCAATGCACAATTAATTTTCCATACATGATCTCTCCCAGAATGAATTATTACAAATAATTGTGTTATTATGGTTACCTTATGATACAATATGTTCAGCTCTGAGGAAAAAAATAATGATATAAGCCAGAGGTCAAATAAAAGTAGTGACTTTCCAAACCCTACTTTTCATGGATAGCTATGATGACTAAACCAAGTCATGTGAGATTCAAAGAATGCCAAGGCATGGATTGAAAGCGGTTGAAAAGAAATCATAACAAAATGCCAAAGGGAGACAAAAAAAAAGGATAAAACCTAGGGAAGAGTCGATTTGGAGAAAAAATGAAATGCAGTACTGCCACAGATGCAAATACAATTGCGATAAATGAAAACAAAGACACAAGATACATTATTGTTATTTGGAAGTCTACCAGGAAAGATATGTTTCAGTTGGTCACAGATGGAACACCAAGGAATTTATAAGCCTGATGTAACAACACATACCCAAACACTTAACATTGCAACACACCCTCCTTCAATTACATGTAACATGTAAAAGGAGCACATCAAAGAACTGTTTCAAAACCTTGGAGGGGGTCTCATTGAGATATAGTAGATTGATGGATAAATATGACACACTATTCTTTATCTTATAGCAGAACACATAACAAATGGAGTCACTAGTTTACAAAATACCATGGAATACTAAAAAGACTGATAATTAATAATACTAATAACTGGTACTGGATAATTTACATACAAATGAAAAAACAGTTAATTTTTCCTTCTACTTTCAACTATCTATTTTTCGGTAAAAGAATATTAATTCATATCAATCCAAGTTTTGACCATGATCAACCCATTTCTTACAAAAACTTTACCTCCTTGTAATAAAAAAAGCTTGCAAATAATACTCATAAAAAATGTATATAGATATGTGCACTTAAAAATTTCACTCATCAGCAAAAGATAGAATTGGTTACTTTTAAAACCCCTCAATAGGAAATGCTGTGCCAGCAAATACTGATGCATCAATGAAAAAATCAATATGATGTATGCATTCATTACCTGAGGATGGGTGGGAAACCAAGTGTCTTTGGTCATTGTGCCATTTGCTGTGGGACGAAATGGGAATATATCCAAATGCAGACGGTTTGTTCCACTCCAATGGACACGGAAAAAATCACCTTCTGTGGCACGTTCCCAAACAAAGCCACGGTCATCTGTCACAGAATCTCCTCCTACTGCACCACCACCCTAAGGGAAAATAAATTTAGGTTTGTTTGTTAAAGCTGGTTCATATTTTCCTTACAACACCGAAATCTTTTGCATTATGTGCAATCAATGAAATGTTTTACATAATGACATAGTGCCACTATTTATTGACTTTCAGTTACCCATACATAAGTTCATTTGATCTCTGCTATATGAAGATGTAAAAATGGATATAAAAAAAAACATAGGTCATAAGTATGCTAATTTAAGAATAATAGTATTGTAAATTTAACAATGGTATATACTCACTTTTATCACACATAATGACAAGAACATTATTATATTCTATTTAATGATTTTGCAAAAATAATTTAACGTGTACATAATTATGCAAGAAATTTCAGGAAATTTATATAATTTAATTTTAAAGTGTGATTATACTGGATATATTAATTCAAAATACAGGTACTACTTACTTTTGCTCCCTTTGGAGCAAGAAGTTTAGACAGCCATGGGACACGAGCAATATCCTCCTCATACATTCCCACATCAACATCATGATCCCATGGGAGTAAGTCTCCTGTGCGGGCTGCTCCAAGTAAACTGCCACCTGCAAGATGTGCCACAATGAGAGAATATGGGAGAAAACTGATCCATTGGATAAAATTACTTAAAACTTGAATGTCACGTGCCAAGTGCATCCACTATTGTTCCAATTTCAATGGGCAGTATTCAATATTAAATTAATTTACATTGGAAATATATGGGTACAAATGCATGAAAGCACATTTCCATTTTCACTTCCTTTAAGATACTTTCATTTTTAAATATCACAAAAGCAACAAATCAATATTTATTTTGGAATGTTCCATCATTCAAGCTTATCACTGATGCATAAAAGCAAATTTAATATAGAAATTTTTCCACGACCATTAATGAACTAATTGCACCACCCAAAACTAGTAAGCTGCAATGAGAGTTTGAGAAGTCACAACATTTCAGTCAATTGCATGGATGACAAGGTACCAAGATGAACTTCTGCCTGAAAGAACAGGATGTTGGTAGAACGTGAAAAAATATAAATGACAACTACAGCAGTCAACTTGCCTTCCAACCAGAAGCGTACCCCTGACTTTCTTAAAGCTGCAAATGCATGTCTTGCAGTTGCACGAAGTCCTTCAAGACAGCACGGTGGAGTCCAGCGACCCTCAAATAGATATGATGGTGTATCATTTACTACAGTCGGGAAGCAACGTAGGGTACTTCGGCTACACCCAAACCATTCAACTGTCGTTGAGGTCAGACTCGAATATTGGCCAGGTGCCCTCCTTTCACCCAGAAGATTTGCTTTATTTTTAACTGAAGACTTTGGATCACCTGATTTTCCATCAGAACCACCTACAGTTACAACTTTCTTAAACCCAAAAACTTTGAACAAATTGGCTCTTCGAGCTTGCTGTAAGTCATTTGCTTTCCATTGCAAATGGTTGTCTTGAAATAATAAACGGCCTTCAACAATGGACGGTGTTGGATGAGGAAGCAAATGCACCTGAAATTATAAATATATGATAGCAGTAACTAATAATGATGTGTTTACAGCCCATTTTTAACGAGAGCTTATGGCGGTAAATAAAAAAACTGTCATTATACTTGAACCGGATACAAGTACCATTATTGAGATTTAGTGACTAAAGTGAAACTACCTCATGATGTAATTGATTTGAAATTATTGATGATAAATCGTTTTACCTTAACTCCAATGGCAGCAGTCTGCATATAAAAAGAATCTGGAAATGGAAGCATGAAAGGATTTGGAAGTCTTCTTAGGGTTTCAGCCTCCACTAAAAGGAGCTGCTTGCCCTCAACTGCATCACACTCGAGCAAATTAGCCTTTCTCTCATAAGTCAAAGTCCATTCTCTACGGTTCATATTTATTAAGTAACAATGCGGTTTTCTTGTAGTCGGAAAAGGGAGAGCAACTATACTATGAGGCCACTTTTTCATTTCTAACATCATACTCTGAAGAGCAACTTCATTGTGAATTCTTGAAGAATCAGGAACAAAAAGCACATATTTAGTTTTTATATACCACAAGGGGTTTCTTTCTTCGAGTGATCCAGTAAGCTGCAACTCCAGGCTCAACACTTTAACATTTTCCGAAGTTGTATTACTTAACTGGTCAATGTTTAACGGTGGATATGGAATATTGTCACTGACAATAAGGATATGGATGTTTGGAAACACAGAAACTACTGATTTTATGGTGGGAACGACATCATTCTCAAAAATCTCAAAATTCCTGACGACAACTGTAACAGATTTCCCCAAGTGCTGAACATCTATGTTGGGCGGAGGAAGGCTCTTCAAAGCAGTCTTATTCAACGTATTACTCCGATCTTCACCAATTATCGAAAGTAATTTCCATATGTATATCAACGCTAATAAATTTAGTATGACTATGACTATGGAGCTTAGTTTGGCGAGACGGATTCGCATGGTAAACACAGACTGAATCGGTCATGAGTATTACAGGACTGTTGAACCTAAGCAAAATAAATCTCACTAATACCTCTACTAGTTTCAGTTAGGTTCCTTCAGACGCAGATTGGTGCCTTCTTCAATTATTCGTTCACTGCTACATAATTTTCGTAACTGGATAGTCGACATAAAACATCCCCCACTGCTTCGGCTCCTATTTTCGAAGTTTAAAATTATTTACAAAAGAAATATTTCTGCGAATTATATAAAAATAATTTGACATGATTAACATTGGCGTTTAAAATCCGTCAAATTTAACCAGATGAAAACAACCATGTTATTTTCGCATTTGCTTTGTCTACTATTGTGTGTTAACGGCTCGTAAGATGGCAGCAGTGACTTGTAGGAATGAGCGCCCAAGTTGAGTCATTCCGCGAATGCATAAACACCTATTTCCTAAAAGGAAAAGAATTATTTCAGGCTTCATATTAACATTGTGCTGCATTATTCTCAATTCTGTAATTTTATAAAGAATGTGGTTGTGTAAATTCCCAATTACAACAAAATGCCCTCTGGTTTTCGAAGCACAAACGACATCTTTAGTCCTATCAGCCCCTCTCTTTAGGTGCTCATATCCACAATGACCTTAAGAGTGTCGATTTAAATTGATTTATTGTTTCATAAAGGAACGCCTGATTGTATTTCACATTAATTTATTTGGAAAAAATGGTTTCGCTTTACATGAAATACTTCGGAGCTTACTTTGTTTACTGTGTGAGGTGCCACAGTGGGCTGCTAATAAAAACTCAGATCGAACTTTTGGAAATAATATGTTTAATTTGACAAAAATTCTTAATACCGGCAAACTTTCGTAGAGCAGACGACCGAAAGCCCCTATTTACGCCATTTGGGGTGGGTGGCATAGTATAATTTGATAAGGTAGGCTTTTCAGGGAATAGGGGAAGACAGGGGAAACATGGCGTTAGCATTAGCATACTTTTAACCAGAGTATTCATAATTTAATGTTCCATCCGATGGACAGCATACTTCTCGTAAAGTTATCTTCACGTAGCATCTTAAGCAATGATTGGGGTCCCATCCAGCCGCCTCAAGGATACGACTCCCGGCCGCAGAACCCAGGCGGGAAGCCGATATACTAGCCACCGCACCAAGTGAATTATTCCGAAACTGTTAATCATAATTGCACTCTCCGACTATAATTGTACGCTTAATTTTATGGTTTATATTAGCAATTAAAATTTTATATGGTTTGACGGGATGACTTCCAATACGTAGTACTTGCGAACCTCGCATTAACTCTCGATAAAATTTATACTCTACGGATTCTGGACGGATTAAAAAGGTATTTATGTCAGACATGTGGACTCTGCGCGAGAATTCTATCAAAACAGATTAAATTTTATTATAGACAGCAAATAAAAGTACCAGAGGATAAAGTACAATGAGGTGTCGTACGTTCTAAGAGAGAGCAGGATTTCATTTTGCCAGGCCAAAAAATGGTTTACCAAAAATTTACAAATCGAATTAATTCAATTTCTAAAGTAAACATAATTTTTCTTTTCTGCTTTATTTTTTCATAAAACCATCAACACCAAAAAGTAAAACATAAACTGAGAATGTCCCAAAGCTTGAAAATAGTACATATTCAAATTATAACTTATTGAAATTTTACAAACCGCATTATCAATTCAATATAAGTGTTTGTTTCAAAAGTTTCACTGGCGTAAGATAATTTTTTAAGGTGTAAGTAGAGATTTGTTGTAGATTTGGTCAATAGATTTCGATTCATAATGTTAGATGTTTGCCAAGAAGGTTTCCAGGGTCACTTGACGAAATGATTTGAATATATTATTTATTAACATATATTATTATTATTATTATTAAAAATTGACAAAAGTGAGTCCATGCAACACTTTCCAGTGTTATGTATAAATCACAGTGAGAGATGGAAGCCTCACAGCTATATCATTATGTTCTTATGTAGCTTCCAATGCCCAGCATTTACATATTCTTCACATTAGAGAATTGCTTGAATTTCAATAAAATAGGGGTTATTTTGAAAGTTTTTCGTCAAAAAATAAGGTTTACCACAACGGAACGGCTTTATTACTCTGCTGCAATCGTTCCAAATGCAATATATTCACTGTACATCAGAAGGAAAAGCATTCCATAACTATTGATTTTACGAGAAAATCTTTGCCCTTTCTTTCAAAAGACTGAGGCCTCATGATTACACACTAAGAGGTAAAATGAAATTTAATATCAAACTCAACAGAAAACCTTTGGAGACGCGGCCTCTCAGAGATCGTGAGAGGCTTTCATCACTCTTATATTTCAGGGTTTTAAACCATTAATAAAAACAGCAAATACCGAAGGTAGAATTTCCAAATTTTGGAGAGATTATTTAAATTACTAATTTGATAATCTCTTGGATTCCAAGCAGAGTACCAGATATGGTACTGCCTACCCCCAAAGTCCTTCAGACTCGCAAGAGCTTAAGTGCTTACGATTCATGAAGGAACTGACAGTAATCATCAGTACTCTGAGAAGTTAAGCTGCGTGCTTTGAATATACAACCAACTAAAAGCAAAGCTGTTGACTGAAACTAAATCCAAAGTGAGATGAGGTATTACTTTTCCTTACTGCGGTTTCATTTTCGAAAGGAATAAAAACCAATTTGGAGGGAAACGGAATTAACGACACTTAAACAACACTCAATTAAGTGACAAGATGGCTGGATGTGCACTACCCTGGAGCGATTTTTTTGGAGCTTCGCTTTAATCGCCTCTCAAAGTTGCCGTTTCAATGTATTGGTTCCAGATCAGATGTAAAATTCGCGATAAACTGAGGGAATTGCTAGGATTGCAAGGACCATGGTGGTTACTCTCTACACCTTTACCAATCCAAAGAAATCGCCCTAATCTATGGTTAGGGTACAGCCCACCCCGAACTACGTGTGGCGATGAGTCTTGACGCGTGATTCACATAGTTAGGGTAGAGATGAGGCAGTTCCATTCCCTGTGTCGCCTTTCTGTTTCCCACGAAGTTAAACGATCAGAAAAATCGCTACTTCGATTTTTTAAATATAGTTGTCAAATTTTGTTTCAGATGGGGTTTCTCGCACGACATTTGGAACCGGGACCCTCTAATCGGCAGCCAAAACTCTCTACTCACTGGGCTATCACGCCACTAAAATATATTAATTTTCGTTTAAAACACTTAAAGCGCTAATTGCGCTGACCTTTCGAACCATCTGTTTTCAGTAAATATCACTTTGTACTCGGTGGAATTTTGCCAAAAAACATAACAGAACCCTTTTAGAAAACGGAACTGTTTTTTATTAATGTTTCGCTAAAAGATCAAAATAAACTATCCAAGTATATTTGGTCAATAAGTTGCAAAGGAGTCAAACATTGAAGATTTCTGTTCGTTTAGAAATGAATTTGCTTCGGAATCTTGGTTTTAGATTCAGATAGTAGCCTGGTTACAAAAATAACCCCAGATGCACCTGGTGGTTCGAATTTAAGAGGCATGAATTTCATTCTTCTCGGCGCCCCTGGCAGAACTATAGAGGCATAACTATAGGGACAGAAGGTTCAATAAGATATAATTCCAAGCAATCATCGAAGTAATATAATTTTTCTTTTTCTGTTAAAAAATCAGTGAATCAACAACACATTATAATAAACTTATACTCTTGTTCTCTGAGCTTTCTGAGTGGATACCCAGTGCCATGATATGTGAATGAGTGAATGCACCGCCATCCCGAGGACGGTATTGTTCTTTGTGAGAAACTTTATCCGCTGAGCCATACACTACTTATGTGAGTGTGCTTTTTTATTTGCGTCTATGTTTTAATTATTCATAGGTTATGTACCGTGTGCTGCTGTAAATGTCTGCCCTGACAGAATCTTCCTCTTTTTGGAGGAAAAGTTATTAGTGCCACAGAAATATTTAAAAAACAAAATTGTTTTCTTTTTAAAAAGTGTTCTATGATAATACATAGTGCGCGTTTGTGATATGTTTGTGTACGCACATGCACACACATTTTTGTGTGTATATATACGTATATATATATTCAAAGAATGTCAATAGACATTCGTTGAAAGAAGAAGAAACTATATACATATGTACAAGAATATATACACACTCGTCACGTGACAGAAAAGCGCATGAGAGGAAGACAAGCGGGACGGGAAGATAGAAATGAAGGAAGGACGAAGCACAGAGCGAGAATTGGCGGTCGGAGCGGAGGTGCCGGGAAGGGGCGCGGGCTTCCGGTTGGGTGGAACGGAGCGTCCGCGGGATGGCTCGGTGGCGTTGGGGGAGCAGAGGGAAAAGGGTTTTCGGGCGAGGGTATCAGGTGGGAGGAGTTGCGGCGGGAGGGGATGATGGAGCTGAGGGGGATACACGGCTGGGCCTCCGCGGACTCCTCGGGGTTGGGGGAGTCTATGTTGGGGAGGGAGGGAAGGTGGCACCGGAGGAGGGGTGGCTTGGGGAGGGAACAGGAGTGAGGTGGAGGCGGGGAATCGTGGCGGTCAAATCAATGCTCGGAGACTCTCAGCCGCTCCCGTCAAATAGAATATCCACTTCCTCCCTCCCTCCGATCCGCGTCCCTACGTCCTCCACCATTCCCTCCTATCCCTCCTACCCCCTTCCTCCGCTCCAAGACCCCTCTGTTACACTCTCATCCTCCCCACCTCCGAGATCCCCCGCATGGCGTCGCATATCCACCATCCCCATCCCAACGCTCATGAAATCCCATGGCAACCCTCCCCCTCCTCCAACCCTCTGCCTCACCCCCAGGGACCCATTCACTTATCTCCGAATCCCTCTTCTCCTCTCCACATTCCCCATTTTATCTCATCCCTCCCTCTTCCTCTCTTTCAGTCCTTGTCACCTCCTTTGCGTCCCTCATCCCATCACGCCTTCCTCTCCCGCGAAACGGTGTAGGAAAATTTGGGGCGTGAGGTATTGAAATTTATTTATATTTACCTAATCCATAACATTTGTGGGTGGCCTCGAAAATTTGTTGCATTGAAAGACAATATGATACTGAGTATAAGACATGAAAAAACAAAAAAACGTAAGAATAAGCATGATAATCAATTTCACCATAAAAGTAATATGCTCCAACAGAAAATAAACAAACTGACAATTTAAAATTTTCAAATGGATAATTCAGCGATTTCATCGGGTAATTTTATTTTTTAATGCCTGTTGGGAATAGCAAGCCAGTCAAGAATCTGTATCTTTGTGGTGGAAATATTAGTCTGTCATTATCGTAGAGAATGTTGCGTATTTGAAATTGTCATCCATAACTATGTGTCACTACTTGAGAGAGACTTTCAGAACAGAAGACGTGAGTGGTCAAGAAGGGGAGTGATCATGAGCTACGGCGAATTGGAGAATTAGCCTCGCCTGGTACTCTAGTACTTCTCGGGTAACTTCAGGTTCATAAAGCATTAAACTAATACAGTTTCGCTTCACATTATTACTTCTTCTCGTGACGGAACTTGGAAGACAGGATCAGAGTAAGGATGTTGGGCGTTGGTGTCCAAATATTTTTCAGTTTTGATACTGTTTGAACTTCAGATCATGAGAATATTATTAGGTTGTTTTTTCATGTTTTTACCCATTCAATGGAGCTTTGATATTCTTTAAACCTCAGATCTGCGAGAAAGGTGTTAGGTCAATTTTTTTTTATCATTTAATTTTCATTGCGGATTAGCGTGACGCCATTCTGTTGAGATAATTTACCGAGGGTTTGCTAAAGAAAATATTAACTTGTATTTCCCCTACAAATTCTATGAGCTATTATGCACGAAATGTTTATCAGTGCGAATTATTTACTGTAGCTATTCTTGAGAAGAGGTAAATCTGACAACCGGTTATCCGCAGAAGCAGGAAACTCAAACAAGTACCATGTTATTAGACTGCAAAAATTGACCCGTGGCACTTAGAAATGCCCAGAGAAATCTGCTTTTATCATTTACTAACTTTTACATTATCTAGAGAGCAGCTCACTTCTCCAGTTGATCTTCAGTGGCACGCAACTTAAATTAACATGGTAAATCACATATAGTTAGGATGGTTCAGTTACTGTGGCACAAAACTGTAGATTACCCATAGTGTTTCGTGAAAGCAATATGCTGTACATGACTAAATGTACCCTCGGATTGACTCGGAGCCGGATGTATCAATATTGTGCTACGAAATAATAATAACATGGAAGAACCAAGAGACAAAATGATAGTATGGATAAACGGTGATTAAAAATGAAAATACCTTTGTGAAAGGTAATCGGAAGAAACCAAAGTTGTACCAACTAACGCACAACGTAAGGAAGTATCTTCATATAAGATGTATAAAGATTAAGAGAAGGTATCGTATAGAAAACAAGTAAAATCACTAAACTTAAAGATTCCAAGCAATATAATTACGTTCGAAACATCTAGCTAAATATGACTTCTCAGACACTTTAAAAGACGTTAAAAATAAGTAATTTTGTTCTTTGTTGAAACAATGTGAACTACGATGATTTGCACTAGTCCAAAGCTAAATATAAAAAAAAACTTGTGAATGACAAACATGAATGCATTTTAACTCACAGGCAGTTTTTGCCGATATTCAATCCCATAACAACAAACCCTTGTATTTTAGGATGTAAAATCCTCTTTTTGAGTCAACCAACTCCTCATTAATTTCGTCGGCATATACATACAACAGTAACCCGTTAAGTCAAAGAATTGAAAATTTTACATTCTTGTGTGCGAGTGAATTTCTTAACTCCGGATATAAATTTTAACCTCCTAAATCAATCACGCACCTATTTTATCAACACTGCCGAGAGCAAAACTGAACGCAAATGTTATTTCACAAGTATGGAGTACCCAGCTTTCACGTTCCACCTCTTTGAACATTCGGGCCACATGAATGGGGGGTACTAGGGTAAAGGCCATAAAAGTTATTACAAGAGAGTGAGGATGCTTTATATCCGAACGTGTTATGAAAGACGAACTATCCTTCCCCAACCAGCCCTTCCACGCAAGATGGACTCCTCAGGAGTCCGTGAGTAATGTTCTTCTGAGGGCAGAAGAAAACGAGAATGCGGAAAAGGAGGGATTTTGGAGGGGTCGGGAGAGAGGAGGACGAGGGGTATTGTGCGGAGAGGAATCGAGGAGGAGGGTGGCAAGAGGGAATCGCCGTGAGGGGTGGGGGTGAAGCGGGGCGGTCGAGCGGCGAAGGTGGAAATGAATTGGGGTGGAGAAATCGGAGTTTCCTCCACCGCTTTCCCCAAACCACACCACCGGCCATCCGTCGACCCCCGTCGCGTCGCCGTTGCGAGAACCCCTCCCGGCACATCTTCCCCAACACCGCGGAAGCAACGTCTCCCCTCCCCCTCGCCAATCCGTCGCCCACCGGATTCACAGCGTCACCAAAACAAAAAGAAAACACCTCTTCCCCACCAACGGGGAAACTTCCCTGACGTCCTTCGATATCGGGTGGAATCATTTAGGGTGAGAGGTGGATCGGGAGGCGCTTCCCCTAGTGGCGTGGGGGTGGAATTTGGCGGAGACTTTGGGGGTGGCGGTAGGAGGAGAGGAGTGGGGAGAGCGGGCAGAGGGAGAAGACCTCATCTGCGATCTCTCCGTCGAGAGGGCGGTCTTCGATTACCGATAAGGCAACAGCCGCAAAGACCCGGACGGGATGGAATGGAAAGTGACGCTGAATAATCTGGAAATTTATTGAATAGAGTTCAGTAAAGGATACGGAGGTGGCTTCTGGGTATGACAATTCAATGTGAACAGGATCAAATTTTGCACCCAGATAAACTCACCGTATTAGGTATCTCCTGTGGCCATCTCAGTTATCGTAATAAATTTCCCTCCAGGGAAATTTCCTACGCAACCTATGATTAATTTACTGGTATCAAAATCATTTATTAATAGATGTTGGATCTTGACTTTATACCATGAACTTGGCAAAATATCTATTTCAGATATAGTGTACGTGTTAACAGATTTTTGAATGCATTGCATTACATTTTATCTCATATTTTCTTCCTTGCGGTCAGATATTGCCATTGTCATCTCTGTGAGGGATTAGGCAGATTCTGGAAAAACTCTTGAAAGGTAATTTATATTTTCGATTAATAATGGTCTGTTACTTCATAATTTCAAATGTATTTTATTGATATAGTTTTACTATTTTGATATTCGTAGAATCCATTTCAGGGGGATTTGTCGAACGAAGTTGTGTAAATATTTCTCATTCATGAAGTGCATATGTACGCGTTTTCGAACTACAAGGGTCTGCGTAGTTAGCGCTGCGGGTACGACACTTAAGATCGACGGTTCGACATCCGTCTGTGTATGGGAATGAAGTTCATACGAGTTAGAGTTTTGTGAAACCTAATAACATGTAAGGACTTTTCCAGATCCCAAATGTGGAAGGAGGCAGGTGAAGTGTTTCACTCTACAGAACGTTTTCATGTTGTTAGATGTATCATGATTTATACACGCCACATTTATTTTACACTCTTTTTCTTATTTTTTTTTCGGAGTTGTAACTACAGCTGAAAAACTAGTTGTACCTATATTGTTTATTTTCATGGGATTAGGAATCTAGTGCATAAGAATGCCAAGGTTTATGCAAAATTTGATGGGAATGCACAAGGTACGTGACCTTCACGTATGGATAGTGGAAATTCCACTTAACTTTAATTTTATAATGGAAGGATGGGATAAGATAAACAACTATGAATTTTAGAATGTTCTACGGAGTTGTTATCAGGGGTCTTAGGATCCATAAAAATATAAACGTCATTCAGACGGTAGGATAGTGGGAAATGACATCACATCAAATTTACAGAGTATCATTAAACTATTCCCTACAACTCTATGAGATGCCATCATAGCTAGACCTCTCCAAAGTCATTTCCAATACCCCTATTCTAACGTGAACTCAAAAGGGATGTCCTACTCTGTGAATCATTCTCTCCAAAATAATAAATAAAGTTCCAAAGCCACTGCGTCTCCCTCCCCTCTTCAAAGCCACCTGGTGCAACGCGATTGAACTCTTGTTATTTCTCGCTTTTCCCTCGCCGCCCTCTAACGACTTCCAGACTTTTTAACCCGACGACCGGGAGGAAAAAATGCAATGATAAAAACAAAAAAGTAACGAACGACCGCAGCGATACACCCGGTGTTCTCTCTCTCTCTTCCCACAGGTCGAAATGGAAGAAGGGAATGAAGGATGGTGGAGGGAGGTGTACAGACACACACACACACACAACAGGGATGGAGGAGAGGAAAATGGCAGGGGAGCGTAGGGAGGGGGAAGGTAAAGAGGGTGTGGGAGGGGGAAGGAGAAGCTTTGAGGAGACACGGAACTTAATGTAAGGGTGAGATGGGCAGAAAGAAACGTTGTTTCGTTGGCGGTTCGTTCCTACGGGGGAGATGGCAGGAAAGAGGAAGGGGGCAGGAGAGTTTAGGGTCCAGGGGGGCTGGGTGGATGGGAATGGGACGAGGGAAGGAGGAAGAGGGGGAAAAAAGACTGGGACTGGGCAAAATCCAGATATTCTTCCGTAAAATCCTTCTCCGGAACCTGCGTCACGCCCAGGCAAGGCAAATGGACCTTCAACTCTCCTCCCCATCTCCCCTCGTCCTCACTCACCCCTAAACCTCCATGAAACTCCACAACCTCCCTCCCCCCGCACCTCACGCCCCAGCATCTTCCAGCTGTCCCACCCTCGGAGGGAGGCGACCCGGCCAACCCACACTCCACCCAATGCCCTCTCCTTACCGCCGGTGACCCATCCCTCGCAGCGGCTTGGGGTGGGGGAAGAGAGAACCTCCCTCTCTCCACGTTGAGACCCCATCGCCCGTCGACGGAATATCGTGTAAGGTGAACGTGGGCCCGCTTCGCTCTTGTGCGAGAGCATGTGTGGTCGAGACGTATGAAAAAGAAATAAATAAAAGGAGGAGGGTGAGAGATAGGTGAAGGGGAGACAATGGACCGATTGTGAGATGGGGGAGGAGGATGTGAGGGATAGTCGTGGGGGAGGGCAACCCCTTGTCCAACCACTCCGTCCCACTCCCTATCCCAATCTTATGTCCCCCCTCCACCCCCTCCCCGCGGTTTGTTATTCGTCGCGATGGGAGCGCAGCGGGATACGACGGAGAATCTTTCTCTCTTCACCCCGTCCTCATCCCCTTCCCTCCCTTCCGTCATATGAACTCCTGGACCCCGCCGCCTCCTCCTCCCCCAATCCCTCGCCTCCCCTCGAAATCGAAATATACGAGTATAGATCCCCTCTTGCATTGCACCTCGCACCTCTAACTCCCGTACTCTAGCACATCACTTCTGTCTCCCTCTCTCTCCCTTCTTTGAACATCCCCAATCTCTCCCGGCAGCTTCCTCTTTCTCATCCCCCTACATCCTTCTGACCCCTCCGTAAAATCCCGGTGGGGGCGAAGGCATCCGCAGAAAAGTACCGCGCGTGCTGGTTGTTGTTAGAGCCAGCGGTCGGTGTAAAGTAGCAATTTGTATTGGGGAAGGGATAGTGGATAGAATAATTGGACGGCATGGTGCGAGAGAAGGATATGGTCGTCGGGGGTGGTGGAGTGAAGTGAAACGTGGAAGCAGGCAAGGATGAGGACGTGGGAGGGGGGAGAGACGGAACAAGAGGGGAGGGTAATTCGGATTGAAATATTCAAAAAATTTTGTGCCTCTTTTTATTTCACCTCCGTCCCTTGGTGCGTGGCGTCGGGGAAATGCCATCTCCTTTATCGTTTTTTTCGTACTGCGTGCCCTTCCCTTTTTTAATTTCAACGTCTCTTCTTTGCCCTCTTTTTTCTTCCTCCTTATACCATGTGGAACTCGATTCCGATATCCCTTTTTAAAAGTGAAACGCGGGCGAATTTTGAGATTCTTGCCTAAACTTCTTCACTCATTAATGTATATAAATATTTTTGGAGCTGCTACCTATGAAGAAGAGAGAGAAGAAAGAGAAGAGACTAAGTTTTGTATTCAGTTTCTTCTGACAAATAGAGATCCTAAAAAATGTTCCTGTGTGATACACGTTTAACCTTTTATACTTACCGTTTATTCTTACCAATCCGATCATCGGATAAGCCTGAGATAATTCGTACCATATCATTTAGAGGGAATTCAAATTGCTGCTATCAAGTCCTGCACATGACCCATCTCTGGACTCTGGTTAAAGTTTAGCCTCAACTAAAGTAAATATTCAAGTCGTCGTAGGAAATGGCATGCCGCAGGCAGTAAAAATATGGTTCTCGTCAACGCTCTACTGGAAAAAGACAGACAAAGTATGATAAAACATTTCTGTTTTCGGGATTCTGTCAAAATTTTGAGTTAAAGATGGTCTTCAAGTCGGTCACACAGCGACCACAACTAACAAAAGGTCATTCATCAAGAAACTTGTCGGTGTTTTGAGAGGAATGACCTGAAAATGCATTAGTGAAATGAATTAATATCAATTCACAGAACTCGAATAAATCAACTTCCATAATTCATTATAGCGTGATATATATATATATATATATATATATATATATATATATATATATATATATATATATATATATATATATATATATATATATGTAACCGCACGTTCTTGCAGTATTACCGTGAGATTACATATAATATACTTGTATTTATTTGTATGCCTCAAAAGCATATGAATGCTTATAAAATATTAGGATTGATAAAGTATGTTTCGTAATGCACTGGAAAATTAAGTGAAATTAATTACTCTATGGTTACGTACACGTTGTTTCCCAAGTTAAAATGTTACAGAGAAAAACTCAAAGAGTTTCGTATTTTATCCAGGTTCGCAAGGAATGCCCGGCCTTTCTCTGAGAATGTGGTTAGAAAAGCCGCATATGCATGCGTTTTATAATAAAACTTGTTGATAGAATTGAATGGAATTAGATCCATTTTAACGGAGTGAGAGTCAGCGAAAATAAAATCATAACTTGGAACTCATTTTCATTCATCAGTCAAGACCCACAAATTGAACAGCTGAGTTATCAATGTTACCTTTTGACTTACACGTACTATTGGTAATCCTAGAACTAGACTCATAGACAAAACCTTTTTGGTATGGTGGAGAGATTTATCTCAGCGATCAAAAGTAAATTGTCACGATTATTCACTGCAAACATTTCCCATTTATTTTTCTTATATTTACGTGAAAATGATATCACTTTCACAAATGGTAGTTGTGATTAGAGAAAAGATACAATATATTTTATAATATTTTAATATCAATGAATTTTTACATCAAAACATTAAGCTTTTTGAGAAAGTTTCTCTGTGCTTACCAAAATCTAATTTCTAATCTTAACATGACAATATGCACAATTCAAGTGACTAGATATATTCAAATGTTACATGCACCTGAAAAGGATTTCGATCGTTTACACCAAAAATGACAAATAGGCCTTTTACAATATACTTTTCGTGTGAAAATGAAGAAATAAATCTCTATTTGGGCACGTCTGTGGATTTATTATGTACACACTTTAGTAGCATTTACACCCTCATTCACACTTTTCAGGATTATCTTGCAGAATCTAAGTCTCTTTTACAAACATCGCGAGTATTTACATTTCAATCTATTTCTTATAAATGATAGAAATTTCGTGCAACTAATAAAGTACCGTGCTGAACAATCGACACAAGTGTGAAAACTGACATTCACTAGTGATAGGCCACATCATTAAAAACGTTTTCCCTGGAATCAAACGCAACCGCGTACATGAATAAACGTGCTATTTACCCGAGTTAAAAAGGGATAACTACTTACGTCCCGATGTTGGAAAAATGTGAGTGGTTTCCCTGCTTGAAATGCTAAGACGTCTTACTAAGCACACATTATTCTCGAACGCCAATGCGGACCTTAATATTGACGCATTCTACTCAATGAAAAATGCATTGCATCACCTGAAAAGTTAAAAATTACAAACGCGTGCATAAACATTTTCGTTTCTGGTCTTCCTTTTCTTAGAACCGATTGTTTCATTGCATTAAAATGAACTGCTGTCATGGAGCTGTATGAAAAACAAATGTATATCATTTTATTGCACAATGCAAAGGACGATCAAATAATTATATTTCCTCTTTATTTAAAAATTTAAGGACTTTGTAAGTCACAGTGAGATAATAAATTTTCCACTAACGCTTTGCAGAAAATGAAAGTTTTGATTTCAATTGATTGATTGATTCTCTGATGAGAATAATTTTCGAAAACATTTTCTCGACGATTTCAAGTCAAATTATAAGCCCATTTTAGATTGTCTGGGTTTCTGCCGTTTCATAATTTTACCATTCCCAAGTTAAAGGCAAAGATTTAAATGACTAATACACAAACACTAGGTAAATTCTGATAGCATGCCAAAAATAAAAAGTGAAAGATGTCCAAAGCAGCAGAATACATAACATCCAGTACATTTAAATAAATATAATTCGAGAGAACAACTTTTCCAAAAATATTGCACATTTCACGGCGTATTTGATTCTTAATCGTATAACCGTAATTTCCCGCATAAATGTTGACCACATTAAAATGTCTGTGACCAAATCCGCATTTTAATTTAATAAATATCCGATATATACAGAACTAACTAACTAACTGAAGCAATTAACGATAAACTTATAAAAACAGGAATCTTCATCATCTTCAGCCACCGGTCTTGATCAAATCATTTTCGTAGCTGGCAACTGTGATTTTGAATCCCACAAATCCACCGTCTAAATTTTTCAGTCGATTTCAATTTAGAGTAAAAAATGGTATATCTGAGTTTCCATGCAACAAAAACTATTAAACAATCAGTTAAATCAATCAAAACTACGCGGAAATATTAAAACAGTACCAATTATGTCTGGCCCTTAGAAAGGTAGCATTTAATCTCACAGTGACTCATTCGATAATTCCGGAATGATCATCACGATGAGATCAAATATCCTTCTTAACATTTCCTCAGAAGCTAATTCCATAGGTTGTTCTGCTCGATCACATTTTCAACAGTCCTCCTAAAAACTATTTTGATACCTGGCTTCCAGTGAACGCACTCCTCAAAAACATCTCATCAACTTCGAGTCCAAGGGTAACATTCTCATGAGCTTCTAAAGACTATAAAAACCTCGAACACAGGTTTTCTGCCCTTCCCCACGGTCGTTGCCACGATATTCCCCTTCGCTCATATTGACCACGAGCACTGACCGCATAACATTTGTCTGCGGGACAGTGGTCGCACATTTAGCCAGCTCTTCCCTGTCGAGGGTGGTCTCAGTTTTTGTACATGTCGCAAAGGACCTTCTCCATGGGCGTGTTGCCGATGGTACGGTGGAAGAACACGTGCTCAACCCGGTGAGTGGGCACCTGTCTCAGGAGGGGCAGCATCAACAGCAAGCGGCCGAACCTCGCCGGCTGTCCTGGCTGCTGGGCCCTCGCGTGCTGCCCAAGCATCACTTGCGCCTGATCTTGAAGATTTTCCACTTGGGCGGGATCCTTAAGCCCTCGCGTCTCTGCACCAGAGACAAGCAGAAAAAAAATTAGATTCTAATGACAGAAATGACATCGCTCAGGAAAATACTGATTCCTGTGAATGCTATATTTTGAAACCACGACCTTTTCGAGCGCAAAAATCGTGGGAGAAATTCGAAATTTTGCATCGATGAAAAAGAGATGTCGCTTATCAAATAAAGGAACATGGTGTACTTCTGGTTCGTCAAATGATTTTAAGTAGTAATCAAATGAGAATCTTAATTTTCGAAGTCATAGTTTCATTTCTATCATTATAAGTTGAAGTAAATCAACTAACTCATCTATGTCAACTATAAACTAGCTCTACAACATCAAGTAAATTAAAATATTTGAAATGTTATATAATTTTATGAGCAATATTAAGTAGAAAGGGTGACTAATGATTGTGGTAAATTCGTGACATTACTACGTGAATTAATGAGCCTCGGTAAACACTTTGCCCACGCACTTACGTATTAAAAAACCACTTTGCATTTAAAACAAGAGTAAATATTTTGAGTCTCGGAATTTCTTCCAGTCACATTGATGATATCAAGCTCCCTTGAATTAGGTTTCACCGGCATGGGAAATAACAACATTATGTCATAAGGTCTACTTTTTCGCTCGCTTGTAAATGGTTTTACTACACTTAAACCATCGTATATCTTGTATAGAGACAACTATTAAAATTGTAGTTAAGCGCGGGCAGACAATGGCATGGCATTTGGCCTCTCCCAATCAGAAAAAAAGCTTTTACCAATTTTCCAAGAAAAATTGTGTGCCAAAAATATATAATTTTCCAAGTGGTACCACTCTGGATATATTACCCCCAAAAGCGATAGTGACTACCGTTCTTCATTTAGCAAATAATAAGAATTCGGAGGGTTGGTAGGAATCAGTCTACACTACTAGTCTAATGATATTTCTGAGAGCGTTTCGGTTTTTTTCGTCTAGCGATTACAGTAGAATTTCCATGTGGAGGGAGGAGCAAAAAATGCAACTATTAAATAAAGTGAAATTGGTATCGTCGAAAAGACAAAAACATTTACACCAATTTCAAAGTAGAAACTCTCGTTAAAAAAACCCCAAATTTTAACATCTATATCTCTTAGAACCCACAACAAATATTCCTAAGAAAATAATAATGATAATTGGATTCTTTAAGTGCTCAAACGGATTAGGTCATATGACACAGTTCCGTCGGATTAGGTCATATGACACAGCCTAATCCGTCTTAAAATACAAATAAGAAAAACCCAATGGTTGACATTACAGCAACCACTCCAGTGACTGAATTGGAACCCACGATCTTCCGGCGTTTAACACTGGGAACTAACCAATTCGATATTTTAAGAGACATTTGGCTCCACGAGCCCAATGATTTCGAAAGCTCTAAGGTGTTAGATGATCATTTTACAGGAGGAAGGCCGTGAAATTAGCTCATTTAGGTTACGATGATCTGTACTCATCCTTCCATCGCCTCAAGTTTCCCATAAATTTACGATTTCCAGATAATAATACAGCTTTGGTTAGGCTCGGAATGTTCATTGACATCAGCCATATTAGAACCCGGACCCTCCTTTTTAAGCGCTAAACCAATATCACAGCGCATCATAACGATGTATAATACATTTTTGGAAAGACGAAATGTGGCTCCATCGACGACTCCATCGCTTTCCTGCAGATACCCACCTGGTCTAAACAAAACGATGGCTTTGAGGCACGCGAACTCGGCTGGATCGACGGCCACGGCTCGGAACCGCGTGAGCGCGTCGCTCAGCACGCGTACGTCGGACGCCGTGGCGTGTGCCGCCTTGGCGTTGTTACTCTGGCCCCCTCCACCCCCGTGGTTCGTCTGGCCTCCGCCACCTTGCTGCTGACCCCCAGGTTGCACCTGGGGTTGCTGCCCCTGCTGCTGCGTGCCGTTCCCGTATGCGGCGTTGTTCGAGTGCTCGGCCACCGAGAACAAGGGCGGCGGGCAGGAACCCCCGGACAGGGGTAGGCACCACTGGATGGCGTTCAGGAGGAACAGTTCGGCCCAAGATTCTTCCAGCAGGATCACCTGGAGGGTTGGATGCAAAGATATGAGTCACTTTCGGAAAACCAGGCGGACGGATTGGGTTACATCATTTACCCCTCGGGAGATACTGACAAAGTTGAGACTTAGCTTTAAAACAGTGTTTCCCCGATGCCAATGAATGACGTAGAAATTAAGGACGTGATACATTTTTGGAGCATCTACTTTTTTATTTATAGATTTAAATCGGTTGAATTTATTTATGACTGAACTGACTCATCCCCTTAGAGTGTTCAATGTTTTGATGGCCTTCCCAGAAGAAGTTTAAAGGTAACAATATTTCCATGAGTGAAAACCAGGTCCATTATTACCCACAGGATGCAAAGTTATCCTAATTAAATGCGATATAAAAAATATTATTATTGTTACCCTCTGAGTCACTGTCTTTAAATGATCATAGAAAGTTAGCAAATTTATCAAAGTGGCTTATTAGTGGTTCCAGGCGTAACTTTGTGGCATTGTACCATGATGAATTATGTCAAAATAAAAATTTGTAAATCCACATTAAAAATAAATTTTCAAGCATTTAAGTTTATCAAAGTGATTGTTGGAGTGATAAAAATTAATTAATAATGGACCCATTAATCTTTTGCGCTTGTGTTTGAGGAGGAATTGACAGCAATAGTGGCATGGAACTCAGGTCAGAGGTCGAAGGAAATATTACACTCTGAATCAAATTCTTCGAGCCTCATATTCCAATCTGCAGCCACGCTTACAGTGGAAATAGAAGCGGGAATATTCAGTGTGCCAATCATCAAGTGTTTAGCTTATTCGGTCGGTTGGAGGGCACTTGCAACGTTTGCTCGAGAAAGTGACAAATCTTAATTAAGGGAAAGAAGTTATGTTATGAGACCGAGGTTTGTTTCAAAATATTTTCATCATATTTTTAAGGAGGAATTTCTGTAGAATTTATTAGAGAGTTTAGTAACATTGCTCAATGGGAAGATAATTTTTTGCAAGGTACATAAAAAATACTCGAGAAAAAATAAGTATTTACGATTACCCACGAAATTAAGCCCTGATTAACTTTATGGATAACGACCAGCATCCCCACGGTCCTGTGATGAAACATTTCATTAAATTACTCTTAGAATGAAACCGAGAGAAACAGAAAATGTTTGCATATAGACGGTTAAAATAGATTTTGCATGTTTACGGAATAGACATTTTTTAGCTTGCTCTCGCAATAACTTCTTGTTTACTAATATATTCTAGTTTATTGATGCGTAATCTGATTTGTTCACTAACTGCAAACAACTTATAATCCCTCGGTATAAATAAACAAATAACATGGGCTTCAAAGTAATAAAATTTTAGTGAGTACGTAATTCTTGCAGATTTACATAAAGAGTTACAGTACTGTATCGAAGACAGGCAATTGTAATGAACGAATTAGGACGTCATTCAGGGTACTTATTATGACGATTTGTTTCATGCTTATGGAATTGAGACAAAGTTGATGCGGTACATCTCATACCTGGTCCCTGAAAGGCAGACTCGCAAATGACGGAAGGTTCTTGGCCCACTTAACCGCCATGAAGAGCAGCCGGGCGGAGGTCTCGTACACTGTCTCCTGCGCTGGCGGGGCGTGCGGCGGCGCCGGGTACATGGCGGCCGCAGCAGCAGCGGCGGCGGCTGCCGCGGCGGCAGCGGCCGCGAGGGCGCTTGGGTCCGAGGCGTTAGGGGCCGAGGATGGCGTCTGGTTGGAAGCCGGGGCGGCAGAGGTAAGGGAGTGGGCCCTGCTGTGTGGGAAGCCGTGCTGGGATCCCAAGGGCCCATTGCTCGGGGGCGGCGAGGCGGCGGACGATGGGGCGGACGCCGGCGCGGAAGCCTGGAGCGACCGGGGCTGGAGCGAGTGGTGGTTGTGGTGCGGACCCTGAGGATGATGCGCGTGCGGATGGTGTGGATGATGCGGGTGGTGCTGATGGTGGTGGTGAGTCTGGGGCGCCGGGGGAGGCGGCAGCGGAGGGGGTGTTTCCTCATTGGTTACGTCGATGCTGTCGTCTGTTCAGGGAAATAAAGAGACTACTGAAACAATTTGAATTGCGAAAAATGCATCAATATTTTATGTATCACATCTGACGAGCGGAATATCAGCAGAATCCTGTCCGCTCTGCAAGCATATGCGATGTTCTCTGAAATCTCCTTTTCCCTGGCAAGGAATTTCTTTCACTCATCATGTAACGCCGAAGTTTATAAACGCAGACGCTCTTTTCGTGGGCAAGACGACGAAAATTTCAATAATTCTAGTCATAAGTCAAGGCGATTAACAGAACACATTATCCTTTAACCAAATTATACCAAGAGAGGTGAAGCTGAAAACATGAAGCCCTTTCATTATTAAAAACTTTTCCTGCAATAAAATTGTGCGTTGAATTTTCTTCAATTCCTTCCTTGTTTTCTATTGTCTCCATGAATTTAGTAATGCGGTGATAATATTTGCACACAATAAATTTCAATCTATTAATAAAAATGCAAAAAGAGGGTGTATTAGACAGTCAGGCAATGATAAAATTTATTAGTAATAATATGTTGCTAAGCCATGAATTTTTTAAAAATATATCTTTATTTTTTTACTCTTTGTAGATAGATTAAAAAAATATTATAACATCTTAAACACAGAATACAGAATCTTCTATTGCATTCAAGACAGTAATTTTAAAACATATTCAGCAAGGTAGAACACCCTCAATCACATATTTTCCGTTGTTGTTCTGCGTACACGAGTACAAAAGTAAGTTAATCCAACTCGCTCGTCTGATTATAGAGCCTCTTGAAGAAAAGGTATCTCCCTTGCAATTTTCTGTATTTTATTAAGATGACCTAATTTATGATTTCTTTTAAAATTAACGTAAAATACTAATGAAACGTCATTGACTGAAATTTATATCTCATTTGGCTGGACGAGATATTACGAGATGTTGCGAGATATTACGATATATTCGTATTTCAGGTCAGAACTGTTCGAATTCCGGATACTTTTGGCATGTTTATTATATTTTGGTTGACCTTAAATGGATGAAACTTTTTGCTCCGAAAAATATTATCTTAATGAAGGAAAAAATATTCCGGCAAATGAAGTACCCTTTATACATTGCTGCATTGGTTTTTTTCTGATTACCTTTCGTTTTCAAGGAAAAAAATTAGCATCAACATTACGGTTTCAGGTGTGATGTGGTGGGACCATTCCGTAATAACAGAAACGAAGTCAGTTGCTTGTGGTGGAAAACTTTGTCTCTTTTCTTGTCTTTATGTTCTGTGTGTCCGAGGGAATTTATAAAAATGTGCATATGTTTCCCATTTTGAACACTAATTGCGTAATATATATATATATATATATATATATATATATATATATATATATATATATATATATTATATAATAATATATATTATTATATATATTTATATAATAATATATATATATTAATAATAATATATATTTATATAATATATATATATATATATATACATATGTGTGTGTGTTCAAACACGAAATCCCGCCATACGGTGAACAAATATTCATTAACAAAGAAATAGAGATAAGGAAATGGGAAAGGAACACACATAAAGGACAAACACAAGAGAGGTAGGGAAGGCGGATTTGAGCAGATCACAAGTGAAAAATATTTTCCTCGGCCGGGGCTTAGAGAAATAGACAAACACAAAAGGAGAATGGACAGTAGGTTAGCAAGCATGCAACATCATAAAGGATAGGAACGGTGCGTTTCATGGCTCGCATAGCCAAAAGGATTTATTTCTCCTTTGATGAGTGTAACAGCTCCCTAACGCCATCTCCTGGGCAATGAATCGGAGCACTTTGGCGCTTTATAAGATCGCAGATTTCAGTGTAAAGTACATTTTCTCGATAGCTCAAGTGGTTAGAGCATCCGCCCGGCAAGTGGAGATATCCAGTGTCCGAGTCCCGGTCGAGGAAAATATTTTTCACTTGTGATCTGCTCAAATCCGCCTTCCCCACCTCTCTTGTGTTCATCCTTAATGTGTGTTCATTTCCCATTTCCTTGTCTCTATTTCTTTGTGAATGAATATTTCTTCGCCGTATGGCGGGATTTCGTGTTTGAATGTGTGTGTGTATATATGTGTATATATATATATATATATATATATATATATATATATACACATTCAAACACGAAATACCGCCATATGGCGAATAAATATTCATTCAAATTGAAATAGAGATAAGGAAAATGGTAAAGGAACACATATAAAGGACAAACACAACAGAGGTGGGGATGGCGGATGTGAGCAGATCACGAATGTAAAAATATTTTCCTCGACCGGGACTTGAACACCGGATCTCTCCACTTGCCGGGCGGATGCTCTAAACCACCTGAGCTATCGAGGAAGAGTACTTTTACATTGAAATCTGCGATCTTATAAAGCGCCAAAGTGCTCCGAATCATCGCCCAGAAGATGGCGTTAGGGAGCTGTTACACCCTGTAACCCTGGAGCTGTTAAAAGTACTCTTCCTCGATAGCTCAGGTGGTTTAGAGCATCCGCCCGGCAAGTGGAGAGATCCGGTGTTCAAGTCCCGGTCGAGGAAAATATTTTTACATTCGTGATCTGCTCACATCCGCCATCCCCACCTCTGTTGTGTTTGTCCTTTATATGTGTTCCTTTACCATTTTCCTTATCTCTATTTCAATTTGAATGAATATTTATTCGCCATATGGCGGTATTTCGTGTTTGAATGTGTATTTGGCCAATGTGGCTCGTCTCTTCTTCTGGCTATGCGTGCCATGAAACGCACCGTTCCTATCCTTTATGATGTTGTATGCTTGCTAACCTACTGTCCATTCTCCTCTTCTGTTTGTCAATTTCTCCTTTGGTGGGTGTAACAGCTCCCTAACGCCATCTTCTGGGCGATGATTCGGAGCACTTTGGCGCTTTATAAGATCGCAGATTTCAATGTAAAAGTACTCTTCCTCGATAGCTCAGGTGGTTTAGAGCATCCGCCCGGCAAGTGGAGAGATCCGGTGTTCAAGTCCCGGTCGAGGAAAATATTTTTACATTCGTGATCTGCTCACATCCGCCATCCCCACCTCTGTTGTGTTTGTCCTTTATATGTGTTCCTTTACCATTTTCCTTATCTCTATTTCAATTTGAATGAATATTTATTCGCCATATGGCGGTATTTCGTGTTTGAATGTGTATTTGGCCAATGTGGCTCGTCTCTTCTTCTGGCTATGCGTGCCATGAAACGCACCGTTCCTATCCTTTATGATGTTGTATGCTTGCTAACCTACTGTCCATTCTCCTCTTCTGTTTGTCAATTTCTCCTTTGGTGGGTGTAACAGCTCCCTAACGCCATCTTCTGGGCGATGATTCGGAGCACTTTGGCGCTTTATAAGATCGCAGATTTCAATGTAAAAGTACTCTTCCTCGATAGCTCAGGTGGTTTAGAGCATCCGCCCGGCAAGTGGAGAGATCCGGTGTTCAAGTCCCGGTCGAGGAAAATATTTTTACATTCGTGATCTGCTCACATCCGCCATCCCCACCTCTGTTGTGTTTGTCCTTTATATGTGTTCCTTTACCATTTTCCTTATCTCTATTTCAATTTGAATGAATATTTATTCGCCATATGGCGGTATTTCGTGTTTGAATGTGTATTTGGCCAATGTGGCTCGTCTCTTCTTCTGGCTATGCGTGCCATGAAACGCACCGTTCCTATCCTTTATGATGTTGTATGCTTGCTAACCTACTGTCCATTCTCCTCTTCTGTTTGTCAATTTCTCCTTTGGTGGGTGTAACAGCTCCCTAACGCCATCTTCTGGGCGATGATTCGGAGCACTTTGGCGCTTTATAAGATCGCAGATTTCAATGTAAAAGTACTCTTCCTCGATAGCTCAGGTGGTTTAGAGCATCCGCCCGGCAAGTGGAGAGATCCGGTGTTCAAGTCCCGGTCGAGGAAAATATTTTTACATTCGTGATCTGCTCACATCCGCCATCCCCACCTCTGTTGTGTTTGTCCTTTATATGTGTTCCTTTACCATTTTCCTTATCTCTATTTCAATTTGAATGAATATTTATTCGCCATATGGCGGTATTTCGTGTTTGAATGTGTATTTGGCCAATGTGGCTCGTCTCTTCTTCTGGCTATGCGTGCCATGAAACGCACCGTTCCTATCCTTTATGATGTTGTATGCTTGCTAACCTACTGTCCATTCTCCTCTTCTGTTTGTCAATTTCTCCTTTGGTGGGTGTAACAGCTCCCTAACGCCATCTTCTGGGCGATGATTCGGAGCACTTTGGCGCTTTATAAGATCGCAGATTTCAATGTAAAAGTACTCTTCCTCGATAGCTCAGGTGGTTTAGAGCATCCGCCCGGCAAGTGGAGAGATCCGGTGTTCAAGTCCCGGTCGAGGAAAATATTTTTACATTCGTGATCTGCTCACATCCGCCATCCCCACCTCTGTTGTGTTTGTCCTTTATATGTGTTCCTTTACCATTTTCCTTATCTCTATTTCAATTTGAATGAATATATATATATATATATATATATATATATATATATATATGTGTGTGTGTGTGTGTGTGTGTGTGTGTGTGTGTGTGTGTATGTATATATATGCACACACAATACACACAGACACACACACACATATATATATTTATATATGCACGTGGGTGGTCTGAATAGTTTCCGAGAAACCATGTATGCGCGTGTCTGATATTGGCTCCAATCAGCTTTATTGAGGAATTGCATTTTTAGAGAATAATTATAAATTCGGATGGAAGATATTTCTAATGAATAACATATCCTTGAATGAGATGTTAAAGTAGGAACTCTCTGTCAACTTTTATTATTGGAGGTGAATATTAGGCTTCTCTAGAAAAACATTAGACTTTTAAAATTATTTTAATTATGTGTCAATCAATCAAGGTGAAGCAGAAGATAGTATATATTTCCCTGACAAATAACAATATAATATAACAAAATATTGAGACGAATTCCGAAGTATTTTTTAAAGTATTTCGATCAATTAAGGTAAAGCGTTTACGGCATCGTAACATCAGCGTCGAGCTCATTGCCATCCACTCCTTCGCTCGCATCTGTTTGTTCATTACCAACAGTAAGGCCAGCGTTGCGAAAGCGTGTTTGAGAGGGAGGACTTTGGAGGGACGGCGAACCAACAAATTGAAGAGCATGGATGGGGGACGGGAGAGGGAAAAATAAAGGTGCTGGGAACCGTCCTTTCTAAACGAAGAGTGCGCGCGTCATAAAATTGGTACGGTATGATTTCCTCTCCTCCACTTCCCCCTCCCCCCTTAGCCCCTTTCGATTCCTCCGGGTGGAAAACCATCTTGAAAAAGATTGAAGAGGAGTGGGTAGGGAGAGAGAGCTGGGAAGGGGCGATATTGGGGAATGGGTTGGGGACATGTTAGACAGAACCAGGGGAAGGAAGGAAGGAAGGAGAAGCGGATGGGTTGTGTGGGTGGGGGGGGGAATGGGAGTTGAGGAGAGGACAGGGACGGCCCTTGTGTGGCGCCAGGGTATTCGGGGGCGTAAGTGAGAGTGGGAAGGGAGGAATGGAGGAAGATGGGCTGGTGTTAAAAGGAGATTGGTGTGGTAGGACGAGGGAGAGGAGACGGAGACTGAAGGAATGCTGCGACGTTCCTGCGAGGTACACTTCCACGCTGATATAATTTTGTCCAATATTTGATTGATAGCTCGATAAAAGGGAAACAAAGGGTACGGGGAAAGTAGGGGGAAGAGAATAGTATGGACCAATTTCTCTCTCTCTCTCTACGTGCGTACTTCGTTTCCCTGAATGAGATGAGATGGAAGGATAGCGAGGATTACTTGAGTGATAGTTATACGTGTAGAGTAATACACAGCGGAGGGGACTAGAACTATCGAGGGGTTGAAATAATATTGAATAAAAAGGTAGGAAAAAGCGTTGCAAATATATAACATGCAACGGATAGAATATTACTAGTAGAGATAAGAGCAGAATCGACCAACTTGGACTATGTTCTAGGAAACAGGGTTCAAGTATACGTGGAAAATGCCAGGTGACTCAAGAAGTTATCATTAAGATTATATTATAATTGGGTACAGATTAACGAACTGCGTGTCCAATTCGTAGTTTTCCGGGAGCAGATGCAGACTCTAATCACGGTTTAGCAGTTATAAAGTGTAACGTCCAATTCAAAAAGAAAAGGCAGTGGCGGCGGGTGAGGAAATGGAATTTAGAAGCATTAACTGAATTAAAAAGGAAGAAATATCAGCAGGTTGTAGAGAATATGATGAGTGATGAAATGGAGATGAGTACTATTGAGGAAAAATGCGAATATATTAAAAAAGGGATATCGAAAGCCATCGAAAAGAAACTATAGGAAACGTTAACGGGAAAAGGATAAGGAAACCATGGATCACGGACGAGATGAATAGAAAGATAGACGAGAGAAGGAAATGGAATAATGTAAATACAGAGTCATGTAGAATGAATTACAAAGGGTTAAATGATAAATAGAGACAGGTAAAAAATAGGGAAAAAAAGCGTGGTGGAAGACGCAGTGCGAGGGCATGGAAAGTTTACTAAGGAAGGGTGAAATTGGTGCGCTATACAGCAAGGTTAAGTTATTATCGGGAAGTAAGAAGGCAAGATCTGTGCTAACAGTTAAAGATAAGTGGGGTAAGATAATAGTTAAACCAGAAAAAATCCAAGAGAGATGGAAGGAATTTATAGAAACACTGTATGGCAGAGAACTTAGGCCGACAAGGTTAGACATAGAAAAGGAACATGACGTAGAAGAAGATAGCCTAGGTCCAGACATATTCAACGATGAAATAGAAAGTGCATTAAAGAATATGAGAGCAAAGAAGGTCGTGGGGGTAGACAACATTCCCGAGGAACTACATAAAGGTTTAGGAAAATATGGGAGGAAGAGTCTATACGAGTCAGCGGACTCTGATTACTGTTTAGTAGTTATGAAGTGTAGCGTAAAAGGTAAAGGTTACATCATGTGAGGACTACAGAACGATAATTTTTATTTCAGCTAAAGTGGTTCTTAGGATCATCAACAGGAGGATGGAGAGCAGGGCATGGATTACTTTGGGGATGATCAGTTTTGAGTTCAGGAAGGGGAGAGGCACACGTGATGCCATTGAAGTAATGAGATCACTAATAGAAAGGAATATAGAACAAAATCAGGACTTATTTGCCTGTTTCTTAGATTTCAAAAAGGTGTTTGTTATAGTAAATTAGAAAAAACTTATGAATATATTCCAGAAGTAGCAATAGATAAGAGGGATATGAGACTAATCCGTAGCCTGTACATTTCACAGATTGTTCAGGTGCGAGTGGGGAACGGAGAGTCCGGATGGGCAGTGTTAGGAAGAGGTATAAGGCAGGGTTGTCCATTATCATCAGTTCTGTTCAACGTGCATGTGGAGGAAATGATTAAAGTGTCATGGGAAGAATTAGTGATAGGAATGAAAGTCGACGGGGAGTTCATAAAATCAGGTTTGCTAATCACCTAGCGTTAGTTCGTCAAGCAGCCAAGGCGTTGCAAGTATTGCTGAGTGAATTGGAGGTTCACTGATGGAGGTGTGACTGATATGGGATGAAAATAAATGTAAATAAAACAAGGGTTATGAAGTTTTCATGAAAGAGAAAGTCGTCAAACGTTAAAATAAGAGGCCAAAAATAGAGCAGGCGGAACAATTTGCGTATCTCAGATTTGTTTTGGACCAAAATAGTCAAAGTAGTAGTGACGTAATGAGAAGAATTGCGTTAGACAAAGAAGCTTTCACGAGGAGGATGGAATTTATCACATGGACAATGAATAAGGAGGTTAAGACAATGTTCGTTAGAACTTTGATATGGAGGGTAGTCATGTACGGCACGGAAACATAGTCATTGAAGAAGGATTATAGGCTTAGATTGGAGGGTTTTGAACTGTGGGTTTAGACAAGAATGGAGAAGGTTAAGTGGACAGAAAGGAAAACATATGATGAGGTGCTAGGTACGGTGGAGGAGGTTACAGGATTGCTGTGATAAAACCTAAAACGGTAAACAAAATAGATGCAAAGCCTAGTTATTGGGAATGAGATGTTGAAGAATGTGATAACGGGGAGAATGTTGGGAAAACGAGGAAGGGCGGTAATAGGATAGAGATGTTGGACGGAATGAGAGGAGGAAGGAAGCATACGAAGATGAAGAGGGGTGTTTTGTAGAGCTGCATGATGAGTTGTGTTTTGTTAGGAGAGAAAGGATATTTATTTGGTAGTTGTGTCCCTCCAAAATCTTACTTTAACCGGTGCATTACCTGCAATAATAATTAATAGAGTAATGCAGCTGTTATTGCTAATCTTAATATGATCATTATGGTACCTAAAACTGACTCAGATCACAATTATTATTAGGTAATCTGCCGGTTAAGGTAGGTTTTTGGATGGACACAACTTTCAAATAAATATTTTGTAACTCCAAACAAAACCCAATCCAGCAACCTACTCTATATCAGGTCCCTCTTCATCTCTGCGTACTTCTTTCCTCCCTTCATCCCGTCCAACATCCCTATCCTGTTCCTGCCCTTTCCTCGTTTGCCTAACATTCTCCCCTCCATTACCTTCTTTAACATCCCACTACCGCTCAATACGCCTTTCATCCATCTTCCCTGCCTCCATAGGCTTTCTCTCAACAAACCCCTCTCCTCACCATCATCTCCAGTACTTCCTCATTTGTTTTCCTTTCGAATACGGATCACAATAACAACTATATTAATTTTTAGACTATGATTAACTGGCTGTTTTTCTGATAAAATTTATATTAAGGAACACCGTATTTGGTCAACGCTCCAATTGGAGTAATATCAAAATCTGTGACTTCAATTGAGTCATCAATTTGCTAGGTTATGAGAGGAACTCACCCCCTACCCCGTTGCGAAAAAATTATTGGATTGTGTCCTAATTAAAGGTACACCTTCAAGACTACCTAACAATTACTACTAAACTGTTGAATATCTAATAATGTATTTATTCCATTTGGAATAAGTAACATTTATTTTTATTTAATTTTAAACTATAATCAAGATGATGTAGGTTTATTGCACTGTTTTTAAATATTTGCGCTACCAACTTAATCTATCCTACTTAGTTACATAATCTTGAATCCGTTTAAACTCCCCGATGTGAGTAGTACCAACATACTATATCAGCAGCTATCTAACTATACATTGTCTAAAAGGAATAAAACTTGAATGGAAAAGAGGTTCGATACTACCAAACAGTGTAATTGATGCAATAGCAGTAATAAAGACTTTTTAGTGAATCAATTGTGACAAATAGTATGGCGAAGATATTCATAGCTAGCATACGATTTTTGCAGCGCTGAACTTTTTGTCGCAGTTCAGAAAAAGCCAGCGGGTTGGATTGGAATTATTTCTCAAATAGCTAAAAATAGCCAAAAATAGCCAAATATCGTTTTAATATTCATTTACAGGAAAAAAGTGAAGTGATAATTAAGTTTAACAATTTATGGAATAAATAATATATATAAATATCTTTTCAATAACATTACAATCAAAAGACTGCCTAGAAATCATGCCGTTCTTGGCCTAAAAATATTTAATAACGGATTGATGCATCTGCCTGTTGGTCTGATATGAATACGTAGAAGACGTTAGAGTTCGATAAGTTCCTTTCCCTAAGGTTTCCCGTGGGAGATCAGAACTCAGTATCATACACATTAATGGACTTTTTTCCAAGGCTAGCGCCTTTTTTGTTTTGGCCTTATCACGAGTAATTTAAGGTGAAAACGTCAGCGCATGCATTGCGATACGTACGTATTGGGTGTTTTCAAATCTGTTGAGGCAATGTGAGAACATTATAACTGCATTGTAATCAGAAAATGACAAATCGTTTTAATTTGACTCGTATTCTTCACCATAGAATCTGACGACTTCACGAGGAATCTTTTGATCCCTCATAGGTATAAGTATTTGTCAAAAACTCCGTCTACTTTCCTTCCGACATGATTTGATTCCTCCTTGATGAAATTTACCAAATGGCAGTGAAATCCTTGGATTGGTACGTCCTTATCCAAAATACCTTTTAGTGAAGACTGTTCTTGAAAATAATTAGCAATTCCTTTAAAACACTTTAGTACATGTTCCAGCAAATATCTATGTCTTTATTGTTCTCAGACAACATAATCATATGTATCTAAGACGGAAACCACCCAAAATTCTCCATTATAAATAAGTGACTTTATGCATTTGAGCTAGCGTTAGTTGTGAATGCCATCAGAGTCTTTGTCTGTTTGATTTAATGCTGAAGGTTTAATCGTAAAAAATTACCGAAAAGATCAATCTTAAAGAGTCAGTCACGTTGCTCGTAATGATTACGTTTAAGAAAACTAAAAAAGTAGCCTCTCAGCCCAACGTATGATTTCAGAACTACTTATTTTCAAATAAAAATCTTTCATATTGGCTATGTAATACATTATATCGACTACTTTATACAAGATCCTCTAGAAGTTTTCAGAGGACACAACAAGATAAAATTATCTCCCAATATTGAAATACTCTCTGGTACTCGATAGTACATACTAACGGGTACGTAACCAGATCTATATTATATTCAGAGCCACCATACCGCAGCGTGCTATTCCACGAGAAGATGGTCAAAGTAGCGAAGATCTCATAACCATACACTCGAGGAATAAAATGAAAAAAATAACCTAGAGCTGAAACAGCGATAGCAGCATTGGAGATGACAGGGGAGGGAAACAGAGGGAGAAAAGGAGAGGGATCTCCTTTTACATCATATCCATCAATTCTTCGTCTTCCCCTTTTTTTAAATAGGAAATGAAGCGCTTTAATTAAAAAGTGAGGCTTAAGGAAAAGGAGCAATAGCGGCGATTTTTACGAAGGATATCTGCCTCCGGAAACGGAGAAATGGGGGAGGCGGCTGATGGGGGGATGGTAAGGGGGAGAGGCAAAGGAGGAGACGTCGGACTCTGAGAGTATTTCAAAGAGGGGTGCGGGGTTTAGAAAAAAAAGGAGAAAATAAATAAAAGGAGATGAGGGAACGGATGGAAGGAGGGGTGGCCGAGAGGGATGGTAGGCGGAGATAGAGGGTGGGTGGAGGAGGTTGGGTGTGGGTGGGATATGCTGGGGAAAGGAGAAGGGATTAGGCCAGGGTGGATGGGAGGTTTGGCTGGGTCAGAGGGCGGAGGGGAGTGGGGGGAAAGGTAGCGCCAGCGAGGATACGAGAGATATGATGGAAGTGGCGGAGTGGGGGAGGGAGGTGGCGGGCGGAAATGGAACATGAGCCGCCATATTGTTCCGGCTCATCCCCCATACTTCACTCATGAGCCAAGGCGGAGAGAGGGAGGGGAATAATTAAAGGAAAAAAGTAAACATAAAGAACGCCATAAAACGGCAATAATAACAATACTTAAGGGATGAAGGGATATACCTCCCGGGGAGGGGAAAGAGAGAGGGAGGAGGGGACTCCACGAGATGACTAATTGATATCAACCCGCTTCGGTAATGAAACCATGAAATTAATTAACGATCTGAATGCGCCCTTTCTGCAAGGCCGCGGGATTAAAAATATGCCGAGGAATTTGAATGGGTGCCAGAGGATTGGTGGAGTGGGGAGGGGAGGGAGAGAGAGAGAGAGAGGAGGAAGCCCGGGATGGAAATGAAGAGAAGGGAAGTCAAATTATGAGTGAGTGTGCTTTCGAAAAGCGGGTGGGTGGGCGAGAGGGTAGCTATAGGGATGGGGGTATAAAGGGGAAGGGGCAAGGAAGAATTAAGAGGCTGAGCCTGAGTGGGGGGGGACGCTCTAAGGAAGGGGAGGAGGTAAAGGAGGACACGGCTATAGGTTAGGAGGAAGGAGGGTGAGGGATTTTGAAAAGCGGGGAAAAAAGATGAAAGTTGGGATTCACTATCTTGCCGCTTCTTCATTTTTTACTAATCGGATTACCCCGCAAAAAGTAAGCGTTTTCTTTCAACTCTTGGTTATGCATACGTGAAATTCTTTACTCAAGTTTGGGATATTTTTAATTTTGTTTGTGACCTTAGGGATGAAATTTAGGGTGAGCTCTTATAAATCGATCTATTTTTTCTCTTATGTCGTCTATTGATGAATACAATGCAACAGTAATTGTGGTGAGTGAACCTTACATTTTATGGAAATTAAAATCTTTAATTTGTGGATTATTTATCACTGACATTTTTATGCATTTGTGAATTTTTTTCCTGTGCTTTGAAAGGTAAATGCGTAAAAAAAATTGATATTTGAGTTACTTGAAAATACTGAGGTAAGGCATTTATTTATATGTCATAAAAACTTTAATAAGCAAGTAAAACATAAATGTAAATGAAATTATTTTACGTGTATTATAGTTTCTGAACACTTTCAACGAACAGTGCCTATTTATGCGCTACGAATATTGCCTTACATTTACTTCCTGAGAATGTAAATTCTACTCTTTGGAAGATTAATCACGCTAATAACACCATTTAGTTTTAATATTTTTATATTATCCTGAGTAAGACGAAAAAAAATATTTTTTAAAAATTAAACATTTCCTAAGATATATTTTTAACACAGAAAACGTATTTAATGGAACATTACAAATTTTTGCCAAAGATTATCAGAAATATTAAGACTATTACATAGCACGACTGCCAATTTTCTATCAAAAAGTGCAAAAAAGCGACTGGTTAGTGGTTTCACACGGATCTACATCCATTGAGGTTCTGTAAGCCGAAAAAAAGAACACTTCGACCCTAGAGAATTGTTGTAACAAATTTACCCACTGTGAAATTAAATCTCCGCCGTAATTGAAATACAAATAAAGGAGAAAGTATCAATATTTTTAAATATTTTTATTCAATAGTGGAACACAATTATATTCCCTTGATTCTTTAATTTGAACAATACTTTAAAAATTATTATCAAATACTAAACTGGATATCCAATTTGTATTTCCCATCCTGAAGCAATTCGACACGATAGCCTGTTAAAAATTGCATCCGCAAGTTAATTAAAGGAATCAAAATCTTGGCATGAGCAGTTGAATTTCGCAAAACATAAGTCTACTTCTTTTTACATTTGTCGCTGAGGAAATTATCACGGTTTCACGTAAAAACTATAAATGAGAAAATCTGCATTAAATAAAAGCTAATGACTCAAGGAGTGACGGGATTAAATAGTTTTCCTTTTAGCACAACCCTCGATAAAAACAAGAAACAATTTTGATAGCAGTAACTTATTGTAATCCGCCATTTCTTTTAAAAATAATTCCTAATGTTACACAATGAGATACATATAGTTATACAAATAAATATTAAACATGCGCTGTTATTAAAAGAAGATTCCAATACTTCCCCTGGCTGGACTCTATGTGTCACATGACTTAATTTTGCAGAGATGCCTGCTTCCATATTTAGAAGGGTTTAAAAAATTTCGAATGCCAATAATAGGCACGAACGCAAAATGAGTGGTCATGATGCTTACCGTCTTCCATCTCTTGCTTGGTGGATCCGTCTTGTGGCGGTGAAGAAGGTGTAGGACCACCACTGAGTATCCCCGATGAGTATCGCAATGGAGAAAGTCCCATCGTTAAAGACACAGGAGGCCTGTTGGAGGTAAAATGCTTTTGAGTACCATTATCACAAGAATCAAGGACAAAATAATACTAAGGTAATTTACGAAAAGGTATTATTTGGTTATTTTAGAATCACTTAAGGGATATAGATCACCTGTATTATCCTATCAAAAGCTTAACTATTTTTTTGATCAAACTTGTTTCTCCAATTAGTGAAATCAGTATTTAGGTTGTACTGGTAACATTTAAGTAAGGATTTCTTGTATTCAATCATATCTCTCAGAGACTGAAACTATGTACGTACTTTTATATTTTATCTTCTTATATCATACAATATTTAATCATATTCGAGGAAGTCTGTTCCACATTTTCACTATCATTTAATTATTATAATCACGGTTCCAAATACGTAGGTAAGTGAAGTAAGGTAATTAAATACATGCAGGTGAGCTTTTGACTCCTGAAAGTTCCAAATATAATTGCATCAAAATTCGAGACTAAGTAAAACATCGAATTCAACAAGTCAATATATTTTATTTTATACGCAGTATCAAGTATACGCCCTGTCAAGCTCATCATTTCTAATAGACTTCGCCGCTCATCCCAGAAAGCTAGATACCACAAATCTAAACTTGATGAACACCGATGGCGAAGGATTACATTTCTTGGTCACATTTTACTCAGTATTCAACAAATACTCTCCAAGAGTAAAATTAAGACAGCGTTTCATAACACACACACTTTAAAAAACATAATGGGTTCACCGAAAGACAAAATTGACGTAATGCAGGTGTATAGGTGTATAAACTCAATTTCACGTACTGCAACGCTATATTGGACAGGCAAGGAGGACATTTGATATTAGGATTAAAGAATACCGATCAAGCTTCACGAAGAAAGACAACATATCTCAATTCGCCAAACACCTCTCGGAAAAGAACCATACCAGTAACTTCACACCGCAGGGCGCGGGTTGAATGCTTTGGAGGAGTTTTTGAGGAAAAATTTGGCAATCCCTTCAGTCGGACATATTTGAGGTGGTCAACGAAACAATATCGTATATCTCTTCCGTTCCCTCCAACCTAAATTCCTGAAAGACAAATATCTTTCCCCCCCAAGGCAGTGATGACCATCGACCGTCCCTTAATGAGGGTCAAACATTGCGGACAAACACTCTCCCCTAGCCCACTAATAGGTTGCTGCACCAGTACTCAACTTACCCGCTCCCCTACCTTCCTCCCCTCTTGGAGCTAGGCTAAATAAGTTGAAAATTATTTCATTTATGTCACTTGATGATGATGTGCAGCATCGAAACCATGGTCGTGTGAAGTAGTAAATCTTTACGCGGAAGTTCAAAGTTTCTTTTTGTACCCTCATCATGAAGGAATACCACAAAGTTAAGCCTGAAACGGTTATCTTTATCAGAAGTTATTACGAGTTGATTTTCCAAATGGAAGACTAAAATGAGCTTGGAATATTTTCTCTCTACCATTTTAGTTCATGCTTGATAGTGCATATTATAAATTGATTTTTAAAATTTAGATTTCCCCATCTCGATCGCTTGTAGCGAATTTTGTAATATTTGAGCATGCAAAAATTAGCGATAAGTTGGATTAATAAAAATTAAATTAACAATCAAAACTCTGCCGAGACCTAAGGGAACGAAAATCCCGATGGAAAGCCCAGAGCTCTTTTCCAAGTCCCGTCGTGGCATGCCTAGTTCTGAAAATGGTCACTTCCGCTCATCAAGTCCGCTCACGTGCCAAAATCTGAATTCATCTCGCGCGAGGGATCGAATCAAAATGCGAAATATTTAATTCCGCCCACCTAATGACCACTCCTCCGTGAACGTCAATGATTCATATTCCTTCTCTCTCCCCCCCCCCCCCAACTACCTCCGCCGGTGGATTAGTCTCTCGAAATCAGAGAATAAACCAATTGTGAAGTCCAACTCTCTTCCGCACACCCCCCCACCCCCCCCCCCGATATACCAACATTAATTTCCATCCTCCCGCTCTTTTCCTTTTCCTACCCCCTCTCTTCAAATATTCTCGTCCCTGTGGTACATCTCTGTGTGAATATGCGCACATATATGTATCCCCCCTGCCACGCATACAAATGCGCATGTCCGCCTCCTGTTTTAAGCGTATGATATCCCCCGGTTCGTGCCCATAACGTCTCCGTTAATTTTTAATGAACAAATCCTCTCGCGAATCTCCACTTCCCTTTTCCCGCCCCACGTTTTCACATCCTCCCTCCACTCACCTAGAATCCATTTTTCGCACGCGTAAAATCTCTCTCCTTTTCATGGATGCTTCCCTCTGTTTTTCCGCTCACCTACCCGCCCACAAATTCCCGCCAATCCCCTTCTCTCCCTCCCCTCTCGTCCCCTCTCCTCCTCCTCCTCTCTCTACTCCGACGACCGCATCCACTCTCATTATCGTCATTTAATTGAGCCATCTCGGAGTTGAAAGTGACGTATCGGGAATCGGATTTTCGAAAGGTTCGGGCTTTCGGGAAAGCGCACGGCGATTTCCATTCACTTCGCTCCTCTTCGTGCTGTCCCTCCCTCTCCGTCCTCCTATATGAACATCCTCTCCCCCCACCCCTACACTCAATGCGTTTACAGACTGAAGAGAGAAAAAGAGATCGGGTTTAACGCAAGTTTTACCGCATGTTGGCTATATTTTTCCTTCACACATATAAATATTACCCAGAGTAATCTATATAGAGTATTAATCGGCCTCATGACTTCACCAGAAATTGAAAATTATGTTAATTTAAAGTTTACATTGAATGATAATATTTTTACTGGAAAATAATGACAAATAGTAAAAAAAACTTAAACCATCAAACAGGGCCCTCGGAGTTGACGGCCGCCTTAACCTTCTTTTAAGCAGGTAGTTCTCCAAATGTATTGCTCCATTCTCCTCCTGCCACCTTGATTCATAATATTACAATATTCCCCCCTCCCAAGGTACGTAGTGTAATTCATCAGGTTAACCCCATGGAAAATGCATATATCGATTTTAATTTGTGATATTAAATGAGCTGCATTGCATTTTGCAGGATGCATTTTTTTAAAAAAGCAATATTTTTACAGATTATACGAGATTATATATTATTATATCATCTTCCCGTCAAAAAATTACAACCTCCATTTTCTCTCCTCTTCGTCAAAGTAAAAATTATATTAATCAAATAATAAGGAGAACTCTAATTTCTTGGGAATATCAATTACCATTTTGAGCTGAAATGAGTACAAAGCTTTAGTTTTATGATTCAATCCTTTTATAAAATTTATATTTTATTTCCAACTACGCATGTATTTACTAAATACTACTCATACCGACTGCTATATTGTATATCTATAATATATCCATTTGAGTTACGTAAACATTTTATGGGGTCACATCCTCCTCTCTTAATTTTGTCAGGGTGAATGATTATGAAGTACAATTAATTGATAGATTGTTTGTTGTTTATATTCTTTTAATATCATAAAACAGAATTTAACAGGTTTGAAACTAAAGAAAATATCGGTACACCTCGGGCAATGTGCGGATTTATATTTTGTTGCGTTAATGGAACGGTAATGTACCTAGACATGAACTTTAAAACTTAACTCTAAAATACATCTTTGAAAGTAACAATTTTTATGTTGTTTTTACAACTGTTAACGTCCTTATTCTGTATTATAAACCTTAGGCAAAAAATGAAAGTGATCACACTTCCTAATGTCAATTTGAAAGCATATTGAGAGATTTGGAGTCGGTATGGATTCTATACAGCAATTTTGAGCAATACGCATCGGGAGTGGAATTGGAGTTTGAAAAGGCTGCATCGATATCTAGTCTTACCCTAGAAAATTGCTCAGGATATTTCATACAGTGTGGTAGCGCTGTAAATGGCTCAATAGCTCATACATCATCAAAGCATTTTCATAGATCAAAGTTAAAAAGTTTTATTAAGGATAAACATGATATGAACATTAGAAAACCATTAAACGTCTCTTTTTATTAGAAAACCATTTTACAAATGTTTGATTTGTTGTTGAATATATAACAGTAGTGGCGTAAAATAACAGCCTGAATCTTTGAATTTCGGAAGTCCTGTAGAATTAATTTCACGAACATAATAAGTTTTTACTTTCTGAACTGATAAATAATTACTTTGATTACTCGAATTACCCTTGCCCAAAGATTTACCTTTCCCCATCACTATTACAGCCAGGCCCCGGTAATTTATGTACACTTTTAATCAATTTCACCTCGCGCGTGTAGAACTTTTGCTGCTTATCGTTAGGAAAACTAACATTTTTCGAGACTGCGATGGAAATCACGTTTCGCCGGCAGAGGCAAATCAATTAGTGGGAAGCGCACCGTCGACCGACGGGCGGTGGCTAGGGGTAGGGGACTTCACCCCCCTCCCTCCTTCCCTCCCTTTTCCGCGGGCCGCCGAGCGCGTGTCCCCACTCGCCGTGAATGATCGCGGGGGTTTGTGTGCGTGCATGGAGGGGATGAGATGGAAGGGGGCGGACGAAAGGGTAGGAGGCGGAGTGTGGCAGGAAGGGAGGTGGGGTCGGTCAGGAAATGGAGAGAGCGAAAAAAAACACAGTCTGGTTGACGAGCGACCGGGGACCGCTTCGTGTGATTGTTTCGCATCTCCCCAAACCCGCAAAACGCATTCATCAAGGCGCGTTGGGGCGGGGGACGGTTTCCCATTTTCGCGCACAGCCTCCCTCGTATCCCCTTTCGGACCCGCTCCACACCCCCAGGCAACCATCGTGCACCCTCTGAACTCCCTCCCACCTCCGGGTACCACTCCCTCGATACACCAACCCCTTACCCCCTCCAAACAGCCCTATTGCGCAGCCTCTCTCCCCACCACGACGACTCGCGAAATAAAAAGGCCCGACTGGAGGGACGAACCTGATCCGTCTGGCTCATTTGAAATTAATCGCTGGGAGTTATGGTGCCGAAATGTCAAGGGTAAGTGAGGCAGGCCTCTCGTTTGATGATGGGGGAGGCGCGTGCTTAATGGTTTGTTGGCGGGCAGAGGAAGAGAGATCCGCGAGGGGTCGGAGGAGGGAGAGAACTGAGGGGAGGGAAGGCGGGATGAGGGATTTACTGTCCCATTTGACTGCACGCTCCGCGAGTCTCGTTTGACTGCATGGGGAATCGAGCTACGTCCGCGCGTAGGTTATATGAACATACATATATGCATGGGATAAGTTTGGTACGTTTCGAGTTGAAATGAGCGAGGGAAGATGTGGAGGTTTACGGGGGTGAAGGGCGAAGTTCGGGAGGAGGGATTTTAGGGTGGAGGAGGGTGGTTCAGAGGGATTAAGGGGGTGACTGAGGGCATGCGAGGGACGGAAGTACGGGTTGCGGGGTATCGGGTGGAAGGGAGGGCGGCTAAGTGAAGGGGGGCCGGGAGGAGAGTCGCGGGGGTTATGGCATGGAGGGTTTCACGGTGAGTAGGAGTGGGGGGGGAGTATCGTGGTTAGTGCCAGCGAACGGGAAGAGTAGCCGAGGGAGAGCAGGTGCTCTCATCTGGCGGACCGAGGTGGAGGATGAGGCAATAAAAGTGAGCAGGAGAGAGGACTGGGACAGGGAAGTTCAGGGTGGGAGGGGTAGGTCGCCAGAAGGGAGGATGGCTCCGCGTGTGTTTGCTGTGTGGTTTGGATCTCCCACGCGTGTGTCCTCGTGTTTGTGTGTACAAGGGGGGAAGGGCGAGTTTATCTTTAAGGGCCCCTCCCTATTGCCACTACTAACACCACCACCATTACCACCACAGCCACTCTCTCACCCGGCACAGGCCCCTTCAAGCACACGTCCATCCCGGAGAACCGAAGGCGCGGCTATTCCTCTCCTGCCCTTTCCGACGGCCATCCTCCACGGCAACCGATCCTGCTCCCTCCGACGAAAAAAAATCCGCCATCTCCCCTCCAATACCTCCCTTCCCATCCCCGTAGCTCTCACCCTTTTCCAAACCGGCTGCCACTTCCCCCTTCCCAAATCAACCCCTCCCTCCTCTCAACCCCCTCCCGCCAAACCTTCTCTTGTGATGCTAATGGGGTGGAGGAGCGTCGCGCCGACCGTCCGGGGAAGGGGAGAGTGGAGAGAAAGATAGGCGGTGGTCGGGTGGCGGGAGGATTGTTGCCGCTGGGATTTTGGCGAGTCCCCCGGAGCTCGAGGGGGTGGTGGCCCTATGCTTGTGTGTACGGGATGGGAGGGGGATCTGGGGAGGTTGTGGGGGGTGGGTTGCTCCCGGGATGTGTGCTGCTTACGGGTGGTAAATCTGGAGATGGGGTGAGGGCGGGAGGGATGGTTTTGTCCCCGCGTGTGTGGGCGGGATTTGAGGGGGCGGGGTCCGACGTCGCCTCTCCCCTCATCCAATCTGTTAGTTCTTGATTGATCAGGAGTGTGACGGTAGTTTGGTTTATGAAGTGGGCGGCGGTCTTATATAAACGTGGCGCATATATCTTAAACGGTTGTTTGTTACTTTTTGTACTAACGTGCTGTATATCTCGTCTCGATGACAAAGAAGAGCAACTCCTGCTTTTCATCATTCAGATTTTTTGCTGTTTCACTCAGTTTATCCAACTTTTCCTTTCACAGCTTACGTGTAGGTAATAACACGAGCCACCAAGTTCACTTAGAAAAAGTGGCTATTTACGCGTACTTAGCCGCTTCTACGCTAAGGTATTCGCAGTGATGCATTTTGGGACCAAATTTACTTTTTAACTGGAGTCTCTCCCTATCCGTTCATAGAATGATTTCTAGTTTATAGAGTAAACTGGGAGGAAATATCTTTAGTTTTATGGTTTATAGCTTTGCCAGTTTGATGATTTCTGTCAATGAATTCTTTCTACTAATAAATGAATTTTGATGACTGAATTAGAAACGTTAGAATACAACTAGTTGCTTGTGTTAGAATAGATTGATTTGATTTTAGGCAATTGTCTTTTCAATTTAATAAATGGAACCGACACATTAAACCTGGTAACCTGCTGTTGATATTTCGTAATAAAAACTCCACACAACAAGCAAAATTTTGCGTGCTGTGTAATTTCATTTTTTAAATCTTAAACCGATACAGTTATCTCAAAATCCGATTTATGGATGAATGCTGAACCTTTAAATTTCGAAAATTACTTCAGTTGAAGTGAATGACTACAGAAACGTTTTTCGTGTAACGAATAAATGTAACGTTCCAACACTTTAACCCCATTTTATTGTTAATATTCAACTTTTTGTCCGCATCTGAAGCGTGCGATATTTTTAAGGGGGATGAATACTTTAAAAATCTAAGCGAAGAGTAATTAGAGTAAATACCAATTGTTAAAATATTCATAATTTTTTTTTAAATTTACCTATCAGGAAACTGATGCGTGGAGATCATTCATTCCATTTAAACCGACTTGTTATTTTATTTCACACGGAAAGGCTCTAGCAATATTGTAGATCTATTAGTAAGGGATAGCATGTCGAAGCTCAGGGGAATTGATAGAGGACGAAGAAAATATTAAATATATGAATGGAAGGAAAAAGACGCGGTACACGGTGTCAAATCCGGCATATCATTCAAAGGTAAATATTTCCTCGTGACTATTCAAGGAGGGCGGTGGTGGGTGGAATGCAAATAAGTACCTCTCGGGGGAGGGCTATATGACCATTTGTGCGCTGCCACTAAGATATTCGCTCGGTGCAGACTGCGACGGGGGCAAAGAGTGGCCACATGTTCGGGCGTTGGAGCCAGAGGGCTGGGGAAGGGAAGCCCTCTTAACGGCGAAGGGAGGGGGTTGGGTTCACAAGGGGGGGGGGGACCAAGAGCATGTGTCAACCTACTATATTCGCATTCTAGATTGATGGTCAGGTCAAGGCCGTTGATTCAATAATAAAAATGACGCGGGTTCCTGGTGTTATTTAAGCGACAGGATATTAGGGAAATGGAGATTGCGGGAGAGTTGGAGAGGAGGAGCGGGTGGACGGGGGATGTGAGGGTGCAGATATGGAAGTAGAGGGGGGAGGAGAAAGGACAGGTTATGAGATGATATTTATCCCCGTTCATAGCAGATATCCTGGGCCATATGCGACTCTCCCTAGCGTATACAATGTAACCCGCTTCCAACCTCACGCCACTCCCCGTACCCTGCCCCTTCCCTTTCTCTGTCTCTCTCTCCCGCCTCCCAAAAGCAGCAAGGAAGAAATATGCGGTGATCGAGGGTCGCAGCGGTCCAGCAACAGTATAAACAAACCTGTTTCGAATGCTGCCGACTCGCCTCGTCCCTCCCCGTAACCCCCGGCCGTCCCTCCCTTTATCCTCGCTCAATCTGTGCACGATAAAATGTAGCTGGAGTTCGGTTTAACGTGTAAAACGGCAATTATCGTGCACCTCGACTCGTGTTGGTCCGGAATCAATTCCTATTTCCACCATCGTCCCCGTGTGTACGCTCGAAACCTCTCTCTCTCGGTCCCGCTATTGTTCCTCCCCGTTTCTCTCCCGTCCCCAATTCGAGGGCTGAATGGAATCGGCGACACACCACCGGATTTGTTCCTCGCGAAACATTCCTTCCCCTTCCAAATTCTGGCCCCGGATTTTATTTTTCCCTGGCTTTGTTTCATAAGGTGAATAAATGTTATACAAATTCCGCTCATCGCTGTTTATGCATTTGCGACACTAAAAGAAAACAAATAGGGCAGATGATAGTGGATGGAGAGACTTTTAACAGTATCCAGCGATTGGTTCAAGACGGTTTTCATTCCTTATGTTTATATTCGATGATGAGGTTCGAGTTGTGCTATCGCTCTAAAACGTATTAAATCAATTTAATTTGAGACATTCAATTCAAATTGAATAAATTATTATGATTTCTTTCAAATAAAAATTTGTACGCGTATAGAAAACAGTTATGATGGTTTCCCATACATTTCCTCCAATGTTATCAGCGTTTGAATAAATAAATATCCACATAAGGAATTCTTATGGCGACAATAAAAATTGAACACTGTCTCTAGAACGTCAGTATACAAGATGAATTATATGGGCGTCAATTTTCTATTTTTTCCTTAATATTCCGCTTGTGATACATATTGACATTAATTACGAGCTTCTTTACGAGATCTCGTTCCTCATGTGCACACCTACCACCATAGAAGGTTAGAACAGCGTCCTATAAACACTATGTATATTCTCTGCAGTTGAGCAATAAGATTGAAAAATAGAAATGTATCCAAAGGCATATGAAAAATGAGATACGTGTAACTCAATATGAAAGTCAATATAATGTGAAAGTCATATCTTCGGGTGATGATGGTGGTACAGCTTTCAATAGGTAGTCTGTAAATAATTGTTATTACATGCCAAATTTTTGTCGCTATCATAATGACCCTTCAACACGTGCTAAAATTTAATTTTAACTGTTCAAACATTATGAAACTTTCCATGCATGAAAAATACTTCGTGATTTACCCTATGAATGTTGTCACGGTGAGACAATTTTTCAACGCATATTTAACTGTCAAAATTAACGCCTATTGATAATATCAGTTGTTTAAAACAGTCATAGAATATGTAGGTACTTTATAAATGCTACATGTTTACCGATTTCAAACTAAACGTGAATCATAGAATAACTGCAGCGAGTAACTTGCCATTCGAAGAATAATTTAAATATTATAGGATGAGAGTGTGTAAACTTTGGTTTTAAATCTTGGCATTTTTTTTTACAGTTAATGATGGAAAAAAGTCAAAAAAAAGTAAAAATTCAATTCCCGATCCAATGTTGAAAAAATCCCATTTCTCACTCAATTTTCTCATTGAATAATTTTTGTCTAAATAGCAAAGTATTCAGGAAATATCATAAATAATGACACAGCGGACATTCATTTAATTTGAAAAACTGCTATATCGAAAGTTATTCCACTCATTTTAAGTCTATGTATCCAATAAATAAATGTTAAAAAAGGTTACAAATAAATGAATCAAACATAGTAAGTGCGTTTTCAGGACGTTTTACGGTGTCACACTATTGAACATTTCTGTTTAATTTATTTTTTCACATATTGTACGATGCATTATTTACTATTTCATAACAATTTTATTAATCAAAGAATGAACGATAACTATTGTAAAGTTGTTATCATTTATTCTAGTCCTGGATTTATAGAAGCTAAAACACGAATTTAAAATTAGAATAATGGTACGTTGATCGTTCATGAAATTGAGAGAATCGCCTGTCAATTAACCAAATTTAACATTACTTACCCGAACACCCCCACAGCCACAGCAGCTTCCCTAAGTGCTCTTTCGTGGTCCATCTCAACCAGCGCCTCTGGGCGGATGGTTGCCGTATTCCGGGGTTGTCTCTCATTCTGCACAGCTGCGTTTGAAAACAGATAAAGATTGTATGTTTATCACGAATTAAATTTTGAAAACAACATCGTAAAGTTGGATTAACTCGCGAACGTATTGAATTGGTGTACAGATATTCTTGGAACATAAATCAAATTCTCTTTGACTAGACGCACCAAAATTTTCGGTTAAAATTTTAGAGAAAGAAAATATAATGCTTGAATTTCTTGCATCAATATTCGAGTCAACCGTCAATCCCGATTCATGTCTTCCGAGAAAGGAATGAGCAGTTTTTTCGGGAAAAAAATACGTTGCAGTGTATCAATTTAAGAATTTACATACCAGCGGTTTCCTGGACAAAGTCATGTTATGCGAATAGGTGGTCGTCTTTGATGGCCCACATTGAGCAAGTAAACCTAAACAAAATCCTAAACAATAATTTTGCCATAGTTAAAAAAAATGGAACTCACCCAATATATTGAGCTCACGGTGGTACTGAAGTACTAACGACAAAGACAAGCTTCATGAGAGATTCCGTCAGGCTGTTAGCACTGATTCATAATCAACAATAAACATTAAGAACATATTAAAAATAACACTTTAAATAGAGGCAATAATTATTACTTGTAATTTATCTGGAAATTTTGCACAGATAGAGGTAACTCTAATTTATAATATACTATACCTAATGTGTAAAAGAGAAAATGAATCGTTGAATGACAACCTTTCCTCTCTAAGATCAAAATTTTGTCTTTAATGAGAAGGCGAAAGAGGTAGTTTTAACGCTCAATCCTTATCGCATGTGTGAAATAAATAAATACATTTACCGGATTACACTATGAAACACTCTTCAAGTGCCATTTGTCCGAGTGTCATTTTTGCGATGTACCTACTTACAGTACAATGGCCATAAGCACATTGCTGACATTCGTACTTTCGACCTTCTGATCATTGTATCTCAGAAATAGTTGCAGAAGGTATTAATTACTGCAATGAATGTAATGTGGGAGAACAGGATGGCGCGGTGGCTAACATACAGGCTTCCCACCGAGATACCCCGGATTCAAATCCTGGAGACAACAAATATTTTTCAGTGGTAACCTGATCCCAACTTGAGGTGCTTTGTGGAGAGCACTTTGAGTGAGTACGACGTCCGTCGGATGGGACGTTAAATTGCGGCCCCTTTGGCGCCTTTCGTCAAGAGCAGGCTAATGTTGATGCCGGATTTCTTTACACCCTTCCTTGCCCATCCATCCCTAATGGAGCATATGACCTTAGCTGTCGGTCGGTATTTTCCATAAACCTACTACTATAAATGCTATGAGATTTCTGCCACAAAAGGGACTGAAGTGTCACATTATTTATTAAATGTTCATAAAGCTTAGCATTTTCAGGCTTAACGATTTCCGAATTGGCTGATAAATCTACTGAAGAATTAACTCCAAGTTCGAATTATTTTAAGCAGCCGTATTCTTGATTTCTTTTGTTCCCTGGGCTTAACCGTGAATTTCATAGAATATTATTTCGAATCAATCGCCATCTGCCCTACGGGTGCTATCTTGTACATTAAATTTAATGGTAGACCTTTTGGTAAAAGGAATTTTACAGGGATGGAAAAATAATTTTTATTTTCAACTTTACAATTGCTTTAAATATACTATATTAAATAAAAAAGTAGCTAAAAGAATGTAATATCTTGAAAGCTTAAGGTAGTGGTATTTAGAAATATTCTATCACACAAATGGAAGTGGGAATTCAGTGTTGATTCTACGTATATCAATAATTGGGAATATAAATTATTCAAAAAATAATATTTCGTTTCAATTTTAACTCACATGTTTAGAATGTCATCAGTACATTAAAGTTTCCCCATAAGAAAAATTTTTAAAGAGACTATAGACTATGAGTATCCTAACCAGTATAAAAAGCTCCCAGATTCAGGCTTGTAGTAAACATTAGTTACAGTTATTTTAATAACGGATTTCATAGTGTAAAAATCATTTATCTAAACATCTATTTTACATTTTGCCTATTTGAAATTCTCACGTTTGTGTGCGTATTATAGAGTGACTCCGCCTAATTTGCTGTGCGGCATTTCCTGCAGTTCAGACTCTGGATGACATTTAAAGGACATGTTAGAATAAAAAAAGTCTTAAAAAGAGCGAAGAGCATTTTGTATCCCAATAGTAATATAAGTAAGTAATACCAATGGGAAAATAAATAAATTAAGAATTACCTACCAATAGTCAGTCAGTAATAGTAGTAGTTCAGAACACAAATTTAAAATTATTTAGCGTAATCAAGGTTCAAAAAACTGCGGGAGATGCCGCGATAGTAACTTTTACTGGAGTCATCCGCTAATATGCATTGAAATGCCGAAATTGTCAAATTTTAAAAATAACCCCTTATTTAAATGGTTGGAGTACTCGGACGGACATCGAGGGATTTGGGTTCGAGTCCCGGTCAGGGGGAATGGTATTTTTGTTTTGAAATTTCTGTATTTAAAGAAAGGTTCGTTAAAAGTGTCGAAAATTAAATTTGAAGTAGGAAATAGAGTGAACGCCAGGGGAAAATAGCACTTTTTTAACCTACCTCATTAATTTTTTCTCTTTTATGTCATCTGTCTTTTTATTTCTTGGAAGAATGTTCCCATTCCCATTTAACCAAAATTAGAGGTCATTTTTAGCATCAACTATCTTCCTCTAGAAATCTTTCCTTCGCTAGTTTCCTTCCTCACATTTTCATCTTGAAAAGAAATCCTGCTTAAATGTACGCTCGGACACCACCCACTATTTTCTATTACATGTTGAGTTAGTTGGCCATCGTTCTTGTATTTCTCCCTCTTTATGAACACATCTCCATTTTCCATTACAGATGTCCAATTTATCAATAAGTACTTATGTACAGTTTTAGTCTATGGTCAATAATATAGAAATACTTGTAACAAAAATTTAATTGTAAACTGTATTTTTCATAAGTTGTATCTGGTAATGGAAAGGTGTAGGCCGCCATCATTTCCTATTTCCGGGCGCGAGTTCCCGACCACAAACCTCGGAAGCACTGCCGACAATGTTTACGTTTCCCGCAAACCAGTGTTTTACTCTGGTTCGACGGAGGGCGTGGACAGATAAAAAAGATGGGATTTTGGTTTGATGCTTCGTGGAAAGGAATGCGCGAGGAAGACTCGCCGCACATCTAAATCTGTTTCGGTGGAAAAGGACCTCAAAAGAACATAGTGAGAGGCAATGCCTTCGGACGGGAATATTGGAGGCGAATTCTCCGAAGATAGCGGGCAAAAACGGCGATGAACTTGAATGCGGGACATATTCGGTCCATGACGGGGCAAAGGAGGGACAATCGATGCAGGCGGGATGAAATAAAAACAAAGCCCTTCCCACAAAACACTTCCACCCCGCCCGCCGTCCTCATACCCCTTCACTCCCGTCCACTCCTGCCGCGTTGTTGTTTACGTATTCCCACCATGCAGACGAGCGAGGAGCGGCGCACAATGGAAGGGATGATATCCTTCGGAGTATCCCGTTTGTTTTGGTCCGACCGAGAGTACCAATCCGGCCTTCAATCTCTACAAACACGGAAATGGTCCCGACCTAATCTCATCGCGTCCGCGGCAAAACTCCGCGGGTTCCCGTCCCCCTCCCCTTCCAACACACCCATACTAACACACGCGGACAAACTCCGCCCGCCCTTGCGTCCGTCCGACCCCTTTCCATAACTCCACAGCATCACCAATATTCTCTTTCCCACCCTCCCCGCGTCGCCCTCCCCTTACTTACCAAATTCTCACCCTTGCTCTGCCGCGGGCAGGGCGGTGGAGGCCATTTCAGCACCCGGCTTCGTTTGACCGAGGGTGAGTAGGGGAACGGGGGATAGAGGAGTGCCGCAGTCTTTCCATCAAAATTTATTTTGGCATCGGACGCTTCCCTGTTCACACAAGGGCTTTCAATCCTCCCCTCCCCCTCGCTCAACCCAATTGCCCGCGACCACGACTCCCAGATCCAAAATTCCCCATAATTTTTTTCAGGGAGGAAGGGTTTGGATTAATATTTGGGTTCCATTCCCCCTCTCCTTTGCGGGTTCACCGACGACCTCTGGCAACGCAGCGCGTTTAAAGGAGGGCCGTCTCCTCCGACTGAGAATGAACACAATGGATACCTGGCCTAGGGTACCGCGTCGGTTCCCTAGGCCAGGGTACCATGTCTCCTCTTCAGCCTTTATCTAGCCTTTTCCATCGCGATAATCTCGTCATTTCTCATGAGACTGACAAACAGAGTTAAGAAAGACCAGGTATCAGAGCAGATACCCGAATCCGACAGTCTTGGCGAGATAGCGATAACCGCCAAGTTATCCAGGCCATATAACATCATAAACGATTCCGGAGAAATAGAGAGAAACGGCAACATTTCATAAGTGCGACATCACTTCACAAGACTTCGAATATGTTTCAGATGACATTTAAAACCATTAAACTCTATCATAACTGAGTTTTATACATGTAATTCCACGAGTTCCAGACCCATCCTCACCGCTCAGATCTCAGCGAGATAGGTTCGGGCAAGGAGAGGCAAAACATTAAAATGAACCTACTTCCAGCTATGAGTTCGACCTTCATGGATCGTGCGGCTATGTGCAAGACGTTTGCGTAGGTACGTCACGCCCGGTCATGACATGTCTCGGCCATTTATACAGATCGTTTTCATGTAGTAGTTTATGCGATTTCGGTTATGGAATGGCAGGTTATGAACGGGACCGATACCCAAACCCATCCTACTTCCCCCAGCCCGCCCCACTCCCCCCTCCCCCCAGTGTGTCCCGAGCTCGCGTGAGCGGAGTCCTACCGTGCGTTTGACAGATATTACATACATGTATGCGGTGGTTGCGGAGAAACAGACAGGTGGCAGCAGAAGCAGCGTCAGTCTCACTGGAGCGAAATGTGCTCCGCGACATAAACGCTGTCGATGTTTCGATTATTCCGGCTACGACTGATACTCGTCTTCTTTTTCTTTCCCTAGTTCTTCCTCCCCAGCGCTTCTTCCATCCTCCCTCCCTCCTCCTCTCCGCCACCTGTTCTCTCATCCGGGAATTTCCGAGGACGCGGGGTGCAAAGCGGGCGACAATGGGGTATCAGCATGCAAGAAGACAGCATGTGGGTAAATAACAAGGAGTAGTGAGCCGGTTGTCATTTCACTTTTCACGATCACCGAATGTCGCTCTGTTCATAATAGGCCCCTTTCGGAGTTTATTTTTGGGACAAGCCCAGAAGTTCTGCGTAAATTACGTTACCAAATTCTTTTTGATCAAAGTACAATCAATCTAAGGATTCAATTGGAATGCTTGCGATGATGAGATGAGAGTAGGAATGGGGAAGGGCACAATCATTTCCCGGTTCGTTTCCCGTTTTAATATTTTCCAGTTTGAGTGACACTGACATCACGTCAGTTTCCACTGAGCCATGAATAAGACCCGCCGTTATAAGCTCCGAGCTTTTATTTCCGTGTCCATAACTGTCCAAACCAGCCATCACAAGTGGTATCAATAAGTTTTCATCATGAAATGTTGTAACAGTCGACGGTTCACCCATAAGTACTAAATTTAGTTATCGTTTAATAAGCTACATTATTTTAGAAATCTCGTTTTGAATATGTCATTTAAATATGCATAAGTATATCCCGAGTTAAGATAACTGATCATTAGATACATCCTTCATACAATTTCTTATAAGATGTTTTCTCGATCTTGTTTTTCTCCCCGCCAGAATAGTGAAAAGACCCCCTCTTGTAATAGGCTGGGGAGCTAAATTCTCAAAGAGATTAAACATATATCAGGAGGAGAAAATCCATTTTTTATCACCATAGTTTTTCCTACAGGCCCAAATAAAGTCTCAGGTAGGTTCGGGTTACATGCATTTGTCGTGACATTTTGTTGGATTTTTTCTTTATCCCTCCACCTCAAACAAATTTTTCTTAACTTAAAAAGTATCCCTGCCTTTGTGGAAACGATATTAATGATCACAAAATAAACCCGATATAATTACGTGTCTCTGCATTTCCGGGTTCTGCATCAGCGTTGGTCTTCTCGTGGTCCTGCAAAATGTCTCGGCACCTACCAAACTTTGAATTTTTCGGAGATTGTACTTTATTTACAGCTAAATACTCTGATAAATTATTTATCTCGTAATTCAGCATATAAATGCCATAAAGAATAATTTATCGTTACAGATAAGCATTGCTCACCAAACTCTCTTTCTCATTTCCGCTTAAAAAGCTGGAAACATTGAAATACTAAAAAAAACCACTGACCCATTACAGACGATTATCAATACAAACCCATTATAAATAAATATTATTGTATGATTATACATTACATTATTGTGACCTCTTCTAATATGATATAAATAAATAAACCTCGAGTAATCCAGTTCAACGCAATACGCAGTGAGAGAAAAAATAATTATCACTATTTAATTACGAGCGGTGAACATATTTTACAGTTTCACCCAAGCAAGCCAAAGAAAAATTTGAGGAAGCCGTGAACATATTTTTTAACAAGTTTCACCCAAGCAAGCCAAAGAAAAATTTGAGGAAGCCGTGAGTATTATATGTACCTGCCACGACCAACCTGTCAGTGTATAACGTAGGGTCCACATAAGCGGCCTGGTTTCCTCAGGGCACAGGTTTACACAAGAGCCATCAGGTCCAAAGCGATACACGATCTCACGTGAGCTAAAAAGTGTAAACACAATTGGGCTGCATAGTCTTTGCGTCAGGAGATATAATGCATTTCCCATAGAAACTCAGACTCATACTCGTAGAAAGCATATACTGTTATGCAAAAAGAGTGCCTTGCAATTTAAATTTCCGGTGCCGTAGTCCGCCCAATGGGTGGAGCTTTTGTTTACTGACCGGAGAAGTACGAGTTCAATTCTCGGGCGATGCTTTTGAGCCATCCTCTCTGATTGCCGGATAACTAGAACTCCGTGTGAAACTGAATGGTGGCACAAGAAGGAAGCCGGTCACCATATAATCAAGTTTGAATTTCACGCTACTTTATGGTTTTTTTTTCTTCCGATATACGTGTATATGGCGGTCGGTGTGCTCCTGGGATTCCGATAAGCCACCCTTGGCTTGTGAACATGTTTCTCTGTGGCCAAAATCCAAGAATTAACACAAACATCTTCCTCAAGGTGGGGTTCGAAGCCACGACAGATGGTTAAAAAAATTCGGGTCTTACATCGGAGGAGTTATAAATGTTAATATAGGACGATGGAAAACTGATTTTGGGCGCATATTGATCTTTCTCGTAGAAAATTGTATAAAATAATTGCCATCCATTTATAATATTGTTTCCCATTAGAAACGATATTGATAAATTCATTTGGAATCAAATGTTAAACACAAGTATGGCAGCATACGGGCAGCACCAGTAAAAATGTACTTGGCGGATAATTTGTTCCAGCAAAAATAAATGCATGAACACCAAAGTGTGAGGAGAATCACAAAGTAGGCCCAATTTTCAAAAACTCCGTCCTCGTAAATCGTTGTGAAACCATTATCGAAAAGGAAATGAAGAAGGTTATTTTTCTGTCCCTCGCCTCAAGAAAAACGCTCGCCCCCTGAAAAGTAACAGAAGGGGAACAAGAGTAGAGGGTTAGTTCCTTTTTCCGCCAACCCTCCACCCCTCTCTCCCCGTACCTCACTCCCACAACAAATGCTCTCTCCACCTTATCAAATTCTTCTTCCTCAACTCCTTCCCCTTCTCGCTCCCCTTCCCCATCTTCAACCACCCTCCCTCAATTTGACTGGCATTTTCTTCCCGTCCTCCCCACATGGGGCCAATGGCGTGGAAGGCCGTTCCCGTGGCGCGCGGGTAAATATAAGCCTTTGTCCAACAGCACGCGAGCTAAAGTCTGTTGTGTGCGCCGAAACGTCACGGGCAGGCAAAAGCCATTTCCAACCCACGGAGGCAGGTGCGTCGCCGACAGCAGCGACGGCGGTGAGGGGAAGGCAGAATCAACTCAACGGAACAGGAGCTAAACAATGGGGTAATTGGGAGAGTGGGGAGGGAAGGGAGAGGTGGGGATGGCGGAGGAGGGAAGGTGGTTGGGGTGAGAGTGAGTTCTCTGAGGCTGAGGATGGGGATCGCGGAGGCGAGAGAGGGAATTCAGAGGTACGGCGGCGGGATCCGGTGAGGAGCAGAGGGAGGTGGAACGGGAGGGAGGATCGAGAACGGGGGAACGGGGACAGGAGCGGAAGAAGAGAGGGAGGAGGTAGGAAAACAGACGGGCGTGTCCGGGGACAGGTTGACCCTCGCCAAAGTCCTTCGGATGGCTGGCACACGAGAGGAAGAGGAGGCGGGAGGGTACAATGCCTTACGCTGCGTCGTAATTAGTAATCAAAACGTCGTAATCAAACGGACGATATGCAGTCCGAAATTAGAATTGTCATAAGGGTTGGCAGGTAGGCATGGGGGTAGGAGGTGGTTAGACGCAACTAACAGACATGGTAGGAGGGGAGAGGCAGAGGAACGTTTTATCTCGCCTCTACCCGTTTCCCGGTTCTGACCGAGAATGGCATGTTTTGTTCACGACGTGCTTGGAGGAAAATTATTTTATCACGCGGGTCCTAATGCACTGTGGGATTATACTGGATCTGACTTCGTGGAGCGATATACGTAAATGGATGCATTGAGGAACTGACTACGAATCGCGCTGAGAAGTTGGAGAATAATTGGAGAGGATTTGGGCGTATGTCGGTGAAGTCACCCCGTGGGAATTGACAAAATATTGTTTCTTCAAAAAGAGGTCATGGAGTCTATAGTTGCCACGTAGAAGTGATTCCTGTTGAAGAATTAATATTACCGCTTACCCGAAGAAAACAAGTGAAGTATATCCTGCATTATCGGGAATAACGAAAGAATAAACAAAGGGTTGTTAGTCGGCTCTACCCAGCTATTTATAATTTTTGGCTATGTATATGGATACAATCATCCCATTCCGAGACTTAATTCCCTCTCCCAAACAGAAAATCAGACATTCTGAAATACGTAAATCCTTTTAACCACATTGAAATAGAACCTTCCACATATCCTACCATTGTTAATTTTGAGAAACAAAAATATTTTCCCTCATTAATAATTTCTGTTTTTTAATTAAAATGAAATATTCTTAATCCAGCGTAATTATATTTTTTACTATTGATAGCTCTATTATAATATTTAATAAATGAATTAGTCATAAATAAATTAACATAGTCGTACGAAAAAAATTGACTTGACGTAATTTAGTTAGAAATAGTAAAGCATAATTGGCATGCTTAAAATGTACGGTCAACTTCTCCTTGAAAGTTAGAACTAAGATATTCTTAGTAAAGTTGGCATAAATTTTAGTCTCGCAAATTTATATCAGTTTATTACTGGCCTTAGCTATGGAGGGGTAAAATATGTTTGTTGCTGATTCAGAAAGAATACGAAGAGGTGATCAAATTTAATTAATCCTACGTCAAATAAGATATATTTCACATAAAACATCAAATGCTTAACACTCTGAGCATGCAAAAGCATCAATGAATACCGAAAAATGTTACCTGACGGCCGATTTTGATTCTAGTGCAAGAAAGTCAAGATTATTCATATAGTTAGTCTAATTGGTCGGTGCAAAGTTTGAAATGTCTCGTGAACTCGAATTTGTTTATAGAAAATTGAAATATCAACGTTTCATGAAGACTTCTCTTGACGATACACTTCGAGGTCTAAGAAAAATTTTTTAAACGTTTAAGCTCAATCATAGATAAAAGTCGCAGCTCCGAACCATCGCTTATTCTACACTCCATCACTCTTTAGAACTCATTGGGGTAGAGGCATTTTGGCCACGAAGTATTTTTTCCGCCTACCAAGTTTCCTATTCTTTATTCACGGTTACCTTACATTTTTTCGTATTTCTCTCCATCTATCGGCCGTTGAGTGATTTTTCAACCTAGTGAAGTTGATTGAATAAAAAATAAGTAGCACTTGTATTATAAAAGATGGATCCATGATGAAACAAGACGTATCTAGGATGGTATCTTCACAGTATTTGATTCTTTCGATTATTTACATCAGTTATTTATTTTTTCGTCTACCTAGATGCACGTCAGCAAATATTTCTCATGTTTACAAAATGTCTTTGATGGAAGGCTGCACTTTGAACACACCTTACTCGTCTAAATGCCCTTTGAAACAATTCAACTTTGGAATTACGGGGATAAATAATTAAATTGCCCGCACCAGTCCAAAGACAGTTTCTAAAGAAAACTCCTCACCATAACTGAATATTGAATCGTGCAAGACTACCGCCTAATGACTCTAATGTGGTAAAAGTTCGTTGGTCAGGGCATATTTCTATCTATAAAAACTTGAGTTACATCAACAAGGACTTTTTTCTGTGGTCGTCCTGTCTTTCTGGAGATTCAGACGCATTGGTGAAGTCTACACTCGTCGACACTTTCCCATCAAGTCGAATGTGAAGCATATAGATGACCCATAGATTACAATTTTGTTGGTATGTCAGTAACTTTTTCGTTCAACATTATACAAAAGCGATTGATATGAGCAAAAGTGTGTTCCTTCATTGCCTAACATACAATGGATTAAATGAATTAAAAGCACCGATTAAAAAGTATTTGTAAAAAAATAAACGCGCAGAAAAAATTAATACAGAATCTAAACTAAATATGCACTGTCAAACATTGACTTTATTTCAATTTTTAGCTTTAGATTTGTTTTTCCCAATGCTGCTGAACCCGCGTACAACCACCGGTAGGTATTTGGACGAAGCATTTTCTTCATTGCTACTGATATAAACTAGTTCCGCTAAAGCTACAGCTAATAATGTATAAATGGGGGAATGCACGGCTAATTATAATAAGAAACCGTTGCTGCTGGTAGAATGAAGCATCCCAACCCACTTCTCAGCATTGCTTTAGGTATTGGTAACCATCACATCGGGCCACGCGGTGATGAGCAGTCGGCGAGCGCTTCCCTACGCCTCCCTCAATGCGTGACCACCACTGTCATCACCTCTCTAATGGATATTAAATCAATTCCCACACAAACGTTCAACAACATTTCAAAATTTAAACAGTATTTCTTCCACTAGAGACGATAAATTAATCTGGGGAATGAAAGCTTTTTTCATTATCTGGGACTTTTCGTGTTCTTCACACAAATTATGAATATTTTCAGTGTGGCGTCCAATTTTCAGTGACATCTTCATCCTTTAAAAATCCTAGTTCCTATTTGTTGCCTGATTGACTTGGGAAAAAAGGTCTTTGCGTCCGTTCCACCGTACTCTATCGGAGATGGTTTCCTGAATCGCCAGCTCGCGTGGTTAGCGTAGGACCTAGGCACCCTTTCAGTATTGTATCATAACAACTATAACAATAAAACTTATTGAAATCTTGATAAAAGATTAAATAATCACCTGCTTTTATATTTGGAAAGTCTCCATTATATATTTTAAATTATGTATCTATTTTTTTATAAACATGTAGTCAAGATATTTACGGAATGTGTGAAGTCTTTCCTGAACATTTCAATTAAAGGCGTACAAATTTTCTGACTTTAAAATTTGTCGTAGTTTTATGTCTCGTCACACGCAGTAACCTTGAATTGAACCTAACTGATGCAGGTTATGAGTGGAAGAATCCAAGCGTGTTCAAACCGACTGAGTTAACGTCAAATTTTTGCTACATTGGATTGAACGTGACCGAGAAAATTTACAATCAAAAGAATCATTCGACATTTTCCGATCATGCACGTCAATAACAGTTGCATACATTTGGTGCGGTTTTCAGATATCTGAGAGTACGGGATGTTCCTCACTGGGTTTGATCATTGAGAGCACGATTGGGAGTCTGATTACAGACTAAACCTGTCTTGAATTTGGAATATTAAAAAAATCCTAAGAAACATCGCCATGCTCTCATTGCTGCTCCTTCAATTTGGTGTTACATCATGAATGAACTAGAGGACAAGTAAACTTAGGGCACTCTCAAGAACCCTTCAATTTCTATTTTCAATGCAATTATCAGGATACTTACGGGTCTTATTTTTAGCAAAGCTGTCGTTAATTCCACGTTATGGGCATCTTCAATTATATTCACATTGGTCGACTAACGAGTCTCCCTTTGAGAAAGGAATATTTTCACTGGTACACCGATCATTGTATAACTTTCGCGTATAGAGAATTCCACCGACTAATAATGTAATGATTCCATCAAATAAAGTTGAAAATAGGACTAGTCTCCAATGGATAAAATAATTGGAATCTTGCTCTGATACAACTCGGTGGAAACCACCTGAATATTTTTCTCCATAATAAAATAAGAGACGGGATTCTAATGATACAGAGCAACTCCTGCCGTTACCAGAAACGAGAACGGGGTCCGAAAAGCTGACACACTTTGAACCAATCTGATCCCCATGGGAACATTTAAAATCGTGCGCGAGCATTAATGGGCATGAGGTGCATAAAACGATCATGAAGACCGCCCAAAGCCAACTTAACGGAGTCATTTTCAATCTCGTTGACAACCGGAGTAAGTGAGACCCTCAACTCTTGAAAACACGAACGCACACCTCTTGGCGGAGAACGAGATCCTCGAGCCTTAGGGATGGTCACGCCGCGGAGGAGCAGATAGATATATCACTCGCTCGCCCAGGAGGAGGCGTATTCAAATGGGTGCGCACGCCCTTACGTGGAGCGGAGTCTCGTGGGGTGCGCGAGGAAAAAAGAAATTGGAAAAGTTTTTGAAGAAACCCAATCGACAGTTAACGTTCAAAAGCGTGCGTCCGGAGCCACGTGGCCACCATTACTCCCCTCCACCCTACCTAAAACCCTTCTCCGTCAAGCAGAGAGAGGGGTTACACCCCCCCACGCACATACACACACACACACACACACCTTCTCGGAAAGAATGGGTTCATCCTTCGAGCGCACCCACCCGCCGTCGCCGCGTGCCGTCCCACTCGTCGCTCCCCTCCCTCCCCTCGAAATCTGCATAGCGTCCAGCCCGCCCGTGCGTGCAGTGTTTGCGGCGTGTGCGTGCGTGTGCGAAGAAAGACGATGTGGAATAATTATAAAGGCAGCGAGATCCCTTCCCCGCCGCCTTATAACACCCGTCGCATCTCCCCCTTCTTTTGTCTCTTTCTCTTTTCTCCCATTCTCAGACGCGTCCCGATCGGGAGGCGGCGGTGGCTCCCTCACCGATTGGCGCGTGAAGAGGCTTATAAATTTCTCTCTCGACTCTGAATGCTGAGTGAAAAACCAATATCTCCCTCTCGAGACCATCTTTTTTTTAAATCATCGTTATTTTTTCCCCCTTTTCTTTTCGTTTTTTCTTCACCACCGCGTTCCCAATCCCCAGCGCGAGCGTGGTCCATCGCGGGTATTCGCCTCACCCGACCATTTGCTCTCCCCCGGATAAGTCCCTCACCCTTTATCTTCCTTCTCCTCCCTCTCCGTTCCATCCCTCTCCCCACTCTCCTCTCTCCATCCCTCCATTCATTCTCTGCCTCATCCCTCTTCCCACGGCGATGTCAGGCGGCAGAGAAGGGCCGGGGAGACGACGGAGACTTGCGGCCGACGAAGCTCGTTTGGTTGTCGGCCTGCCGACGGGTGTGCTCCGGAGTTTAAAATTCCGGGCTTAATTTGCCCGCGGTCTTTGGAAGATGGCGCGGCGTACGGGCGGAATAAAACGCTGCTGTGATTTTCTCTGCAGGCGAACGGTAAGCACGTGTTTTAATATCCCCAAACCATTATGCTCCCCTCCTTCTTTGTCAGGCCACCACCTTGTTTTAAGCACTTAAGCGTGACACGCTGACGGTAAGTGTTTGATGTCTTCTTCAAAATAACCTTTGGCTCACAAGCACGTAAACTTAGTTCATAATGAAGTACGTTTATATAAAATTCATATAAGGGATGCACAAGTAAACTTAGTGCAATTATTTCCTGCATATTGCACAAACCACTATGGTACATATTTGAATAGAAGTATGCATAGATAGTCATATCGAATACTTGAATGAGGTTTATACTCTCCAAATTTCAGATGCCCGTATTTTGTCTCTTTTAATTATACTTTTTACGAGATAAATTCTAGTATCAGAGGAAATTCTACGAAAAACAGGCGATAATTAAGCCATAAACTTTTGATGTGCAAAATCTACTCGTCCACATCTGTCTACTCTTTTGACCCGCGAGCGTGTATAAAACATTCAACAGAATTCTATGGAGTATTTAAATAAAAGTAACAAACTTTAAAACACAGTAACAAAAATTAAAACACATCTGATAGGCGATGAACGTTTGTTCATAATTCCCAGTGGTTGGGTGTAGTCTTTTCTCTCAAGTCGACAGCCAGGACGCACTTTCCTTATTTACGTATCACCGCATAGACGTTACCAATGAATTTGCATTTATTCTATCCGCTCCAGAAAAGTACTTATAAATATACCAAATTCCATTTATGAATACCTATCTATTTTTAAATACCGCAAAGATTTTATGACTCCATTGGGGGAATTGCTACACCTTCTCCTATTTTAAATCTTGATGACATCTGCAATGTCATCAAGCTCTAAACTAGCCTGTTTCAAACTAAAAAAATCTGGAAAGCTTAATAGGTGGAAATAAATTAAATTCGATCAATTATGATCAGAAAACATTTCGCCTTAAACCTTCCGTATGCAAATTCCAACAAGACGAAGCTCGTTTCGCGTAACGCCACTTAAAGCGAAACACTTATTGTTAGCGAATATTAACGAGTCCAACTCAAAAATTCTTACTCCACTCCGAGGCAAAATATTTCCCAACCGTTATCCTGCCACCATGCATCCGAGCCCGACTTTTTGGGTTTTTTCTTAATCCCATTATTCTAACAATATAGTCTTTGTTTATGCCTAACTAACCTCTCTGACATCCTCATACGTGCTCCAAAATGTCTTCATCTTCTCTTCTGAAGAACAAATATTTCCTGCAACGATCGAAAAAGTGCCAAACTCATGCATATTTATCCTCACCTAGTTCCTCCAACGCCTCCTTCCAAGAAGTTTTTATTTTTTCCGATTTTCATTTATACGTCTTTGTCCAACAACATTAGAAAATTTTCCCGTTCACAACCATTATTAGCACGTATCGTTAATACAGGTATTATTCTGTATTATTCTCCGATGTTTCTCCCTTCTCCTTTGTATTCCTCCTTTCAAACTTCCTTCCGATTGTTTTACTCGACCGTCGGTATTAGTTTGACACCATTATTCACTGTTAGCCCCTCGCCATCGTTTAGTAATTTTACGTTCCCGCTAGGTGATCTCCTTAATCAATTAATTTGGTCTCGAATATAGTATTAAATGTACAACTACTGAAACTATTTTGATCACAATTCGTTAAACATAATTTCTGTTACGCACAAAAAAGTCTTATGACTGTTGACAGAAATCTTAAATTTATCTTTCATAGAGAATAAACAAATCGTAAACATATACTTAAGAAAAATTGCATAACTTTTCACAATTAGCGTTAATATTTTATCATGTAACTCTAGAAACCGTGGATATTTTAATATACGCTCGAAGAACAATTATGCTCTCTGGTTCGTTTCAGTACTCTCATACAAATAGTTTTATGTTATGTTACTCCGAAAGGTGAAAAACAGCTATAATTCTCCAGGACTCGCTGGAAGTAAACCGAATAGTTACTGGAACAGAAATTTTCAGTGGAAATGCATCCTTAGAGAGCATGCCACGTTGAAGTTAATCCATGTTCATTAGAAAAGTTTCCTTAACGTTGGAGTTAATGTTAACTTAACGTTAACTCCACGACTGCATTTTGTGGAGCACACCTAAAGAACAGTTAATGAATATTAACTTATTACTAAGATTTCTCAGCATCCGCGACTCCTTTTTTTATTTTTCTTAATTAAATATTAAACGCATTTTATTCGTTAATATTTCATTACATCTTCATCCTCACTATTCTTCATCGCTCATCCCCCATCTCCTCCCTCTACCAGCCCATTTCTCATTATTTTTCACGTAATTTGACAACGGTCATGCCCACGCACATCATCTTCCACCCACTTCTACATTCTAAGTATATCTTCTTTATCTCTATCCTCCTCCTGCGCATCCACCTTGAAGAACGTCTTCTCATTTCTTTTTCCTCGCCACACTCCCGCCCGCCCCTTCACTATCCCACTCATCCATCATTCACCCCTCTCTTCTTAACTGAGTCCCTTACCAGCCAGCTCCCTTTTACCTTAATAGCGACGACCCCAAAAAGGATACTCGCTCGTGCAGAATCAAAAAAATGGAAAACAAACTTAAAATGAATCATCGTATTTCCACATTTTTTTCTTCCTTTATGCCTCCGGCCAAATTCGCTCACTCCACCTTCTCATTTTTCGATTCTTTTGATCATCTAATGTTTCTCCTTTTGATGAAGGCCGTCCCCTCCGAATCCGCTTATTATTTCCCCCCACATCTCGGCTCCTGTCTTTTATTTTCGCATTTTTCCACCGCGGACCCAGCGTCATTACATTTTGCAAAATCATCGATGCTTTTGGAAATGAAGAAATATTTTTAAAAAGAGTATTTTGAAAATATAATGATCTCTATGAAGACTTTTATTAATACTAAACAGTATCATTTGTAGTTGAAATTTATATAGATTCCTGTTTGTAAATTTTTAATGCTTTCTAATACCTTACAAGTAATTTTAGACTAATACTTTTGGGACTTATTACAATAATATTCAAAGTAAGAAAATACATGCAGCTCCTTAAGAGAACATTCGTTGTTTAGGAGAGAAATATTTGAAGCAACACAGAGTATATACATTTCAGAAAGTATAGCTGCATTTACAAGGAAAAATTATTTTTACCCCCTTACAATTAGAAACAAAAAAATAATAATAACATTAATGATAATTGACTTGAATAAGTAGGTACTGATGTGGGAAATGAATTTGTTTCCCCTTATTATTACCTTATTAAATAAGTTTTCTAGCAATCAGAAAAACCAATACGGCAACATAATGTGATTCTGCCGTAAGTTGCCGATTTATTTCACCATATTATGTATAAATTTCATTTTTATATATTTACCCATCGCTCAGTCCGGGTGCCAAAATACATGTAGGGAAACCAAATTTTAAACAGCTGCCTCCGGAGGCAACTCAGCTGGTCATTTGAGCCGGCGGGTGATTCTTAAAAGCATTTATAAACCGGTACTTTCCTTCACTTTGACATTTTTAACCCGCCCATCACCCATTATTCCCTGCAAAATGATTCACCCGTTCTGGTCCGACCTCGACCCCTCCCACACTTCCTCTCTCCACCTTCCCAACCCTTCCTCGACTCTCCACGACCCACTTATTAACCCCTGCAGCATCCCCGTGTCCCTGCTCTCTCTCCTCCCTCCCCCCCGCCCTCACCCCCAGCCTTCGCTGCCGCTTTCCTTTGGCCCCCGCCGGACTCTCTTCCACCGCTTGGTCACTACGCCGCCTCTCCCCATTATCTCTCTCATTACGAAGATTATCGAAGCGGGGCCATGCCCTCTCATGCGAGAGATTTAAGCGCGGAGGTCTCTCGTCGGGGAGGAGGGAAAGGAGGAAGAGTTCGGAGGGACGAAGGGGGAGACGGGGAGGATGAGGGAGGGAATTTCGCCACTTCGAAAGAAACAATCGATTCATAAGGCACAGCACGTCGGGTCGGTTTGGTTGAAACGATGAATGGGCGTCGCCGATGCGCGGACGTCGCCAAAATAAACAACGCGTTCTTCAATATTTCATCAGTCTGTCGTTTTTCGATATATATATATGCATATACATGCACACACATGTGTGTGGCAACCAGTCTGTAACACACATATATTCTACCAAAGTTTGGGGTCAGAAGGAAATAAAGACTTTGCCACAATATCGCTCTAATATGAAGAGCATCATCTATCATGTATCTGCCAATCTCTCCTTTTCACGAGGGCTCACACAAAGCCAACGATTAAGTAGGTACTTAATGCAGGATTTAAGGAATTCCCTTTGAACAGAACTCGCTGAATTAACGAATTTTGCGAAATGTACGATCAAAATTTCTCTTCATTGCGCACAAAAAACATACTATATTGAACTTCATATGATAGTTCTAAAAGATTAGAGAGGTCTATTATATCAGGATTACATTATTTTCTCTGAGAAAAATTCCTATGAAAACACTTATTTTTTTCAATTCCCATAGCCAATAATAAGAAACTAAAATCATAGTTTGTTATTATTGGCTATTTGAGAGTTTCTTATTATTGACCATGGGAATTAACCTAATTTCACATTCACAGCCAATAGCTGACACGTCTTCTTTGTACTTATTTACTCTACGATGAAGGTATAAATTTAAATTATTAGAAAGGAGCTCGTCCGTGATTACCTCTATCGGGTAGTGGCCTTCAATTCAAGTTTCGCATCCGTGATTGTGTGAAAATCAATTAATCCACCTTCGACAGACTGAGAACGGTCAATTAATCACGTGCTAAAATTTCACGGGACACATTAAGCAATCATTCCACTGGATGAAGAAATGGTTTTTTTAGATTTTTTGGTATTTCATGAGAATCGCTGGAAAATATTAAGTATTGCATGCACCTCTGATCCTTCAAAAGGAGAGGAGGGGCCAGGGAAGAGATTTGAGGGGGACAATGAATGGGACAAAGCGAGATGCCAAAGCGAAGGGATGATGATGCACTGTCGGGCGAAGGGGGGATGTTGGCGGGTGGGGAACGATGGCTTAAAGGCGAGAAGGGGTGGTAGGGAGCGGGAGCGAACGTGAGAGGGAGAGCGGGCATCCCAAAGGGGTGGAGGGTGCAGCACGCGACACCCCCTCCCAGCATTGCGTACCCCTTTTCGCCCCAATCCTCCCATCTCCCTATCTCCCCCTCGTACTTTGCCTCCCGTCGGCAGCGGCGTCGCGTTGGAGCGAACGCTCTGTGGCGCAAGACATCGCACGCCATTTGCCTCCGGGGGGTGAGGGGATGTGGGTGACGGGGGGGGGGGAGTGGTTAAAAAAGGGATTCTCCCGAAACCGCGCCCTATTAAAATCATTATAACATCGGAGCAAAAGGAGAGACGCTTTGTCTCCCTCCCTCGCCCGAGCCGCCCGCCCTCCACAAAACGTCCGCACCCTAAAAACCTCCGCGACTCCCTCCCTCCCTTCTTCACGCCGCCTGTGCGTATGAATATATACGCATGTAACACACTCGCTCACCCTTCCTTCCACCCATCCCCCTCCCAAGTTCTCACTTTTCCGTGTGATGTATACGCCGTTGCCTTCCCACAGCTTCCTCTCCCTCCCCGTCTCCAACTAATTCTTCCTCCCTTCTCCTTTTTGAATTTCGTCTGATCTCCGCCTCCTCTTCAACTTACTGGTCCTGGCCTTCCACCTCTCCTGCCTCCCCCACTCTCTCCCGACTCTTCCCCACACCTTTCCGACCGCACCTCTTGCCTTCCCCTCCTCCGGTCTCCATTAAGCGCTAATACACTAGGTTCGCCGACGCCGAGTCCTCTTCAACTCACTTGACTTTCAAGTGGTACATGAGAAGTAGAGACTTCTGTGGTAAACAGGCTGGCCCTAGTCTTTTCCTTCCTCGTTCCATCTTTACTATCCGCATTATGCCCTCTGCTCTAGAATGCCTCGTATCTCGAAATTGTAAAACGAAATATTTTTTTCCAAGTGTCGATACCATACTTGCGATAATTTTGCCATCGATATGCGCCTACTGTTGAAAAATCTTTGCTATGGCATGATCTTGACCAATAATAATTTTTAAGAACGAGAGATATCAATAAAAAGAGACGTTTCAGGCGTAATATGGTTGAATATCATGATTAGTTAAAAATTGTAAATTTTCCACAAAATAAAATTTAATACGATCGGTTTCAATTTTATTTTGTGAAACATTGCCGATTTTTCATTAATTAAAGATAGATATCAAGTTGTGGGTTTACCATGAAGGGTATTGTAATTATTATTTTGGAGTAAAACACAATGTTCTCGAATTTATGGCGTGCTACATAACCGTGTTTCCACAATAATAACATTGATATGGACATGACGTTTTCTAATCCATTCATAATTTAAAATGTTTAACACATGACTATTGCAAAATCACGCTGCCATTGATCTACTACAAAATCCATGTAGTCAAAATTTCGGTGAGAGAAAATGCAAACCTTTGTGAGCCAGAAGTTAAAAGCTTGTTGGTCTACAAAATGGGATAATAATTTAACACTTAGCATTACGCATCGCGTAAAATTTTGAAAATTCCTAAAATATTGTATTCTGCGTGGGTTTTATAGCCAGAATCCATTTTTAATGCTGCTGCCTAAGTTCATAAATAAATGTTCCGACAAAAATTGGAATGGTTAACTATTTTAACAATCAGAGTGGCAGTCGGAAACACTGAAGAACTAACGAAATGATAAAAATCTTACAAAATCATATTCCTATGCAATCCAAAATTCTTCGTATTTTATTTTTGCGTAAGAAAAATCTCATCTCCGTGATAAGCTTTGCTGCCTTCCCTCCCTTCTTCTAGACCACGTTCACAGGATCGACCCCTCCCTTCCTCCTCTCAGACTAACACACGCTCCCTAAGTATCTTTATCTCTTATCCCTTTGAAGACGAGCCTTTCATCCTCCGGGGCTCAAAGCTCAGTCGAGGGGAAGCGCCTCTCTCTCTCCTCAACCCTCACTCACCCGCTGATCATACGTAAGAGGTGCTCCGTCCTGTGACGAGACAAAGCAAAGAAAATATACCTTTGCTGTGCGAGGACCACGAGGCATGGAGTGAATGAGGAAGCACAGTCGGGAATTTTTCGGGCCGGGAGGAGTGCGGCAGAGGGTGGGTGTGTGGGGGAGAGGGACGGGAAGAGGCGCTATGGTCTGTTCGGGGCGGACGGGAACACGGGCCCACAAAACGTGACAAAAATGATGTCCACAGACGTCGACGAGGAAGACTTGAAAGAGGTTTCTGTTTCGCAGGAGTGATGAATAAAAAGATTCGCTTTTGCGACCACCCTCTTTTGACGACTTTAGATTTCTGTCCAGGGTCTTCAAATAAAATATATGTGGGAGGGGACGCTCCACAAAACATGGTACCAGAGAACACTGCATTACAGACGACCCAACCAGGGAGACTTTGAGCATTACCTGCTTGAATAAGTCTAAAATCTGCACAATAAGTGGCACAATGGTAGTTTTTGACTGTCCATTTGCCTCTTGCCTACAACAAGGGATTCTCTTACATAAAACTTGAAAACCTTATCTCCTTATATGAAACTTGAGCAAATTAAGGAAAAACATAGGCGAATGAGACTTTTAACATGACCAATCAGTCAGCAATAATTAACTCCGTCCTTGCACTTTCCGATGTGATCAAGATCTGAATATAGTTCATTAGAATTAATATTAAATCTCACGACGAAAATTGTAAAAAAAAACTTAAATATACTCACCCCTGAAAAAACCCTACTTTAATTCAATGATAGAGCAACGATTATCCTCCCGATAAATTATCCTTGAACACTTGAAGAATCGCTTTTATCGCCTTAAACTTAAAAAAACTTATGTTAAAATTGTGTGAAGTACCACAAACACAAAACCAGACTATAGAAAATTTGATCAAAAGATTTGTGGAAATGAAGCAATTATTAAGATGAAATAAAGGTCCCTAATATACCCAAATCCAAGATTCCCCTGGCATTATGTATGCAATATTTTACTCGAAACGTGGCATTCCACTCAGAAGTACGAGTATAATGGTATTGCGGCGACGGCATGCACTGCGAAATCTGATGGGGAAAGAGATAAAGGAAGGGGAAAGAGGTAGGGCGAATGAGGGAGAGGAGTAAGCAGGGAGAAGAGGCTGAGGGTGAAAGAGAGGGAGAAGAAGAAAGGGGTCGAAAGAATAGCTCACAATGGAGGTGATGAGTGAAGTTTCAGTCGGATCGGGAGGAAAGGAGATTAGCGGAAGACGGTAGACGGCACGATCGTAGTGCTTCCCTCCTCGCTCCCCCTTCCGTCCACTTCCCAGGACCCCCCCCCCTCCAACCGCCAACGCCTCCCCCCTTTTCGCCTCCCGCCCCATTTTCACCCCCTTCGACACCCTCGCAACCCCACGCCCCTCTCCCGCTGCCCCCCACGATCACGCACCCACTCTCCCCCTTCCATCCAACCACCCTCCACCCCGACATCCAGTAAAACCCTTCCGCCTCCTCCTCTGACGAATCCCCGGGGCCACAATTACCGCCTCTGCGCGAGAACTCAAAGAGGCCACGAGGCATTACGAAGCGAGCGGGTTGAGAGGCCTCGTGTGGAGGATTACACGGAATGCGAGTTCGACCTTGCGCCGCTTGGATCGCTGGTTATACAGTCTGTTGCTGCCGTGTTCCCTCTCCCCTTTTTGTCCTCCTTCCCGCCATCCCATGTTCTCCCCTACCCCCCCCCCTTTTGTGCCTTCTCCCCCATACGGTAGATTTTAAGTGCGTAATTTCATGTCCCACGGGCCACGTTGTGTTGTTAAATGGCACATGTGGCCTCGCAAAATGTTTTATGAGTGCACGTACCGGACGGGAACGCGTCCATGCAAACTTGTGCGCGATCTTTAGCTAATTGAACGCGAGATCCACGAAATCGACTGGTAAATTAATTTTTGGGGCTTCGTTGGTGGTCGATGTGCAGGAAAAAAATAATCGTCGCAATTCTATCTTGTTTCTTATTATTCGTTATTCAGCGTTCAGAAGTTAACCATACTAACCGTACGAGGATGATCATCCCAAGTTAGTGGGTTTCGGCAGGAAATCTGAGAGCTGAACTCGCTCATTATTACTTTAGTTTAAAATATTATATATTTTCGTGGAATGCTGAAAATTCCATCGAACTATCCATGAAAACTTAGTGAATATGATTTCTTCGCGGTGTACGGTCAAATGTTCCCTAAATACACATCAACTCTTTAACTTGGCAGATATTGAAAACTATATTATAAGCAAACGTAGTTTCATCTATGAGTCCGATTTCAAACTTCCTAAATTGGATAACCCATAAAACTTTCGCCATTCATATGTTTTATTTTTGGCCATGCTCATGAGAACTCCAGCAGTGGACATTACATTGATGACTTTCCCGAACGTACAGGGAGAGATTCATCATAAGAACAAAAATCATATTCATTGCCGATAAAATAATTAGAATTCAAATTTTAAATCGGAAATGTGTTCATTTCTAGTACTGGGCAATAAGCCCTTAAACAACGACATTCACTTCCTTGAATAGATTAACGGTGAATAAATAGGATGAACTTACTATTCAATGAAATAATCAGCAAACGTTTACTGTGGAATCACAACGGCAAAGGAGGTCCTAATTTCCTTCTTTCGGCACTTTTTACCTTCATTCCTAAGGAAATAGTTTCTGCCGAGCACGTTTTGAATTACTTCAAATAGTGAACTTGGGTTAAAATACGAACTAGTCTCTCCCGCCAAGCACTGTCTGCGAGTAAAAGAACTCCCCCTCCGGAATCACTCATGGACTCACCTGCACCGCGTCAAAGACACGGAACATTTTCCCTTAGCCCCTGTATCTCCCTGTGCCCTCCCCTCCCCTGCCTCCCCTCCCTTCTTCCGCCAGCCTCCCGTTCCGTCCCTTCGCCCATTTCTTTTATTGCTTTCACCAAAAACCCTTCAAGCTCCTACGTGGGACGTAAATTTTATGCCTTCCACATCCCCTCACGTCTTTGGCAGGAGGTCTCCTCCTCGCACACTCTGTGCCTACCTCTCTTCTCATTCTCTCTGCCCTCCCTCCCTCTCCCTACCCATCTTCTTCCTCTCTCTCCTTTCCTCCTTCCAACTCCCCTCCGCATACTCTCCTCTGGCTTCAGCCCCTCCTCCTCACGCCCACCACCACTCCCCTTCCTGTTTCCCTCCTTTTATGTCATGCCTCAAAACTTATTATTTTTTCAACCCTCTACATCATTTTTTATTCACTCTCTTGCAACGTCTTCCGTTTCCCCTTTCCCTCCTACTCCTCACCATATCTCTCTCTCTCTCTCCCACGCCCTCAGCCCATCCGAAGTCTCTCGTTTATATTTTTTTCGCGTGCCACCCTTCGATAAAACCTTAACCTGTGTGTCTTTCCCTTTTTCTCTCCCACTCTCCTCCTCAAGTCGGGCCGTACTTCTCTACTCACCCCCGAAAAAAGGACTACCCCCACACCCAACCGCCCTTTCTTTTACTCGTCCGCTTTCAACCCCAGCGTTTCTTTGGCGATACATGGCCGCACACCTTCAACTGTCCAACTTTTCCTGTCCCCTTTCCCGGGCAAGGTAAAATTAAGAACGCTTGCGAAACAAAATCTGAATCTACAGAGGGTGGGGAAATATTTCGAGTAAGTTGTGTGGCGAGTCTAAATCTTTTTCATTTCTGGTTGGTAAGACATGGCTTGAGAATTAAGTAATAATAATATTCAAGATGCCACTGAAAAAGGTCATAGGGAAAAGGGGATTATTGTAATATTTTATTTGCCTCTAAGCAACCAAAAACGTGGATTATATTTATTAATCGCAAATTTGAGGTATTCTTCATAGAAATAGCTTTTCTGTCATGTCAATGTAGTTCGGTCGGCACAAAATTTTACAATACTTTCCTTAACTCAATAAGCGTCACACTATAAACGCTGTCAATAAATGTGGCAATTCTGCATTATGCTTCAAGTGTCTTAAGTTTTAAATTCCGAACAAAAAAAATAATCGAAATTTCACGGATAGAATTTTTAACCATTTGAAGCAAAAAGAAAATTAAAATATCCTAACTAATGAATCTAATGAATAAATTATGTTCCCCTAGAATTCATAGTTTTTTTGAAAACTTTTCACTTCTTAGGTCCTTCTATTAAATTCCTAATGCTGTTGAGTCACATAGCCTACATTATCATGGGAGAAATCATCTATGGCAAAATAACTTTATGCCCGCCGTTAAAATTTTGGTTATATAAAAGAGACTAGAGAGAATAATCATTACTCAATTCTCAAACTCTATTCGAAATTCTATGAAATGCTAAGGCTATCGGCTCGTAGATAATTTATCAAAATGGTTTCATGTAGACTCGGCGGAATCCTGCATTTGCTCCATGGGTTGCTGACCGCTCGTGTAGGTAATTAGCATAGTACTCCAGAGAATTCCGTCTAGGATCATTCTTCTATTCTGATGCGCGTCACTGAAAGAAACAATCCCGACATTCTTACTGAAGGAATTCAGCTCTTTGTCTGTGCCTTAACAGAGACGCAGACGCATTTAACGTTTGATCCATATCCAATTTCTCAAAAACTACTACCAACCGGAATATGGACTAAGAAAGTCTTTTCCCTCTCAACTATGTTCTTTTAAGGATTTCTTCAAATAAAAACTCATTACACAAAGAATGTTGTAGTTTAATATCACATTTTGTATGGTGACATCAGGAGGTAGCCTTAGAAAAATTGACTCGGTCCGTCCTTCATGTACGCCCCATAGTCTAAATCATATTTACTTCCTAATTTTCGCTATTTTAGCCTGGACACATTCCAGTCAAACACGGCATCTGATAAATCCTAGTGGAAAGGACGCTTTTGATCAAACGCCTCCGTGCACATGGAAACATCCCCTAGTGATTTTCATTCGTGTTTCTCTCCATTAACACTAGATATGTAAAATATCTAAAAGTGGATTTAAAAAATTCCTCGGAATCGATGGGAAAATTCAGGAATAAACTTATATAAGGAGACATGAGATTAATGCGAAATATGGAGATAAGAGTATTTTGTCAAAATGGCTTCTCCTTGGCATCGTCGAGCACTAAACGGTTTTGATTTTCCTTCGCCAAATTCTCAGTCTCTCTTTCCCTAGGAAAAACACAGGGTAAATTACCTTGAATTTCAAAGGGGAAATATTGCTATCCGTCTTACTGGAAGATCTTTGAAAGAAGCAGAATCATCGGGGTTTTCGATTTGTACAGTTTTCAATTGTATCAACTCAATCACTGTACGTATCCTAACAATACAGCATCACATAAATGTGATATTATTGCATCGGATGTTTTCAATTTTGATGCTGAATAAATAGGCTCAGTAAAGTTAACGAGGAAGTACTTATAATAATAATATTTCAAAGCATTACAAACATTGCGTGTAACAAATCAATCTGATCAACCCTAATATCTCATGTTAACAAAACTCGATTTAAGTGCCGTTTTTTAAGAGAACAAGAGAACATAATCTCCATGTTTTAGGCAACACTTCGTGGAAGTTGTATATATCCATAACTACAGAAAGAATGACGCGAGCTCCCATGGAATGTTACTATTTGGTATTTGGGCGTATGTTCAACTGCCCCATCAACTAACTATTTGGGATGCCCATGCTTGCACGTTTTTCAATGTGATACGCTATAGTAAGATGCCTGATGATGGTATAACAGATGATACGCATTGTACCAAACACTAAACTTCCCTGGTGATGTACGAGATAAGTACGCACCTCGTACGTCCTTCCTTCTATTTAATATGGTGAAAATATCCTCTTCAAAACCTTAAATCCTATTTATGAGTATTTGTCGTTTTATATTAATTAAAGTTAAAAATAAACCTGGGGTCAGATTTAAAAATATTTGAAATGCCAATGAAATTATTCGACAATTTATTCCGTCTGTAATAACGTGTAGTTAAATTAGTACCTTGCAAGCCACCGTTAAGATGTGTGGTAGGGATTTAATACACACCAGACTAATTTTGAACCGAAAATGGCCCTACCACAGTTGGATCAGATGTTATTTGGATCTCTTATCGTTCGTGGAAAATATGACATCTTAAATCTATCCGCTCTACATTTTATCTCTCTAATTTTATTAGCACGATCTCGCCTACCGTAGTACGATGGGGTAATAATACATTTTCAACATCACTGCTAAAGAGTCATCGTTCCAATTAATGTAAGATATTTAATCTATAATTTAGCCTTCCTTTCGTGAGTGATTCCCAGCCCAGCTGCTCTAATATTTTGGATACGCTCCTAAGTTTATCATTACAACATTTTACAAATCTAGCTCCTCTAAGCTGCACGCGATCTAATTCGGCAATCAATCCGGTTCAATAGGATCCCATCTACTGGCAACATATTCTAAATGACTCCTAACCAGCGAAAGATAACAGATTCTCTTTGATCTTTTAATTACATATACCCAGCACTCTTCTAAAAGATCCTATTTTTTTCTTAGTTTGTCCACATATTCTCCGTATGTGTTTCACCCAAGAGAGGTCGTGGGTGAGGGTAATCGAGTCTACTACTCATTGTATTTCGGTGTTCCCAATTAAGTAGATGTTCTGGAGGGGATTACTCTTTTTCAAAATATTCATCACTACGCACTTTTTTAAGTTTAATTCTAATTGACAAGTGTCGCACCTGCGTTGTACAAGGAGTCACTTCTGATTGACCTAGCTTCCCGCAGCTCATTGGTTAAAACAGAAACTCTATTTTATTCTACACATGGTGAATATACACTACAATATTTTCGACGCTAAACATCACCATCTGGTAAAGTGGCTTACAGTGGTTTCCTACGTAAATACACCAAATGTTTCTAATAACATGCCGAGGGAATCTCATCTTAAAATATGGGCCCTAGGCAACTAAATTTTTTTTAAATTAAACAAAAATTTGTTTCAATTCATCATGGATTCCACTATCATCATCAATTCTACTGTTTACGATCGAGACTACGAATTCACTTGCTTTCATTAAGCCTGCAATATTATTAACAGTGGGAAAATTTTGATACTCGTGAAAATGACTCCCATATAATCTACCCACAGCAATTTCTCTAAAATTAATATGAAGTTCGGAAAGAAGTAAGCCGAGCTTATCAATCAATCTTCAGATAACTCAATCGAATTTGAACCCGAGTTTCATTAGTTTATCAATTGGAGTTGTCAAACCCCTCGACACGGCTCATTGCGGTCCTCATCATACAAATAAGGCATTTAATAAGCCCCGTCTAACGTTGAAAAATTAGCCGGAAAGGAGCAACCGGTCTAAAGTATTCATGGTGCCAAAACTGAAGCCCTAAACGTCATCAATCGAAGTCCTCTGGTTCATTCAACGGCGGCGGCGCGGCTAATATTGGGAATCACTGCCGAGAAAGTCGGAGAAAATGGCCGTGGGGAATCACTGAGGAGGAAAAGAAGAAAATGGAAGAAATGGGAAGATTTGGAAGAGAAAGGCAGGCAGAGGTATACCTGGGAACTGCTGAGCATTGGACCGGTAGGATGAGACAGGGTCGGAAGACGAAGTTGAGGAACAGACGAGGGGCGATGGATGCGAAAGAAGGACTTCCCCCAGAATTGGATGGATAGAGGGGGAGGCAGGGGTCGTCGAAGGAGGGGGAGAGAGAGGGCGATTCTAGAGGTTGAGGGGGAGATGAGATGTGGGGGCGTGAGGTGAAGCTGGCAAGTCGTGGGCGTGGAAAACGTAGAGTGGCGTCGGCGGTCTACCGAGTGCGGCGGGATGAAGGGTAAGGGGGGGAGGACTTTAGCAACGGGGGGAGGGATGGAAGGGATGAGGGAAGGGGAGAGGGTCGAGAGAGGGGATGGAAGCCTGGAAAGGCGGGCGAAGTGCAAGAGAAGGGGACGGGAGAGGATAGGGTTGCTGGGGCGGGCCCTGGGAGGCTGATGGACGGGGAGGGGGAGAACGGGACTCCCGAACGCCGTGCAGGCAAGACGGCATGCAAATGAGGTCCCCTTGTGCCTTTTCCTTGGTTCTTCCATTCCGTCCCTCCCTTTTCCTCCTCTGCGCCCTCCCTATGCCACCACCTACACCCATCCTCCCTTTCCATGCACGAATACGTGCATTTATGTGAAATATGTATCTCGTCGACACCCCCTTCCCAAATCCACTGGGATATCCACCTTCCAGCACCCTCGCCCTCAATCCTGCCCCAGCACTTCCCCATCATCCCTCTTGTTCATCGCGACCCCCTCCTCCCCGGGAGCTCCACTCTCCCGAGTCCCGTTCTGCACCCCCTCCGCCCTATTCCAGGTCCTCCTTCTCCCATCCCTCTCTCTCTCCCTCCCATCCTTTAACGAGGCCAATCACGCCCTCCGTGGATGGAGCGGCGGCGAACGGTCTGTCCTCGGGCGATGCGGAGCAGGGGCAGAACCGTCACCAGCGCCACAAACCCTCTGGCAGAGGATGAGTCTGCAGACTCCGCTCGAGTGCGATAGTGTGTGTGTGTGTGTGTGTGTGTGTGTGTGTGTGGGGAGGAGACAATGCCACGTGAGGTGTGCTCGCTAGGTTGTGTGCGTGTGAGCATTACTCCTCTCTCATTCTCCTTAAAACTTCTTTTCCTTCCTTCTCCTCACACCCACCCTACTCTGCCCACGTTCCCCTTCCTTCATCATTGCTCACTCCCTCCCTCCTCGTCGCCCTCGTCTTCCCTTCCCCTCCTCCTCCCCTCTCGCACACCCTCCACATGCCTACCGCTCCGGTATATATCCCGGGCGTGGAGGTAGGTAAAAAAAATAGCCTCGTCACATCTTGAAACCTTTTCCGCCAGAAATTTCGTGCGTTCCCGAGGAAACTCAAAACTTTGCATTTCCGCGCTTTTCTCCCGACGCCCCGGGACAAATGGCAAGTGCAGTCGTTTTCCAATCGCGCGGAGGCGTGGGAGATGCTCCACCATTAAGGAGGTGATGAGAAAAAACTATTCAGGCTTTCTTCGTTATGGTAAAGTTGAATTATTGGAAAATACAGGTTTATTTAAAAGCGCTGAACCAATGCTCTTTAGATTTGCTCGCATTTCACTTTATATCCGCTGGTTGGAGATACAGGATGCATGTAAAGTGATATACTATTTGGGAATGAGTAGAATTTTATACTGTGTACACTGGAGTTGTTAGTAGGATTGAAAGTCGAGTTTGAATTATAAAATTTCAATAAATGAATGCGTTTGCTGTTTTATTATCACGACCGAAAAATGTAGCTACTTCAAAAAATATATTAAGGGTTTTTATCGAGAGGCAATGTAAATATTTGTCAATGTTTGACTGAGGTAGTTGGTAAGTGATTCAAAAGAGGATAATCTGGATGAATTACAAATATTCAGAAATTATCTTTAGTTCTTCGACACGGAATCTATCTACCAGTTAAACGATTAGGCGTTCAGTTAATATTTGCAGTATGGACATTACTATATATTTTATCATTCATGGCGCATCAGCCGGAGCTCCTATTAACATTTGGATGCAAATTGTGCCAGTTACTATTCTCAGTTTTTTCTTTCGAGTTATAACTTGGGGAAAACACTGAAACAAGGAAAAGTGGCAGAGTGATCCCGGAAAACAGAAAGAAATTCGAACTCATAATCGGAGTGAGGGAAATCCACTGACGTAGTTAACAAAAATTGTTCTGTTGATGACGCTACTCTCTAAAGAAAGACATTTAGCTAGAGGAGAAGGACTGGAGCAGAGGGAGAAAAGATTAAAGTATCATGATCCAGTCAGCTGTATAATTAACTCAAAACCATTGTTCTTTTTATATTCGCTCATCAAAATTACGTGGCAAAAGAGGAAAAGAGATGAACTTGAGGATGGTTAGATGCAAGAAACACAGAGAAAACACAGAGAGAAAACACAGAGAGATGAACGAAGGAGAGGAAGAAAGGCTGGAACGGGGAAAAGACGAAGAGAGAGGGGAAGGAGGTAGAGGTGCAGGGAAGGAGAGGAGTTGGGGACCGCAGGAAGGGTGGGGGACCGGAAGGGAGCGGGAGACTCACGGCGCAATTAACGGGCGCGGTCGGATACGAAGGTGCGGCGGAAAACTCGCTCTTATGTGCGAGCGCCGTGAAATTCCCAGCAATTTCCTTCTTCCCACCAAACCAGCCAGCCATTCCCTGCCCCCTTCCAAGTAGATCCTATCTTTGCTCTCGAACTCTTGTCCCGCATTTGCACAATGATGTTCCTTTTCCTTTATAATGACACCGTTGTTATTATCATCCCCTTTGATTTCTACCATCGGTGTCAAGTTTTCAAAGGGAGAAGAAATATTATTGTTTTGTGCCAATTCATTACGTCAATTTTTGAGAGTGATTGTTTCTCATTCACAAAATGATTCAGTTATTTTTATCTACACTACACATAATACGGAAGATATTCGTTCATAATGTTTGCAGCAACAAAGTGTTCGCGATATTGATAATTTGAGTGAATGTTTTGACTGATGAAATGTCTATTTTCCCAGATGCCTTAGTATTATTGTGAGAGAAGTCGTAGGTTTTCCAAAATTTGGGGAAGACGGCGTCGTGGCGACATAATAACTTCTCGGTGGCTATAAGTGATATTAAAATATGCACAATTAATATTCATTTCAAATCTTTTTGTGACTTAAGACCAACGACTTTAATATTTCAAACAAAATTAATCTCCTGAAATTTTATTTCTATTTCGTAGTTAGTATCAAGATGCCGAACATTAAATCATACGGATATATATTCACCAACTGATTGATTATTTTCAATCATTCGCAATCTTTCGAGCATAACCCATACATTTTCGAAGACGACTGAACATACTTTGGAAACAGCTGTCCAAGTTTCATGAATATTATCTCTGGATAAGTGCTAAATGTTCCGCAAAAAATTTTGGTTCTAGCGTTTAAGTTGATACAAAATCCAGTATAAAAATGTATTAATTAGTAAAACTTCACAAATACTATCAACCCGGATGAAATGCTGCTTTCTTTTGTCATGAAATTATTTGGCTTAAACTTTTTGTCTACTACTAGAAATAATTAAGGTAAGTCATAAAACCATTGTGATAAGTGTAAAAAGAAATAAAGAAATGAATGAGGGGTAAAATATAAAATCCATGCTGCTTATAGTTTAATAATGAATAGTTTTTTCACGTAACTCCATAACAAGGTGTTAATTGGCGTAGGAATTGTCATTTTTCCCTTTCACCATCTTCAAAGCTCCAGTTTGGGGAGGGTATATAGGCATTCCATCGTAAAGTATTATCGCGCTGGAAAATCAGTTTCACTGTCCGCTGTCTCCAATACTCGGTATGGGAAAGAGACGAACGATGCCAATAAGTGTAAGCAACGCTGTGACGAAGGCATTCTAACGTGGTCTAATGCATGCGTTGGGGTGTATTCTGATTGGCCCTTCCTTCTCCCGTTCACAACAGTGATCCATCGGATGTGAGTGACGTCCCTCCGCTCTCCTGGATTTAACCCAAACGAGGCTGCCGAGTGACTTCTCGACGGAGACCTCTGGGAGGCTGGAGAGGAGGAGGGACATTACCCACTATGCCCTATCCCACTTCCCCCTCCCCTCTCTTTCTCTCTCTCCTGAGTGCCCTTGGCATCCCCCTCCTCAGTGAACCTCGTTCCCTCCAATTCAACCTCTCGAGCGGACTTTCCTAGTCGAACACAAATCCCTTGGCCCTCAACTCCCAACACTCTCCTTCTCGCGCTCTGGAAGCGACTTCTGGCTAACTCGGCCGCCGTTTGGTGAACTAACTTTTGGGCTGGGAATACGGCTAGGAATTTAGAGCGACTCTCTCGCCTAATGAGTCGGGGAAGGGACAGAAAAGAACGGGAATCGAAAGACGGGGAGATTCTTGCGGATGGTTATTAAGGGTCAGAAGTTACGATTCTGCGCTGTGGCCATATCCGCCGTTATGTAAATGTTAATGTTGTTTTTTTTTCATATATGACGGCGTAGAGGGTTTTGCCTTCCATTTACCTACGAATATTTCTTAATATCATATTTGAATGCATTAGTACTAATTTTTCAAATTTAACAATTCACCTCTTTTGCAAGCGTTATTACTAAATGAGTGTAACACATTTAAATAAATGTATACGCCAGGAAAATGACCTATACTTGTATACTAACACCCACGTAGACATATCCACAAGCGCGCACCGATGGCACACACACACACATATATACATACATATATGTAATTTATTTTATAAACATGTATAATTTCACACATAGAAATAGATATTTTAGGAAAAGGGATAGGAAAACACAAAATACCGACACAGGAAAGGTGGGGAAGGCGGATTTGAGCAGATCACAAATGTAAAAATAATTCCTTATCCGGGATTTGAACTACGGACCTTCCACTAGCCGGGCGGATGCTCTACCAGTTAAGCTAATCAGGAAACCTTATTTACAAGGAGATCTGCGATCTTACAAAGCGCCCAAGTGCTCCGATAATTTTTGGTCGAGAGATGGCGTTAGGGAGCTGTTTCACCCACCAAAGGAGAAATAGTTTCATGGCACGCATCGTTATAAATTTTATATTTTGTGTTTTCCTATCCCCTTTCCTAATTTTTCTATCACTATGTGTGAAACAATATTTGTTCGCCGTATGGCGGGATTTCGTGTTATAATGTATATATATATATATATTTATTTATATAAATATACACACATATAAAACCATAAACACAGTAATCAACCCGAAGGTCGGTTTAGTAGGTGATGGTAGAGCTCACCCATGTACCAAGCCCGACGGCGTGTGAATAATCACACATCAGGGTAGGGGGGCCAGTTCCTTTCCCTGACACACACACACACACACACACACACACACACATATATATATATATATATACATAGTCACTTTCTTGGAAAACCCACGAAAGTGCGCAATAATATAAATTCACTAAATAGTCATAGCAAACACAAAAACTAAAACATGAAGGAGGGGCTCACTAGTTCTCGAATTTTCGGTGGTGCACCATCTTTCTCAAGAGGAATTAGGAGTTCTGTTCCTAATTCCTCTTGAGAAAGGTGGTTGCACCACCGAAAATTCGAGAACTAGTGAGTCCCTCTTCTATATGTTTTAGTTTCTGTGTTTGCTATGACTATTTAGTGAATTTATATACATATATATATATATATATATATATATATATATATATACATATATATTTCTATACATTTAACACTAGTGTACAAAGAAAAATAGACAGAAACACACAAAAAAAGAGAAACTCACTCGGTGTCGAATTTTCGGTGGTCCAAGCCACCTTTCTCAAGAAAAGGAAGGACATAACTCAGGGGCTGGGCTGAGGGTTGAGTTCTGTCCTTCTTTTCCTTGAGAAAGGTGGCTTGGACCACTGAAAATTCGATACCGAGTGAGTTTCTCTTTTTTGTGCGTTTCTGTGTTTTTGTCTTTGTTCACTAATTGTAACTTTATATACATTATTATTCACGTCTGTGAGAATTTCACAAAAGTGTTATGTATACATATATATACATATACGTGTCTATATGTGTGTGTGTATACATATATACACTCGTTTATGTATTCCTTATCTTAAACTTCAATTCCATTAACACAATTAAATCAGTGTTTCTTTATTACGAAACGCATGAATTTTCTGGATAGGATTAATCCAGTACTTGAAATCATCTACTCTAGACACGATATTTACGAGGGTGGTCTCATATATACCCGGCCGGACCTAGAGATGGTGGTAGTTGTTTGAAAATTATCACTGTATTAGGAAGTGTCCAATCTATAAACCATATTTTTCAAGTTTGAAGATGTCACGTTGTTTAGTATTTGTTTGGCAGCCATAAATAGTAAACGTTTTCAGTGAATTTGGGAAAATGAAGAAAATTGGTCATCGTTACGTGGTACAATGCTTTTATCTGGGCTTTACTTTTATTTATTTTAGGCCTTTATTTGTATACTTTACTTTTATTTATTTTAAGTCCTCAGCCCTACCAATGAAGTGTATTCTACTCTGGTTGAGTCTGCTCCTTCGTTTACAACAGTAAAAATTGGTTAGCAGAGTTTAAACGAGGTCGTACGAGCTGTCAAAACGTTCATCGCATTGGTCGACCAAATGAGGTGATGACTCCAGAAACGGTGAAGGAAATCCACAAATCCACAAAGTGATACTGGATGATCGTCGGCTGAAAGTGCGCGAGCTAGCAGACATAGAATGCATTTCAAAGAGTGCGGTAGATCGTATATTAACTGAAAATTTGGACATGAGAAAGCTGCGTGCAAGATGGGTGCCGCGTTTGCTCACACTCGAGCAAAACCAGTGTCGTGAAGATGTTCCAATTTAGTGTTTAGCAAAGTTTCACAGCAACAAAGCAGAATTTTGGCGCCGTTTAGAAACCATGGATGAAATATGGGCCCATTACTTCACACTCGAGACAAAAGAACACTCAAAACAATGGATTCAAAAGGGAGAACCGGCTTCAAAGAGGGGAAAGACCGTTTCATCTGCAGGTAAGGTCATGGCGTAGGTTTTTTGGTATTTTAGTATTCATCTGAGATTGAGTGTCAATGTACCTAACAAAGTCAATCGCTATATTATTTCGGCTCCCTCTATTGCTTCATTTACAGTTATCAGAGGAACGTCACGTAAGTTCAAGTAGTATCATGAGAATGAACTTGGTCTTTATCAATCCTTTACCGTATTATATTTTTCGATATCTGATAACATATATTCATGTACTAGATTATATATATATACAGGTAATGTTACAAATGAGCAAAACATTCCGCCAAAATGGTAATAAATGCTCACTTGATTTATCTTTAGCTTTACACTGTATTTAACACTTTTTACTTTGCTTAAACAGTTATCCGATTAAATATTAACTAGTAATGTATTTCAAACTTCTGCTTCTTTAGCATTTAGCAGAAGAAATACCTTTTCAGTTTACCAAGAGTAATAACAGGAATGTTAAAAAAAGGTGATGAGGTATAAGTATTCTCACTATGGATATTTTCCGAGAGATCCACCCTGATCAAGTCGTTTTTTCAAACACTGATTTGTTTTACTTTTTCAAAAAGTAACAGGCCACCCCGAATTAATTTCTTTCTGAAAAAATAATACAATTCCAATTCAATAAATATGGAACCGATACAAAAATCTTTAATTTATAATGGCTTTTTTTATCATCGTAAAGGCTAACATATAAAATATAAAGAATATTTAAGTAATAAATCTCAAATCAAAAGCTTTGGAAAATATTATGCTCTCGAAAAACAAACTTTACATAATAAAAATCATTTTTGTGATTATTACTTGATTTTTAAATATATTAATCGCACCTATGTGATTACGTAATGTAACAGTTTAAAATCAAAAAGTGTAAATAGCAATTTATCATCTGTGTGTGGTATGGAAAAGTATTTAAGTTTTCAGTTATCTACAGATTCATTTAATTCCAAAAAAAAAGCTACCCCTTGGCCCACCCTCTATGTTGGAAATAATTACCCCTTAGCCCGCCCTCTATGTGCACTTCCGCTCACACTTTCATTTAGAAACAAAAGCGATCCCGCTCTATGTGACCACATCTCAATTTCTCTATTTCTGCAGTCTTGGGATCCTCCCAACCAAAGCCAAATATCCGACCCACTGCCAATACTAATGAATAAAAGATAAAACGAAGATCTCGTCCTACTAGGGAAATGGAAGCACGCCAAGTAAAAAGGCAAGCAAGCTCGGTGGACGGGAGTGGAGTGCGAGAGGAGAGGAAGAGGGAGAAGGGAGAGAGGAGACGGCGGCGGAGAGGGTGGTATGAGTTCCACGAGGGAGAGGAAAAAAAGAAGTTAATCCCCGATATCTTTCCCCAATCTCCAATCCCGTCCTCTCCCCCCGATCTGTCTGAGGGGAGACTTGGGTAATTCCCACTGGCTCCACCGTTTACGCGAGCACTGCCACTCCTAATTCTCTACCCTCACCTTCCCGCCCCAGAACAAGGGCCCCCCGCCGGCCTTCCAATCCTCACCACCCTCTTCCCAAAACGCCTCGTATAAAAAAATAATCCTCCTCCTCCACCAATCGAACGCTTTACAAACAAAATTTCTCCGAGAGCGGAAAAAAGTGAAAGAAAAGAGAAACCTCAAGGCCCTCACATCTCCGCCCTACTCCCCCTCCCAACCCGCCACCTATCGACCTCCCTCGAACTAATTCCCTTTTCGCCATGGCGTGTATAATTTCCGCATCACACCGCTCCACGGATTTAAGGCGTAAAAGCGGGAAAGGATGAGAGATAGAGAGAGGGAGAGGAGAGATAGAGGGAAGGAAGGAGAACGAGAGAGAGTGAGGAATGAAAAAAAGAGAGGAGCTCATCTCGTCCTTTTTCCTTTCACGTGAGATATTCCAAATCCCTCCAACCCCTCTCCATTTCCCTCCACCACCCTCCTATATTTTTTACCCCTATTAAACTCCTCTCCCGTTTTCCTCTGCCTCCTACCGGTGTCCTCTAGCACTCCATCAGAGAGGTTAATGGCGAGAGAGGGTCGCCTTCCGCAACCCTTCCTCACCTCTTTTTTTCATCTCCACTCTCTCCCCAGTCCATTTCCTCCCCCGTGCCCCCGAATGAACCTCAATCCTACCCTCAGTGTCGCACAATCCAGCACCCTACCCCCCATCCACCTCGTCTAACTTTCTCTCCGCAATGCTCCCACGTGCACGGGCAGGGACGCCACCTTCGCACCTCACCTCCCACGCCCAGTCGCCTCCCTTCGTCCACCGGTGCTGCTGCGGTCTCGCCACTTCCATCACTCAACACTCTGGGATTTCCCTTCTTCTTTCGACCGCCTCTGGCCTACTTGCCGCGAGCATAAGCACGGACGCACTTACCACCCCTGTGGTGCCAATGCAAAAATCCTTGACAAACCAGCCTTTACACTCTCTCCCGCCTCGAGTGTTAAACTTCGTCCCTGCCGCTCCCCGATTCCCTGTGCTGCTGGAGGCAGGAGGTAATGGACGACTTTCTCCGGATTTCTGGCGAGATGCACGCATGATTCTCTCCTCCCCCTCATTTCCACGAACTAGAACCGCCCACCTCAACCTCCTCCTCCGCTGAACTCCACCCACCGAGAACTCACACTCCCCAAACCTATTTCTCTCCCGGCGCAACTCGTCGCGAGAAAAGGAGACCGCGGCATTACCCCTCCCCCACGCACCCTTTCCCATCTCGATCCTTTACTCCTCCACCCACACTCCTCAACCAGAGCCATCCCCTTTTACCCCTTTCTCCTGCCCCGCTCTCTCTCAAGTTTCCTTCATCCCTCACCCCACCTCATTCCTCGTCCGCCTCCGTCCGTCCCCCGGCCCCTCAAAACCCCTCCCAACACTATCTCTCGCGTCGAAATCCCACTGATTTATCTCATGGAGAGATAGAATTCTCGCGGGGACTGTAAATCACTCGTGTGAGGTTAAGCCGGCATCGCAAAGTGGCAAGGGAAAGGACGCGCAGATTCCCAACCTTCCCTCCCACTTCCCTCGCCTGCCCCCTCCTGCCAACCCCCACACCGGCACTCACTCCCCGGACCCTCCCTTCTCCGCCCGGCCCAACTCTTTACGAGGAGTGGAGACGGGGCTCCCATTCCAATTCCTTTCTTCTTCCTCGGAACTCCTCCGCGACGCAAGAAGTCTCAATCTGTACCCGTATAACCCCATCCTTCCTCTCTCTACCTCCCCATCTATCCCCCCGCCCACCCCGTCCCTCTCGGCCGCGGTATCGGAATCACATCTCCTTAACCCAATTCTCTCCCTTTCTACCGTTGTCGTCTCCCGCTCCTCTTGCCTCTTTCGTCCTCGGGGTGCGAATCATGCACGCCTCGCCCGGGTGGGAGTGGTAGGCAGTTCTCTTTGATGACTCTCCTGGCATAGAAACGAGGCGTTAAGTTTGGAGTGCCCTGGCGTAGATCGAATGCTGACGATTTTTCCTCCCTCTCTCTTTCTAGGAAGGTGGCGGTGAGCAAAGGAGAGAGTGAGAGAATGAGAAGAATTGTCGTTGTCGTCGTCGACGTAAGTGTATCTAGCAGAAATGATCAATTCCATGAGGAAATTCATATTTTATTGTACAGCTATCATCAAAAGATATGAATGAAAATCAAAAATTTTTAGAAATAAACTATTATTTTCATCTTATATAATATTTCAAAAGAAATGCGTTCTTTTGTTAGCCTCAATAATTTCCCAGATATTGTATTAACTTTTCTAAATCGGAAATATATTTGCTGCCAGAAAGTAATCCTGTTCAGTAACATATTTTAATTCTCTAAAAATGAGAAATGATAACGTAAAGTGTCATATTGAAAACCTGTAACAGATGTACGTATACGGTAGTTAAGATTTAATTTTATTCAAAATTCAGCAAACATTAGTGCAATGATTTGTAAAATAAATATGACCCCATAACGGAAAATCTTCATTTATGCAAACGTACTCACCACCAAATTCTCAAAACCATTTTCATTTAAAATTTAAAAAATATACAATCAAACGAATGGAAACTGCGCTGGAACGCATAACAAGAAAATGCTGCGATCCTTCCCAAACGATAAATGAATTCCATCTGCTCTCTGTCAACTTTCCCAAACTTTCCTCGATCAAAAATGCTCAGCAGAGAAATAATTCACCGACAATGCGAGCATACAGCCCGCCCACTCTCCTCTCCCTCGATCACGCCCCCTAAAACTTTTCCCGACGCCTGATAACACCGCGTAGTCCCGGAGGCTGTAATGCATATACGATAGATTCAATTATGGCCATGAAAAAGGGAGCTGGAACATCTGCCGGTTATTGTTGAGAGATCGCTTCCTATAAAACCGAAAGAGATGGATAGGGAGCGCTGGGAAATGAAGTTAAAGAGGCAATTGGAATTCTCAGGAGCACAGGCGAGGGAGATCTTGAGAAGGTGCCTCCGGAATGGAGTGGGAAAGTAGGAGGGGGAGAAGGGCGAAGATGGAGCGAGGAGAGGTGAGTCGAGAGGGGAGGGACGGGAGGGGCTACGGGTACCGGGAAGGGTGTTAGGGAGGGGATGAAGGGGAGGGAGAGGAAAAGAAAGAAAAAAAAAGAAAGGGAAAGGGCCCGGATTCTCAAGAACGCATCCTCCTGAAAAAACACATGAAGGGGAGGGAGGGTGTGGTGAGGAGAGGAAAAAATATTCGGGAACAAAGCCTTCCGCGTACTAAATTACTCCGATTTTTACTCATTTTTCACGAGCGTCATAATTCACCCTGCCATTCAAGGAAAGAAGGGAAGGAGGGTAAGGGAGGGGGGGGGGGAGAAGAGGAGTTTGGAATGGAGGGAAGAGTTTGCAGGAGGCGGGGACGAATATTTTTCGCCCTGACTCGCCATACTCTTGCGGCCCATTAGCTCTCCGGAAAACAGCGTAACGTCGGAACAGATAAGCATCTCTTGTTTCAGCGTTTGATTTATTCCCCATCGGAAACAATGCGGAAGAAGAAGAATATCGGGGAGAGATTGCGCCGGGAGGGTATTGTTGGAGGAGGTGGAAGAGGAATAAGGGAAGGGATTGGCGCCGCTCAAGAAGGAGCGGGTGTTTGCGGGCGCGAGGAGGGGACGAAGAGAGGAATGGTATAGGAGAAGAAATTGGGAAAGGTTCGGGAGAAAGTTTCGGGAGGACGGGGGTGGGAGGACTTGGCGGGGGTGTAGGAAGGGATGGCACGCGCGGTAATGGGAAAGCGGATGAGGTGGGAGGAGGAAAATTAAGCAAATAAGCAAGAGGGAGGACAGGGGGGGGGACAGGAAGGATGATGAATTATGGGAGGAAAAATTAGGGGAAATAAGGCTCATTGGAAGTAAAGCCAGAGCTTCAGTGGCCCTTGTTGCGAAAAGGTTTGAGCTGGATTCCCTACGTCTGCCGCTCAGCAAAAATTGAGGCTGCTCAACAGAAGGACAAAACGATCTTCTGCGGGGATAAACTTCCTCCCGTTAGTTTGAAGGGATTATGAATGTTTCGCAAAAGAAACGTGATTGAGTGAGTCACCGTAATAATATTTCCCAGCAAACGCCTCTTAATTTAAGCGTTCTTCTTCAAACGAAATAGATCCATTCGAGCTCACGGAAACGTCAACTCCATTAAAAGGGATGAGTTGGTACTGATCCATAAAATTTTAATTATTTAAATATCCTATTTATCTCCAATCTCTTCACTTATACCATTACCGACAAAATTTACATTAAATTCAACTTCCTTAAAAATACATTAATGGGATAGCTAATATTATTCAACTTATTTTAATTTATGTTTAATTTTTATACGATTACTTTCTGGCTGCTAAAGAGGCGAAGCAGTGTTTAGAGAAATGTGCTAGGATATTTCATAATTCACACAATTATGTAAAAGAACTATATGAACAATATATGCCGCATTCTTTACAATCGTTTCCCTAAAGTTAATGCACACATGCAGTTATAGCTCACGCAAAATATTTTTCGTTACTGTAGTTAGTTATGCTGTGTTAGTGTTTTTATTTTAAGCCAAAGGGGCAAACAATTTTGGTTATTTTTTTTTAGAATTAATGCTACATCTAAATTAGTCCCCATAGAAAATTCTTCAGTCCAAGTATAAGCTAAGGCGCCATATTTCTGTAGAAATGGCTTATGAAAACCGTAGTTTAACCATTTTAAACACGTAAGAGAGGATTCCTTTATATTTGCCTGTTTATAACTTTCACAGAAAATGAAGACGTCCTTTTTCGTTAGAAGAACTATTGTAATTTTAAGTTCAGGACCGGTTAGTAGTAATAGGGAGGATTTTTAAATAATCTCCAATAAAGTAAACACTAGGATCATTGCATTGTAGACTGTATAAAATAGCGAAATTGAGTTGAAAGTAAATCTTCCATTTCCAAAATAATATGAGTCATAACTTGCATATACTTAATTATCACATAATTCATAATTACTGCAGGGAAACAAATTAAAATATTATTAAACCATAAAACTTCTGTCTTTTTGCTGTTTAGGCAACAAGCTCGCCTCCCGGCACCCAAGTTATTGCGTGAATAAATACATCTAATAACGAATTAGAAAAGGTAAATGAATCTTAATATAATACAAAAACTTTTGCTGATATTCTTACATTTTTGGCAAAGGACAACACAATGCCTTACACTATCTAATACATACGTCAAGTGAACCGACTGATTTTCATCGAGGATTATCACATCCGAATACTCAATGGTAAATGCGTATATCATACGATCTTAATATCTTTCAATGTTTAACTGCAAGTTGGGACGCTTAGATACATGTCGCGGGAATCGAAAGTCATTCCTCCCTGCGCGCGCACGTCGTTCCTCCGAGTGTCCAGTGGTCCCGGCGACACCACCCAACTCGATCCAACGCAGCGCTGCTTTCTATCTGGTAGCTTTCTCACGACATAACCACTGGCCTCAGTATTCGGATCCCTTCGCTGGGATCAACGAGGTACGGGAGCCCTAAACCACGGTACGATTGATTACCAATACCAAAATGTGTTGCTATTGGATTAAGAGTAGCAATGAAATTGATTGGCCCGACGGGTGTTTTTTTTACCTGAGTACTGAAGCTGAAGCAGGGAGGCTGTGGAGAAGAAGAAGTGATGTTCTGAGTCACGAACATCTGGGATAGAGAGAGAGAGCCCTAGTCAAAGCATTGGAGTGTAATGCACACAAAAATAAAAAAGCATATTTTCACAATACATTACATTTCAAGCACATGATAAGCGAAGAACTTACTTTCTGCACTACTAAGTCTCTCCCTCTCTTCCCTTGCTTTCAACTGTCTTCACCTTTTTCATTTGGTCTCGTGAGTGTATTTTCATTAACGACATTTCATAATAACCACCATGTAAACTTTGCAAAGGGTTTATTGATATATGTAGGTCAGTGCAATTAAGTTAGACACTTCTGATGCACTGAAGAGCTTACCAGTTATATATGCGTGATTTATTAATAATATCTTCATAGCATTTGGCATAAAAAAAACTAATTCTAAATTTCTTCATCTTGTTTTTCGTCGCAGCTCTCTGCTGCTGAGAGACACGAAATTCGTAATGCCAAATGTAATGACAGAGCATAAAACAGAGTTTGATTTAGTATTAAACATATGTACAGTTACTTTCACCTTTTTAATCTTATACCCACCATGAAAACAACTAAACTCATCTATTGTGAGGAATATTAAAAGATACGAAATCAATAAAGTTCAGTCAAACTTACCATCTTTGTTCATTCCCATCTGAAGACACTTCTTCAATCGACACGCCTGGCACTGGTTTCGATGAGCTTTGTCCACAGTGCATCTACCGGTACCAGCTTGGCATCTGAAAAGACATTGTAGATTTAAAAGAGACATTCAAACCAATTTTAACTGTTGAAATACGAATGTATAAATACAAATTTAAACGGATTGAGATAAAATATTTAAGTTCTACTAAAAAAACTTATATTTATTCTTCCCTAAAAAAATGATCCATCAATAAATTAGTTATGCTAAATAACCATAAATCCCATTTATTTGGCTCAGAAAGACTTCGCTTTTTCGTATAACTAATTAAATTATTTGTTCAATAATTAATTATTGTTTGATACAAAAGGGACTGTGTAGATTATTAGGCAGAGCATTTTACAACTAGTTGTAGTGCCTTGAGTTCCTACCTGAGTAATGCTACTAAACAATCTCGGCTAAAACCATAGTGTGAGGTTTTCTGGCTACCAGATATTTCTGGTTTACTGTTCAGGTCAAATGAAGGAACTGAACTCCACTGAATGTTTGAATGTCAGAGTATTCCTCAATCCCAAATGACAACAACTCTCAACTAATAAACAAATATTCGGGGTGTTTTGAAAAAATTCCTAAACTCAAACACTCTGCACATAAATTAATTTCGTAAGAAGTAGCAGAACTCACTACGAGCGAATAAGAAAATGTCTGCAAAAAATGTTCAACATATCTATGATTTTATTGCTAATGTACTTTTATCACTTATATCATATTGTATCATTTATGACGGAATGTTTTGCCGGACCTAGTAGAAATGAATTTCTGAGTTTGAAATTATATTTTTGAATTTAACTGGCAAAAATAAATTATATAAAATAAATTTTTCTTCGCAAAAATTCTCTTTGCCTAATATTTTTTCTTTTGCATTTATAAATAGACGACGGACCTAAAAAAAAAGACTCGCGCCAATGATCGGAGAACATTTTTTAACTGTTTTAATCAAATCAAAATGATTAATAAAACATAATTGACAACATATTCAACTTAGTTAAGTAATCAATTAGATCAATTAAAACAAGTTTGAATTGACAACGGAATTTATGGAATCAGAAATATTTCGTTGAACTGATGTCACAGAAGAAATAGATGTGTTTCCCGGGAATAGACCTGAACAACCAATGGGATTAAAAGTATTCCGTTTGGCTTGCACATTCGACATTCGATGTTCCAGGGAAAAAAGGGGCACTTCATTTCATGAAGTTCAACAATCTAAATCAACGGTGAACGTCTTGTGCCAAAGGGACTGACCCTCTTTCAGGTCGGCTCATCGCTTAATTCGCCTGACGGACGGGTGCAAAGGGCTCTCCATTCAACTCGTCCGCTTCACGGATCCCTCGTCCGCTCTCTAAAAGTGCCGCAAATTGGAAGGCCGGTCGGAATAACTTTCTTCCTTTCCATCTCCCCATCGCTCTCATTCTCCCTCCCTATTTTCGCTTTGCTCGCCATCTTCCTCGCCTCACCCCACCAATTTTGCTCTCCATAGCTCTCCTCTTCCTGTTCCCACTCACTTTACTCTCTACGAGGATCCTTCTGCTAAGACTGAGGCTCGAGTCAAGATAAAAGTACGGAGTAAATCCTCAAGTTTCTTTTTTTCCTCGACTTTCATTTGCAAAGAAGCAGATTCTACGACAGATTTTTCTTGTTCAAGAACTTACTCAAATTCCTATAAGGTTAGTTTCATGTACTAAGAAAACATCTGCAAGATTAGGTTCAGCAGAGGAATCAAAAGGAAGCTGAGGTATAACTAGTTCGATTTTATTGGCTATTGGAACTACCATGCTCAACAAAAGCGGAGAAATCTTTACATTAAAATATTTCCGTTATCCTCTCTCATACACAAACGCAGTAGTCGAAGTAAACCAATGGATTTTATTTATAATATTGAAAAACATAAATGTTGTTACGGGGAAAAGAGTAGTTGTTACCAGAAGAATAAAATAAATCGCATGGTGAAGACGAAAATACAATGAAAGAAAGAACATCGTCATAAAACGTTTTAATGAAGCATTACAAGCGACAGGGAGAAAAAATATGCCATCAAGAGCAAGATAAACATTACGAATGAAGACATTGCAAGTAAGTGAGGTACCCGGGTACAAAATGGCGAGAAAAAACTTCAGAAAATAAATATAAAATATGATATTTCAAAAAGTACGATTACGTTGGACGAGTGGGATGAATCATCAATGACAAAATTTTACCAGTCAGAACTTATGGAAAAATCTGATAAGAAAGCATAAGGACAAGAGATAAAACATGCTGCTAGAAAACATAATGGAGTTGAAGAATTGCAAGTGAGAAGGACAAAATACCAGATAGATAGGAATGAAAATCTTGGAAGGAAATAAAAGAAGTAGAAGAGATAGCAGTAAGCTCAGACCTTTTACAAAACCAAATACTGGATGGCATAGCGATGACAAAAATGTTAGCTATTTTTTCCAGAACTCCAATCGGTCTCACTTTATTTGGTGCGCTAAATCTACGACTAAATGCCGTACGAGAGTATAAGAGTATAGAGTGAGAAAATATAATTCCCCCATAAATGAGATTATATAAATATATAATCTATATTATATAACTATATTATTTCCGAAAACGTGAAGTTATAATCTTTGTCCGTAATTTAATTTTTATATTTAACGCAATTAATGTTTGTCTCAGAATTTTCCGACTTATGATAATATTGTCTTACGTCCAAGTTTTGTATTCAGGAAAATACATGTCGTATGAATTCAATATTTTTCATCATTTGCATCGGCAGGTACCTGTTAAGCCTACAGAATAGTAAGTGTCATCAATGTTTGAAAGTGCTAAAACAGCTAAGTTGTACGAGCTAAGTAATAGTCATATACGCTGACTGTCACAACATACTGATTGCAATTTATCGCCTTCCACTATACTGATAAGCAGACGATTATATTACTTCCATCGATATTACATGGGAGTATTGAGGAGCATTCTAGTCATATAATCTAATTAAGCTTTACATCGAGCTAAAAATTGATTAGGCACAAAAATCGAGAAGATGCAGAACGCATAATATATATGCCTAATTGAAGTAATTACAGTTATTTCCTATTATTGCGTACTTTTCTCTCTCCTGTTTTTCATTCCATGATGAATGATTGAAAGTGTAAGATCGTTTTTCCTGTACTCCTCTTCAATCTTTGTTTCCTTTCATCCTTCTTCGTCGATGACACACTAATCACTTCCACCTCGACTATCGCTCAGTCCCCCTCACATTCCCTGTTCCTCGACCCGCTTTTCCAAGCTCCCGATCACGCAATATCCTTTTTCTTCCCGACCTCTCAGCAGCAGGAGCAACCTTCCTTTTCATTCTCATTCCACTTCGATGACCATAGGTGGCCTGCCCCCACGGGATCTAACATTTGGCCAGAGGAGGGAAGGAGACGCATGATGAGGTTCAAAAGGAGGATTAAGCGGCAAAACTTATCGGAAATGGGGACAATCTTTTCTCTGCACAATTGACAGCGCATCACGAAACATGGAAAACCCTTTGTCGTGCTTTCAGCATGATGATTACTCACGCTCTGAGGGTCGAATCCATAATATCAGTCCCTTAATATTGGCCCAACCCATCGACTGGTAAAGACGTCGAACCCAAGAGCCCAAAACAATTAGGTTATATTTGAGTAATAGAATTTGATGAATTGGTCAAATATATTTTTGAAGAATTTATATAGGTACGTATCTATACGAAAGTCTTTGTAAATAAGCTAATATGTATTTAAGTGGGTAAACTTGGATTCAAATCAATATTAAAAGAGTTTGGAATGTTCCACAAAGTTTCCACATGAAAAGCACAAAATCTTTTAACGTGGATATTAAATACTTTCACGAAGTGAAGCCTGAAAATGTAGAGTATATATGCATACATAAACTAATCATTCTACTTGTATTGCTGTTGTCCTAATACCCCCCCACAACACGTCCATTTGTGATGTATTGCAAGGTATTCTTTAGATGTAGATAAGATGCTAAAATGGGATTATTTCGATGTATAACATTTCCTGTCTTCTCGTCTTGCGAATGATATTAATTATTGAAAGCATTTTTATGCAGATGACTAAATTTGGTGCGAGTATTTGGAATGCTCAATAACATCCAGAAGTCAGCCTTAAAGATTGGATTTAATGACTGGAAATATCAAACTGGACTATCATAAACATTCCATCACTTGGTAATGGAAAACTCACCAAGACTGGACTCAAATCCGCGACCTCTACAGGAGACGAGAAAGTTACGTTGCCACCACCGAGGCCGACAAAGAGGTAATTTATATTAGTAAGAAAACCGTCTGTGATTGTGTCATTGTTCCGTTTTCTCCATGGGCTGAAAAAAATGTTGGTGCACCCTCGAAAGTTATTCGTTCAGTGCTACCTAACCCTTGTGAAGGGGAAATCGCGACATTTTTCTGTTCCTCTATCATTTAAAACTTTACAAAATCCATAACATAAAACCGTTTTCACCTTCGACTCCTTAGTGCAGGAAATTTTCCAGGTCTTTACCGAGTAATCGTATATGCGTACGCTACTGAATAAACAGAAACGGAAGTAGAACCGCATAATACTCCGCCCGCGTGCGACTAGTATGTCGTGCGCCTTTGTCACAGCACGCGTAAACGATTCGGGTTCACTGAGCCGAATCCCAACCAATGGCGACCACTTCACCCGATGGACTTCCTCCACGAAAGGGTGTCCCGGAGGATGATGGAAGAATAACCGAATGGGGGGCGAGATGGAAAGTTAGGATGAGATGGGGTGATTGGGGAGGGTGGAGCAGTGGGATCCGTCGTCGCCTAATGATTCATGACAAAGAGCGGAGCGGGATAGCAATCGAGCCGTGGTCAATAGTCCCGCTAAACGGATCTGCCGTTTGGCGACACCACCACCAAGCGCGAACCCTCATAAAGCCCATCCTGCTGCGAAACCGAAACCTCCACCTCCCCTTCGGGACCAAGCCAGCACCACTCCCCCACTCTTCCTCAGTGGGGGCACCCAATGCACCAGTTTCTTTCCTCCTCCCCTCCTGTCCCACCGCTCCTTACCCCCTTCCCAATCTTTCCTCGTCCTCCTAAAGGTCCAACTATTCGATTCCACTAATCCCTCTCCCCCGGCCTCCCTCGGGACGGTCCGATGTTAAACCCACTTCATCCCCCCATTCTTTCGTTTCCTCCTCCCCCCACCCTCGCTTTCATTTTGAGTCCCCACTCCCTTGGTCGCCCCCATCTCCGCAGTCACTTTCGGGAGCTGGATGTTTCGGGGGCTCTTTGTCACAGATACTCTGGTGGGTGGGCCTTCGCTGGTCTTCCAGCCTCCTGCCACTCTGGGAACTCCAGCTGTCAATTTTCATAGAATTTACTATAAAGATTTGCGAGGATTGTATAGAAGACTGGTTTGCATAAGTGGCACTATTAATTAATGTAGTATCGAGTCATTTTCCTAAGATAATGGTCGCATGTGCTAAGTTTAAAATTTTGTAAGCATTTGTTTTGTATTTTGTAAGCTTATGCATAAAAATTGTGTATCGATAAAACATAATATAACTTATACATTTTTCGAATGAGGAGATGCACTAATCAGAGCATAAGTTTTTGTTCCTTTAGTCTTTTCAATCGGGTTCAATTTTTGCGAATATTTCTTGGGTGTCACACTGGATAGATTTGTAGAACATTCACGTTAATGGCTGACTCTTCCATCGACTTCTGTAAACTTCATCCGGAAGAAGACGGCGATTTTGTTCGGAGAGATTGTAAAATTCACGCGTTGATGGAATGGGAAGTAGATACTTTATATGTGACACATGTGCTGATTTTCGCCTGCTCTATCCAATTATTTTACCACACCAATTATATTTTATCTTGCCGAGTGGTCTGGCAGTATCACTTATATTTGAACCCGGGATTTTCCACCTAAGTCGACGACCGACCGACCCACCACACTAAAACGATACTATCGGTAAAGGTAAACTCCTAAATGGGTCAACTCAATATGGTGATGTTTTTCGAGACAAAGTCTCCCCTACGATTTTCCAGTGGGTCGGACTGCATAAATAACTGACTCAATGTTTTTTTTCTCTTCCCTTTTTCTGGTCTATGGTTTTAAGCACTTGTCGCTAAATCACGCATATAAGTACACCCGCCACTTCTAAGGAGAACACAAGTTCACCTCTCGGTAAATACGGACGTGCACGTTCAATTTATATAAGTGAAAAAAAAACAAATTTCAGTGAAAATCTGTCCAAATTTATGCTCAAAGGTTGCTTTCGGAAAAAAATCTCAATTAATCACCAACCTTCGAGGGATTCCTTGCGCGCTAAAAAAAATACGAAATGATAACATCGCCGAAACTTAAATAGGGGAACCCCAATCAAGCCCAACACCATTAATCCCTGAGCATTACAAGCGGATGGAAAATAAAACGACTCCATTATTTTTTTCTTCAATAGCCTCGCTATGTTCCTACACAGGGGTGACTCCTCTCCATTCAGGTTTGGATACATTGCATGCATTCCGTATAATGGTGAGGGAGGCTAAAGGCCGGTGGGGCTCTGCTGGTGGGTTTGGAAGTGTGGGGGAGGAAAATAAGAAGGGAGGAGAGGGCAGGGGAATGGAAAGGGACGGAAAATATAAGGATTATGGCCGCAGAGTCACCCCGGCTCGACCGAAACATCCTCTCTTCCTCCCTCGCTCCTCCAACCCCCTCCACTGCCCACCCCTATCCGCCCCGAGGGGGAAATGTGGCCTGGGGGGGATAAAGGGAGAGAGGTTGGGTAGAGGAGAAGCCGACCGGCTGCGGGGATGGGGATCTAGGCGGTGTAATGGACGAAAGAGGGAGATTCAATTCATCTCTGAAGAGGGAGTCACGGGTGCCAAAGAAGTTTCGGCTGGTCGGGAAGGGGATGAGGGCAAATGGGGATTTAGGGTCGCGGAGCCAGATTTGGAGGGGTAGGGGAGCGAAGGGGGTCACTTGTGGGGAGGGGTGGGGAGAGAGAAGAGAGAGAGCGGAAAATTGAAAGGGCGCCCCTAACAGCCTGTGTGTGTGTGAGGGTGAGTGGGGAGGCAAGTTTAAGGGTATGATGGGTTTAGAAAGATGAGATACGGAAGGTCAATCCTAATTGATTCTGGTTTCGCACTCCATAACATAAGGGTGTTTCTCTTGCTCTCCCCCGCCCCTACCCCAGGCGCATCATGTGGTGTGCGTTATGGCTCTCGGCTATTGTAGTTCCTTCAATTGAATGCATGAACGAAGATGAAATGGATAGGGAATGCTCACATGGAAAGCAGTTTTATGTAAGGGGATTTTTTTCGCCAAAACTTATGTATATACATAGAGTTGATGCAGCTGGATACCTGTAAATGTATGTAGAAGGTTATGGGAGTTTCCTAATAGAAGCCTATTAATCATTGCTCAGCTAAAATCATTTCAGAATTACGTAAGAATAAGCGAGTGGACGTGAAAGAAAGAAATATAGTACACACTCACATTACCGATGTACTTAGTGATGATTAAAATGTTGAGAAGTAATATTGTGGCTTAAGAATTCAAAGCCCAAATTTGCTCTCTATTATTAATATCCAATAAAATAAAATAAAAAATTGTTTTTTTTTGCAGAATATGCGTAATTCTTTCACATTAATCGAAATATGCGTGCATTTCAGCAAGAAAATTTGTGCTTGTCAAAAATTTCTTGTTTTCAAATACAAACAACAATACTAAATGGAACCTATTTGATTAAAATCTTGGTGAAAATAATTGAATATTATAAAAAATTATGAAAACTGAAGTATAAGTACATAGTTCAGCTAGTATACAAATTGGTTAACTAATAATAGTGTAGCAGAGGTACCATTCTTTCATCACCATACTTGAATTTTCGCTTGATATGCTCCTGCTGGCACGGAAACATCATAATCAGTAGATGATTTTCATTATATTCAACGATTTTTTATGAAATTTTTAATACAATATTGAAAATAATTTTTAAAATAAAAGAAAAATGTCTTACTTTTACCTACTGGTTATTTCAATGCGATAAGAAGCCAGAGAAAATGGGATAAACGGGGGAGCTGCAACTTCATACTTTTATAACAGTAAGCTGAAAAAACTAACACTGAAAGACATATTATAAACAAAACGCTTCATTTAACAGAGGCAGCAACAAAAATGTAAGTAAAACTGCAAAATAAATTATCGAAAACCTCTAAATAAAATGGAGACAACATCGTTTAGAAAAATAGAATGTGTTTCTCCAAAACAGTGGACAGCGTAACGTCTAAAATTGTATTCAGCATAAATTTATCCACACCATTTTACAAACTTAAGGCTTATTTTGGAGTAAATAAAACGTCCTTTCACGTGCACAAGTAACAGGTTTCTGTAAGCGAAGGGACTCGAAATTCACCGTTTCGGTGTTCTGTCAACCCTTTTTTTCGCAGTGCTCCTCTCCTACTCCCTGGGACAGTTGATGTCAACCATTTCCCGTGGAACATACGAGCAAACAGAAAAGAAATGTGCCCGCGACGAGAGTGAGAGGCGTCGTGAAGAGAAGTCTCCGGATGGGCGAGCGAGGACGCCGAAAACAAAACAAGACGAGGGATGGAGAGAGGTGGAGAGAGTAGGGTGGGAAGTCCTCACCTGTAAATGAGCTTCCTCCTGACGCTCCTTTTGAAGAAGCCGGAGCATCCGTTGCAGGCTAGGATGCCATAGTGCTTGCCGGAGCTCGTGTCCCCGCACACGACGCACGTGAGGCCAGCCCCACCACCGCCCGCGCCGGCCCCGTTCCCACCTCCGCCGGACCCCTTCATCTTACCCCCGTTCCCGCCGCCCCCAGGCGGGGACACAGAGGTGGTCGTCACCGGGCCTTGAGAAGAGTTGCTGAGGGCCGTGGGCGGCGTGGTCGAGTGGTCCATTAGGAAGGAGGGGGGCCCTGGAGCGGGAGGGGAGCGGTTGGCTTGCACCACGAGGGCTTGGGGGCGGGGGTGCGGGGCCACGGGGGCGGGAGGGGGGCAGGGGCCCATTAGGTGGTGGGCGGGGGGAGGAGGGGGTAGGCAGAGGGGGGGTGGGTGCGGGGTGGGATGGTGAAAGGGGTGGAGGTGGTGAGGATGCGGGTGGTGCAGGTGATGGTGATGGTGGTGGTGCAGGGCTGAGAGGGGGTGGTGCGACGGCGGGGGCGTTGGCTGGGCGGCGGCGGCCGTTTGCAGCAGAGGGTGGTGGTTGGTCGGCGGGGTGGGCGTCCGGGAGGAGTCCGACCTCTGGGACGGGGAGGGTGACCCGCCGCACTGCTGCGAATCTGGAATCGAAGACGAGAGACGTTAACGTCTGATTGACTACAAACTGAAAGACCAAAATTTATAATTTTGAGTGTAGAGATACCTCTGAGGAATAACAGTATCGTGGACTAGGAAATCCTCTTTGCAGAATAATATGTTCATCCACATGATATCCCAAAATTAAAACCACCGAACTATCAATTGCAATTATTATCCCCTCAAAAAAGTTCGTTTTCCGTTATTTTCATCCTCAAATTCTTGTAATATCCCGATCTTGTTTCCTGACCACGACGGACCATAACCATTTTACTAACCGCAATTACTTGCGTTCCATTACTCACGACTCTCTTGACATGGATGATTTTTTTCGTTAATATATGAAGGTATGCTATTGCTATCAAGTTTGTTTTTATTCCAATGCTAATATATGACCCCTAGCTTGCATATCTAATTTTGCTAAATTTTTGCCCATTACATCGGACTCGCGACCAAACCAAATGGTATATTTGTGTGATAGTAACTTCAATGGTTACGGTCCCTAGAAGATGTTAGAGCACTATTCGTCCGTTAAACATCCATCTGTCCCAAATATCTGTACCAAATATCTGCTTGTTTTTCCCTTATTAATGATTTATGTCTCTTTTTAATTTTTGTCTTATAATTAAATATACTGCCATATGGTACAACTCTGAAAGCTCAACACAAGCGTATTAATTACCAATACCGTTACATTCAAATAAGTACATACTATATTTATCATGAAGTATGATCAATAATGAAAAATTATTGCTTTTAGTTGGAGGTATAAGATAATGAATCCAACCAAAATGGAACATATTAGCATAATAAAATACATAACATGTCCATTAATAACATAATAGGTTCATTTAAAATTATGAAATTGCTCTCGATAGTACATATTCATTAACTGTTTCTTAACTCTCTCAAATGCTTTATACCTTCATTATCTAAGTTTTAACTGAGAATTATTTTATATTTGATGGTTTAAATGCCCATTCTATCATATTAAGGTAGAAAGTACCAGTAGTTATCCTTACGTCTGCTAAGTACAAGTGTTACGTTACGTTGGGCAGAACGGGTAAAGAAAGAAGTCAGTATTCTGCCCAGCAGTTCCCTTTCAATGCATAACCGTTTATTTACTGACCAAGTTCACGGCAGATTAATCTCAAATTTAAACATTTAATCAATCGCTTCCCATTGAAATGAATTATATTATCTGAAATTAAGTTGGTATCACAAAATTTCATTGGTTCGGGAAAAAGTTCGCCAAATTCCACTGTTTGAAAATTGAGAAGGTTATGTGTCACGTCCTTGAAAAAACTCAACAGTTCAGGAAATTTTTATATGGCTTGAAATATAAATTACAAGAGTATATCGCTGTCACTTAAATTCATTCATGCCAATTAAATGATTGATTAAGTTGAAAGTGTTATACACATCATGCTAACATACTCCAATCAAATAATTTTCATATTTACAAGGTGAATGACACGAACTGCTACTGAAGCGAGAAGCGTAAATTAACTAAATAATTAATTATTATACGATACATTTAATACCCATTACCAGCAATGATAAAAATAAATAGTGACTCTCCATATTACGTATCCATGACTTTCGGTCATTGTTTGGTAATGCTGTTTTTATATATTCACGAAATAATGCTCGAAGGGTTGTTGAATTGTGGCAAGGTATGAGTAATGAGTCATAAATATTGAAGACTAACAACTAAGCGCCATCGCCATCTTTTCTATAAACTCTATTCCGGCATCAATTAATTTTTCTTCCCTACGGTGCATGGTAAAGTTCATAAAATGGTCTCATTTTTCTTTCCTTGGCTCTCAACACACTTTCAACCGATATTTCTTCCCTTTTTTCCCTCTGCTTAACTCCAAATATACATCACCTCGGAAGTATAGGGGGAGATTAATGCATGGCGCCATCTTAAAGGCCAAAGAGTCGTGGGATTAAAAAGCCTTTTGCTTTTAAATGAGACGTATAAAAATTAATCGAAATGCGAGAGTAATTTACAAAAGTCCGTTTCCTAGGTTCCAGAAGTACATAATCCCGAGAGCCTCTCGCACTTCCCCGTCGCTCCACTCCCTCCTCGGCGATATTTCAACCACTCTATTTCTCTCTTTTTCTTCCACATTTTGAGCATTAGGTAGCTAACACTCTCCATCTCGTGTTAGACTGCCTTTTTTATTCCACATTCATTATACTCCGGATATTTAGCTGTGAGAATTTTGTGAATCAATTGTTATATCATTTAAATAGTTTTTCAGTTAGATATTCACATAACACGGTATTGATAAGGACAGTGATAAAATTTCTACTGTCTTGACCAAAACTACACGTGTGTTAGAGGTAATTGTGTACAGATTACACAGTTCCATTATCAGAAAATTAGACACAAGAAAATTATAACCTTTCACCAGTGTGCAACATTACATTTTATTTACTTTGCGCATAGTTCATCAGATATAGACAGAATAGAATAAACAAAAAATTCGACGTTTCACTTTCTGCTCTTTATCCTAGATATCAACTTTTATTTAAGGCCAAAATAATTATTATATTTAAAATTCATGATCGTGAGTGCATTACATGATATTGCATGTAAAGCAAAATAAAGTTATGAATGAGAAACCTCATTTAGATGAGGTAGTAATGCTCTCCCAGAAAATTACACTGTACTGAATGACAACGTGAAACAATCAAGCCTTTCGTGTAGGATTAAAACCTCAAATTATGACTCTACCACACTTTCTCCGTATAAAGGAATTTTTTACTGACTACTTCATTTGAATACTAACAAGAGTTATATATTATAAAAACGCAAAACTTTGACTGGAAATGGTACTCAATAATTCTCTTAACACCTATTGTATTGGTTAATCCTCTATATACCTTCCGGATAGCGAATCTTTAGTGTGTATTCTTGGATAAAAATAATGCCTGCAACACTTCCTCCGGCAAAGTAGTTTATGATGCATTAGGATTTAATTTATCCTAACTACTTATTTCCCGAAGTTTACTTCGCCGCTTCAGAAACTTCTGCTAGTTTTACGAAACAAAGGAAGTAAGGATTAAATTAGCTGGATGTGTCATTTGAATCATGAAATATAGGCCAGAAGGTTTACTCATATCTTTATTTTATCGTTTTGAGAGTCCCGTTTTTTGATATGACCGCGTTCCACTCGTGCCATAACCCGAACTCCTTTGGGAGAAGCATGGGAAGTGGGGTTTTAATGTTACGATCAACTATATTTTTATTACCTTGCATCGTATCTTTACTACCCAGAATGGCGGATTTCGTTTTTTTACATTGAGGCACAAAGATACTCCAGTCATAAAACCAATTTGCTCCCCACCGTTTATTACATCCTTCAATTTCTTTCATGCAAATGCAACAGTTATCTCTTTTAGGCAAAAAAAAAGATTTATGGACGAGCATATCCCCTTATAAGTTTTTGTTGGTTTTAAAGCTAGAATGCCCATTGATCCGCACATGTTGTCTTAAATTTTGAGGTCAGTCTCAAACCCACCCATTTATTGTGTTTTTTTCTCCTTTTGGAATTTTTTTCTCCTTTCTTTTTTGGAAAAAATGCTAACATTTTTATCCAGATTTCAATAATTTTATAGTTGTAAAATAAGTAACTTAAATATAATTTGTGAATTAAATGGGTGTCACATTCAAGTTTAGATTAAATAAATAAATATATATATATATTCATATTGTTAAAACTGTAATGAATATTTATAATTCACTACAAAATTTGAGTTTTATTGTTAGGTAATCTACCGGTTAAGGTAGGTTTTTGGATGGACACAACTATCAAATAAATACATATTTTGTAACTCCAAAAGAAAACCCAATCAAGAAACCTACTCTACATCAGGTCCCTCTTCATCTCTGCGTACTTCCTTCCTCCCTTCATTCCATCCAACATCTCTATCCTGTTCCTACCCTTACCTCGCTTGCCCAACATTCTCCCCTCTATTACCCTCTTCAACATTCCACTACCGCTCAATACGCTTTTCATCCATTTTTCCTGCCTCCATAGGATTTCTCTCAACAAACCCCTCTCCTCACCCACCATCTCCAGTACTTCCTCATTTGTTTTCCTTTCGGTCCATTTCACCTTCTCCATTTTTCTCCACACCCACTTTTCAAAAGCCTCCAATCTACGTCTATCCTCCTGCTTCAGCGACCACGTTTCCGCGCCGCACATGACTACGCTCCATATCAGTTTTTACGAGTCTTGTCTTCACATCCCTACTCAACGTCCCCGTCATCACCTCCGTCCTCCTTGAGAAGCCTCCTTGCCTAGCGCAATTCTTCTCCTTACGTCCCTACCACTTTGACCGTATTGGTCCAAAACACTTCCGAGATACGTAAACTGTTCTACCTGCTCTATTTTTTCCCTGCCTATTTTAATGTTAATCTTAGCCTTCTTTTTCCTGGAAAATCGCAAAACCTTTGTTTTATTAATATTAATTCTCATCCGATATCTATCGCACTGAACTTCCAATTTACTCCCCAATTCTTGCAATCCCTTGGCTGACTGAGCAACTCATGCTAAAATTTGAGTACTAGAGCAAAAAAAATATGAAATATTGCTATTTAATTTTTTTTAACAATAGTCACAATCCTCTTCCAATACATAATGGGAAGTGTCAGAATTTAAAAATGAAATAAAAAGCATTCAACTAGTTATGTAAGACATGTAAATAAGTAAAACTAGACTTTGACACATTTCAAAAACATTTTAGGAAGTTTCTCGTTGACATGTCTGATGCAAAAATGGGTAATTGAAAAGTATAATACTCAGTCTCTTAGAAAAATTGAATAATGGAGAGAAAAATAACCTTAACATAAAATATTCCATTAAAATTATACTAAGTGAATAATTTAGTGAAAATATAGAAAATGTTTCATAATTATGTCCGGAAGATAAAAGATTGGACGCAGAGTGTACGTACAAACGTCTTATCGTATGTCATAAATATTCAACACTTTATTCACCAAGATGATAGATATAAATTGTGTGACATATTCTTCGCTTTGCTTAGCATCATCAATCCATGTCATGGAGGCACTCATCGTCAAATTACGAAATAAAACCGTGCATTGGATTGTGCAAGTTTTCAGATTCTAAGTAAGGAATCGTTCTAGTACGCTCCTTAGAATGTTGCAGACGAATCCTTTTTCAACCCAACGGGTCCTTTTTTCCCCTTGTTCCAGCAATTGGGCACAGATGAGTCGCTCAGTTTATTGCAATATGGAAAAATATCTCATTTGATCCACAGTTTTTCCCATTTTACCACCCGCATGGATCGCGGTGAGGCTCACAGGGCAGCCACGCCTCGTCCCCGAACTCACTGCAAACTCCTGCCGGCCCTTTCTCCCGTATTCCTCCATTCATTCCAGCAGCGCCTAATTTCAAGCCCTCCCATCCTCCACAACTCCCTCCCCCACTCCCGAAACCCACCCCCTCCCTCCTCCAATACCATCCTGGCGTCATGAGGCAAGGGATCGCGCATCGTATCGACCAATCCTACGTCGCGCCCAATGGCAGCGGCCCTTCTGCCGGTGGAACGGGTAGGGGTCCATGCCGGGAAAGCGGAATGTGAGAGATGGAATTCAAAGGGAGGGGGGAGGGCGGGAACATGCGTTGGAGGGATGTGCGTGAAATGGGTTGGGGAGCGGGGCCGAGAGGGGACTTGGCTCTTTCCGCCCTCCTTGTAGCTTGCTTGAGGAAATGAAAAAACGAGCGAATCCCTTGGCATGACGTGGGTGATGCCAGTCAGTGCGAGTAAGAATATTATCAATGGATAGAAATGCTTATCAATGGTCTTACACCAGACAAAGACACATCAATAACAGTTGGGCAACGGTCTTATGAAAGAAATCAAGAAAGGCTAAGTAGAAAGGGACACTCCTGAATGTGATTTAGCATAAATACTTCATTTTTTAAGGATTATATATAATATACGGTTTTAAAAATCTTTTCCCTGAGTGACGAGGAGATGAGACATACTGATCTGGAAGCTCATTGTAACTTGTTAATTTATTGTCTATCCATGCGCAAAATTGTGTAACAAAATATTGGATCCTTTTGTAATTAATTTTACTTTTATTTCTTTATATATTCGCGTAATTGGTGTAATTTTCAACGTTCGCCCTTTTAATTCTACAAGTGTACTATATATATATATTTTTTTATTAGGTAATCTACCGGTTAAGGTAGGTTTTTGGATGGACACAACTATCAAATAAACATTTTGTGACTCCCCACCTATCAAACTAATCTATATCAGGTCCCTCTTCATCTAGGTTTACTTCTTTCCTCCCTTCATCCCGTACAACATCCCTATCCCATTCCTACCCTTACCTCGCTTGCCCAACATTCTCCCCTCTATTACCCTCTTCAACATTCCACTACCGCTCAATACGCCTTTCATCCATTTTTCTCCTGCCTCCATACGATTTCTCTCAACAAACCCCTCTCCTCACCCACCATCTCTAGTACTTGATCATTTGTTTTCCTTTCGGTCCATTTCACCTTCTCCATTCTTCTCCACACCCACATTTCAAAAGCCTCCAATCTACGTCTATCCTCCTGCTTCAGCGACCACGTTTCCGCGCCGTACATAGCTACGCTCCATATCAGAGTTTTTTACGAGTCTTGTCTTAACATCCCCACTCAACGTCCCCGTCATCAACTCCCTCCTCCTTGAGAAAGCCTCCTTGCCTAGCGCAATTCTTCTCCTTACGTCCCTACCACTTTGACCGTATTGGTCCAAAACACTTCCGAGATATGTAAACTGCTCTACCTGCTCTATTCTTTCCCCGCCTATTTTAATATTTAGCTTAGCCTTTTTCTTTCTGGAAAATCGCATAACATTTGTTTTATTACTATTGATTCTCATCCCATATTTATCGCACTGAACCTCCAATTCACTCAGCAATGCTTGCAACCCCTTGGCTGACTGAGCAACTAATGCTTGGTCATCAGCAAACCTAACCGATTTTACGAATTACCGTCCGACTTTCATTCCTACCTCCAGTTCTTCCCATGCCTCTTTAATCATTTCCTCTACATATACGTTGAACAGTACCGGTGACAATGGGCAACCCTGCCTTACACCTCTTCCTAACACTGCCCATCCAGACTCTCCGTTCCCCACTCGCACCTGAGCAGTCTGAGACATGTACAGGTTGCGGATCAGTCTCCTGTCCCTCCAATCCATTCCTATTTTCTGCAATACACGCATTAATTTTTCCCAATTCACTCTATCAAACGCTTTTTCGAAATCTACAAAACAGGCAAAAACGTCCTGATTGTATTCTATATTCCTCTCGACTAGTGATCTCATTACTGCAATGGCATCACACGCGTACCTCTTCCTTTCCTGAACCCAAACTGATCATCCCCTAAGTAATCATTTGCCTTACTCTCTATCCTTTTGTTGATGATCCTGAGAATAACTTTAGCTGCGTGGGATATCAAACTTATTGTTCTGTATATATATATATATATATATATATATATATATATATATATATATATATATTTATATATATATATATATTTATATATATATTTATATATCGATGATGCGGAAGTACTCACGAGAGCAATATAACTTTTGGACGGCACAATAGAACACAGAATAAAACAGATAACACGTAAAAGGACACTCACACTGTAGATGATTTAAGCTTTCGGCCTACTCCGAGGCCTTTTTCAGGTCTGACCTAAAGAAGGCCTCGGAGTAGGCCGAAAGCTTTAATCATCTACAGTGTGTCCTTTTACGTGTTATCTGTTTTATTCTGTGTTCTATTGTGCCTCGGAGTAGGCCTAGGACTTTTCTATAAAAGAAAGCCAGGGTAGCTCATTCTCAGGGTAAAAAAAAAACACCAATGAGCATTCATCAGCGAAATGGAAAAAAAAGCTCCTTAGTTGAAAAGCTGACTCAAAGAGTTTAACTTTGCACCATCGCGTTTAACGTCACGAGCATCACCGCCGTGCCACGCAACCAGAGAATCCCCGAGAGGGAGCGGTTAGGAGGCCAGGAGGGGAATGCGGGGAGGCGGTGGGAAGGGATAAGCTGGCTCTCCATGGGTTTAAAATGATTCTGGAAGAAGCATCGTTGGTGGGTGGGGGAAGGGGGCGAAGCGAGGATACGGGCTTGGGGGCGTGAAGGCAGAAGGCGCTCTGGTTAGCGACGGGGGGGACGGAGAGGGGGGTGACGTGTGGAGGGAGGGGGTGGAACGAGTTCAGTACGAGGGTGGTGCGGAGGGAGACGGAAGAGGGGATTCAGAGAAGGGGAGGATGTGAGGGGGTGTAAGGAGAAAGGAGCAATTTGCGAAATTTCATTAGCATATCTATTACCGGGGCCGACAACGCCTCCACCCGAGGAGCCATGGAGGGAAGAAATTGAAGGGAAGGGAAGAGGGGGTAGAAGGGCTGGGTTGTAGAGTGTTTCTTCCTCTTCTCCCTGCCCTTCCCCTCCTCCTGCCCATCCTTCCTACCCCCACTTTCCTCAACACCCGGGGTCTCCCTTCACACTTTCAGCCCGACTTACAAAAACCCTTGCTAAAGCCTACTCTGCTCTCTTCTCTCTCACTCTTGCAGGGTTGAACGTGGGCGAATAAGAACGGGATTGCGGAAAAGGGGAATGGACGAAGAAAGGTAAGACGAAGGAGGGAAAAGAAAGGTTGTAGCTAAAGAATATAGACATATTATTCATTATAATACACAATTGAGCTTTTCCAGGTATATGGTTGCCATTGTCACAGGCGTAACGACTGCACAAAACAAAAAAGGATACATTTTGTTGCTTCAATATTTCATTAATACATTCAATAAGAAGACTTCCTTCTGGTAAAAAAGACGTACCAATGAAATATTAAAGCAACAAAATGTATCCTTTTTTGTGTTTCGTGCAATCGTCATTCCTGTGAAAATGGCACAAATATACTTGTAAATGTACAATTGTGTAATGTAATGTTAATGTACAATATTATTATTAGGTGATCTACCGGTTAAGGTAGGTTTTTGGATGGAAACAACTATCAAATAAATATTTTGTGACTCCAAACCAAACACAATCCAGCAACCTAATCTACATCAAGTCTCTCTTCATCTCTTAATGAACAATATATATATATATATATATATATATATATATATATATACATTTTTATGAAAATATAATATGAATATTATATATATATATATATATATATATATATATATATATATATATATATATCTTTCAACCTTCTCTAACGTCTTCTTCAGGTTAGATTGTATATATTTTATTATTATTAAGTAATCTACCGGTTAAGATAGGTTTTACATGGACACAGCTACCAAATATATGTATGAGTGACAATGAAAGAGGTAAGAAATGGAAATAGGAAAGGGCATTGGCTGTTTGGCTACTAATTGTACGGCCGATGGAAAGTACGTGTGAATATATAGATAAATGGACGAGGAGAAGGTCATAGGTTACCTGCACCTATAGAGTATGCGAAGCAATGCAGATAAAAACCAGTGAATGACAGAATCAGGGGACGGCTGCTGAATAATGCAAAGCCTATGGCATCACCTGGGGAAATGAGACTGGCGTTCTTCAAAATTCTGAGTACTCCGTGGCACACTTAAGCGCATAAAAATTTGAAATATATATGTAAATATTCTGTAAAATAACGAAGTAGATAATAAAATTTGCTACATATTTTCTACAATAATATATTCTACGACTTTCATCGCGGAAAAAATTTTTTGATGTAAAACCTGCACTCGAAGTAATAGTATCAACATATTAAACGGTTAAAACTTATCATCCTGAATGTCATGGCTCTTCAAAACAATGACAGCATGTGATATGTCAGAAAAGTTCATAAGCATAATACAAACTATCTATGTGTTAGAAAGCCTGTGAAAAATGAGATAAAACGTAAGAATGCATGGCTTTTCACTTTATGCTTTGAATATCTACAGTCATTTTCAAAATAAGATTATGGTGCTTGAATAGAAATATTCCGGACGCAAATCAGTCGGCAAGCATAAATTTAAATAGAAAAAATACGGTAGAAAAGTGTGAAAGGAATATTTTGAAATCGTCTAAAAAATTAATAGGTGGAGCACAGAGCAGACAACGTGAATAGGGGAAAAACGCGTACGGAACAGTAAATATTGGGCAAGGCCGTGTGTACTAAAGCACAATCGAGAGGGAAGGGGCAGAAAATTTTCCTAAAGAAAAATGTAGGAAAACTAAGTGGAGGCAGGTTGATGGTAGGGGGGACAGAAGGGGAAATGGCAGATGAAGGGAAGGGGAGGGTTTGTGGGGGTAGGGAGGGTTAAAGGAACACTTTGACCCAAAGGAGATGTTTCCCAACTGAGACCTCTCCAGGAAATCTCCACTCCGTCCTCAGTAAAGGGGCTTAAGGAAGGATGATGACTCCTTCCCTCTGCCAACGGGAGAAGTGGAAGACATTTGGGGAACGGGCGGAGGAGGTTATAACGCCAAGAGAGGAAAAGGGAGGGGGACGGGGGGAGACACGGGCGACGCGGAGGGGGTGTGAGGAGGGTTTTGAGGAGTGGGCGGGGCAAGAAAGACATTCACTGCAAATCCTCCTCTTCCGTCCTTATCCTTTCGCCCTTTCATTTCTTTAACGCGTTCGGGGATTTCTCACGCCAAAGTGTTTTCTGGAAGGGGCGAGGGGTTAGAGGGGATCGCGCTATAGGGTAGGCGCACGAGGGGGATTGCGGAGAGAGAAGGGAAAAAGAAGGCGGCAGGGGAGAGTTGGGGAGGGGGGTGAGTGGGTGAAAGGGCAACGAGGAGAGGATTGGAGGATTACTTCCCCACCCGCCGTCCCACCCTTCTGCCTCGCCAACCCTTCCCACCCCTTTCCACCCCATACATCAATCCTCCCACTTTCTCTCCCATCCCTGCCGTCCGCCTCCGTCCCTCGCTCCCCCCTCCTCTCTCTCTTGCCCTTCCTAGTGTGTTCTTCGTTATTTCCCAGCTTCAACGTCCTCCTTCAGCTCCGTGAAACAAGGAATCGAAGGATTTCCTCAGACCACGGCGGCAGAGCCATGTACAAATCCGTCGACTTCAGATATTTAAGCTTGCACCGTAGGGTTTTTTACGTCAATACAATTCCACATCGAAAAAATCAACTTAATTCAACTTCAGCATCTTTTGCTTACCAAATCTCCAATTCATGAAATACTTTCGAGCGAATCGTACTTCTCATGAATCGACAGTTGTATAATACAATTTACTTCAGGATCCTGGGTCGGTCAACAGTTGATCGATGATACCTTCAAAGATTATTTTCTGATCGTTCTCTATACGGGTATGTATTGACTTGAAACGTTCAGTTAACTCCGAAATATTTCGGCAGGACATAATTTAGGGTTATTCACGTCCAAGTAATCGCAACAATTAATGCGTAATATATTGATGTAGTATTCTACTTTGGTTTAGGGTGGAAAGAACAATAAGAAAAGACTCCCCTACGATCAGTTTAAGAGAGACCACGAAAAACCGTTCAAATCAGACCTACATGGGGGTCGCCTCCTTTATTTTCGAAATCAATGTCTTGCAACCTCGTGTCAAACCTGACGCTCCTAATCTTATCTCCTGTCTCCTCTACTCCCAAAGTCCCTACTGCCCTTTCTAGTCCATCCTTTTCATCGCCGCCCTGGACCCCCTCATCTTTTGGCGTGTCTCTACTCTTCCCCCTCATCCTCCTGCCTCGAAGTTCCCTCCTCCTTTCCACCTCCCTCTAGCATTCTTGCAGACCGCCTGTTATGCCCTCTCGCTCCCTTCAACACTCCCACGCAGTCTTATTTCCAGCAAGCTCTTTTGCTTTCTTCCCACCCCGCAGATGGGCTAGCACCATCCCCCATGCCAACCTCCCCCCTCGCCAACCCACCCCTGTACCCTCTATCCTCGCCGGAGAGGCTTTTTGGCTCATGAAATTCATATGCGGGTTCCCTCCCGTTGGATTCAAGGTAGGTAATGCTATCGGGCGAAATGCGACGCATTCCATTACGGGAAAAGAGGTGGGATGGAGTGAGAGGAGGGTAGGGGACGGACCAGTGAAGGCTTCTCATTTTGTTCCTTTCTTTTTCCTCTCACCCACTCTGCAGGGAGAGAGGCGAGGTTCTCCTTTCTCTGTAACATCTCTTCCGTCCCGAACCCATATTCGACGGAGACGTGAATTCTCCTTCATTTCTGAGTTATGTTTGCGCGACGAATCTCATTTTGGTTTTCCTAAAGCCGTTCATGAGATTTTCTTCTGATAAAATCATTTTAAAGTCTTTCAGCGGGGAAAAAAAATCCATATTGACTCAAATAAGGATGGCCGTGTTGCAAACATCTTTTCATTTTTCTTACAAAAAATAGTGACATATTTTAATATTTGTTCCTTAGAGAAAGTAATTAATTAGAATCATCGCAGTTGGGTGGAAGATAGAATAGATATTGGTTTCAAATATGCTACCCGATCCTTTATAATTTTTTGATTCCGTGATTATTATATTTTGATGATGCACTCATTAAGGTCAAAACATTTAAAAAGCACGCATTCTAAATATACACAAAAAAAAGAAAACGAAATTGATTAAATGTGGAATGGTATGTTAAAGGCCATGACAGAATTGAATGTTGGGTAGGAGAGAGAGAGAGAGAGGAAGTGCGTAGGATTCTAGACAAAATATGGATTGTCAGATCACAAAAAACTGAAGAGGTAAATAAATTTGATTTGTGGAAGCCTTAACTTATGAAATACCATATTTACTTAGAGAAATACAAAATTACTGATTTTGAGACAATTTATATTTAAGGAAACATTTTGTTTCGACCTTTAGATCATTTTTTGTGCGATATTTACATGCTACATCAAAAAAAACCATAAACACTAATTAATACAAAGGTCGGTTTGGTAGGTGATAGTAGAATTCACCCTGTACTAACCTCGACGGCCTGTGAAATTCACACATTAGGGTAGGGGGGGGGGGGGCAGTTCCTTTTCCTGTGCCAGTTATGGTTTCCCAGGAAGATCTGGTAGCCAAAATATCACACAGCATGGGTGGAGTTGAGGGTGCTCATAGAGGCTTACCCGAGAATCGAACCAGGGCAAGGAATAAGTATTTTCCGGATAGTAGTCCATCCTCATAGCTTATAGAAATATATTTCTTTATTATTATTAGGTAATCTACCGGTTAAGGTAGGTTTTTGGATGGACACAACTATCAAATAAATATTTTATAACTCCAAACAAAACCCAATCCAGCAACCTAAACTACATCAGGTCCCTCTTCATCTCTGTGTACTTCTTTCCTCCCTTCATCCCATCCAACATCCCTATCCTGTTCCTATCCTTTCCTCGCTTGTCCAACATTCTCCACTCTATTACCTTCTTCAACATTCCACTACCGCTCAATACGCCTTTCATCCATTTTTCCTGCCTCCATAGGATTTCTCTCAACAAACCCTCTCCTCACCCACCATCTCCAGTACTTCCTCATTTGTTTTCCTTTCGGTCCATTTCACCTTCTCCATTCTTCTCCACACCCACATTTCAAAAGCCTCCAATCTACGTCTATCCTCCTGCTCCAGCTGCTGCCAGCTTCTCCTTACGTCCCTACCACTTTGACTGTATTGGTCCAAAACACTTCCGAGATATGTAAACTGCTCTACCTGCTCTATTCTTTCCCCGCCTATTTTAATATTTAGCTTAGCCTTTTTCTTTCTGGAAAATCGCATAACATTTGTTTTATTACTATTGATTCTCATCCCATATTTATCGCACTGAACCTCCAATTCACTCAGCAATGCTTGCAACCCCTTGGCTGACTGAGCAACTAATGCTTGGTCATCAGCAAACCTAACCGATTTTACGAATTCCCGTCCGACTTTCATTCCTACCTCCAGTTCTTCCCATGCCTCTTTAATCAATTCCTCCACATATACGTTGAACAGCACCGGTGACAATGGACAACCCTACCTTACCCCTCTTCCTAACACTGCCCATCCGGACTCTCCGTTCCCCACTCGCACCTGAGCAGTCTGAGACATGTACAGGTTGCGGATCAGTCTCCTGTCCCTCCAATCCATTCCTATTTTCTGCAATACACGCATTAATTTTTCCCAATTCACTCTATCGAATGCTTTTTCGAAATCTATAAAACAGGCAAAACGTCCTGATTGTATTCTATATTCCTCTCGATTAGTGATCTCATTACTGCAATGGCATCACGCATACCTCTTCCTTTCCTAAACCCAAACTGATCATCCCCTAAGTAATCATTTGCCTTACTCTCTATCCTTTTGTTGATGATCCTGAGAATTACTTTAGCTGCATGGGATATCAAACTTATTGTTCTGTAATCCTCACATGATGTTGCCTTTGCCTTTTTTGGAATAGGAACTAACACTGATCTCACAAAATCTTCCGGTCAGATTCCTTCCTCATAGATACTACGAATCAGTCCATAAAGGGCCTTCTTCCCACATTTTCCTAAACATTTCAACAGTTCTACAGGAATGTTGTCCACCCCCACGGCCTTATTTGCTTTCATCTCCTTTAATGCCCTTTCTATTTCATCGTCGAGTATGCCTGGACCTAAGCTATCTTCTTCTACATGTTCCTTTTCTATGTCTAACCTTGTCGGCCTAAGTTCTTTACCACACAGTGTTTCTTTATATTCCATCCATCTCTCTTGGATTTTTCCTGGTTCAACTATTATCTTACCCCACTTATCTTTAACTGTTAGCACAGATCTTACCTTCTTACTTCCCGATAATAACTTAACCTTGCGGTATAGAGCACCAATTTCACCCTTCTTCTGTAAACTTTCCATATCCTCGCATTGCGTTTTCCGCCATTCTTCTTTTGCTTTATTTGTGGCCCTTCTCAATTTATTGTTTAACTCATTGTACTTCATTTTGCCTAACTCTGTGTTTACATTCTTCCATCTTCTTCTCTCATCCATCTTTGCAATCATCTCATCCGTGACCCATGGTTTCCTTATTCTTTTCCCCTTAACGGTTCCTATAGTGTCTTTTGCTGCTTCCGACATCCCTTGCTTGATACATTCCCATTTTTCTTCGATTGTAATCAGTTCTTTACCGTCATCCATTATTTTCTCTACAGCCTGCTGATATTCCTTCCTCGTTAGTCCATTTGATGCTTCTAAATTCCATTTCCTAACCCGCCGCCCTTGCCTTATCTTCTTGAAACGAACGTTACATTTCATAACAACTAAATTGTGGTTAGAGTCCGCATCAGCTCCTGGCAAACTGTGCGAATTTATCACACTGTTCCTAAACCTGTGCCTAACCATAATATAATCTAACTGATACCTTTCTGAGTCACCTGGCATTTTCCATGCATACCTACGCCTTTTGTGGTGTCTAAACCATGTGTTGGTGTTGACTAACCCCTTGTCTCCTGCAGAATTCATTTGCTTTCTCCCCGCGTTCATTCCTCGTGCCTAACCCATAGTCCCTCACCTCTCCACCATCTCTTCCTTCGCCTACCGTCGCATTCCAATCCCCCATCACTATCAAATGTTTCCCTGCAGGAACACTCGCGATGATATCCTCTAACTCATCGTACATCGTATCGACTTCTTCCCCCTTGTGGTTGCTCGGTGGCATGTATACCTGAACAATGACCAAGTTCGTCGGCTCTGCTTTAATCTCTACGAGTAAAATTGTATCAGTTGCTTGCTCAATGTTGACTACGCTTCTTCCAACTCCTTTATTTAAAATTACGGCAACCCCTCGTTGGCTCTCGTCCCCGCCGCTGTATATCACTCTATAATTGTCACTCCAGTAATCCCCGCTATCCTTCCATCTCACCTCGCAGAGACCTAAAACATCTATATTACCTCTTTCCATCTCTCGCTTAATATTTTCTAATTTGCCTCTCCTCAACATTGTCCTGACGTTCCAGGTTCCTATTCTAACTACTTTCGTCTTCTTCTGAGTCTTCTGTCCTGCTGCAGTTATTTCTTCCCTGCAAGGGTTTCGTGGGATGACGACCGCGTTGCCTCTCCCGCTGCCGGGCACGAAACACGGCCTCTTGGGCCGAGTCCCGTAGTTGCCAGGACTCATATTATCTATAGTGCTCATCATTACATTCTTGGGAATCATAATTGAGGTGGTTTCCCCCTTGCCTTACTCAATAGTGTTTTTAACGTGACACCCTCACTTAATAGCCGCCCCACTGGCGTCAGAAAACGCATATTATTCACTTAATCATTGCCATCTTGTGGGACTATGGGTTAGGCACCAGGAATGAACGCGGGGAGAAAGCGATTGAATTCTGCAGGAGACAGGGGTTAGTCATCACCAACACATGGTTTAGACATCACAAAAGGCGAAGATATACATGGAAATTGCCAGGTGACTCAGAAAGGTATCAGTTAGATTATATTAAGGTTAGGCACAGGTTTAGGAACAGTGTGATAAATTCGCACAGTTTCCCAGGAGCGGATGCGGACTCTGATCACAATTTAGTTGTTATGAAATGCAACGTCCGTTTCAAGAAGATAAGGCAAGGGCGGCGGGTTAGGAAATGGAACGTAGAAGCATCAAATGGACTAACGAGGAAGGAATATCAGCAGGCTGTAGAGAAAATAATGGATGACGGTAAAGAACTGATTACAATCGAAGAAAAATGGGAATGTATCAAGCAAGGGATGTCGGAAGCAGCAAAAGACACTATAGGAACCGTTAAGGGGAAAAGAATAAGGAAACCATGGGTCACGGATGAGATGATTGCAAAGATGAATGAGAGAAGAAGATGGAAGAATGTAAACACAGAGTTAGGTAAAATGAAGTACAAAGAGTTAAAAAATAAATTGAGAAGGGCCACAAATAAAGCAAAAGAAGAATGGCGGAAAACGCAATGCGAGGATATGGAAAGTTTACAGAAGAAGGGTGAAATTGGTGCTCTATACCGCAAGGTTAAGTTATTATCGGGAAGTAAGAAGGTAAGATCTGTGCTAACAGTTAAAGATAAGTGGGGTAAGATAATAGTTGAACCAGGAAAAATCCAAGAGAAATAGAAGGAATATATATAAACACTGTATGGTAAAGAACTTAGGCCGACAAGGTTAGACATAGAAAAGGAACATGACGTAGAAGAAGATAGCTTAGGTCCAGGCATACTCGACGATGAAATAGAAAGGGCATTAAAGGAGATGAAAGCAAATAAGGCCGTGGGGGTGGACAACATTCCTGTAGAACAGTTGAAATGTTTAGGAAAATGTGGGAAGAAGGCCATATATGGGCTGATTCGTAGTATCTATGAAGAAGGACTCTGGCCGGAAGATTTTGTGAGGTCGGTGTTAGTTCCTATTCCGAAAAAGGCAAAGTCTATATCATGTGAGGATTACAGAACAATAACTTTGATATCCCACGCAGGTAAAGTTATTCTCAGGGTCATCAACAAATGGATAGGGAGTAAGGCAAATGATTACTTAGGGGATGATCAGTTTGGGTTTAGGAAAGGAAGAAGTACGCGTGATGCCATTGCAGTAATGAGATCACTAATTGTGAGGAATATAGAATACAATCAGGACGTTTTTGCCTGTTTTGTAGATTTCGAAAAAGCGTTTGATAGAGTGAATTGGGAAAAATTAATGCTTGTATTGCAGAGAATAGGAATGGATTGGAGGGACAGGACTCTGATCCGTAACCTGTACATATCTCAGAGATGCTCAGGTGCGAGTGGGGAACGGAGAGTCCGGATGGGCAGTGTTAGGAAGAGGTGTAAGGCAGGGTTGCCCATTGTCACCGGTGCTGTTCAACGTATATTTGGAGGAAATGATTAAAGAGGCATGGGAAGAACTGGAGGTAGGAATGAAAGTCGGACGGGAATTCGTAAAATCGGTTAGGTTTGCTGATGACCAAGCATTAGTTGCTCAGTCAGCCAAGGGGTTGCAAGCATTGCTGAGTGAATTGGAGGTTCAGTGCGATAAATATGGGATGAGAATCAATATTAATAAAACAAAGGTTATGCGATTTTCCAGAAAGAAAAAGGCTAAGCTAAATATTAAAATAGGCGGGGAAAGAATAGAGCAGGTAGAGCAGTTTACATATCTCGGAAGTGTTTTGGACCAATACGGTCAAAGTGGTAGGGACGTAAGGAGAAGAATTGCGCTAGGCAAGGAGGCTTTCTCAAGGAGGAGGGAGTTGATGACGGGGACGTTGAGTGGGGATGTTAAGACAAGACTCGTAAAAACTCTGATATGGAGCGTAGCTATGTACGGCGCGGAAACGTGGTCGCTGAAGCAGGAGGATAGACGTAGATTGGAGGCTTTTGAAATGTGGGTGTGGAGAAGAATGGAGAAGGTGAAATGGACCGAAAGGAAAACAAATGATCAAGTACTAGAGATGGTGGGTGAGGAGAGGGGTTTGTTGAGAGAAATCGTATGGAGGCAGGAAAAATGGATGAAAGGCGTATTGAGCGGTAGTGGAATGTTGAAGAGGGTAATAGAGGGGAGAATGTTGGGCAAGCGAGGTAAGGGTAGGAATGGGATAGGGATGTTGTACGGGATGAAGGGAGGAAAGAAGTAAACCTAGATGAAGAGGGACCTGATATAGATTAGTTTGATAGGTGGGGAGTCACAAAATGTTTATTTGATAGTTGTGTCCATCCAAAAACCTACCTTAAACGGTAGATTACGTAATAATAATAAATGCGTTTTCTTACCAAGAATGGAGTGAGGCCAATTTAAAAATTAACAACCAAATTCGCTATAAAATTTGAAGGAGCCCAAGCCCATTCAGCATGTTTCAAATTGAAAAAAGCAATACTCAATTTATTTCACATATCTTCACAACACCTCAAAAACAATTTATGCGATTCAAGACAATTTTTAACTATATAGCATGAAATATTACAAACTTAAATTTCAAAAAAATACTACTCATCTGAATTTTGTTTATGTGAAAGGGATTTGAATAGATCATGATGTTTCCATAATATATATCATAATAGGTCAATTATTTCCTTGAATTTTGCTGTTGTAATTTGCCTGATATTTTTATACAGTGGTGTCAATACAATATTTTCGAACTTTCTTGGTCTACGTGACGTTAAGAAATTCAGGACTTAAAAATTTTCATTCTGATTCATTGATGTCTTATAGAAAATTGTATACGGTTCATTTCTGACAAAACGCATCCAACATATTTTTTACCAGTTTTTGATTCTGTTAGAATTTATTTATTTATTTATTTAGCCCTAGTCCGAAAACAACACTTTTTAGCCTTTAAATCAGACTATTAACAGTGAAAACAATGGAGACGATTACAAACATCCAAGCCCTAGGTGGAGGAAAGCCCACCCAGGCGGGAATCGAACCCACGACCCTTGGAATGACAGACGAGAACGTTAGCTCACCATCACCGAGGTTCACTTTAATGTTTCTCTTTTCCCTGCACACTGTAAGCTATAAAGCGTATTTTACTTCTTAAATTTTTAGCATGTATTAGGATACATGAAAATATTTCTTGAGCACCAATAGTTTCATCCCAAACCTACTTGGGAACATTTTTGTTCTGAAAATTATGAATACCCAAATTTAGAACGTACATATGGCATTCATAATATGCTACTGAAGTAGCCAACTTTGGATAAGGTATATAAATTCTTTTTGCTAATCGAACGAAAAAGTGAAATAATAATCTGGATCACTTGATACTTGTTCCTGATCTTGTTTTAGTGACTTTCTAGCTGATTCTCCTAGTCTTAAAGGGACATCGCGTTCTTCTGTAAGCTTATTCTTTTCATCATCATCATTCGATTTAGATGCTTAATAAGTCACATTTTTGACATGTATCCTTGCGCGGTTGGTGGAAATGTAAATTAAAATCTTTTTTAAATATTTTTCTGTAAGTCTACTCATTAAGGGATTCTATTTTATTTTCCTTGCAATGAAGCTCGTATAAGTTAAATATTTTCCTAAGAGTTAGATCAGGATGTAGATATCTTCTATTAGAATTATGAGATCTGGTTTAATGGGATTCAGATTTAGGAAAACTTTTAATATGGTTTCGGGCGTGCTTTTTCTCTTCGTGAGAAATTTTTCTTGATGATCCAACCTAACGCCCACGTAAATCATTTCCCACATTTTCAGAGTTTAATGCACATTTTAAGGGTCCTTCATTTACTTTAAAGGTAAACAAAAAGAATTGTCTACAGACGCGAACTTTCCCGTTTTTAGGATTTAACAAATACCTAAAACTCCAATTTCTTGATGAATCTTTTCCGTTGTTTTGAAGTCTTCGTTTCACAGTTTTGCGCTCGACAGCTTCGTAAAGCAATACATTCTGTTTATTAAAATCTCCAAATTATCAAAACTTCTAAAAAATTCTTTCTTCTTCAACGCAATTTTTATCCAAGTTTTTCGACAAGGACAATCTTTGTTTTGGAAAACTTTTGAAGGGACAATATTTCTGGTTCGAGTGCAATAGCTTTTTCCTGAACCCCGTTTAATATTTCGTAATTTTTGGATGCATGTTTCATCAATCTTTTCTCCATCGTTATTTGTGTCTTCATCTCCTGAAGACGAATATTGTTCTGTAACTCCCTATCTTTTCGATTTTCTTTAAAATCATTAGTCACTAATTTTTCTTCTCTATCTGAACTAATTAGTCTTGCCCTTTTGTTCTTCCCCATGGGTGAATTAATTTCTAAAATTTAATATTAAAATTTAAGTTTCATTAAGTTAATTTGTGTAACTAATAACTACTAAATAATTAATATCTTAAGTTAAGCATAACTGAACTTGGGCCACTTTCAAAGTAAACGGCTCACTTATTGAACAAACTCTGAAAACTTATGTGTCCAGAATTATCGTATCTACTCGGAATATAAGTAACCTCAAATTCTTTATTGATAAATTTCTTGAAGTTTTACATGTAACCACGGGCAACCGGTAACAATTGACAAATGGACTTGGACCACTTTCAAAATAAACGGCTCATGCATATAACATAACTAGTGACTGGATGAGGATGAAGAGGAAGCGGGTCAGATTGACCGAGAAACAATAGTTGCAAGGTTTGGTATTAGCTTGGGGTGCTAGAAGTAAGGCAGGAGTCAGTTACAAAGGCGATGACGGCTGTGTACGTACATGATATATTTTATGAAAGTTACATGATATTTGGAGTCGGTGGATGGGTTAACTCGGAGATAGACGTGGTGAAACAACAGTCGCATTAATAAATAAAAGGTGAAAATTTACTTCGTGAGTTTGGCTTATTACGAAGGGATTGTTGTAGGGTACACAAGAAGTTCTCGCTCTTGTAAAAGAAAATAACCGATATATATCGTCCTAAGTCCTATTTTCATGTGATAGAATACCTTGACTAAATGCATAGAATTACATGAACGAAACATCAGAAAGGATGTCAACCATTAATAAAAAAGTAGGTGGAGAGAAAGAATGCTAAATTGAAACACCGATAAAAAGAATATATTTAAATACATCATGCCAGAGTAAGTAATGTGAAGTGCTCTATTACTACTTGCACTACTACTAATTACGTAACATTGTCTTTGTGATATTAGTTTTGCATTAAAAATCGTAGTCAGAGTACCGAGTTTTGCACTGAACTCCTACCCCACGTCCAATTTTCATTGCTTATTTAGATCTGGGAGCCTAAGAAATATGATATGAAAACTGAACTACTTATCCACAATTATCAGCTATACAAATATTAAACTTTCGAGTTTTAAGGACTAAAGTTCAAGGTGTTAACTTTGAACACATGTATATTTTGACTGACTAATGCTTTATAAAGACGGGAGATCACCTGGCAAAATACTGTTACGATTTTGTTCACTTGCTAAAAAATTTAGCCGCTACATCTTTCTTTCTTAATCTTTACAAGCCGTTAGGTAATAAATATAAATCACGATCTTAAATTCCCGTGGCTTGTGCAATCTATTCATTCTCCACGGTTGTTAGCATTATCATTCAGTGTCCGACAATGTGAAAAGTAGCGCTAATTGCTAATTCGGATTTAAAGAAGGAAAGATGCCTATTTCTCAAATTCCGAATAATGGATTCGAATAAATTCACGCTTGGTGCATTAGATGGAAGATATTTCCTTACTCTAAGATGCTATTGAGAATATAGTTTCAACTCCGAAACGTCCAACCATCGGTGAAGTTCACGTGCCCGAGTCACAGGACTTGCCACTAGACAAGCCGTATTTCAATACTGTGTTTGCAGAACTATAAAGATGAAGAATTTTGGAAGATATGTTAGAAAAACTCCCCTTTCGTGTAAAAATTCTCAGAAGCTTAATAAGGATTCGAGGGCACAAGATTAAGATAATTATACTTCCCAATACACAATTTAGTGCTACAAAATGTAGACTTATTTACAAATATATTTGAGCCGAAACAAATCAATGCGGGCAAAAGTTTTTCCATATCAGCTATATCGTAGTTTTGGGGATACATAATAAACCACCTTATTCACGTACTCAAATTCATCCATTTTGCTGCTTAACTGATTGCATGGGATGCCAGAGCGTTAATAAAACAAGAAAACCAGAGTATTCATAAAACCGAAGTGATAATTTCACATTTTCATACAAATAATAATGTTACGATGTCTTCATAAAAATAATTTACAATATGACCATTGAGAATAATTGAAAAATATTTGGGATCAGCAAGTTGTATTGGTTGCAACTTAGACTACTTCAAGACCTGTAATAAATCAGTCAGGGGATGTGGTAATTCAGTGGGCGTAACGTTGGGCTACTGTCCGAAGGGTCTAGGTTCGATCCTTGCGGACGTCTCTGGGAATCGAACCCGGTTCCACTCAATATGTGTGATTTTTCGGGTATTTATATCTTCGTGGGAAACTATAGGGAGAACAGGGAAAGGAACTGACCCCTCTTCTGAACCTTCCTGACCCATCTTGATGAATGAATTTCACCCACTGTTGGGCTTAGTACTAGGTGATCTCTACCGTCACTGTCATAACAACCTTGAATTGAATTAAATAATTGCAGAGTTGAATGAATTAATCCCATCCCGAAGTGATATCTCCTACAATTACTTCGTAGGTATATATTAGTCTTTCACACAATATAGAGGTTTTGTGATGAAATTCAGCAAAATGGAAAAGTATTTTTAAGGAACATACGATAACTCCTATAGTACCTGTCGTTTACGAAGATCTCCGTGTTATTTGTCGTTTAGAGTTTCTAAAGGAATATAAAATTATTACATGTATCCTGATTTTAAAAGGTCTCCGCAAGATTACAGCTTGCCAATTCCCCAAGAATGAGCTCAATGCTCTTTATTCTTCGGTAGCTTACTTACTATTTTGTATTATATGTATGTTGTATTACTTCTACGGCACGTTTTTCGGTCAGCGAAGTAAGCTGATGAAAGTTCGACAAAGAATACCACAAGAGTAAGGTACTCATTTTCCTCCGAACAAAGACGTGGGTCCGTTCGCTTGGACCCTTGTTCCCCGCTTTCGCCTCATCTTCCTCCCTCCCACTCGTCCCAACTTTCCCCTCGGGTCGGCCTTATTTCACGCCCTTTATCCCAACCACGCCCACTCCTCCCCTTGTTTCGCGCGGAAAGGCGAGGCAAAGGAATTGACAAGAGCCTGGCTCTGGGGTTTTGCCACAGGAGGGGCCAAGGAGGGGGTGTGTGGGTGGCAAGAGGAAGGAGACGGGGGTGAATCGACGGGTGGGGGGAGGGGGAGTGGAGAGATAGAGAGAGAGGATGGTTTGGGAGGCTAAGGCCGATGGACTAAGCTGCGCCGTTTCCCTCTTTGGCAGGGCAGATGAGCTCGGGCCACGCCGAAACATTTTTAAGGGACGGTCGGGGAGGATTGGAGAAAGGCGTGGGTGGAGTGAGAGGGTGCGTGCGGATAGAGTAGAATAGTGCGTGTGTATGGGAGAGAGGGAGCACGGAGGGGAGCGCGGTGTAAGAGGCGGGATGAGCAAAGGGTTTGCCTTGATTAAGCGGCTGAACTTCCTCTCCACTCGCTCCCCAGCATCCCCACTCCGTCACCCTTTACCCCCCGCTGCTGCTCTAAACCCCCGTGGTCTACGCTCTCGAAAACTCTTCCAGTAACCTTACGAACCCTGCTCTATCCCGCAACGTACCCACGTCCAACCTCAAATACCTCGTCCATTCTCGTTTGTCACGTTTTTCTTTCTGTCACAGACAGCTTATCTCTTCAGCACCCAACAGAGTATTCCGGCATTATAGCAACAAATTTTCCTTTTATTTACAAATATTTGAGGCACGATGAAATTCTACCTCGCCTAAATCTGACAACATGAAAGAAGAAAACTTACACCATCAACTTTAATAATAACAAAAACTCTTGAACGACGAGTGAAATTTCTCAAGTAAATTCATCATGATAGATGCGCCACTATGAATGTAAGATAAGGTTTGACAGTTACTAGACCCAGCGGCCCGAATGTCGAAGTAAGTTGACGGGAAGACCTTGATAATGACAGAAGAGTTACGCGCTGGCAATCGTGGATTTGAGGAATTGCAAATATGATCATAACCATGCAAGTTTTACATCAAATAAAAAAAATGAAAAATATACAAAATTTTAGCATGCAAAACTACAAAACTAATTATACAATCGTAGTTCAAAAACCTCAACTTGTGGCGATACAATTTCGTAAGTTTACAGTTGAAAATGAATAATTGGTAATGATCTGATTGCTCGGTTTTTCTATTTTACATTCCAAGATAAAAATAAGCATTTCTCAAGTAATCATTTGATAACTCGTATTCAACAATTTCACTCGAATTTAACGGACCCCAATCCACTCCCGCCCGTTTCCTCCTTCACCATCCTTACTCCACGCCCACGCTCAGTTCACTCCTTTTCCCAAGGGGAGAATCGCGCGGCCACACAATCCTCCACCACCTCTCTCTCTCTTTCGGTCTCCTCTCGGCCATCCTCCCTTCTCTCTCCCACCGTTTCGATACCCGCACTCCCTTCTTTCGTCAACCCTTTTCCAATCCTAACTCTCACCCACGCCGAGACCCTCTTTTCTCCCTCCATCCTCCTTTCCCGTCCCTCTTCCCCCACCTCTTTCTCTCACGCGCGCACCTTCCCATCTCCACACCCCCAACCCTTGGGGATAATTAATTCCCGATCGAGTAGCGTCCCCTATCCCACCATTCCCCCTCCAACTCCTCCCTCGCCGCCTCCCCCTCCCCGCAGTCTCTCCATCCTCCCTCCCTCGGCCACCCGAAACGCTTCAACTCCATCTTGGCACTTTTGCCGAGAATGGGGATTGCGGGGACCGGCCAGAGTAGGATGGAGGGATAGGACGGGGGAGTGAGGTGGTGAATTAGGTTTCCGGAGTGGGCTGTGCGAGGGATGGAGTTGGCGGTGGAATGGGAGGGAGAGCGGTGGGAGAGATGACCTGGCTCTTAGAACCCCGAGGGGAGTAAGATTCCCAGTTTTGCCCTGACGGTTGGGGCTAATGGATTCCGGGGAAGTGCATCTGGGCGGAGATCCCCGTGCTTTCCCACTCCAATCCTCCTCCATTCTCTCCCCCCCCACCAATCCGACCACCCTCGCATTCCCTTTGCCTTATAGTTTGTGTTGGGTGTTCTGATTGGGGAGGGAGGAGAGAGAGAGAGAAAGGCAGGGGACAGGGTATGTGAGAGAAATGGGAGAGGGAAGGTAGGGGGAGACGGTGTGAGATAAAGCGGTGAGCAGAAGAAGATTTGATGAGACACTCTTTAATGAAAAGTCATTAATCGTGGCTCTTCAGACGTCGGTTTTTTCGGAAATAACTTTTGAACGAAATAAAGTAAGACTTCGGAGTGGGCGAAGGGACTGGGGGACGAAGACCGGGCGCCCCTTTATCTTCGTCCTGTCACTTTGAATTAATTGCATTGGAACTACTTTCTCACGCGCTAATAGAGTTGCCCTTTGTGCCCGGCTAAAAGCGGTTTTAGGGATATCAAATGGGTTGAAATTGATTTGAACAAATTTAATCAAGAACAAACTTGATCGAAGTTCTTTTTAGCACTCGTATGTGAAATTGGAAATCATAATCCCCATCGACATTTCGTTGGCGATTACATTTTCAAAATTCAAGGATCATTGGAATTTATTAAAAATATAGTGGTAATGGTTATCAACTTCGGTTCTCGTAAATTAATATTTATGTGGTCCCTTTTTAAATTAAAATTACTATACGTATCATCTTTGAGTTAATTATACCGCATGGGAGCAATAATTTAGTGAACTTATTACAAAAATGGAATTTCATAATCTGTTTGGCATGTAAGAGTATGCAATCATAGTAAGTTCATAAGAATTTAAGTAATCATGAATAGTATTTTTTTTTTCAAATTTCATGGTTAAAGTTTCATTCATCAGATCTTTTGTACCGATCTTACTTTATACCATAGCAAATATATCATGCACGCAGAATATCAACAAAGAGTTACTATACAATTCTCAATATTTCCAAAAATTGGCTAAAACTTGTATGGCAGCAATGCTTCAATTATTAAAGACGTTTTAAAATGAGTGACTTGGCGGACATTATCGTTTGTGCAAATAAATGGAGAATTAGATCCTTGAAAAATCATAAACATAACAGTGGCGCATATCTTCACTGGTACCTAGAAAAATGACCGCTACCACCACACACTCAACGATTGGAATCTCATAAGGATTACATCACCTTTGAAAAACTGTACTCGACGTTTTAAAGCATTCTACCGTAAACCTATATTGACCATTAAATTCTTTTAGTGTATAAAATATCAACGGTAAAGGTAAACAAGTAATGAAATAACTACGAATGAAAAAGTTAATGCCTTATCAATTCTTCAGGATAAGAAAAAGTTTTTACTGTAGTTAGATACTTTAATCCAAGCAGTCGTAATTTTATAAATGATATTAATTTAAATTCTATGAGTAGGGAATTTCATTTAAGAGAACATTTTGTCGCAAAATCTCATTTATAACGTACCTAAATAATTATCTTGAAAACTCGACATACTCATAAAGTTATTGACGGGTTCTGTTGTCGTGCGAGGTTGACATCATTCCACGAAACCAATTAAATAATAATTTCAAAAAATTATCTAATTTTTCTTTAAATTTTATATTTTCTTAATATCATTAATTTCACTCTATTTCCAATACGGAATTTCTTGACCGCGCGCAAGTTAAAATTATTACCAATTTTGACAGCAATTATCAGTGTAATACTACAATTTAATTGAATTATACACCGAATTAGTTATGAGAAATTGTCAATAGTAGCATGTGCATGTCTTGAGTTGATAATAAAAGTGGGCATTGAGATGATTCAATTAGTTGGGGTGACAAAATTATCAAGGAATACTGTGTCAGAGTCTTAGTGTTTCAGCTGTTATTGAGTGCTTTTACAGGAACAATGGGAGAGATATGAGATGATCGTTGCCACAAAAAAGAAATAAATAAAATTATTGAGATGTAGATAAGCTAAGTTCAGCATTAAAGAAGGAGGGAATAAATTACAGTACATTGGACCAGTTTATGTACAAGAAGTATTTGAATTTAGGCAGTATTTCAGAGTAAAATGGGCAGTAAAGGGACATTAGATAACAATTGCGTTAGCAAAGGAGGCATTTGCAAGAGGAAGAGGGTAAACAGAGTGAAGTTGTGAAAAGAATATTATTGAAGACTTAAATATGAAGCATCGTGCTTTGTGGATGTTAGAGTTGGTCTTTGAGGTGAGAGGCTGCACATAGATTGAAGACATTTGATGTTTAGGTATGGCGGAGAATTTAGAAAATATGTTGAACAAAGAGGAAGAGAAATGCTGAACTTTTGAGTAGCGTGGGAGAAGAGAGGAAGTTGCTGGGAAAAATCCGAAAATAGGTAGAGAAGGTGGGTGTATAGAGAATTAATTGGATGTCGAAGGCTGGGATGGAGAGAAGAACCCTGGGTAAGTGAGTTAGAGAAAGGAAGAAAAGTAACGGAGGAATCAGGAAGGAGATACTGTAGGGTAAAGCAAGAAGATGAAGTTATCACAATGCTTAGAAATAAATAGGGACCGTCTAATACCTGCCTTAAGAGCGCTAAAATACCTTAAATTTATTTAAATCAGGTTTAAATGTTAGTTTTTAAAATACCATTAGCACAAGAAAAATATTTTTGATGGAAATTAAAATTTCGTCGAGTGTTTGTGCAATGGATTAAAACCATTCGCGATTTTAGCAAAGTGATTACATATACCCTGTTCCACAGCGAAAATATTTTCAATATTTTTATTATGATTGTAATAACTTTTTTCGAAATTTTAATTGGCTAAGGTGAATTATTCAGGAGACCGACAATCCTTGGATTGATGGATAAAATGGACGGTTGCTGTATCTTCATCAGAAAGACTTCTTAAAAAAGGAAGTACGAGGATACACGTATACTGGATGATCAGTGGTCTTTTATGTTTTCTGTTCAGTTTCAGGTGGGTTTATTTGGTTCTTAACCGACTTTTACGCCTAGTATCAATTACAATGGCCACTATGAGTATCGTAATTTCTGAATGTTTAGATCCGTACATATATTTAACAGGTTTTAAGTTACGAAAATCTAGATCTTGACTTTATTGCTGGGATTCAAAGGAGACTCCAAATAATTTCTATGTAATTTCCTCATTTTGCTGTTGCAGCATTTCATTTCAAGACACTTGGTCCCATTCGTGTTTTCCAACTCGATGAAAACATTGTGAGCGGTTGAGTTCACACATACTTTCGGCTAGTAAAAATAACTTTTAGGAATATTAGGTGAACACATTTTTCCGATGCGATTTACATACGCAGGGCCTTATTCTTTCGAACACCTCCGCTCGCTTCGAACCCCTCGAATTGCTCAACTTCCTTTTCTTCGCGCCTGTTTTCTTGTTTTTCTTAATGCTATTCTTTTCTTCTACTCGTCATTTCGGCCCAATGCGGGGAAGCATCGGCTGGTGGATTAGTGGCCGTTTTCGTAAATTTCGCCTCTCGACCACTCGCAGGATTAAAACCTCAGGATGGGATGGCTTCCATTTCCCCTTCGTCACGTCCCGTCCTATCCTCAGCGTGAATCCTCTTGCAGAGGAAAAAGATTGGGAGGCCTCTTGCCCTGTGAAAAATATGAACGAATGGCCACTTCCACCTGAATGTGTATAATAAAAACAACGTAAGTAGATGTGCCGTCCAGAGGAGGCGAGACTGTGTAAAAGCTTCTCGCCCACTCACAAACACACACCAACCGAGAGGGTGCTAAAGTTGAAAAAATAATTCTTTTGTGTCGTTCAATCTGGGTTGAGGGATGAAAAAAATGTACGCTACAGTGTTTCCAAGCGTGGGCAGGGGTTAAAGGTGGTGGCGCACTGTCCGGCAACGGAAGAAACACTTTTAAAGATTGGATGGGCCGCAGAGAGTTGTACGGAGGATTAAATAGGAAAAAGAAAGCGAGGAAATGCTGGGGAGGAATATGAACGGACTCTTAAGGAACTGTCGGAGAACAGAGCGCCTTTCGAAAAGATAGAGGACTCCATTACCTGTCCGCATGTCTTGGTCAGGCGACGCCACTCTCCCCCGCCCAGGATTTGAAAGCGGTCGCAATTGCGTTAAAGTCTCTCATGGAACAACATCCGCTACTCTATTTACAGGACTCTGGGAGAAAGAATGTAAGGGTGAGGAAATCGATTATGTATGAAGATATGCGTTCCTATATACTGAATACTGAGAGTGCCTAGCATCTAGCGGAGTCTGTTTGAACACGCTAGGTACATTTCAATTAATGTATGATTTTTTACCTCTTTTCCGGTTATACGTACATACTCCCAATATTACGACCGAGTATATTTCGCTGAAACAATTGCCTATCAAACGGGCGGAATGAGGTTTTTAATTTTTTTTCCTTTGTTGAGCCATAATATATTCCCAGTAAGTGCGAATTTCAAGTATCTTGTTCCAAAGGCAGAGCATAAGTAATGATTTTGTACAAATAACCGAAATCCCGTGCGTTAGTTAAAAGGGACGACGAGATTTTCTCTAATACTCGCAACTTTTAATTCAACCATCTTTAACCGCATGTTAGCAGCTTTACTACCGTTCACACTAGCTTCATCCGATAGACTTTCAATATAGAGAGGTGGACCTTTTATATATTTTTTGTAAATTTACCTCGCAGTTTCCCATTCAAACAACAGTACGTAGACAGCTACATTTGAAATTTCCATCGCAGACCGGAAATCTTACAGTTTAGCAAAACCATCCCACACACGCAAACCCACAGAAAATAAAAAAAAATATTTTAATTAAGCTAGGGTGACTGCTATTTTTGATAAGCAGCTGTAGACCGGAAAATAATAAGGTCCATTAATACAACATAAACACGGAATTAATCAAACTGCTCATCTGGCACTTCACTATGAATAAGACAAAGTCATAGCATAATAAACTATGTACTATAAATATATAAATAAACTATGAATTATAAATAATAAATACGCAAGGTTGACACCAAAGTGATCGATAAGACCACAATCAGAAAAATATCCTCGTTCCTTCGCAATCGAAAAACATCTTGTCAAGGATGTCCAATCAATCTTCGGAAACATCTCCATACTCAGTCCGATGCTGTCCCGAAGTAAAAATAACAACTCGCGAAAGCTAAATGTACGTAAATCGACGGACAGCTGCATCAAATCATTTCACTACATACCGAGAGAATGCTTGAAACAGTGAGAGAGCGAGAGAGAGAAAGGGAGTGTGCTAAAGGGAAATAGAGAGAAAGAGAGACAGCGTGTGAATAAACAAAACCGCTCTATGCAATTTGAATGGACGACAACGGGAAAAAAGCGAGCAATGCAGGAAGCCATAACAGCGTGCTCCGTGCACCCTTCAAAGCGACGTCGAGCAGCGGGAGAGGGCGGGGACGTGGATTGGGCGGACGTGGTGGGACGGGGAGGAGAGTGCGCGCGGGTAGGGACGGTTGCTCCATTGCACCTCACTGATTCCCGCTGCAAATTGACGAGAGGGAAACTGCGGGAGGGGGCGAGGGATGGGGGGATGAGGAGACCTGCTGACGGGCAGGAATAGGTGGGGGCGGCGGTGAGAGTGGCAATGGGAGGCCTGTCGGGCAGAAGCCAGGAGAGGGCGGCCACGGGATCGGAGGGGAAAGGTGGGGGAGGGAAGGATTTGGGGGCGCGGCCGGTTAGGAGAGGAGTCCCGAGAGGTGACGGTAGAGGAATAATTGGCGAAGGGAGACAACGGCGTTGGTATCGCCCCCTGCCCGTCCATCCCCTTTGCGATAATACCGACTTCCCCGAATCCTCCTCCCAAATTCACTCTCCCCCACCATCCTTGCCCAATATAGGCAGTCCACCCCATCCAGTTCCCCCCCACCTAACACCCCCCTCAACAGCCTCCACTTCTGTTACTAGCATCTCGTCGATGTTGATGGACTTAGCTGCCAAAAGCTAACGAGGTTTGCACCCATTGTTTGTGTGTAGAGTACGAGAAGGAAACATATATATAAACCGAGTGCATGTATCTGATGTGTGAGATTTTGTTTGCACATACATTTGCGTGTATAATTATGTATGTGTGTGTGCATATATATATATATATAATATATATACAGGTATATATACATATATATGGTGGAGAGAAGTAGATAGGAAGGTCGTAGAGGGGGTAGCACACGCAGAAAAGCGAAGAGCGGGGAACGAAGAGAAAAAGAGACCCTTAATAATCAAACGAATCCATTTTACTTTATTTGTTACGCTACGCTGAGTTTTCACCATTTTCACGCGACTGCCGAGCCCTCCATTCGTTCCGAAATCCACCGTCCCCTCTGACAACCCCTCCCGACACCCCTTCTCCCGCTTCCGATCTCCACCCCCCGCCGCCACACCGTCCTCCCTCCCTCTTAAAACAAATCGCGTCAAATCCTTCCCCTCCCCAACCTGGCGGCGCACCGTTCCCCCTCCTACCGTTCACCCCCCGCCTCCCAACAATCGGACCACCATTTTCGAGGGGCTTTCACGCGTGCTGTCTCTACTTTTCCAGCACGCCGACGAACAGCGCTCACACCATAACCTAACCCACGTCCTCCTCACGTTCGCCACAACATCCCTTCCTTCCCCTCACACTATCCTCCCTCTCTTTCCCTCCTCCTTCTCCACTCACGCCCATTCTTCGTTATTCGAAAAAGAGGTGGGCACTCACCTCCCTGCCCACTACCTCCCCCTCGTCCTCAACCCTCCCCTCAGATGTCCCCATCGTCCTCTCACCCTCTCTCTCCGCTCTCTGACTCCCTCCCCGGAACAATCCTACGCGCCCCTTCTTCCTCTCTCTCTCTCTCCCGTAACCCCGCCCACCCATTGTAAACCGTGTCCCTCTTCCCACTCCGCCACTCCCAAAACCTCGAATCGCGCCCCCGTCGCGCTAACAATCGCCACAGTCGATCATCATTAGCTTTATCGCCGGCTGAAGAGTCCTTTAATGCTTTGGTATCGCTATTTATAAACGGTGGATTTCCGGGGTCTGGAGGAGGAATGGGATGCGGGCATAAGCATTCGTCCGTCGGCAAGGGCGAAAAAAAAAGAAGAGGAGGCTTCCTTGTCTATAAATTAATTGCGGTTCATTGGGGATTTTGCCTGTTTCGGCCGCTCCGCATTTGAGCACATGCTTTCACACAAGCGCCCTTCGAATACGGATGAGTCAGACGAGGCCAAACTCTGTTTCCGGATCTCAAGAGTTTTTGTCGACCGAGGTATATTTTCGTCAGACCTAACTGTGTGCAACTACACAAACACTCGGCAAATTAAATGGGGCATTGTGAAAGATTTTTCCCGTCTTCTCGGCGATGGGATTGAATTTCTCGTCCTCGAGTCGAGTATTTTTGGTTCTGAACTTTTTTGAGTAATTTTCAAATGTGCACACGGTAAAAATATCTACATCTACATGGCGCCCACAATAAATTAAATCAATACCACAACCATTATCATTAATCATTAAGGTAATCATCAGCCATCAAAGCCAGAAATACCAAAATATGGATCCATATAAGGATTCATTTCGACCACCACAGTTGTCTTCGAACCAGAATGGTTGGACTTACAAGGACACCCTCATCTAGTAGAAACATTCAATAAATAATTTCATATAATTTAACGTCAGCATAAATACTTCTTTACCACGAATTATATTTTATTGCAAATTTTTATCTGCATCTCATCAATAAATTCTTAATTCGATCCATGAAATTAATCGATGTAAGATATTAACATAGATTTATGCGTCAGCGTTAACACAGCATTTCCCCTCTTCTTCTTGTTTACATATGTGGTATGCTTGAATTACATGCTACTCAATTTCTCTCTCATTAACGCTTTTCGCCGTTTTATTTCCCGAGATCCTCGTTAAAGCAATTGCGGACCAAGGAAAGGGGATTAAAATATTTAAAAAAACACCTCCTCTGTTCACACAGCGAGCACCGAAACGAGCGGCATGGAAACAAAAAATAAATAAAAACAAGAGCGGCAAAATGACTCATTTGTCCTGACACCTCGTCTACAAATGAATTCCCTCATACTTCGCCCACCCGTCCCTAACCCCGCACGAGCAAATAAATACACTACATATACTAAAGCACAGACGCCTCCCCTCCCGCCCGCCGCTCGGGCGAGAGAAAATTGTCAGCTTTTTCACGTAGATGCAGATGAGTGAGAATGAGGGGGTGGGAGTAAGGGGGGAGTCGAGGGAGAGCGAGGAGGAAGGGGTTCGGGGGGGGGGCAGAAAAGAGGAGAAGAGGTCGGGGGAGAGGTGAGGGGGATGGAAAAAGAGAGAGATAAAAAGGTGGGGGAGTCGGTTGGAGGAAAAAGGGGTCGAATCCTGGGGTTTCCTTATCCTTTCCACCTCCGCAACCCTCCCACAGGCTCCCTCCTCCCCTCCGGAGTCCTACCCCTGCCGTAGTTTGTCCTGGAATAAAGGAGAGCTGAAAGAAGAGGACTTGGCCTTATTCTTATTCATCTCTTAGCGTTTTCCCCCGGAGCCCTCTCTCCTCCTCCTCCGATCCCTCCCTTCCTTCAGCGCCATCTCCTCCACCTCCCCACTACTCTTTGCGCGTGCTTTTGCTGTGTCCGACCGCTCCCCCCTCCCCTCCACGTACCTCCGCCCCATTCTCAAGACACGCCGCTCCTTGGCACTTGCGATCGAATCCAACTCCGCACACCGTCATCCGCGGTGTTCTCCCGTTCTCTTTACCTCTTACTGGCGCCCTTCCTTCCTCGTCTTTACTCTCTGTTAGACGACCTTTCAGGTGATTGGAAGTGCGGTGACATGGCTTTCAACGGGTGTATTTTTCTCTAGCTAGTTTTTCGACCACAGCGTGAACATTTTTTAATCACATTCTAGCATATTTCACTTTAAAGATCATTTGCGAATATTTCAACTGGCGACTCCATTCCCCGGGTCAATACTTGATAGTGTGTGTCTCTTACTGTAATACAGCATGAGTTATCAATTAAACTTTGTTGTGATTGCACAGATTTTGAAAGGTTAAAAAACCTCTCCCACACGCTTACTGTAATACTTTCAAGCGTCCCGCAAGTTTACAGTCTTTGGATAAGCTCTTGGTTTTAAACGTGTGCTGTCATCATCACCACGATGGATGACGAAGCTTACCTCTGTTATTATTTGGTTTCAAATATTAAAATTTTTCGTTTCGCATGTTTTCCTCGGCTCTGATTCATAATATGATTTTAACCATGAAAATTTAAAAGTTTTCGCGCAAAAAATTACTATATTTGTTTCACAGGAATACTGTAAATATATCTAGTTTTAACTATTCATTCGCTCCAAAAACGCTTATCCGTTAAAATCAGGGAGCATTAACGTGAATAAAAACTCTTGTAATCACTTGTTGGGTGTAGTATTCATTTAACAAATTAATATTTTTACAACCACGCAAAATTAAAATTAGCACTCATGATTATAGCAATGAGTACAGAGTATTTTTAATGCCCGGTTTCTTTTTTCCATGTAGTATTATAATTGCACAAAATCCTTACAACTACTTCATATATAAATTAGATTAATCCTGGATATCGTCGATCTTTAAATTTCGGTGGTTAAAAAAAATGTAAGAGCAGTCATGACTAAAATAAACTTCCTGGGTCAGGTTCACGATCATAAATTGCTTCTTCCTCTTGTGTCGCTGTAAGGCGTTTAAGTGTGCTGTGTGCTATATGAGTCGTCGATCCCTCCCTGTCCGCTATATTGCCTTTCCGCTCAACCTCCAGCGCCCTACTTTTTCACCCTTCTTCTTCCACGACCGCTTTCCTCCCTCATTCCCTCCTCGCTCATCATGCGCATCCCTTCCTCCCTTCCAATCTCCTCTCCCCGTCTCTGAAACCTCTCCCACACACACAACCCTACCCCCTCCACAGCATGCCACGGCCCCCCTCCCCCCCTTCACATCCCTCACGCACCTCTGTACCGTGAATCCTTTTTCCGACCCCGCCAGTGGCGACATCAGTCGGGTAATTAACGACGTTACCACCCAATCGAGTTACCCGCTTCTGTCAGCAGCAATAATCAGGCCGCGGCAACAATGGACCTGATGGTTAGTTCCAGGTCAGTGGATGCGGAGCTGGGTCGGACCTATTCACTCACTCAATATATATCCCCGGGGCCACCCCGCGCTCTTCTTCCCCTTCCCTCGACCCTCTCTCCGTGCTTTCCCTCAACCTTCCCCCCAGCGACACACCCTTCTTCGGGCGACCCCCACTCCTCTCTTCGTCCATAATTTCTCTCACCTCTCCTCACTCCGTATACCCCACTCTCTGTTCGCACTTCTTGTTTTCATCATTATATTTACATCATACCTTCACGATTATGCGTAAATCTCTTGCGTTTTCATTCATACCCACTAACGCTGGTCACGGAGGCGTGAAGGGAGAGGTGCGAGGACAACAGCTCTAATTATGTATATTACTGGTAAACGTGTTCAGCTTTTGCAGCAGACAACGTAGACGAAAATTAAAGTTTTCCTATTTGAATTTTTTGGAAGGTTAAACTTTGTTGTGATTTCACAGATTGTGCAACGATAAAAATCGTTTCTAAATCTGTCAGTTCTCGCGACTGATTTCATCCGAGTGGTGAAATTTTCCGATATAGTGTGGGACTCAAATAAATTCCTCATACATGGCACTCCCTGAATATGTGTGCAACAGAATGAATAGAACTTCAATTTCACCGAGGAAGGTTGAAAAAATAGAATTGATCATCAATTGTAAACAGTTTTATTGCTATTGCTGTAAGAATTTGTAGAATTTGAAACTTGGCTCACTTGAGAGAGAATTTATAGTAATGTTAAAAATATTAGATAGTGATTCTTTACCTCAACGCGTTGAATCCCTGTTCAGAATATTTAGAGAAAAAATATGAGACATAAGTTATCCGATTAATTAATTTAATCTAGATTTGTTCTGATCGTGTTTACGTTATTTCATGGTACATGAAATAATCATGTCACAACAACCTGGCAACGGTTCCCATCTTCTATCGGAGCATATTTCCGTATCCGTTTAAGATATGTTTTTATAACTCCACTCAAGTCTTTCCCTGGATTTTTCGGTCCAACTAGATACTAATAAATAGTAACAGGTACTTAATAATTTGAGTCCAGAGAACCAGCAGATAGCCTAGTGGTACAAATTCAAATCAAAGGAAACGTTATGTAAAGTTCAAAACTTTCATGCTACAAAAATGTGACACAGTATACGAGGTGTGTTAAAAAAATAACAAGAATTTTTTCATTTCGCGGGCTTGGAGAGTTTGACTGTCAAACCTTTTTTTTATTATGTTGTTTTACATACCCCTGAACTATGATAAAACTTTCAGCTGTTTTCATTGTGGGCTTTGTCTGTGACAGCCACTAAGGTTAGACGTGTTTTATGAGCTGGGCGATTTTCGTTTGCTAAAATAAATGGATCAAAGAATTTGAATCAAATTTTGCGTAAAAAATGAAATAAGTGTGTAGAATGTTAACAAAGGCCTATGGTGAGTCTGCACTGAGTAAATCAAGAGTTTACAAGTGGCATAAGCGTTTCCAAGAAGGCCGTGAAGACCTTGAAGATGACGAACGCCCTGGACGCTCCAGCACATCAACAATTGATGAAAACGTGGAAAAAGTGAAAGAAATGGTCGTATACTCACTCTACTAGTTTAGTTTTTACAATCAGCTCGGTAGAGATCATTAAAAGTGATAATGAAAGAGTATTAAGGGTTATAGATTATTCTTGACAATTAAGCGGTAGCGATTGAGCAGCAGGATTAACGGTGCAATATGATTAAGTGTGTGTAATAAGACCACTTGAAAATAATTATGTGGATTCAAGGGTAATAAAATATTAATTAAAGAAAATTATAACCTAAATTAGGCTATGGCATTTTTCAAGGTAAATTCATTCCCTTTCGCCATGAGCAAACTGCTTAAAAAATATCAACAGGTTTCGAAAAATTCAAAGTGCCTACTGATTGATAGCAAATTATATTTTAGGTATAATGAGCAAATTATAGAAAGTCCTACATGGTTTGTCATTAATGCAAAATAATTATTCTTTTTCTTTTTTATTACTCCTTTACAGCAACTCCAAGCATCCTCTAATGATTAGCAAAATGTTTAACAATGAAATACACCTCATGAAAACGCGAGTTTCCTTCCCTTTTCGCAGCTAAACCATAAGACTTTGCAAGCACTGATGAAAGTATTAGGAAACCCTGTCTTTATTTCTAGGGTCAGCGTACAGGGAGTATGGATCTATTCCTTATATTCTTTTGCTTCACAAAATTAAAATAGTTTCTATTTACGTTCCTTGACACTGCATCCCATTGAGCTGAAAATAAAACAAACTGTCCTCATGGACTAAGGCCTTCCGTTCGGCATGCTTCTATTGCATCACCGGCTGGAGAATTGTGCAACATGCCGGAACGCGCTGCTTGTGACAGCAAAGGACACGAAGAGAACGCGCCACGGCAAATACAACTGGCAAAACAGTCCCGCATCGCCCTCCCCAACCCTCACGAGGCAATCTCCTAGAGGCGTCACCTTCAACAACGAAATCGACTGAGATCGTTATGCACACAACCGGCTCGACAAAAGTTAACTGTTGCGTTCCCCGTTCCGCTGCAGAAAGTCAACACGTTAAGCGCCGAAGGCGACGTGCGGAAGCAGACGTACGACTCGAAATTGGGCCGCATGGGAGCGGGGAGGAAGGAGGATTTGAAGTGAGAGAGAGGGAGTGAGAGGTCGCCAAACAAAAGAGCAGCGCGTGGCGCGTGCGAAGAGGGAGCATATGGTTAAGAGGTGACGCGCGGATGTGGGGAGGGAGGGAAGCGTGGGGTAGGAGAGGTAATGGGAAAACGAGAGCTCGAGGGAAAAGGGAGAATTGGGGGTGGAGGGTAGGAAACTATTCCCCTGCCCATCGCTGATACCACCACCCACCGCTTTCCGCCAAAAAAGGAAGGTTCCTCCCGCCTCGCAAAGCAATTCCCTCCCCCTCCATCGTCGCCGAAACCAAAAGCGGCCCCCGGGGGCAAAGGAGAGCGGTGTACCCCAATCCCTTCCCTCTCTCGCCCCCGGAGGGTCCCGCATGCACACCGGGATGTTTCTCTTGTCCCGCCCATGCACGGGGCCACCTCGTCAGTCACAGTCGCTCATTTGAGCTCTCTCCGGGGGCAGCCTGTCGAAGGGAACACGTCGGCCTATGACTGTCGCTCGCAAAAACGGATCGGTTTTGATGGATAAGGAAAGAGTCAAGATTGCTTTATTGCTTTTTTCTTTCCCACTCCGACGCAGGCACACTCTTCTCCCTCCTGGAGACACGCCTGCCCCTCGGCGGGAGAAAATACCGCCCTGCCCGGAGACTTCCATTAAGGTAGAAAAAAATGACGAGCGTCAACCGGAGAAGGCTCTGGGAAGATGAAGAAGAAGAATCGCTCCTCTGCGTTTTTGGCGTGTCGCAATCTTTTCCTCCCATCCCAGCGCGGTTCTTTCTCTTCCTCCCCTACCTCCATCCCCCCTATCCCCCTCTCCCTCGAGGAGACTCCCTCTTCGCGAGGTCGCCGATTTTCAAACGTTCCGTTGGAGAATCCAAAAACTTTACGCCACAAAAAAAATGGATCGTGTTTGATTGATCTCCAGTATCGTACGGGTTTTGTTTTTCCTTTCATTCTTTGAAAAGCAATTTCTTTTTAGTCATTCTCTAAAGGGATTGTTTCCTGGTGGATTTTTTTCTGAAGATAACATTTTTAAGTGTGGAAACTTGTAGTTGAACGAGAAAACACATCTCTTCCATCACAAGCGATATTTCGTTGCATGAGATTCGAAGTGTAAAAATTCAGTCATTATTTCCAGGGGTGTCGTAAGCAATACAATTAAAGTGAGACCACAGAAAATAATATGTACATGTACCGTCCATATGTGCATATTCATCCACATTGTCGTATTCGAAAGTTAATTATAATTACTGATTGTCTGAAAATGATTTAAATAATTGTATGAATTTATCCAGATAGGTGGAAAGTTTATTATACCATAATTTTACAATAGCTAAGTTATCACTTGCTTTTACCCTTTTAATTGTCAATTTCAATGAAATAAGAGATAAGATGTCAAGAACTCATCAAACCGAATACCTACTACAGTTAAATAACGTCGGTTATTCATTCAAATAAATTTTGATTGATTATTTTAAGAGAACCCTCGTTATTTTTGTATTTATAGCTTCATCTTTCTCCCCAAAGGTCTTGCTATTTTCACAATTAAACTCCTACCCCAGATGTTGCCGTCACACAACGAACACATAACCATCAATGAGTCCCGAATTTTTGGCTTTCGTAGAAAATTAATTTTGAAAGCCAATTAATAACATCCACTGCACAAACGGTGAGATTAAATTACTGGTAGCCATCATGGCCTGGATAGGTGGTGTGCGATATCAACCCAGATCGAATCAAACGTTGCTGCCGCGCGTTTGTCGACGCGACTGTACCCCGGGGGTGAGGTTAGGGGAGGGACAAGAGGAGGTTTGGGACGCGGATGGAAGATAATCTACGGAGGAGGATGAGATAAATCGGCGAGGGAATGCGGATGACGGAGTGCGTATGTGTGTGTGCGTGGTCGCGGGGTTGGGGGGGGGGGGGGTAAGAGGGAAGACAAGGAAATAGCGGTGGCTGGCGAGCGGGGGAGGAGGAGTCGGTGCGCCCTCAGGCCGTGTTGGGAGGGGAGAGGGCGAGAGAGGAAGTGTTATTCCCCCGGGTGGTGTGGTTTTCGGGGTGGATGGGAAATGGACGGGGAGGATGGAGGGTTTTAGGGTAAGTAGAGTTTGCCGGGGGAAGTGGGGAGGGGAGACGGCGTCGGCCGTGGGTGGGGAGTGCGGGAGGGGGGCGTGTCGAAGCAAAAGGGTTTAGTTCGCGCGGGGTGAGGGGATGGCGGAGGCTTATTGCGGAGGTGGAGGGTAGCAGGGAGGAAGGAGAGTGCAGGGAGATGGAGGGAGGAGAGAAGAGGGCGAGAGGTTGACAGAGGGAGGGAGAGGGTGAATCCTCAGGGGAGGAGAGCACGTCGGGGACCGTAGGATCAGAGGCTTACGGCGGGGTGCGGAACTCGCTAGAGCTGGGAGAGCTGCATAACGAGCAAACGATGAGGCCGGGGCCACGTGATCGGGATTTCTCATGTGCCGTCCTGAAGGAGGGAGGGTGAGGGGGAGGAGGGTAGGAGGAAGCAGGGTGCAGCGGTCGGGGATGTCGCGGGGGGGAAGGTAGATAGTCGGGTGGAGAGAGGAGTTAGTAATGCTCTCCCCCGGCTCCCACCGCCTCGGCTTTCTCGTATGCTGATTTAGTTTAATACCAACGAGCGTTCCTCTCTCTCTCTCTCTCTCTCTCCCCCTTCCCTTTGCACCGCAGACTATTCTTTAATTGCTCATTTTTCCTCTTTCTCCCTCGCTTATTTGCGTTTCGTTTTTTCCTCCCCGCCTCGTACCCAAGGCCCCGGAATTAAGCCACCACTCTTTCTCCCAACTCCCGCACCGGGTTAAAGCTTTTTGCTCCGACGCCCAACCCGTTCACCTTCCTCACCCTTCAATCTCTTTCCCTCCGCGAACGTATGTGGATAGAATTTTCTGACGCCTGTGGCAATCGCCCACGCTGACGATCATTGGAAGTAGTTGGAATTCCGTTTCCCAAGAACCTGAGTTTTTTGAAAGGAGAATACAACCGGCAGAGGTGAATTATTCAATAATGATGGAAAGAAGAATCAATCAGGTGGAGGAAAATCTTTCATTTTTATCAGGCATCCATCGATGGAGATGAAATGATAGTTTCGCGGCACACTGAGAAAGGGGAGATTGGCGTGAAGAGCGATGCACTCAATAAATTCTCCTTACTCCTCGAATATAGGCGCAAAGGGTGTTAGAGCTGACCCAAAAGAGGAAGATGATGGGATCAGCAGTCTACTCAAGTCGATACATCATCATCAGTTGTTATCCGGGAGATTGGTTTGCTGCAATTCTCTAGCCTTTTTACTCAGCTAGCCTTTCTTCATTTCTTCTTAACTTCTAAATTTTAACCTCCCATTATTTATTGACTAATTTAATTTGTATAATTTTCTTGTTCTTCCACCCACTCTCTCTCTCTCTCTCATCAAAGTCTTTAGTAAAATATCATACCTTATGGTACATTCAAAAAGTTCGAACGAGCTTCCTTTTTCCCAAAAAATTCAAAGGACTTCTTTTTGATTATACACTGCATTCTTTTAATCTTGAACACTAGTTTTCATCGCAAAACTTATTCATTTAAGTTGGATCTTTACCTAAAATTGCTTTTCCCATGTCTTATTACAGCAGAATATTTTGATAAACCCTTTCCCAGCTAAGTAAAAGAACTCTGGGCGAACCCGAAATTTTTTTCCTGATTTTCAAGCTTATGTTACTAGCTGTTAGTAGATTTTTTCGTAGGCAGAGATTGCATGGGCTATTCTGCCATCTATATATTTCCTCTCCTAGTATCACCAAAGAGGATTTCTGGATAGTAAATGTTGTACACAATCTTTCAATTTTGCTATCCTTTTTTATGTTTATCTTACTTTCTTGTCAAACTACAAAAACCTTTACTTTCGCGTTACTATTAGAAATTCTTTTCGTGGATAAAAAAGAAGGTTTTAAGGTGTAGCTATGTCTAGAAATAATAGAATATTTCTTTAAATCGAAAACTGTTGACATCTTTTCGTATTCTCTGTTCTTGAAAACTCTTGAGCCCAGAATGATTTCTTTCGTAATTAACTCTTTCCTAGAGTGAAGCTAATCTGCATATTATCATAACTCCTCTGCCCTTCATTTCAATCATTCTATGAATAATATTGTTCAAATATTCGATATGTAGAGCCAGCCATTCTAAAACGTTTGTAATACTGTATCTCCTTCTTTTTGGAATAAATTTCAAGTAAGGAGTTGTAAGAAACATGGTTTCAATGAGCAGCATCTCCTTACTGATAACCCCTAAATAATCGTCTCAGCATTCCAGTGAATAGTGCCTGCTGATCTGAAAGTTAAGCGTTTCAGTCCCACATCAAGTATTTCCTTGTGCTGTCATTAAATCAACATTCTGGGTTCCTTTGCATGGAGTACGGTCGAATGGCGAAAAAGCAAAAGGCCAAGATTGATATATTTACTCACTATAGACAATAAATGTCAATTTTTTAAAGCTTTTGTGGACATTGTTAAAAAAATTCTAAATTAAATGTGGCTAAAAGACGCAGTATTCTCCTCTTGGGATTGATCTACATCCACTCAAAGTGTGCTCCAGTTGTAGGGAACAGCATTTGAAGAAGATGGCTACCTTATTCTGAAGGTTTCCACTACGCATTATTCACGAATACTTCATTCTACCTCCTGTAGACTCCGTCACGTAGATTGTTAGGATGAGAGCAGAATCGCTCCCCTTCCGGGAGGCATCATCAGGTCGAAGAAAACAGCTCCAGGACCAACGGCTAAACTGTTTTTACCTTTAGAACCTACGCGACGGAGACTTTCGGAGGAAGAATAAAACCTTCAAGAAAACTACCTATTTCTCCTAACATTTCGTAAAAAGGATAAATAGAGCTCTTCAAACCCTGATACTTTTCATATTCGAGCCGTGCAAAGAAGAATCAATAATTCGTCATATTAATTTTATACACTAGTTTTATTTTAGATGCAGTGGCAAAAGAAAAGCGGTAAGAGTCAGATAAGGAACCTTTTTATTAATTCTTCTGAATATTAATCCACTATTGATCTAAGAGCTATGTGATTCTCCATTTGATTCTTTTGCCCAATTAACCATGGAAATTGCTGATTAACATCACACTCCAAACTATCTTACAAAACCTATTGCATACTAAAAAGGAAAAAGATTTGTTCGCGGGTGTGTGATTAGCTACGAATATACTAAGTTACTTAAGGGTAGTTTTTAAATTTATCTGGTAAAGTTAAGCTGTGATGAATTTTTATGTGTGGTAAAAAAATCGGAGATCTGACAATGAATGCCATTAATTAATTACCATTTATGTAATTTTTCATTACATTATATAGCATAAGAATTACTGAACGACTGTTACGCTCTGGTGCCTGCAACCGTATACCTTTGTAAAAGATACGATACTCGTGTACCTAATTGAATAGGAGAGGGATAATAATACAGAGTCACCATTGGGAAACATTTAACTTAGTACGTAGATACGGAGTTTCCATCATTATGTCTTGAAATCTCGACGCAATTCTTGATGAGGAGTTTGGTAAAGCTGTTATCTACTCGTTTATGTAATCAATTGGAATAGGTTATGCTTCTTCTCAATCAGTGACATTTTAATGGTAACAGGATTTATATTAAGAGAGATTCAGTTCAGTTTGCTAATTTTATTCCCTTTGTCCCTACGCTCGAACACTTGTTTGAAATCAAAATTTATCGAATGGATTTTAAGAGAATATAGGGAACAGAGAAAGTGCAGGGGTAGCAAGTACGACTACGGAGCTAAAGGTCACTGGTTCGATTTTGAAATTTTCAGCTTTGAAAACACTGATATTCGGAAAATTCGGAAAAATTGAACAACTGAGCTAACGAATTAAGCAACTCCTGCAACTTGACTCTTACAAGGAAAACTACTCTGTATCAATAATGTGAGACAGTAGTTTCATCATAAGGGACTGATGGTGCAGATTAGGATGATAGGTCCAGTATCAACTGCCACTAATAAAAATGGCAGTAAAAGTCACGGAAGTCACTCGAAGGAAAAAAACAAAATCCCGCAACAACCAAAATGGAAATGGCAACATACTAATAAAAGGTTAAGAAATTAGGAAAAGATGAAAATGATACACTGGAAAACATTACTGGTGGCTTCAATGAAGAAGAAATCGTGACAGAATAAGGCAAAGATGGTCCGGAGATACTGATAAGCGAATTCGATAAAGCTGAGAAAGACCTGAAGAACGACAAGGCGTAAGAAGTTGACAAAATAAACGGGGAAATAAAGCACTCGGGATCAAAGCGAAGAATTTACCTTCTTTGAAAATAATCAAAAATACCTGAGGCTGTGGAAAACTGCCGGAGAATTTCAAGAAGAGTGTTATAATTGCAGTTACACGAAACGTTGATGCATACAAAAACGCAGATCATTCGGCTTGACGGGTCATGCACTGAAAATACTTACTCTGATAATTAACCTTAGAATAGAAGAAAAGATAGAAGAATGCCTCATGGAAAACGAATCCGGATTCAGAAAAACTGAGAAGCAAAAGAAGAAATAGCTTGAGGTAACTCTCCAAAAAAAATTATGCATATAAACAATCCCTTTCCAAAGTCAATAGTAATAACTTTTACCATGAGCCAAATAATAATGCCATTTAAATTCACAATATTTTCCATTGGAGAAATTTTAAAGAATTCGGCTTCTGGCTCACCGTTTCAAAAATATTTTACTTATAATAGAAAATGACATTCGTGGATCTGGATTAGGCATTTAAAAACACCTAATAAAGCAAGACCTTGAAGAGATTAAAAGTCCTTGGAATGGACTAAAGCATCGTAAGAATAATTGATCACCTCCGCAAGAATCTGATTACAGCCATCCAAATGAAAAACGGAAAAAATAGAAGCAAAATAAAAGGAGTTAAACAAGTATTCAGACGGTATTATACAACGTAGATCTAGAAGGTATAATGAAATAACAGAAAATATGGGCATAAAAAGAGTCAAGATGAAGGACGAAGAAATTAACATGCTGCGGATCGCAGAATACATCGTAGTAGTTCCAAAAACACGAGACGATCTGCAAGAAACTCAGAATACTATGGACAAGTACCTCGAAAATATAAAATTCGCATCCACATTAGGAAACCTAAAATCCTTGAGTGTGTGAGAAAGAAGCTAAAGGGCAAATATCACAATTGCTGAAGTAAAACCAGACCAAGTGGAATCCTTCATTTACATGGGCGGCTAATTACTTGGAATAGGAAGACATCGACTAACATCAAGCTAAGATAATAAAACTAGTTCAAATAAACTAGGTTTGCCCACAAATAAGCAATTCTTCAAAACGCTTGTATGAAATATGGTATACTGCGGATCAGAGACATAGAAAATTGTAATAGTGGACCAGCGAATAATAGTAGGCCTTGAGGAGAATGCTGAAGATAACATGGACAAAGTGAGGGACGAAAAAGTATACATGTATAGTAGAACGTAAGAGTAAATGACAACATGGAGAACTCTACTGCCAAGAAAAACTAGATGGATTGGACATACTTTGACGCACAATGTATTAGTGAGAAACATAATAGAGAGAAAATAGAACGGAAGATCCCACGAGGTGGACCAAGTAACAAGTTTATACTGTATAACAAAAGACGAAGGGCGTAAAACAGAAAATCTATCAGGGGGTAAGGGAATTAACACTGAACAGAGAAAAATAAACGGTTGTAGATCAAACTTTAAAAAAAAAGAATCTCAGTATTTTAATACTGATGATGATGATTATGAAGATATTAGGATTATTATTAGAACGCGATAAATATAAATTTGCTTCAGAAAAAAAACAGTTATATAACAGATTGACTAACCATAAAAAAATGTTATCATTGCGTCCTTCTATTTCGTTATTGTGTCCGTGTGCATGACAGGCGCTCCAAATTAAATAATATAGAGAAATTTTATTCCACTTAACTATATATTTTTGCCTTTCCTACCAATTCAATCCTATTCAATCGTATTTATTCAAAATGACTACTATTACACTCAGGTACCTAAGGATGACTCCAATGCGTCGAAACTACTTGTACCAAATAAAATTGAGTGAAAAGATGCATTGGTATTCTTACTTCAGTGATAATGTATTTCCACAAAGTTTAGCCTGAAAACATCGAGTATATTACGCTCATGATTTTCAAAGTCAAGAGTAATAACTTTTACCATGAGCCAAATAATAATGCATTTAAATTCACAATATTTTCCATTGGAGAAATTTTAAAGAATTCGGCTTCTGGCTCACCGTTTTAAAAATATTTTACTTATAAAAGAAAAAATGGAAAATTATAATACCCAATATTTTCCAAAACTCAAGCAACAAAGGGAATAAAAACCACAAGTACAAATAAAGTCCTAGAAATATTTTTTACGGTATGCAGAAGTAGACGCGCAATCTAATAATAATAGTACCGCATTCATTTCACGTAACTCCTTTTCTATTACACTATTTCATTTCTCCTAGTCAGCGTTTTCATAGTTCATCCAACTTCTCCACGTCCACTCTCTCCCTCTCTCTGTCTCGCCTTTTAAACTCCCCGTCTCTCCCTCTCTCTTTCCTTGCAATGACTACCGTCTCTACCCTCTCCAAATCCTCTATGTTCTCCCGGCAGGAACCTCCCAACCCCCTCCACTCCTCGCGTGAATAGGATGATCGGGGCAGTAATTGGACGGACCTGGAATGAGATTAGATGGCGCTACGACTCCCAATTGCGCCACCTGTGACGTCCTATAGTCGGCCGAAGTGTTTTCTACGATCCCCTTTGAGAGGTTTCACAGAGATCAATTTGCACTAATAGGCTTCTTCTGATTGATCTTATTTCACGCTATGGGGTAAACGTTCATAAAAAGTGCGTGTTTAACGTATAGAAAAATGAGCACTAAATATTTTTACTCAAATGGTAGTATAAGCATAAAATTAAAGCATAGTAAGACGGTAAAGGACATGATGGAATTTCTAATCAATCGTTCAAGTTGAAGCATAATTATGCCCGACAACTGATTTGCTTTTTTTAAATGTGTTATGCCAATATCATTTTATATGGTCCATTTTATATCATTTAATGGCGCATTTAAAAATCCTGATCATATTTTACAAGTAAATAGGTGTGACGAAGAAAACCAGTGAAGTTGTGACTGATAGCAAGTTTTTCCAGAAAAAAAATAATCACTTGAATCGTGGTACCTGATGCTGCGTTATTTATAACTTCACGGATTAAGGAATAGTTAAATAAAGAATTGCGGTTATCATTCTCCGTATAGTTCAAGAAAAGGTCTGAAGATTAATTACCTAGGGAGTTTTTCATTTTTGGGATTCCCTATCGAGAAAGGTAGAGATGAACAATCTTATTTTCAAGAGGACAAACACAGAAGACCAGGGTGCGTGCATAATAAAAAATCCTTGTCAAAAGATGTGTACGGCTTCTAAAGATAGAGATTTGATAATTACTAGTTCCGAGAGAACTGTAAATAATTAATTTCATCACATGAAATTTGAGTAATATATAACGGCCAAAATGTGTTGTTTTCGGACTAATGTTAAATAAATAAATTGATAATTACATTATACATAGCTATAAACGTTCCTCGATATAAATAATAATAATACTTTTTAAGAATACACAACTATAATTTTCGCACATCTTGTGACCCATTTTATTATTATTTGTCTCCGGATTGTTTATTTTTGGTACCTTTTTCTGGTGTTTTTATTTTATTCTAGTCTTTTGAAAACTTATTCAATGGTAAATGCTGAGGAAGTGTGATGAACATCTGATTATTAAATGAAAGATCGGTGGACAGAAAAAATAAAACTCAGATTATGGTGAGACTATATTATCGATGGTCTCTGTATCGAAGTCATATTGATGGGAAAACCCTTCTAAGAGATTTTAGAAGGACGGAGATAAAATCATAATCGAGAAACAGCAGTCGCAAAAGAGAACTCCACTGCGCATTTCGTCCTACTTCCGGAGGTTAATTCACCACGGCGCCGTGTAGTGCCTACACCCACATCAGCATTCACGCTTTCAGGAAACTACTTTAAGTGTTTTAAAAAATTAGACACATTTAAATGTTGTTATATTAACTTGTTCATCAAGTTTCACTTGAATGAAGATATTGTTGACAAATTCATGTATGTACGCATTTTTTAAGAACGCAAACATCAGTTGAAATGGTATCGAAAGTTAAAACGTTTTATTTATCACTTAAGCCATAATTGTTATATTTTATCAACTATTATTTGTATTATTTTCAAAATAAAATAAAATCGAAAAAAAAGTTACAAAATAAGTCCATTTCCTTCCAAACGGCAAATATGCGATGCGGCGTATAGTTAAAGAATCTTCATGACCGGTCTTATCTCTAATCCTCATGTCCGGTCTTCCTAAATCGGCCATGTCATAATTCATACTGATTAAGAAAGGCCATACTTTATGCACCACTATAAATGATAACTGCTCAAGGTTTAATTCTTATAAAGTATAAGGACGAATTGTTTGAAACTGAGCATTAAAAACATAAACATCATTAAAACCAAAAAATCTAAATTAAACAGATGAAATATATAGATGCCTTTTTGATATGCCATTGTTATCATTCATTTCCACCTCAATTAATTGCAAAAAAATAGCATTTTACTAATTAAAACCTGCACGTACTTATTTTTATAAAAAATTTAACTTTATTTTAACTTGAATTTTGGACCGTGTGATATCAAAACAATTTACCCTAAAATAACAGAAACAATCTATTTAATGTTTGTTTTCTTTCTATGTTCAACTGTGGCGAATTAAATCATCAATTTGTCTAAAAATCCAGATGAACCTGCTATTAAAGTCAAAATATAAAGAGTCATCATAAAGTTAAATCAGTATATTTATATATATATATATATATGTATACATATATATTACATTAACTACAACGTTAACAAACATGCAAAATAATAACAGATTTTCGCAAATTCTAATCATCTGAAACTAAAAATAATACAGAGGGCAATGAGTTGCATACAAAGTTTTCAATACATTGTATGGGACATTTTTTCATCTTAATTACAGTAACTATGAAGGTTAAAAATGGCAATTGGTAAAAGTATACCAACCTTTTCCTTAACTTATAAATTAAATTCGCCCTGCAGAAAAAGTAATCCTATACATCGAATATAAATGATGTACTTCCGCATTAATATTGCTATTTTTAACATATATATATAAATATAAATATATATATATATACGTATATATATATTTGTTATGATCGGATTGTAAATAATTTAGTTGGAAATATAAGTTTTTTGGGCATTTTCCTTGGAAATAAAAAAAAGTTTTAATTATCTTTTTGTACTGTCAAGTGTCAAGTTCCACTTAATGATTAGCAGCTTTGACGCATAAAAATGATTCATTTGTAAGGAAGGCAATAAATTGGGATGAATGGAGTAACAAAAGTAGTTAAAGGATTAATACAATCAGAATATAATGTACATACATCATATTAAAACAACATACCGTTAAACCCTGCTTCCTTTTAATTTGACTGAATAAACATTTTATCCAGCAATGATAATCAAATAGATATTCAAAAAAAACTTTGGAAAAAAACGTCGTACACATTTTTTCCATACTTATATCATAAACTCCCTGCGATAAATTAATGCCATTAAATATACATTGTTCACTTAATAGAAACAAGTAATCGGATTGAAAATTCAATAAATCATATTTCGAAGCTAATTTTCATTCAAACTCTTTATCTTGCTTCATGAAGGGTCGGGCATCACTGAAAAATTAACGAAGTTTCTCAGTCATAAAAAATGACGTTGGATGTTGACAAGAAGTTATCAAAAATTTTTGTTTGTTATTTTCTCTCAAAAATAATTGTGATGCTTTTCATAAATCGCTCATTTGTCAAAAATCTTTTTATTCGATTTAAAATTGAATAAAAGTTTCTTTCGAGATGTTGCCAACCAATATCTGCGGATCCATTATTCCTCAGTCCGGGAGGCGCACGCGTAGCATTTGCGCCGTGAATCTCGGCCACCCGCCGAGAAGCGATTTGGCCGTGTCTCCCTATGCTCAGTAAGCGCCGTTGTGCCAACATTTTCTTCCAGAACCTCCATTTCGCGGTTGCCATTCTAATTTCAATGAGCAAGCAATAAAAAAGGACTGACAAATTTATGATAATTTCTGAAAAACAGAATTTAACATAAATTAATGAAAAGCCAGACAGGTAACTAATTTCAAGACTTTCGAGAGGATGTCATAAAATCATCTATTTATCATTAACAATAGATTTTTTTGTTTACCCATACGGAAAGTTTGCTCCTTCTAGTGCTAAGAGTTCTCATCTAAGTGCTAAAAGGGTTGCGCTAAGAACAATGAAATCATAAGAGTGATTTTCATTTTCATTTTACTATCACAAAAAAGTTTTAGCATTGATTCCGTACTGGAAAAAGTTGATATATATATATATATATATATATATATATATATATATATATTTATTTATTTATTTATTTATTATAGGCCATTTATTAATGTAAATTAATTTTTTTAACCCACATGGACTAATTATTCAATAGTTTGCACTATTCCATTGACGAAATAATAATAACTATACTTTTTAGAGTAAAGTCTAGTGGCATATCAACGGTATCACTTACTTAATTTTTACTTACGTAAAATACTTAATTATTAAATCGGAATGAAAAATACTTATCTCAAAATTTCATCTTACGTATTTCTGAATGTAAACTTTTAGGTAGCTCGTTCAGAGACAATAGTTTCAAAAGAAAATGAAAATCTTAGTGGCCAGATATATAGCGATCCTCAAGCAATTTTAATTAGTAATATCTCTTCACTACGTGTGCTGCTGTGCGCAGAGTACAGAGACAAAAATCATCACATTACTTGTGATTTTTAAACTTTATCTTGCCCTAATCTATAATTACTGGAAGCAAGTAAGTTAAATGTACTAACGCAAACTTAACTCCGAAAAAACATATGTTCACTATTTAATTTATATTTTACGATTTCACGCCCATCAGTATTACAAGAAATTATTATTTCATCAGTTACCAGAAGTAAACATCAATAATCATTAATGATTTTTATAAATATAGTACTGAAACCTTATGATTAAGATAGTTACAATAAATTATCTGCACTAAAAATCACAAAACCACGACATTCATTTATTTTACGCTTAAGTGATAACGTGGTTTATATGTCAATGCTAACATCCCCACCAAATGGACCTCGATTAGCACATGAAATCCACCCATATGAAATAGCAATGCCAAAGTTAATGACAACAATTATGGATTATAAATTTTTAAATTATTTGTAAGAAAATATTGAACTACAACTAAACTTCCAACGTCCTAATATGGGAATGAGTATTTCCCCCAAATATTTTCCGTGCATTCTCTTGCCTCATGCTTTGCCTTACTAGAACATTACCACGTTAAAATTAAATGCCTAAAAGTAAACCATAGCAACAGATATATAGGAACTCAAAGCATTAAAATACTGTGGAAAGAGAAGCAACGTCTACGTTATAAACAAAAAGATCCGACTACTTTTGAAAAGTAAAACACATAAGAAACACTTTATACTTCTAGAATTACTAAGGATTCTCTGCCCACAAAAACATGGACATAAACCCTAACCAACGCATGTCATCGGCTATTCAAAAGCCTCGGCCTACCCTCACCAGCGTAGCAATCTGCACGAGTTGTGGGGCGTGCGTGGAAGGAAATGAGTTTCAAAATGAAGCAGACTCACCCGTTAGATCCACGTCCCCGGACTGGTGTTGTCCCCTCCCGTCCGGGTCGCCCGCGTGGCCGAGCAGCGGCGGGCCCCTGCGGCGGGACGGGGTGGCCGGCCTAGAGCCGAACCCCGTCCCGGAGTCGTCGGCCTGGGGCAACAGCGGGGAGGACGAAGACCTCGGCGAACCGCTGCTGCTTCCACCGATCCCCTGCTGCTGTGTGAGCTGGTGGGACGGAGGAGGTGGCGGGGGAGGCGGCGGCGGGGGCGGCGACGGCGACTGCGGCGGCGACGCGTGTGCAGACGAGGACGACGGCGACGAGGAGATGGACGTCGAGGGGGAAGAGGTGACGGAGGAGTTGGCGGAAGAGGTGGCCGCTACCACGGAGGAGTGGTGACCCTTGGGGCCGGAGTGTCGCCTCCGGTGCTGGTGATGGCTGTGGTGTCCCGTCCCGATGCCGTTGGTCGCCGCTGCGGAGACCTCCATGCGGCCGGCCGGCGGGAAGGGGGAGGGGCTGCGAGCCTTTATCTCTCACTCTCTTCCAGGAGTTCCGCTCTCACTTGAGGACGTATGAGCTTGCCTTTGACTGGGCGGAGTCACTCCGCGGGATCCCCAGAGGTGTGAAGGCGCTCCTTCCTCCACCGGCGACCGGGGCAAGGCGAGAGACTGGGGAGACAGTCCGGCAAGAGGGGGAGCGGAGTCCGACAAAGCGCGGTCTTGGATGGTGGGACACCGGGTGAGGGCCGCGCCAGCTTGCTCACCGAATGGAAGGGGGCACCACGGATCAAGCGCTAAGGTCGTGGGTCTCCGGTTGGTGGAGTGCTGCAAGTGTTGGGTTCTCCGTTGGCCCTGCTTGTTTTTCCTCTCCCGACTGCCTTCCTCCTCCTTCACCCCCTCCCTCCCTCGCCCGCGGTAGGCCGATGGGAGTGAGGGGTGCAGAAACGAGGGGAGGTGGGTCGCGTTGGGGGTGGGTGGGGAGAAGGGGGACTAGAAGGGGAGATTCACCCGTGTCCTCATCTTCACGGGGTTGGGGTGGGGAGGTCGGTGGGTTCGGAGGGATATAGTATGCTGGCGGAGGAGTAGTGCAGGGTGGATGGCTGGGAGGGGTAGCCGAGGAAGTGAAGTGTGCGTACGTGGGATTTTCCCCCCTTCCCAGAGTCCCGTACCATCCTACTTTCGGGTGAAGTGCGTGTGTGCGTGTGAGTGATCGCTTGTGTGTGTGTGAGAGATATTCTCTCCGTGCGCCACGGTGGCACGGGTGAGGGGAGGTAGGTGCTAGCGGATGGATTTAGATTCGTTCGCCATGGAGTAAAGAGGAAGAGGGGAGTATGTTTTATAGAAGGGAACGGGGGGGAGGGGCTGGGAGAGGAGTGAAACGCGTGAGAGAGAGAGATACAGAGAAAGAGAGAGATGAGAAGCGGGAGTTGTGTGCGAGAGAGTCAAAACTGAGATGCCGTCGCGGCGAGGGGTCGGGTGTGTGGGTGTGTGTGCGGAGAAGGATGGGCTGAGGGGAGTCGGAGTAGGAAGCGGAGGAGGGGGATGAAGCGGAGGGATGGTGGGGGATGGATGGTCGGGGAGGGGAGACCACGTGGGGGATGAAAAGGAGGCGGGGTTTCTGGGGGCAGGGCTTAGTCGGAGTTCGGACGGCGTGAGTGAGAGACGAAGGGATTGGGAGGGGAGAGAGGAGAGGGGGTAGGTGAAGTAAGAGGGGGTGGGGAGGACGGGGTTGGGAAATAGCATAGAATTTCGGCTTTAAATAGGAACGGTTTTGGAGCGGCCGGGTCTCGTGGAGCGGTTGGGGGTTGGATGAGATGGCGGAGTAGGCTGGAGATTGTGAAAGGGGGGGGGGGAGGAGTTTCTTTTTTTAAGGTGGAGGGAGAGAGCGGGAGGGACAAGGAGTGGTGGGGGGGAGAGAGAATGATAGCAGACGGCTCTCTGCGCATGGTCTTTACTCTGTCCTCGATGTCATTAGGAAAGGCAGAGAGAGCTCTTTCGTTCCCTTGCTATCTTCCCTTCCCCCTTTTCTCCCTCCATTTCTCTCACTCCCCCTCCCCTCCGCTTCTCTCCCTCCCAATGTTTCTCTCCTTTTCTCTATTCGTTCGTATTTCTGCGGACGTTTTATGGCCGCCATACATTTTCCCCAACGACCGTGGTGTTTTTTTTATAGTTTTCTACATTTTTTTATCATCGCCGACCCCCCTTTTTTATCGCTTTATTTTTAACCCTCTCAATGCAATCCCAAAGATATGTTATTGATTTCTACCTCGTGGTGAAAAAAAAATCCATTGTCCCGGGATCTGTTTCGGTTTTTATCGCCATTAGCGCGAAGAATTAGAACGCTCCAATCGATTAGAGGGAGTAGTCGCATCGGATCATGAACCAGTTTCAAATTCGTTAAAAGGGCTGTAATGCTTTATGGGATTCGAGTCGAGAGGAGCCGATTTCCATTTGAGCGGCAGAGATTAAACGAACGAAAACAAGCGTGTTCACATTTGGAAGCGCTACAAGTATAAGTGCCACGCCAATCTTTATCCCATCGTCAAATTCTATTAGCACTGTAATTCAATTATGCTTTGATGAAAATTGAACTCGTGTTTCATAAATATGAAAATAACTTTCAAAATGCTTCGATTGATTTGATGAAACTAACCATCCTTTTGCATATATCAAAGTGAGTATAAAGTCTGTATTCAGTAGGGAAATATACTTATCTGATTTAAAATTCATATTTATTTGAAAACACTTTCTGAAAGAGTTCATATTCTCCTTCTGACGCGGAAAACCTTCACAGTTACGACAAATGACTAAATCCTGAGCCATTTTACGATACAAATAAATCAACTATGTGAATGGCATTCGTGCATTAAATACAATAAATGTCCTTAGTTTGAATATCGACACCCAATATTCATAAATATATATGCAATGTATCATGGCTTTTTCCAAATTGCCAATGCAAGTTCAAATTTCATGTAAACGCCAGTATTGAGGCTATTTGCGCTAATCCCTTGAAAACCTTTTTATGCAAGGTCTTTTTTTAAACGAGGTAGTAGAGATATTTCATACAAAAATAACCATCTTAACAAGAAGAAATATTTTTCAAATCTCGTCACTTGATTGGGTCATCGTTATCGTCGTGGTATCATCGTCAAAAGCTTGGTAGGAGATGGCGCGGCCTCACACCATTGCTGCGTCAAGAATCCAAAGAGCAACGAATGGGGGAAGAGGAGCAAAAGCAAAGAGGGAAGCGAGGATCGGGGGAGAGTGCGGGGGAGAGGAGGAAATGGTTAGGGGAAGGCGAGGGAGGAGGAAGGAGGCGGCGTGGGTGGACGGAGCAGGAGGGAAACGCCTTCTACCCTATCACAGATAATGTGATCTCGATCTCGGCCATTGATTGGCTGCAGGCGCCGCGGCACCCACTAATCCCATCTGGCCACGCCCACGCCATGACGTCGTGATCTCATTGGCTCTCGGCCTCGGCGCTGGCTGCTTCTTCCCTGCGACGGATCGCGGCCAGGCGGGGGGATGGCAGGGGGAGGGTAGGTTTCGGCCTGTGGAAGGGGTGAGGGAAGGAGAGAGACGGCTTTAGGACGGGGGCGTGGAGAGACGGTGGAGAACACAGAAAGGGGGAAAGGGGTAGGAATTGCAGGGCGTAGGGGAAGAGGGAGAGATCATTCGTGAGGGAGGGGAATGGGACCGGGTGGGGGGGGGACTTAGTGGCGTTGTGGTGGAGGAGGAGAGGGTTTGAGGTGGAAGTGGTGGCGGGTATGTGAGTAGGGAATGGACCGTAAGCGGCAGACTGGAATGGGGTTGTGACTTAAAACATCCTTGGGATTTTGAGTAAGTATGGGATTGTGGGATTGGAACAACGGCCATTTTTTTCAGATAATTATCGCGAGCAAGAAAATTGAAAGGTCGGCATCATTATTGCGCAAAGGAAAGAGTCAAACCAGATCTCCGTAGTTTCAAGTGAAGTGGAATTCCAATGGAAGCCCTGTATTTAAACAAAATGGGATTAATGCCTATTGAGAATTTTAAAATATGCCTCTGTCAATATCACTATTAAATAGAAGGCCAATATTTCATTGTGAATTAGCCTAATTTCAAATTCCTCAACCATGGAACTGGATCCTTTCATTTATTTTTATAAACTGGAATTTTGTCATAAAATATTGAAGTTAGAACGATAAAAATGATTAAATTAAGCTAAAACAAAATAGTTGGTCCATTATATAAATCATTATTTAAATACACGAAATTTACCGCCAGACACAGTACTTATAGGCAAAAACAATCTAATAGGAAAGTAATAATGAAGCATACTACTCGGTTGACATTAACTCTCAATAAACTCCGACCACATATCTTACCATACTAATGTCTACAGCGATTGGTTTCCAAATACGATTTAGAGATGCATACAGGGTCGCACCCAAAAGTGGTAGGACTAATTTTCTCTGGCGCGAACGGAGCGGTGGAGGGGGGTCTGCCTAGCAGGGTAAGGTGGAGGAGGCTCTTAGCAACAGACCGACACCAACCTCAGTCGCCTGCGGGCTTTCGTTGAGTGAGAACACCGTTTTTAGTGAAGCAAGTTTTTTGTCCGCGTGGAAAAACAAAATGAATCTGAATTTAGAGCAACGTTATTCCGTGAAGTTTTGTGCGAAACTCGGGAAGACGGCAACTGAGACCCTCGATATGATCAAGCAGGCTTATGGGGACACTGCCTTAAGCCCTGTAATTTATTATCTATAACGGTTTAATGAATAACATTAACATAACGTGTATTCAAAATATTTTTACTCCTTGACATAAAATTGATCAACAATCATAAGGATTTTGCACAATCTAATAGTCGCACACTTTGGCTCTAACTCCATGCAAACCCTTTAAAACCAATGGCGATGCCTTCTAAGTCAGTATAAATGAATATTATTTTATAAAAAAATATAATCATTACAATGATATCAGAGTATGATAAGCCACGAATTTAGGAAGCCATTACTTTTTAAACATAAGCCAAAAACAAATGAAAAATGAGCATGTTGGTTGAAATTTCAACTGAGTTTGCTCAGAAGTCTATATTCAGCTTGATACTTATGATATCCCGGGGAAAAAATATCCGACTAACTATATGTACAGGGAGGCAATAAAAACAAAAGATACAGACGTAAAAGGCAAAGTCGGAGAAGGGAGGTGACGTGAAGGAAGCAGACAGGAGCGGGAGCAGTGAGCGAGATCGTTAAGCTTTGAGAGGAAGCGGGGCATGTGAAGGGGGCGAGGGGAGAGGGGAAGTATGGGGACGGAGAGAGGAGTAGGGAAGGGAAAAGGGTGAGGGAATGACTTTCGAGAAAGGTTTGTAAACGGCTTCATTCGGGCAAATTTGGGACCTTAGGGAAGGTATTAAGGACGAGCCCCTTCCTCAATTTAACGCATCGTCATAGCACACGAACAAAGCAAACAATAGCGATGTCAACACGAGTAATAATTATGAGAAACCAATCAGTATAAAAAATAACATAAGAAATGGGCCTACCTAGAGAGAAAACCCCATTGATCACAAGAATGAAGAACATTTTAAAAGCCACCACGCAGGAAAATAGCCGTCAAGAATGAGGGGTAGTAAACCTGCAAAATTCTTAGAGGTACTAAACAAGACGTATACTGCAACATAGTGACACACTCGTAAGTATCTTCTTTGCAAAGATATTTACTCTTCAATATGCTAAGTAACTACTAACATTAACTAAAAAAATGAAATAACTTATTGTCTTACAATGAAAACAGCATAGAAATATTTTCACATGCTCATGATGCTGTCTTAATCATTAAGCAGAAGGAATTGAAAGCTGCACATAAACTTATGTAGAAACATAATGATATATTAATGAAGAGTAATACGATTGTAGCCAGATTATAAAAAGATAAATGCCATAGATAATGTTTATTTTCAGTAGTATGCTTTGTATAGAAATTATATACCTACTTTAAGCTTCTTTACCATTTCTGTTTGGAATTGGCTTTAAATGTTTGGGAACATTGATTGTGCTTATAAGGTGTTTTCAAAGGTATCCACTGTACTAATGTTAAATTTAATCCAAAATTCATACAATACCGTAAATTTTCAAGATCAAAATCAAAAAGTTAATTATCAGTTTTAATGATTTAAATATATATTTTCCAATCAATGAAAAACCGTCCCGGTGAAACAACATATCATGAAAAACCGTATTTATGTATCGAGGCTTTAGTGAAAAGTGTACTCAAATAAGATCATCCCATATGACAGAATATTGGAATATTACGTACATTTACCATAATTGAAAACAAAATAGCATAATTTAATTTAACGATGCGAGTTAAAATAATGAAACAATCCAAAGGTTAAATCTACAATACAACGAACACAATGGTATACATTTAGATACAATGAGTACATATTGAAATCTTAAATTTATGTATGTATTAATAAATCTTACTATAGTTGAAAAAATTAAGTTATTATTCAATTATCCACATTATGACAAAAGGAGAACCTAAACTGCGCTTTACGAATTTGGTAAATATGGCGACAAATTTTCAATTAAATCTATGCCTGGAAATTTTTAAATCTTCAAAAATATATTAAAGAATTAAAAATTTTTAACTAGGGTAAAACCATAAATATATGTTTGGCTTACGGATAAAATAGATATATATATATATATATGAATAACCGTTTCAGAAATGCTATAATACTGAGGGACATTTCAAGGATTACTTTGTTTAGAAGACATCCTGTAAATGCAAGGCTCATATGGTCCCTATTTAAAAATGTAAGATCAATCTAGTTCAAGTAAATCTGCAGACAAGCCTACAGATTAGAGGGACCAAGACGTATGTTATTTCTTAGTCCTAAGTACATGAGTAGGCAGTTACATTTCTCCTTGCTTCATATCAAATTTTTAATATATTTTATGCAACAATAATATTGATGACAACTTACTACAGTAACCGGTCGAAAATAAAATATTTCGTGTACTCAGTATAAATAAATTCATACAAAAAACAATAACATCTAAGGACAAAAGAGAGCTAACCCGAATCACGAACAAACTGTAGCCCTATTGTAGCATATCAATTTAGATAGACGACCGAATGCTACGCCAACTTGCATCACTAATATAGATGGGTAACATTGTGGTACGTAAACTCTCAGAGATCGAGCGAAAGAGTGACACTTCTGTTTCAATATATCCCTGACAAAAGCAAACCACAATGTGAAAGCATGATACCTATGACTAGGAGTCCTTAGCTCGACGTCCCTCCAGACAAGAGGAGTACTGCACGTGAAACCCTTTCATCAGACACCCAAGAAGGTACTCATATCACGCTTCTCATTTCGTTCAACTCCGAGATTCAAACCCGAGCTCTCAGATAGGAAAGCAGGCTCACTAGCCGCGGCTCCGATTCCCAGTCCCTTAGGGGTGGAAAAAGCTGCGCTAAAGTAGAGGGCTAAGGGCGAGAGGCTCAAGGATGGAAGTCCGAGAAGGGGGGAATGGTGCGGCGTAAGGCGAACGAGAGGGAGGGAAGTTAAAAAGGGGGAAGTAGGCGGAAGAAGTGGGGGAAGGAGGTTTCCGGGAGCGTGTGAGGGAAGGGGCAGGACGGGAAGGAAGGGGATAATACGCTTAATCCTCATTCAAAGAGCCCGAAGCGGCAGCAAAGTAAATGCAATTTTGGAGAGGGCTCTGCCTTATAGAGAGGAAGGCGAGTTGGGGAGAAGGGAGTGGAGACGGTAGAAGGGCAGGCGGGAGGGAAGGATCCGGTGGAGGGGGAGGGAAGGAGGGAGGGGAGGGGAACTGGGGGCGCGGAGGGAAGGGAGGAGTGAGATGTCGTGGGGGGGGGCAGTAGATGGGAGTGGAGGAGGAGGAGAGATGTTAAGGAGTGGCCGGGAGGAAGAGGTTAGATGGCGGAGGAATGCTTAACCCCTTAAGTTAGGAATGGATGCTCCGCTTCGATCGATAGGTTGAGCCACGAGCAAAACCATTGATTATTGATCGGTGCGTGTCAAAAGGATGAACGTTGGTTTTGCTCTCCCAATTTGCAATTCCGCGCATAAACCTTTGCTGCAGGCGTCGCTCGTTAATAGACGACTATTAATTTCCCCACTCAGGGTCGACGTGGATGAACGAAAAATAAATAAAGAGCCCCCACTGAGCTCCAGTTTTAAAACTTAAATAATGAACAAACACCACATCCGCGTCGATCTGATTGATAACACTTGCAAAATGCTAAGTCTGCTGGCCTGAAAAATTCAAAGGACTTGGATTCAAATCCCCTCCCGGACATCGATGCTGTATATCTCTTAAGTATATTCACTTGGTTTAAATAGCAATATATGACAGCCCTAACACCTAAGCCGAGGTCTACCCCTACTATGAAAACAAACCCACTTTCGCCAACTGAGGATGCGGAATGACCATGGAAAACGACGGGTTGAATATAAACTTTAAAACAGTGTTCTGTTCACAAAAGTTATATTCACGCGCCCATTACTGTAATTTAAATCCCAGATAATGCTGGCACATAGAATGCAATATTTAATAATATTAAAACTCAAAAGACATTTCTCCGCATGAAGTTTACCCCAGTAAGAACAAAATAGGTGATTGTTCGGATGATGAGTTCTGCATGCCCGAAAACTATTAAAAGTAAGGTGTTGTAAATGAAAAAAATGTCGGAACTGTGAAGATGAAAACCGACTGGAATACTTGAAGGAAATAAACGGAGGATAATTTTCCTGCCAACCTTCACATAACCCCATATTTCCTTAAATATTACCTCAAAATGTATGCATTACCATACATATTATCCTGCAAGGCGCGACGAGAGCGTGTGGCAGAGGGTTACCAAAATTATGACAATTAGCGATTTCTAATATTAGGTAGCATTTCATTCACTGCTATTTCGAAGAGTTGCCCTTGATGATTCTTACTGTCCCCATCACAGTTACGCGAATTCTAGGTATGGGTAAGGGAGAGAACATGGGGGAGATAATTAATAAAATAATTAATATTTATCTTTTTGGAAAAGTGAGCAAAGGTTACCGAGGCGCAAAAGCGTTCGAGCAAAATAATGTTCAACCGTTTCCACTATAATCAATCAACTAGGATTTGTAAAAATAATGATGTAGATGAGTTTCTCCGACACAGTTACGCATTAGCATTTCAATTAGCATTTCGTTACTTACATTTTTTTTGCAATACATTCACAAAGATTCGCGCAGAAAATAAATCATTAAGTATATCCTGAATCAGATCGTAAATTCGCATCCCATAGCTGAAATATAGTATTGCAGCAACAAGGGGATAAGAATTAAAGGCGAAAAAAGAAAACTATGAAATACAGGGGCACTTCATAAACAAAATTTGTTTGAACATGCAAATTGCGTTAAAACAGGATGAAATAAAATAATATGAGTACATAGAATATGATATATCTAAAAAGCTTAAAGAACTCCTGTGACTTGAGTTGAAGAAAACGAGGAAACACAATAGAAAATTTATTTAATCGAGGATCAAAATGTACGCATACACAGTCTTGGAAGTCAGACTTCAGATTACTTCAAAATTTTTATGATAAATTATTTTTTCTTAAATATAAGCTTAACTTAACTGGACCAACTGACTAATTAGCAAAAGCCACTTTAGAACGTTCTGACCTTGGTGCTGAATTAAGATGATGAGAGAGAGGTATTCAAAACACATCGCCACTGTACTACCTTGATCAAAAGGTTCCCGGAATTTATTCAGAAAATTAAAAATACAAGTTTATTCATCTAAATCTATATTGTCCCCTTCAAAGTAATCCCCATCGGCTGCAACACACTTATGCCAGCGCTTGATCCAATCCTCGAAACATTTTTTATATTCGGTTTTCGGTATGTCCATCAGTGCTTCCTGCGATTTTTCCATTACTTCCTCTCGGCTGCTAAAACGCGTTCCCCGTAATGGTTTTTTAACTCGATTGAACAGAAAGAAGTCACAGGGAGCCAAATCAGGTGAATTCGGTGGCTGTTGGATGGTATTTGTTGCATTTTTCGTCAAAAAATTACGAATAATGATAGCACTGTGCGACGGTCTCGACGCACTGTGCGACGATTTCTGGTCTCTTTCGGCGAATTGCTTCACGCAAACGTCTCATAACGCCCAAATAATACTCTTTGTTTACTGTCTGGCCTTCTGGCAAAAATTCATGATGCACTACACCGTTGTAATCCATGAAAACCGTCAGCATTGCCTTCTTTTTTGACTGAAAACGACGTGGTTTTTTTGGTCTCGGCTCATTTGGTGAACGCCATTCACTTGCCTGATGTCTGGATTGCGTGTCGTACTCATAAACCCACGTCTCGTCTCCAGTAATGATCCTTTTGATGAATGTGGGATCGGATTCAGCCTCGCAAATCATGTCTTTTGCGACGTCAACACGGTCTCTTTTTTGCATGAAATTGAGGTCTTTTGGCACCAACTTTGCTGCTACACGACGGAAACCCAAATCATTAACCACAATGTCTTGGGCGGATCCATAGGCAATGTTCAAGTCCTCCGCTATTTCTCTGATGGTTAATTTGCGGTTATTGACCAACATTTCTTTTACTTTATCAATTTTTTCACCGACTTTCGATGTCGATGGTCTGCCACTGCGTTCATCATCTTCGATTGACTCACGACCACTTCTGAACCGCTCGTGCCACTGGTAAACGACCGTTTTTTTTAGAGAATCGTTGCCGAAACACTTTTCCAACATTTCCAACGTCCGTGCGCCACTAAATCCGTTTTTTACGCAAAATTTAATAAAAGTTCGTTGTTGCAAATTTAAATCCATTTCTGCAATTGTAAAAAATCGCCAACACACACAGAGATAGATGTACTCTTGGCTACGTAACTTTTGCAAATGTCAAGTTATGACACTAAGATTTAAAGGGAATATCAACAACAGATGTACCAATTTAACAAAAAAAACAGAACTCAAATCGGAACGATGGGAGCGCCACACGGTGGTTATTCCGGGAACTTTTTGTTCAAGGTAGTATGCTCAGAAGACCACTTTTTATGGCGTATTATTAACTTACCCCAGAATTGGATTGCCAAGGCATTGACTAAATTTATTCTAATGTACTATTCCGAGAATTTTTTATTTTCAATTGAAAATCTTTTGCTTCAATGCATTTGAATATTATATGTAAAAATAACAAATATTTTTTTTGTCCACTAACAACAAGTCCGACAACCTCAATGCTGAAAAAAATCCGATTCAGTGCTTAATAGATTCAACTAGAAAGGCACAATTTGACATGGATTTTATTTTATACCTATCATTACCAGTTTTCAAGGATTGCTACAAACTGGCACCAATGAATTTATACACGTTATAATAATGCTCTGTGGAATAATTTAAACTTAAAATATATATTACTATGACAGTGCGAGGCGAGCACCTGGCGAGCAGTGGTGGGTGACAATGGATTAGGCAGAAAACACTATGGGGAACAAGGCCCTGTTCTTTTTAAATTCCCACCTGGAGTTAACTCTTCATATGAGTCACTTTAACTTTACGTATGCGCATGAATACGCACATTTACTTGCTATTCCTTACTTAAATTAAACATTGTAAACAGAGTAAACCATTCAACTTTAAATTGAGAAATTTTAAGTAAAGCATTAAACTAGCCGGAGAATTGTTTCGTTTATGAAATAATTTTTCATAGCAACATTTATAGATATAATAACGTCGAGAAGAGCTACACACATTTCATAAGGAGTAAGACAGCATATGCATCTTAACAAGCCTTATTCCATGCTATTTGAATATGCACAAAAATCAAAATATTCAGCTGATAGAAAAATCTATGCGGACTTGTCCGGTGAACTAGTGTTACCATGAAAGGCAGTATTAGCATGCATTGCATTCTTGATTCATTCGCCAGAAAATCAGGCGCGAGCTTCCCCAAAAATGTGTGAGAGCTTTTGAGTAATCTGTTTCCGGATACTGTCGTGAAATTCAAAGTTACCGAACACCTAATAAAAACGAGGCGCAGCCGGGGTGGCGTTTCGCAAGGGCTTTTTTTCAGAACACGAGCAACGGCGGCATACGCCGTCTGCCTCTCGCCAGTTGCTCAAGAACCCTTTTGAAATTCATCAGCAATGTGATTCATTTCCTCGTGACGGCTTGGCCTTCATTGGTTAATCAGGTTTCGCTGCATTCTGCACCCGCTAGTATTCGAAAGAAGGACACCATTCCGACCACAAAAATAATTCATATCAGTTGACCGGTTTATTAGTAGTATATAAAATATAATACAAAGTAATCGAAATATAAGTAAAAAGAAAACATTAAGGAAAAATGTTGCGTTTTCTTTTTACATCCCTTGGTTAATTATGTATGAATCATTTCTATAAAGGGTTCTTTCCTTTTATCGATCGCAAGTGTCAAGTTCTTGATCTCATATTTTCTGTGTCGGAAATGGACCATGATTGAGGGTAAAACAGTGTACGCAATGTAGCATATCTCACTATAGATACTATCGCCACTAAAAAGGATATTTGAAGAAAATAATTCGACGAGTAAATATTACAAAATTAATTAATTTTGATTTTGATTCTCAAAGAAAATAGTAATATTTATATTTATCTTAGCAAGCATAAATGAATCCATCCTACTCGTACATATAGTCCCTGTGTTCAGTGGCTATTCATAACCTTATAACCATGTACCCATCCTAACCTCATCGTGGCTATTTGCATGACGTATTTTTAGCCATTTACGTATTAGCATATATATTCAATCGTAGTTCAAATTGAAAATATTGTCACTGCTACCCTCTACAATCGCCAGTTTTTATGATTAACATGAATAAATCGCTAGTTCAAGGGTGACATAAAAAAAGAGCCAATCATATCCTAAGACTCGCTCTAATCCGCTTAAATTCGGTATGCCATAATTTGTATGTTAAAGTAAACTAAAAATATTTTTATTCATATCTACATTAGTGGAATTCTGATTTTGACCCATTTTTAAATATATGTTATTCTTATTTTAGTTATTAGATGTCCTCCAGGTTAGTTAAATTTGCAGGTGCAAATGAAGAATCCCCTGTCTATATAAATTGATACTTAGCCACTTTCATATTTCTGTGAAGCACTAGCGCAAAGGAATATCACACAAATATAATATAGAATTAGAATAACGACTGTTTTAACTATTTTAAATTTATATGTAACAACTGCTTCGTTTGGTTTAAAACGTTACATCTACCCTTAAGTACAAGTATTCGCGTGAAATTGAAAACTATTATTTTAAAACTGTTTAGAGTAGGTAAAGAGAAAAATTGAAGTAGCAGGAAATACAAATATTACCGAAAGTAACTCGCTGTTGCTTGGCAGCGTTGGGAAACTAAATTATGTAAGAAAAATAATTTCTGTAAATAGCACAGTCGAGTTTTGGGACCCGGTTTGGGGATAAATCAAATGAAAGAAAATTCAGGCTTTGATTCATTCATGCTCTCACAATATGAATATTAACCGGTGAACATGGCTCTGCCAAATCTGGACTAAAAACATATGGAACTGGGCAAATTACAAGCCTGGTAAAAGAAAATCACAGGCATATGCATAACCAAAATGATAACGTGATACTGATTTTAAAATAATTCTTACACGGAATGAAGAAATTTGGGAATCAGATCGGAAATCAAGTGAATTGTGAATACTGTAATCAAAAGAAATATGAAAGTAAACCGGAAACAACAAAGGGATTTAATTTATAATGAGCACTGCGTAATCAACATAAGCTAAGTTTATCATTTTAACAAGTAGTACCTTTCTCGCATGACTTAAGGAGAATGAAAAAGGACAACACATTCATGGTCGACAAAACATGAAAGCATAAGACAAATAGCTAAGTAACGGAAAGTTGAGAAACAAGGATTTGGTAGAAGAGAGCTGGAAGAGGATAAAGAAGCAGGGAGGAGATTCACGTGGAGTGGGTCGGAATTGGATGGAGTGGGATGAGATGGAATGGAACTCCCTCCCTCCCTCTTCCCATTGATGGAACGCCGGCGACGAGGATATAGAGGGCGCGAAGATGGAAGAGAGGAGGAGGGGTGTGGGGCGAAAGGGGAGGCAGGCGGGGAAGGAAGGGGCGCGAAAGGGGGAAAGGGAGTAACGAGGTTAGGCCTCACTCCCCAAGCGAAGAGGCAAGAGAGCTGACTGTCGGCCATTTTGGCGAGATATCGACCCCCATGCTCCCTGCCACCATGGCAACACACTCGCTTCAACCTCTACTCGACTCACCCCAAACCTCTCCCTCCACCCGCTCCACTCCCGTCCTGTCTTGCCCCCGCTCCTTGCCTTACTCCCTCTCCGCTCCCACCCACTCCCTTCCCTCCTCCCCCCCGTCCTTACCCCCTGCGCCGACCCCAACCACCGCTCTCTCCACAGGAATAGCGTCGGCGGCTGTGCAAACCGGTATCGCAAGCCGTCGAAGGCTACTACCCCTTTCCCCGTCGCGGCGCCGATTCCAGTGATTTTTTCCCTCCTCCTCGGCCCAAACCGCTCACCTTTAATGCATTCGATGATTCCAAATGTTGAAATTTACCGGTTTCCCCTCACCCCACCCCTCCCCCTGTCACCTTCCCCTCTCCTTCGGCTTCGCCCACCAGCCAATCCTTCCCTCCTCCCCTATTCCCCGATTCTAGATTCGATTTCCCTCGGCCTCCATTAAATTTTCGACGGAGGGCTTAAGCGTTTAGCGGCGTAATCGTATCAATTTGTCTCTTAGCGTTTGGTTAGCATTAATTCACGGATAGAACCCCCTGAATTGAAGCAAAGATTGCTCCCAATTTATAGAATTATTACTTCATTGGGAAACACAGCTTTTGATAGAGGAGAAACTTCATTTTAAGATGTCTACACTGACGGTGTTTGCTAACTAAAATTCACATATTACTACAAATGAATTTCTTAGGATAATACGCTATTGGTAACCAACATATATGTTCATAAATTTTATCCCGTTATCATTTATAAATAATTCTCAAACGGTATGAATTTTTCTAAGAAACACTGAAGGTCAAAGATTAACAAATCTCTTTTATTGTCCACATTTTTGTTTGAATAAGTTCTATGGCTTTTAAAAATAATGTTATTTTAGAGGCTATACAAATATTTGTACAAACTTTAGCAAAGAAAATTTTTTATTTTATAGTGATTTTACCGAATTTATTGACCTGTCAGGAAATAAAATGGACACTATTACAATGCATGTCAACCTGTACTATCAGAATCACGATCTAATAATGCTCATATATCAAACAATGACTAACCAATAAATCATTAAAAGGTATAACAATTTGTTTAAAATCGCATATAGTATACAAATAAGAGCACCGTTAATTAACGCTAGAGTTTTAATTTATTTCAAATCTTCATCGGAACAAAATGCATATATGTTTTAAGTGCAACTGACATACTATTTATGACTCTTGCATTCTTGAATTATGTATTCAGTTTTATATTTAATTAAAACATAATATCAAGAGTATAAACATTATATCAAATATAACAGGGTATTTCGAACTATTTCTGAAAAACAATATATTTAGTGGACATTTGCGGTAACAAATAAATGTATATAACCAACACCTGTTAAAAAAAATATTTTTGATTTCCTGTATTCATGTTTTCCAATAATAAATTCCTGTATTCATATTTTAATAACATAATTAAGAGAGATCATGCTTTCCTCACAGTGCTAGTTATGGATCATTCAAATGCCTGCTTTACAATATTAATTATCTCATGAACTTCGCGTTACTTATCCTTATCCCTATATTTTTACTTATTTTAAAATGTTTACTGTCTTTTTCTTGCGCAGCGTAAATTTTAAAATTAATATTTATGGTGGATTTTGGAAATCTTCAATCATCACTCACAGCGTTTTCCTTCGTTTGAGCAAATCATGCACCGCCGTCACACGATCATCAGCCTTCTTTTAAACCTCAACTTCAATTTCAAGATTAAAAAAAAAATTATTTTCAATTTTATTTTACTTTGACCTTTAACTTCTTTACTCTCCATTCCTTTATAGTCCTTTACTCCACTCCATGTTTCCCCACCTCTGCCATTCAGCCTCACCCTCTACGCACGACTCTTTGCTTTCACTTCCCCTCCTCCCACTCCACCGTTGAACCTTTGAGTTTGTTTGTGCTTATTTATAGGTGGATGTGTGGTTGAGGCTGCTATTTTTCACGCTTCACTCTTAATCCCTGATTGTGGATGTTTTAATGAAGGGAGGGGTCATAATCCCCAACCAAGCACCGTTGGGTGATTTTTTTTCCCTGTTTCAGGTCGAGCGTTCTTCCAGAATAGCAAGGGGAAATAATATGAGATTGGCTTAAAGCATCGACTTTTCCACCTTCCCTTTCACCTCCTCATTACTAGTCATTAAATTTTAATTAATGTAATATTTTTCCCTCAGTTTCCTCAAAATATTTGTAAAAATTTCCGTAGACGAAAACGAACGTGGGGAAACATTTTATCCCATCCTCTCGCGAGATATCTACCATCAGATTCACATTTATTTTAAATTTGTTGTAAAAGAGTCAATAGATTTTGAAAATAGAGGGGAGCTAATTTGTACGTGTGGCTTTACTTAATAAACTAATAACAATATATTTTATGCCATACTTTTGTTTAACTAAGCATAAATTGTCTGTAACTTGATTCTAAAACTCTAAATAAAAACTGCTGAATTGCATACAAAAATATATCTTAAATGATCAACTTTGCCAAACAAACGGAGGTTCAGTTGTATGCAAATACGTGTTTAACATCTCCTTACCTTCCTCCTGTTTTGCCATGCAAAGTAATTAATTATCCAAATAGCAAATTTTACCGCGCTCAATTTCCGATTAGTAGAATACTATAGTATGTACTCTTCTACAATCAGGCAGTTCAAATATTCACTCACCTTGCAGTACACACATGAGCTTCATACCAAATGAATCCTTTTTACCTCAAATACCGTTGAACGATAGAATGCCACAGAAAGCATTGGAATTAAGTCGCCTCGGAAAACGTTCTAATCTAATATACTATATTTTGCTCTGATATAGTAAAATGTCAAAAGGTTAATCGGTTACCCGACTTTAGATAAACATAGCAATAGACCTATAACATATCCTGGTGTATCCTGTACTTTGTGCGACAGTGCTTTCCTTACGCTGAAGTTGGTGCTAATGTTTCATTTAGAATTATATTTAATTCAATTCATAAAATACAAACACCCCCGCGTACACCCTTTGTATGATGCTAAAATAACAATGTAGGCCTCTAACGTAAATTATCAGTAAATATTCGAGGTAAATATATGAACAAAACGTGATGACAAAAGGGTTTCAGAGCGAAGTAATGTAATGATACTTTTCCTGCATTTCCCTAGATAAGAGAGGAATAACGTACAGCAATAGCATTCTCATCATCTCGTTATCCTAAGAATATCATTTTTACATCTATAAACTACTCTTAATATCAGAGAAGCTTCTCTATGATTTCCAATCCCATAAGCTATATTTCCTCCGGGGTTCATACCTACATCCACATTCACGGCATACTTTCCTTTTTCGCAAACCACTTGGCACACCTTATCTCGACCCTCCTCACTCTTCCCCGCTGGATCCCCGTACAAAAGCCGTAAAGCACACACGAGTGGATCCTTCCCCACTCTTTTACCCCTCTCTTAACCTCTATATATGCATACATATTCACATACACACTCACACACGTTTTTACCTACCCACGCACACACACACATATGTATGAGAATAAAAATTGGATGCGCGTCGCTCTCCTGCTCCCCATCCTCCTCAATCTCCCTCCTATGAGGGTGCCCTCCCAGAATGGGGAAGGTGGCCACCGCACCTCCCCGCTGGGAACCCTCACGCGCATCCTTCCTCCTCACCATTCCACATATCGCCTCCCTCCTTCCCCCTTAAAACCCCCGCCCTCCATGAAGATCCACGCCCGAGGCCGGGACACTCCTGCCGCCTCCGCTCCCCCCTGCCGACACGACCTCTTTGCCCACCACCCGCCCTTCGCCACGCTTGCATGCACGCGAGCTAGCACGGGTGGTTTGTTTAACGTGCCGCGCAAGGAGGAGGCGAATGGGGTGGGGCGTGTCATGTGTGTGTGTGGTCGGAAGGTTAGGAGAGGGCACTTATGTGTGTGTGGGTGTGCAAAGGGGAAGAAGCGGTGGCGGCGGTCGTAGGACGTGGTTCCACCACTGACCGGTGGCGTCGTTCCGCTCGCGGAGACCCTCACTCGGCCGTGATTTCGGTCTCCCGTCTGCACTTCGCCTCTTCCGACGATAACCTTCCTCCCTTCTCCGCCCCTCACAGCCACCCTCTCCCAGTGTGCATGTGAGTCAGTGAGTGGGTGTGTACACGCCCCCTCCAACCCAAACTGTTTTCCTCACGGCAGACTCACGCTCTCTCTCCAAGCCCACGGGCCGATAATCCCCACTCCTCTCCCAGCCTCTCCCTTTCTCTTTCCTCCCTCTTCGTCCTTTTTTATTATTAGTTTCGCGTCAACTCTCACACCTCACGACTCCTCCTCCCGAAAGCCTCTCGTCATCTTTAATTCTTTCTCACCTTTTATTTTTTGATCCTCTAATCCCCACATATCTCTCTCTCTCTGTCCGTCTCCTCCTCACTTTCTTCTCTTTTCATTATCTGGAGGAAATCCCCTTATTCCTTATTTGTGTCAAGAATCAGGATAAAGTTTATTCCGACCTTTTTAATATCTAATTTTATTTTAATCTGTCAAAAGTTTTGTTTACGAGTACGTATCGTTATTTTTCCTATACAAACTAAACATTTTCTCATCTAAACTATGTGCTCATTAAATTTTCGAAATTTCTTTTGAATTATAATAATTTTAAATCTTTTCAGCTAGCTGATGATGACATGTAACTTTGCTTGCTTAAAGTTTCATTTCCTTTTTTTCGGTAAATATATCAAGCATAAATATATTACAATTATTATTCTAATTTTTGCTTCTTATGAATAAACTGGCATTCCAAAATCAGGAAACCCTTAGTCTGCACTTAATTTCACAAAACACACGATATATAAGTAAATATTTCATTTTAATTTCACTTCCTCCAAACATTTTGAATAAGCTATACTCGTAGCTCCTTTTTTTATTCCGAGTGATCGAGATGATATTATGTACTACTTTAATTCCATAGTCCCTAATGCTCATTCTCTACGCTTGTACATTACCTACTCTCGTATTTTCTCATAAGCATTCTTCTATCTTAGTCAGTGCGCTTACACTTCTGTGAATATTCATTTGGTAGTTTTGCTTTTCACAAGACTCTCGTCCCTGCCTATTTACCGAGCTCTTCCATTTATTCAATCGGAATATTTCACCGCCAATATCCTTCAATTTCACCAACATTTCATAATTTCCTAGGCCCTCATTTTCAAACCTTTTCCGCTACTTATAACATCCATAGCACATATTAATTAATTTATTCAAAATTAAACAGCTTCACTGAGTATATATCCGAACTTTTGTATATAATCCAAAAAATATATTTTCTATTTAGGCATCTTAAGCAAAGGCTGTTCCGGAAGTCAGTAATTTCTTCTGTGGAGTTTTTTAAAGAGTATGGGCAGTCATCAACCTATACTTAGATAATCAATGATACATAAAATATTACTTTTAGTACAACCTTGTAGAGAACACCTTCACCAAGAAATGCTTAAAACATATCGCATGGATCTAGGAAGTCCTTTAACTTTATAAGATCAATCTTATTTCCACCGAATGTCGTTAAAATCCTTTCCTTGTTCGGATGGTAATAGTTATTAGGAAAAGTAACACATCGCCGAGATCATTTGTACCATTAGGAATTATTTGTTAAAGGTAGAATATTCAGAGAATGCAGGAGGGTTGAAATATAAATCCGGTGTTGATATACCGATCCCCTTTTTCTGTGCCATAAATAAATTTAAAACCTTATGAATTTAAGATAAATGTAAATGATAAATCAAGACATAGTTTATCATTCAAATTCATGTTAATTTTACGATTTGTACTGAAATTGACCAAACATTTAAAATAAAAACTAATTGAGGATAAAGTTTTAGCAATCTCGGGACACCTTTTGAACCCTTGTCTATGAAAACATCTATGATTAGTAACAAAAATCAGTACAAATTTTGCTGAAACGCGGGGAAATTTGATAAGAAAATAAATATTTATTAAGAACTTTTCAGATAGTTTATACGACATTGCGTATATTTTCATAGCAATATGAGATACATTGCCTACATAGTTATATATTATCATAGGTACATGGCGTTGACTATACAGACGTTGGGGAATACGTGTTGGGGAAAAACACATAATACGTATATAAACTAACAATTAGAGGCCATATTTTTTCTACAACTGGAGGTACTATTCCTCATGACCTAATACGAAGTACCCATATACAACATTCAACATTGAAAAATGAAATATTCCTCTTAGGCCGCTAGCGACTTCTTTTCAGTATCAAATTATTTATGACCAATTTTTAAAAAATAATAAACCGTTTTCAGTCTCAAGTGAATCGTGCAATTGAGAAAGTAAGTGCTTCTACTATCTACTAAAATGTTGCTCCAAAAATAAATGAAGATGAAAAAAAATATTTTTGCTGAAGTGACGCAAGTTGAGATCCTTATCCTTCACGACGCAACCTGCGTAGCATTTCAGTATCGCAGGAGGTATATATCACGGCGCAAAATTCACTCCAATAATACCTCGGCTTGTTATTATGTCTGCTGCCGTGCAATCAATGACACTTAAAAGTTTCAAGATAGTACAACCATTGAATTCATTGATTCATAATTTTACAATTACGGCCAATTTGTGGAATTTTCAATGACAAAAGCATTCAACTGATCTTTCAAACAATGCAACGATAAGCACTGATAGGTAGGGGTGACGATGAAGTTTTAAGCAGCCTCACGAAAACGTTAGAAGCATGGCTTGATTTAGGACAACAAAATAAAAGATAGCTGCTCCACCGTTTGGTTTCACGACTTGACATGGAACAGTACATGTGTCAACTAGCCGTGGATGTCAGGTAGGGATTCTTCTTCGGACATAGATGTAGCGCATTTCTGGCATATTATATCAGGGGATTATGCGTAAATGAACATGGGTACCATTGCTCAACTTGTATTACCATTACTCAATGTAATTATTTATACAAAATAAATAATATATAGAGGAAATGTGGTAATCTAGGTGGTAGATCTCTTGACCGGAGGCAATGCGTAATTTTACTGTTACTAGATCTTCCTGGGAAAGCATAACCGGCACATGGAAAGGAACTGGCCACCCTACCCTGACGTTTGAATTTCACTCGTAATATACACGAATATGAATATATATGCTCGCGTATATTTGCCAACATATACCCAAATATCCAAAATTTTATTATATATCTATATATACAGGGTTCGTCCGGAAAAAAGTGTACTGAGCTCAGGAAAAAAAATTATTAAACTTTTACATATCTTAAGTTAATATTCCTCAAAATAGGACCCTTGTGAGTCGATACACTTGTTCCAGCGGCGTTCCCATTCCAGGAACGCTCCCGCGAAGGCATCATCGGGAACCTCTCGAAGACACGTCGTCACGGCCTCTTTGGCGGCGTCCAAAGTCCCGTATAGCGTTCCTTTTAAACTCCTCTTTATCTTCGGGAACAGAAAGAAGTCCGGTGGTGCCAAGTCAGGGCTGTAGGGTGTGCGACAGCGTTGCCACGCCGTGATTGGCCAAGAAGTTCAACACGACAAGCGCGGTGTGAGACAAGCGCATTGTCGTCATGCAGCCGCCAGATGTTTTTGATCGCCGGCCGGACGCGGGCGACTCGTTTTCGAAGCCTGTCGAGCACTTGGACGTAAAATGCAGCATTTACAGTTTGTCGTTCAGGTACAAATTCTTAGTGGACGACTCCACTTTTGTCAAAAAAGACTTTGTCAAGAAACTTATTTTCCGGACGAACCCTGTATATTAATATATATATATATATATATATATATATATATATATATATATATTCCACCTGGGTGGAATTAATAGTTTCTGACCTTAGAAAATTTAAAAAAAATGTATTGTATCTTTCATCTTTGTTGGGTCGGAAACTTTTTAGGCCACCCTTGTATAAAAGCCGGTTAACGTAGGTTTCCGCTGGGCATGAACAACCAAAATTATATGTCTACCAAATTATCCATTGAAAACCTACCTTAACTGGCAGATTAGTTTATGAACAATTGTGGTTTTCCATTACATTCCTCAATAATGTTATAATATGACACCACCTCTCAATGATTACAACACTGGGGGGTAAGACGCTTTTGTTAAGCTAAAGAAATGACGCTGCGAGAACTACCTTTCGTCTACATGTGTTTATTATTAATAAATACTCAATATATTTGGATATTATTTATTCTGCATATAAATTGGTGCTTATGTACATAATGTGGTAAATTATAAAAATTAATACTGATTTTGTTGTTTCAGAAAACGGTATATTAAAGTAACTCGCAGTATGGAGAAGATAGAGGTTCGCAGGATGATTAAGTTCTTTCATATGTAAAATAACATTGCCCGGTAAATCCACTATGAAATGATAGTGGTACATGAAAATGATGGTCCTTCATATGACACAGTCGTGAGATGAAAAAGGGGTCATCAAACTGGCCAGATGTCCCTCTCAGACGATCCACCAAGTGGCAGTCCATTACTCACGGACGATGTGGCCACAGTGAAGAAAGTGGAGAAATCCATCGCATTAGGCTAAAGAGAAATCACATAACTGAGCATGAAAAAAAAATAATTTTGGTTACGGCAGGGTACGGAAAACTATTCAAGAAGAACTGCTCTTGCCAAAGGTGTCAGAACGCTCGATTCCACGATACTTACTCCTTTTCAGGTGCACACACGGCGCGACTTGTCAGGGAGATGTTGGATATTTGTAGCAAGACGAAGAGGATTTTTGGTCGCCTGGTAACAATCGCTGAGTCTTTGGTATAATTATCAATAAGATCCAGAGACCAAAGAGATGAGCCAAAAGTGGAAGAAGAGCAACACATCTACTCCCTAGAAAGCTAAGGTACAAGTATAGAAGTAGTCTTGTATCGTTATTAGGTAGGAAACTTTTCAGACAACCCTTGTGTGTGTGTGTGTGTATACGCGTGTGGTCTGCTTGATTCCACCTTCCCCACCTCCTGTGTTCGGCTTTTATGTGTGTTCCTACCCCCTTTCCTTATATCTATTTCCATGTGAAAGAATATTTGTTCGCCGTATGGCGGGATTTCGTGTTTGAATGTATATTATTTATTATTAGGTTATCTACCGGTTAAGGTAGGTTTTTGGATGGACAAAACTATCAAATAAACCCAATCCAGCAACCTAATCTACATCAGGTCCCTCTTCATCCCCGTATACTTCTTTCCTCACTTCATCCCATCCAACAACCCTATCCTGTTCCTGCCCTTTCCTCGCTTGCCCAACATCCTCCCCTCTATTACCTTATTCAACATTCCACTACCGCTCAATACGCCTTTCATCCATTTTTCCTGCCTCCATAGGATTTCTCTCAACAAACCCCTCTCCTCACCCACCATCTCCAGTACTTCCTCATTTGTTTTCCTTCCGGTCCATTTCACCTTCTCCATTCTTCTCCATACCCACATTTCAAAAGCCTCCAATCTACGTCTATCCTCCTGCTTCAGTGACCACGTTTCCGCGCCGTACATAGCTACGCTACATATCAGAGTTTTTACGAGTCTTGTCTTAACATCCCTACTCAACGTCCCCGTCATCAACTCCCTCCTCCTTGAGAAAGCCTCCTTGCCTAGCGCAATTCTTCTCCTTACGTCCCTACCACTTTAACCGTATTGGTCCAAAACACTTCCGAGATATGTAAACTGCTCTATCTGCTCTATTCTTTCCCCGCCTATTTTAATATTTAGCTTAGCCTTTTTCTTTCTGGAAAATCGCATAACCTTTGTTTTATTAATATTGATTCTCATCTCATATTTATCGCACTGAACCTCCAATTCACTCAGCAATGCTTGCAACCTCTTGGCTGACGGAGCAACTAATGCTTGGTCATCAGCAAAACTAACCGATTTTACGAATTTCCCTCCGACTTTCATTCCTACCTCCAGTTCTTCCCATGCCTGTTTAATCATTTCCTCCACATATACGTTGAACAACACCGGTGACAATGGACAACCCTGCCTTAAACCTCTTCCTAACACTGCCCATCCGGACTCTTCGTTCCCCACTCGCACCTGAGCAGTCTGAGACATGTACAGGTTACGGATCAGAGTCCTGTCCCTCCAATCCATTCCTATTCTCTGCAATACAAGCATTAATTTTTCCCAATTCACTCTATCAAACGCTTTTTCGAAATCTACAAAACAGGCAAAAACGTCCTGATTGTAATCTATATTCCTCTCGATTAGTGATCTCATTACTGCAATGGCATCACGCGTACCTCTTCCTTTTCTAAACCCAAACTGATCATCCCCTAAGTAATCATTTGCCTTACTCTCTATCCTTTTGTTGATGATCCTGAGAATAACTTTAGCTACGTGGGATATCAAACTTATTGTTCTGTAATCCTCACATGATGTAGCCTTTGCCTTTTTTGAAATAGGAACTAACACCGATCTCACAAAAACTTCTGGCTAGATTCCTTTTTCATAGATACTACGAATCAGTGCATTAAGAGTCTTCTTCCCACATTTTCCTAGACATTTCAACAGTTCTACAGGGATGTTGTCCACCCCGAGGGCCTTATTTGCTTTCATCTCCTTTAATGCCCTTTCTATTTCACCGTCGAGTATGCCTGGACCTAAGCTATCTTCTTCTACGGCATGTTCCTTTTCTATGTCTAACCTTGTCGGCCTAAGTTCTTTACCATACTGTGTTTCTATATATTCCTTCCATCTCTCTTGGATTTTTCCTGGTTCAACTATTATCTTACCCCATTTTTCTTTTACTGTTAGCACAGATCTTGCCTTCTTACTTCCCGATAATAACTATATATATATATATATATATATATATATATATATATATATATATATACATATATGTATATATTCAAATACGAAGTCCCGCCATACGGCGCACAAATATTTATTCAAACATAGAAATAGGTATAAGGAAAGGGGATAGGAAAACACATAAAAGGCGAACACAGGACACGTGGGGAAGGCGGTTTTTGAGCAGATCACGAGAGTAAAAATATTTCCTTAACCGGGATTTGAACACCGGACCTTCCACTTGCCGGGCGGACGTGTTACCAGTTACACCACCAAGGAAACTTAATTTACCCTGAGATCTGCGATTTTTTATAACGCCAAAATATATACATATATATATACAAGGTCTGTTAATAAACAAATGAGACTATTAGAATAAATATTTGATTTTATTAGTTACTCTTTAACCGCCTTTGGCTGCCAATACCACCCTCATAACGTTTTTTCCAATTTGTGAAAGTCACCTGGAACGCTTCTTTCTTAAGAAGGCATAGTAACTAACAAACAACTGTGCTTATTGGTTTGCACATACAAGCACCATCCTATTTTAAGGACGACTTGAAACTTAGGCTATAAAATAAAATATATAAAAAGATAAAATAAGATATCTTAGTACAAGTTGCAATAACTCCCAATGGTTATAGAATTTGCTTAAAGAACCCTTCTTTAATCGTCGAAATTACTGCAAATAGTGCTTCTGTTTGAGGTTTATGCGTAAGAGAATATGCCCCAATCAAACGAGCTCATCATAGACTATCATTACAACCCATCATTAGTCAACAAAGAGTTTCTCGTTCTAGTGATCTGAGGAAATCCAAAGGTGCGTCTACCAAACTAGGTTAACTAGGGAACAGTCGATCATTGGAACCAGAGGTTTAGTTAGCGTTTTTATTAAGATTCCTTCTACCGTTCAAATCCAATTTTATTAACAACATATTTGCTGTAAAAGAGGCATTGTGGGACAAAAATTCAGCAAAATGTAGGCAACTGCATCTTAATGCAGTTTTGCAAAATTGTATGGGCAGTGACATTGAATCTACAGTTTAAAATATTGCATGCCTTGCCCTTTCCTCGTTCATAACACACTCAACACAGAAGACACTGCCTTCTCTATACATTACCCAAATGATAGTACCTATAGGTTCCATGAACGTGAACAAGCCTCTGGGAAGCTTTTAAATGGAAGAGGGAAATATTTTCATTGGGATAAAAAGCATTTCATACACCCGCCGCTCCGTCTCGCTGTTTGTGAAGTGTATGACTGGAAATGGAAAAGCCCAATTCTGCCCCGTTGCTCCTATAACCATCGCCCCGCGTCCGAGCAACAATGGCCCCTCAGACCGATTCCCACCCCAACCCCCGCAAGCCCCTTCCTGTCTCCTCCCTTCTGCCCCAATCCACCTAACTCTCCCCGTGTAAACCTTGCCCCTCTCTCCCACGCCCCACCTCATTTCCCGCCCCAAACCCGCTCAAATGTCCCATGAATACGGAGAGATAACTTCCTTTTAACCCCTCTCTTACCCCCACACCCGTCAAACTTCCAACTCCAGCCCGACCACGCCCCTTTCCCCACACCCTTCCAAAACCCTCGTAGCCCTCTAACCCCTCAACCACCCAACAAAACCTCCGAAATTCGTATTTTTTCAGCCCTGGCACCACTCATCCTACGCCTTACTCCATTAGCCATCCCACGACACGAATCGCTGCTCCCTCCCCCACTTTCCCTCCGTGCATCAATGGCTCTCCCCTTCGCCCTCACCTAGCACCGCCTCTTCTTCTCTCTCCATCCTTCCTTCACCTTTCAATCCTCTTCCCTTCCGCACCCGTCCAGATCCCTGCCCCATCGCCCCATCAACCCTCTGGCCTCACTTCTTCCCTTCCCTCACATCCATATTTGTGTGTGGTATCTTCCTCCATAGCCTCTCCTCGGCTCACTCATCTCCGTTCTATTTCACACTGTCTCGTCTTTCGTTCTGGTTTCATCACATGTGTACAGTGTAAGAGTGTCTGTGTGCACTTTCGTCGTTCTTTTATTCTCCCCCTTCTTATTAACTCCAATGCCACCTCCGTATGGTGATTGAATTTTTTTCCTCAAAAATATTCTTTCATTTATCCTTTATTCTATTATTCATCTCTCTTGATCTCCGGGCTGACAGTTTTACTTTGGTTCGTCGTAAATTCATGCTAAATTTTATACTCAATCTCCGTTCACACCTAGACGAGCGCTTCTCATTCAGCAGAAAGAATCTCGAGCATAACGCTTATATAATTGTTAGTGAAGTGGTAAAATACAAAATCTAGCTTAACGCATAGAAATCCATTAGAGTAATTATTTTTTTTCAAAACTTTAAGACACACTTTAATTAAGATGTACTATTAAACCAAATGTAAAGCAAATGTATCAAACTAATCATTAATAGTGAATTGTTATCTTATTGCAAATGACCATCCATTTTTAGCCTACCTCGACCGTTTATTGAATAGCTTACCTTTTTAACCTTCCAAAATAATTCTATATGACTCAATAAATTGATTGACAAATTATGAAAAGGATGTCATATATATCATTCACATTGACGTAAATAAATCATTTATTAATATTTTATGCAAAAGTGGCTAATATTCTGCAAAATTCAACGTATAGTTTTTCATTTATTCCGTAAAACCATGAAGATAAAATCCTTAAATTCCTAAAATGAATCGAAATTCGCATATATATGTAAAAGATAAATAATGATTTTCTGTGAATTTTTTTCTTGTTCAAGAAACATTCAACACACGATATCTATTTAAATGAACCGAAAAACACAATCTAATACAACGAAAATTTGTGTAATTACCTATTCTTTTTATGTTAAAACTGTCAATTTTGCTAATAATCACAGCAAAACCAGAGGAAATAAGAGTATTCACAATCTTTCAAGGTAAAAAACTGATATTCATTGACTGTGGTGTTAACGACTGTAATAAATTAATTTATTTCTTGTCAACTCTAAACTTTTGCATTAATATTTGAATGCAAGTATACTCATTTATGTCATGAAACTAAGGTACACAAAATTGAAAATATTTTTACAGGGTTTCATTTGGTAAAAATATGCTAGAGCATTGTCATTGCCAAAAACACGAAGTGTGTACTGAATAAATACTGATGAAAATTAGTACTAATGAATAAATATTTAATATTTTGATGAAATTAGTGGATTCCATGCTTTGCATCACTGCAATACAATATTTGTCTCACATGCCAGCCTCATTATCGGCACACAGTGTATGGAAAAGTCGAAGGAAATACAGCAAGTTTTCCTAATCGACTCGAGACATATTTCTGAGTGGATTAATAGATAAATCCTGGGTGGATGGTTTATTGAACATAATCGACTTCTATTCTCTTAACAACTTTCTTTCCCAAAGCAACTACCTCGACACCCTTCTTGCTGCTCTCTGTCTTTCTCTCTCCCGCTCTTATTCCTCCGGCGTTATACTCCTCTCATTCCCCTAATTTTCCTCCTCCACACTCCCTCCATCTCTCTCACACTCACTCTCTCCCCACGTCCCCTGCCAACCACACCAAATAGCCCAAACCCCTCATTTCTCCCCGACTTCAACTCCCCCTCGCGACTTCCCCCGCGTCTTCAACGTGTCTCTCGCGGAACACCCAGTCCTCCACTTCCCTCCCTCAATCTCTCTCTCTCTCTCTGCCTCTCCTTTCTTTGGGAATGGGGAACCCCACCTCCATCGCCCACCCCATCTGTTACCCGACCACACTCTCCTCTCCCTGCCACGGTTCTCGCATCCTCCCATGCGCACCCACCCTCTCCCCCACGAACGACGGTGAGTCGGTTTGAACTTATCCCCGAGGCGACTGCAGACGACAGGGGCTCATAATTATTTCGCATGGCGGCGCAGGGAGTGGGGGTAGAAGACGCGGAACATTCATTGGAGTCAGAAACGGGCGGGCGGCAATAATGAGGAATCTCCGAGCCGTCAGCCTCGCTTTGAGCAGCCAGGGAGATGTGGAGGAAGGCGGTTGGCGTAGAGGGGGCGGGGGAGGGTTTAAGGGGGGGTCAGAGGAAGGAGGCTTGGGCCAAGAGAGGGGCAAATTTATACATGCCCCAGCGCGAGTAGTCTTCCGCATGTGTGACTCTTGTCTGGAAACTCGTCTCAGCTCGAGTTATTAACGGCATAACAATCTGAAAACACAACTATTCCGAACTAGGCTTTATTATGATTGTTGTATTACCTGTAAATGCGTAAGCAAATCTAAAGAGTAAAACTCAACAGACATGCACAACACTGACTAAATTCGTCATTTACATTATATAAGTAAATATTCTGTAAGAGAAACACAATAAGGACACAATACTTGACGATATTTAAAACATTTGGTTGAATATAAATATACTTTTAAGACTAACTCACCGGGAATTCAACCATATCGTTGCAAGCGGTGAACCTTTTAGTGTTCTTAGGCATACCATTAAGAAAAAGTTCAGTGGTTCTTTCATATTTGGAATTTTATTAAAATTATTTTACAAAAAAATCAGACCCTCTGGCTTAAAAATAATTTGCAAAAAATGTTATATTCCCTAAAGAAGAAATAAGTTGGATAATGATAAATAAAGTCCTGGGAACATTGGCGTAATGGCCATAGAACTTTTTTAGTGCATGGTCCGTACAAATTTTCACTAACATAATTACATCTCCCTAACTAAGGATCTTTCCCGGCAGTATGGAACCGATTTAGTTATTTTTACGATTCCTCTGAAAACCAAGTTTATAACAAGTGAATGTCAAAAGTCATTATAACATACTACGCGGATCACTACATCACGTGTTTTCAAAATAAAATAATGATATTGCATTCAAAAAGAGTGTTCGATTTAAACGTATCAATCTGTACGCATATTGCCCTCATCGGACTTTCAATCAGTTTAACACGAAAAATTTAATCCGTGACTCCAAAATATAGACTAGGAGGTGAAACAGGAGTTAGACGAAGTATTTTTGACAGGGTAGTCTGCACGGGAAGCCTTCCCACATGATAGCCGAGTGTAATTGGGAGGATGGAGTTGAGTTGACGGAGACTTCGGAGGCGATTACTTCCAGGAGATGTGGGCACAAGCGGGAATATCGCCGAGTCTCGACGCGGGGAGGGACTTCGAGGGGGAGGAAGCCAGATAGAGGGAGAAAAAGAGGGAGGAGAGAATTATGTGGAACAAGGGACTTAAAGAGAGCAAGAGAGTGCAGCGGCGGAAATTGAAGGAGCCGGGGCATTTCACTGCCGAGTGTGGTGCCGACGTAATTGGGAGCTGACGGGAGACAGGGGTGGCGGGGGTGCGTGGGGGGAGCGAGGGTGGCAAAAGGGGGCCAGGATGAGAGCAAAGAGGATGAGGGCAGGGGCTTGAAGACGACGGAGGATGGAGAGGGCGCCGGGGGAAGGGGGTGGGGGGGGGGAGGATTTTGGGGTGGTGAGGGGGTGGGGCCGTGCGAGTAGTGGACGCCCCGCAAATCCAACACGCGCCAATGGATCCCATCCAATCAGTGTCACGGGGAGAGGGTATGTACGTATGCACGCGTACAGTTCACACACACACACACACTGCCATTCAGTCAAAAGAGGAAAACTCCGAGAGGGAGGAACGGGTGAGGATAATGGAAGAGGCAGGAGGAGAGAGAGACAAGGAGAGAAATTGAACCATCGCAGGGAATCGAATGAGGACTGATATGATCGGTGTTCCATTATACTGGCCCACCCTTCCATGCCTCGGCAAATATACCGCGACTCGATAACGCGACATGCCAAAATACCATACGATGAATTTACTCGCACAATGGCCTTTCAAGTATAAATGACCTTTCCTCACCACATTATCAAGATTTCATTTTTATCGTGCGTACACACTGTAAGAGAAACAGGGAAATAATACATTGTCGACAAAGATGGTCTGACACATTGCGAAAAAAATATTGTGCATCAAGGAATATTTTTATAATATTTTATTTGACTAAAAGATATTAGTAGTAAGCGTTACCTTTTATTTATATTCTCGTTTTCGGCACCATGTATAGATGGACACTCTCATATTACACCTCCATTTATTTTTTAACGTTCAAGCTGGGAGGAAAAGTGCCATAATCGTGTGTTTCAGCAGGACTCTGTTTTCCTACTAGCTTGTTGCGTCTGAGAACAGATCGTTCTTTTGAGCAGACTTGAACGCAGCTTGGAGGAAACATAGACAACATCGAGCCAAAATACGAATACCGTTATTACAGACCTACTAATGCGAACACTTTCTTGGCGCTCACTCTTCCTACGCTATTTTATTCCTTACAAGTTTTCAAACGGTTCACCGTAAAGTTATTTATAACTATTACTACTATCTTACCACTCGAATTTCTATTTAACGCAAAGGTACGAGTACAATACTAACTTAATGCAACTAAGGAATGATGAAAATCCTTTTATGATTGTTTCCTCCAACTTATGTCAAATAGGAATGAGGAGTTAACATTTATTATACTCACAAGCAATTTAGGAGAAGACAGATTAAATTAGAGTGCAGGAACAATAACTCATCAATAATAAGCTGGAAATGCTGTTTAGTAGATCCATCCCAATGGGGACAATGATTTTAAGGAAGAAAGGTAAGAGTTGTAAAAATAAGAATGTAATAGTTTGAAGGAAGATAACATACAGAGATAAGAATTTGACAAAGTGTATGTAATTAGGCAAAGCCTAACCTCACGTTTTTTCCTCTTATACTAAAATGATACGTATGATTATAATGAGTCTGAAGGTTTAACAACTCCTTCACATAGGACAAGTTACTGCGCCGCACTAACTGAATTTGAAAATTAAGCTTTTCTTTTTGTTGTAGGAATCAAACTTTCCCTGAATGTTACGAAAAATATATGAATATGTAAAATATATTGCTCCTTAATCAAATTCTTCGTTTCGTAATGGGATCCGACATCATATAGTGTGTACTTCTACATAATACCCCGCAAGTCGCCACAAGGGGGGTTACTTAAGTATACCTGAACGAAAATATGCATATTACCAGGAGAAGCAAACACTTTAACTCTGGAAGGAGGAAAAAGAGGACCGACGGAAATTCTTGGGAGGGAAGGTGGTGTGTTAGGGCGTTGGCATGCGACTCAACATGTGGAGAGACGTTTGAGTGAGTGCATTTGACTGTATGTGAGAAGGTGGTTGGGACCGAAGCGGTAAAGGAGAGTCGGTGAGACATGAAGACGTCCGCCTCGCGTCATTTGCAACCTGTGGACTATCTTCTCTTGCCATCCTCCCTCCCCCATCTTTCTCTCCCACTATTAACCCTCTTACCCCCTCTCTCACGAACTTGCCCGCAAATATACATTTACTCTCTCGCCTTTCTTTATACACTCCTCCTACGATTCCCTTTCCTAGGTAAATATTCCTTAAAGGCATCTAAGTATTGCCATTTCCCCCAAATTAGCCTTCTGAACTACATTGGCAAGCAAGTAATTCATTTTGCATTCCCACTTCCTGACAGACCCCGCTCAACTATTCTTTTACTTCTTTCATTAAAACCAAAAGACGAGGAAACGTGGAAAATGGTGGTTATATATTGAAGGTGGTCATTGAAGTAGGGCAAGGGCACGAAATAATATGCTATCTCAAGTGGATTTCTACCCACGTTCTATTGCAATCCTACGTCTTCAAAACGAAAATTGGAATGAGAAACGGAGATGTTCAAATCACAGACTTGATCGTTTGCTATCCTTTTTTGTCTATAAGATGTATTCAACTTATTTTAATTCTGTGATTCAATTTTTGAGGGTTTTCGACGAAGAGTCATTTATGTTAACCTGCATTTTAACGAGGATAGAAGAACTTTCCAATTCGTTATAACTTCCATGTTCATGGAGTTACTAATATCCAAATGCAAATCGCTTAGGAATATTTTCGATAATATGGTAATTTATAAGCTTAAGAAAAGTTCTCTGCATAAGTTGACTTTCATGTGTGTAAACTAAACATTATCATAATGCGTATATGGATATTTAATCGAAAACATACCACTCACATGGGTACTTAATATAACACCCGTTAAAACATAGCAATACACACTCATGCACTCATTTACTTTCAAATATATTGTTTGCTCTTACGTTTTATGTTAAATCATCTTGTACGTTTTTCATCTCCATTCATTTCTAACTTACATACATTTTCAAACACGAATCGGTTTCCAAAGATTTCGTCATTTCTCACTGAATATCTTCTCTTTTTTATACGTAATATTTTCCCCGTTCGACCATATCGATCGTTTTAAGGATCCGCCAAGTTAATCATAGATTGCAAAATGGACGCTGGAGGAAATAAATAATGGAACACTGGCCTAAAACTGAACATGCACCAGATACGACAGGAAGGAAAAACATAAGTGAAAAAGTGGGATCTCAGGGAGAGAGAGGAAAGAGAATTGCCTCTACTTTGGTTGGCCGTAACAAGTTAATCTAATCACCGGAGTTCCATTTCGAGTGGTTACAGCTCTTTCTGAGAGACGACCGACCCTATAAGTTGAAGAAGTAAAGGATTCCACCATTGTTAGTACGCAATCTAGTTCAAAAGGAGATAGCTTGATGTGATTAAAACTACTGTAAAATCTCACTGTAAACAAAATAAATTTTCCTCAGCCTTTCATAATAATGCAAGAATTATCTAAAACTAAAAATTTTCTAAAAAAGGTATTTTTTATAAGAAATATCTATCCATAATTATATGTCCTTGTATGATGGTGCCAATGAATCAAGAATCGCATAGCTTATAAAACTGAACCGGTGACAAAACCAGTATTACCCTTTACTAATCAAAGATTAAATGGGTATAAAATAAAATAACGTGTCTTTCATAAAAAACACCGAAATATTATCAATATGCAAAAAAATATCAAAATTTCAAATTTAATTTTGAGCGTATTGCAAAACTTTCGTGTTTTCTTTTTTGTTTATAGCTCAGTCCGATCCAAATATTTGAGAGGAAAAACATATTGATTTTTCAGAGAAACAAATTTCCTAAGTTACCTTTAACCCAAAATTTGCATGGGTTTATTTACACCTCACATTCTTATCATTTTATCAGAGTTGTCGCTCCCGAGCTCGGTAATAATTTTGAAGAATTTGCAAACGAACAAATATTGAAAAGAATAAATTGAGCTTCAAACGGATTCTTTTTAGACTGATTATATTAAATAATATTTCACCACAGCAATCTCAATTCCTCCCCTTTTTACTTTCATAGTGGTGTAAAAACCTTTTACGGCCAAAGAAAATATTATTAAATCAGTCTAAACAAGTATTGCTTGGTGGAATCGTTAAATCAATGAAGTTATTATTTGGAAATATTTCACAATCAAAATGCTGCTTTCTTTGACTGAAAAATAATGGGGCGAGCAAATCCAAACGAGTGAGCAGAAACCAAGGAATAAGAAAATGAATAGAAAATATGAGGCATTATGGAACCATGCGATAGAGTTTTAACTTGGGCAAGAGTCTACCAATGTTCCCTATATTTCCAAGATTAGAGACAAGAGAGTTCTAGGATTAAAATTGGCTAATTGACCAATTAAAACCTAAATTTATATATATTCTACACGCAAAAAATACTAAATCACCTAATACAGCGTCACCTCTAGCAATAATGGTCTAAACAGAAGTTCATAATCAGGAAAAATGTTGGCATCTTCCATAGCGCAATAAAACTACTGGTTCACAACAATCATGCGGCTACTATTTTTGCCAGGTTCAAGCGAACCCCCAAACAAAACGATGAATTATAGGAAGAAGAATGATACATTTCCAACTGCTATGGAAAAAGAAACCCGTCTCCTTCCCCTCCTTCCTCCTTACAGACAGGCCTGGCACTGAAGGCGATAGAAAGACTACATTAAGGAGAGCCATAACGCAGAGAGTAGGGTAAAGGTGGAGGTGGAGAGTAAATGAAATCAATCTCATTCTGCCGTTTGGTCATTCGTAGAGTGAACGGCCGGGGGAGGAGCAGGGGGGGTGGGGAGAGCGAGTGTTTTTGGAATGGTGAGAAAGGGACGGGAAAAAGGGATCGACGTAGGTTGAGGAGGGAGTGACGAGGGGAGAGCCACGGAGATTGATAAAGTGTGAGGCACCGACACAATGTGATGGAAATAGGGCGAGGACCCCACGGGGAGGGGGGTGGAGAGGGTGAAGGGGGAGCAGTCCGGAATCGGGGCGGCGGTGGAGGGAGTGAGGGAGGAGGGTTGCCACGGGGAGAGTGTATTTGGGGAGGTGGGGGTGGCGATCGAGGTGAGGGTTGGTTTATTTGACGGGGGATGCCGCGCGGGGAGTGGTGTGGGGATCGCCGTGAGGAGGGTTTGGATATCTGGTGTTTTGCAAGTGAGGGAAAGGGGTCGGAGGACCAGGGTGGGGCGAGGGATGTCGGGAGCGCGTGCCCACGGGGCGGAAGGGAGTCTCCCGCATGGACTGCCATGGAGGTATACGAATGAATGTTTCGCGGTGGTTTGGAGAAGAGGCGATCGGGGAGGGGGCGATGGGATGGAGAGAGCCGTGCGCGTTGAGGTGGGGAGAGAAGACCGGGCTGTTTCCGAGGGAAGGAAAGAGGGGGAGGAGAGGGAAGGGAAGTGATGGCTAGATATACTGCATCAGACGGAAAGGAATCGAAGTGAGGCAAATATATATTTTTTTTTAATATTTCCCAAATATAGACTCGACTAAGGAAAAATATATGTGCGCACATGAAGTTTATTCTTGTGCCATCACCTAATACAGAACACTTAGAAGTAATGATTTTTCCTGGGAAGAGGGGATGTCAAGGTTCTATTTTTAAAGCTTGCCTTAAATTTAATTCTCACCGAAAGCAGATATGACATTCGCCTTCCCCCAATAATCCACGTGTTTTTTCCGTCGTAGGAAAAAATTCAGAAAGAGCGAGAGACAAAATCAAACGGATGAAAAAAACAGGTTGCACACTATTTTTTTTCATGCTGTCGGAAGAGAAAAAAAATATTTCCAGCGAAGGGCAGCGCCGATACAAATACACGCGGAAGGCTATGAGGGAGGAATTCAGAGGGGAGGTGTGGCGGAAGGATGACGGAGGAAAAGGGGGGGAAGGTGAGCAAAAATGTTGGTTGGGGGATCGTTTTATATACACGTATCAACTGAGTCGTGTAGGATAAGTCTAGGGGTAGAAGCCAAGGTTTCGGGAGGAGGAAGGGGGGGGAACGGGAAAAGAGAGGAGTGGGTGGAGGTGAATCAGCGGGGAGGGCCAATCTGATGGCTGAGGATTACTGGCTCCTGTTCTCGCTGCCGCTGACGTGCCGGCTCGTCACTTCCTCCTTCCTCTCCCCTTCCCGTACATCCCCTTCCATCGCACCAGCTCCCCTTTCCTTCCAGTTCCTCTCTTCACCTTTCGCACCCAATCACTTTTTTGCTTCCCTCCCTTCTCGATTAGACCATTCCCCTCCTCTTTTTCTCTTTCTCTCTCTCACCTTCCGCTTGCCGTATTCCCCTCCACTCCCCTCACTCACCTCTCCGAATCCTACATCATTCTCCAGTGGGACGTATTGACGCCTTCCCTCTCCGCAGTTTTGCTCTAGAGCTATCATCCTCGAAATACAGCGGAGCCGAACCCAACAAAACGCACTCACAGGAACGCACACAAGCACATACACTGAGGCAAGTTTATATTTATTATTGTCCCTCACTATCGACCATGCCGTCTCCCGCACGCTTGAATAATATTGGCGCAAGGTCACTACCGTTTCCTTTTGTCGCCCAAAATTCTGGCAGTTGCCATCATCGTTCCCTCATTCTGAACGTTCCTATACTCGAGTTGGGAAACCAAATGTAAATCGCGTTTTACTTTTATTCGTGCCCACGGTCGCTTTTAGATTTTAGATCGCGACTGGTTCCATTAACATGCCATGCTACCTGAATGGCGAGGAGAGATATTTTTAGGTGAAACCAAAACATTCCTGCCCCCCCCCAAATTCAATATCCTCCCACTCCAGCCGGATGCTTATAATTAATATACTTCTCACTCCTCTTGCCAAGCGTCTAGGCATTATTAAATGAGCACTAAAAATTATTGCAGCCAAGTCACGAAAACAGAAAATCTCAATGCTGATATTTGTGAATAATTGTAGTTTTCATTATAATTATTATATTTCGGTAACGTTGTGCTAAAAAGAGTTTTACCGCGGAATAATGAATAAGCTTACTGTAATAGGGAGATTGGATATTAAACACCATTTTTTATCAAACAATTCAATAAAAAACACACTCTTTCATTTTAAAAAGCATTTAAATTATTGAATAAATAGCCAGAGAACCAAATTTTCGTAAAAAGCGAACACAGATTCATTAACAAAGGGTCATGAAAAACAAGTTGTCTACTATGAGGTTTCCTATGATTCTGTGTTTAATAAATTAATATTTCAACACACAATATGCCACAGAAAAGAACAAACAGCTTACGAAATCATTGGATGAAAAAAATTTAAATAAGGTAAGAATTTTCAAATCGTTCTAGTTTCTTGTCAACAAGAGAAATATCGTGCAATAGTTTCTCCGAAGTCATGTATAAGCCAAGTTGGACAGTAATATGGTTCTAATGAAGCTATTTTTATAAAGTTTCAAGTAAACTTCATGTGATAAAGCGGCCTTTCCTGCAGTTTCTTAAAATTGAAATTTCATGTGATAAACAAAGTTAGGAATAAAAAATCCCTCGGCACAAATGAACATTTTAGCTCAATTGTGCCATCAAATCAGTGTTATTAATAAACAATTTTTAAGTGTAGAGTGGTACAACTTCAACTAATATGACGGTGCAAATCAATTTTTATATTTCACTTTTCCTTTGCTCATATATTCTTAATTATCCCATCACGGACCTCAGCTTTCCTAAATGATCTCGTAAAAAGCATGTACTACTATGTTTAGTGCTACAAAATATTTTGTACCATTATAATTGATAAATATGAAACAATTCAAACAAGGGGTAACATGTAAACAAAAGAAGGCCGATACCGTTTTTTTACATTGATTCACGACCGTTCATTGTACATTTACAAGGGGTAACATTATTACCTATTTATGCAATTTTATTATTGCCAAACCAAACGAGTACCAATAATTACATGTTGTACGATCAATTTACCTTTACACATATAGATTTATTATTGTTAGGCAATAAATACGACTAAAAATGTGTATATATAAGAAGAAATTAAGAGATAATGAATAAAATTCCAAGGAATTATTGTAAAATAAATCCACTTTTTAACTATTAGTTCTAGCACTCTATTGACATTATTGAAATTTAAATTATCAACTATTTAAAGAATGTAGAGATTTTTTTTCTCAATATTAAATGTAGCTTCCAAGTACGTAACAATTTTCATACATTAATTTATTATTACTATAATGCCATCTAAATACAAATTAATAAAATCTAAAGCCAATGATTTACAATTTAATAATGCATAAGCAAAAGACTCCCTGATTTATAAGATGTCAAAAGTTTGTGGAATCACATCCCGTGGAGGCCCCGGAGGGAATAGACGTTAATATTATCAATTTCGTTTCTTGGCCTCTTATTCCCAGCCAAAAGTGAATATGAAAACTTATAGTCTTACAGCATAAAAACTAATTAAATGTTATAGATTTTAAATGAAACTTGTATTGATATTGTCATTAAAAATATTCACGTATACTCATAAACGTGATTTGTCGTATATCAAATTGCATTCTTGGAAAGGAGAAACTGAACTCCTACAGCCCATCAAACGCGAGTCATATTTCTACTGTAAATAATTCTTATCAAATGGTAATCCAGGTATTGCAGGGAGTAAATTTCAAGGTGAAATCGATACTTTTGCTGGAACGATGGGAGATAAACATCCTATTCGACGACCTTGGATTGATTCATTTATAGATCTCTTATTCATTTGTTCATAAGATATAGGTAAAAATAAAATCTAGAGTCCTCATACCTTGACTAATGAACACACACAATACCCTACTTTGATCTGTAATTCAGTATTGAATGCCTTTTAGCAAGCTAAACTTCTGTTTGCTCACAAAATTTGCACTGCGTCTGTATGGGGCCAAGCAAAGGAGTTTATTTCTAAAATGTATAAATTTAATTTAGATAAAATTCGAGGGACATAAACAATAATAAAGTCATATAATTATTTCTAGTTATATTTTTCCATTTAACGATAAATTTAAATTAACATTAAATACAAGTCATTCATGATATGAATGTATACTTTTCTGCAGAAGTAAGCAACGTTACCTTTTACATTTTTATCTGTCATCATTTCATTTGATATCGAATATATTTTAAGCCTATAGACGACTAAGAGTTCAGTAATTGTCAGCTAATAACGACACAATAAATTCTCGTTGCAAGAAAATTATTTTAGGCATAGTGAGTTACTGGACATCCGGAAATGAAAAGAGGCTCTTCTTATATGCCTGGTTTGAATATAGATCAATTTAAGGAACAGCACAGGCTATCAATATCACACTAATCGAACCGGTCATTTTTATCCTACGGGCATTTTAAATTCAATTTTAACGGCATTAATAAACTTATTATATTAATTAGACGCTATAACGACTAAACGATCACCAGTGCGATAAATTATTCCATAACCAATAGCTTTTCTTTCTTTCTTCTTATATTTACAAAATTAATTATGGTTTTTTGGATACTTCAATGGAATTTTTAATCATATTCGTCAATGAGGTAGCCACCATATTTGAAGACCGAGCTCGTGTTGAAGGCCAACTGGCAACTGAAAAATTCAATTTGAAAAGCAACTCAAATATCTTTACAAAGCGATTATTTTATACTCGCGATTAATTTTCCCCCCAGGCATGAAAATCCTCTTATCATCTCGCTCCAAACATGTCTCTACTCCGGTGCACCTTTTGTCATCAATCCGCATAGGACTCCCGTTCAGTTTTACACCAATGTGATCCCGATGCATTCACGCCGCTATGGCCTCCACCTCTCGAATTATTACAAACCACAATGAATTCCGTATATTTTTTTTTATATATTTGTGTGTGTGTGTGTATATATATACACATATATGTGCGTTCTTAATTCATTTCCTACCACTACATCCCCCCTTCCTCCATCTCTTTTTTCACTTCTCCTCAAAGCGGCCCCCTTCGTTCTCTCAAAGTACACCCCCCCCCGCCGATATCTCTCCTCACCTCTCCCCCTCCTTGCTCCCTCCTCCTCCTCCTCCTATCCCACTACTCTCCCCCCCCCCTCTCCCTCTAGCCCCCTCCCTTCCGACAAACACGCACACACAAACACATATACACTCGCGCGGGCACGCAAAACACAAAATACCCGCGCGCCCGAGTACACACAGACACACATTCGCACACGCCGCGCTGGTTCGCTCGTTCCATTCCGAGCGGAAGCACCGGAGTTTCGCTGCACCGTGATTAAATTTGTTGTCCGCGGCACTCGGGCGAAGCGATGAGGTGACTGTGGGTATGAATGTACGTAGGTGTGGGTTCACGTGTGTATGAGTGCGTGTGTGTATATGTATATACGTGTGTGTGTGTGTGCAAGGCCTCTGACAGCGTGGTTGGGCCGGTGTATTCTGGCCGGCCGTCCAGGATATTCCGCGACATGAATTGCGAAGAGAAAGGAAGGAAAGTTCGGCGTGCCTCGAGCATCACCTCGATCCTTTTCCCCTTCTCTCTGTCTCTCTTCATTAATTTCGTCCGTCTTCTCCTCAGTCAACTTCTCTTTTGCTTAATTTTCTTTCCAAAAAAACCCCAACGAGGAGTTACTACTTCGCTTATCTTATATCACTTTCTCCCTCGGCAACCAACTCACCCAACAGCTAAAATCTCCTCCAAATGTCAGCTTAGGTAGAGTGTCTCTCGTTCAACCATACTCTGCTTCCCAAAAATGGAGAGACGTCTTCACAATGTGGTGCCATCAATTTTAAAATTGATTGCTTCATTCAACTCCCCGAGCAATGTAGAAGTTCTTTTGATATTTTATACAAAGTTTCATCAAAGGCTGCTCTGGATTTATAAGGTAAATAAGGATAAATTTTACTCGTGAAATTCCTAACGTATAATAGGAAAATATACTAGAATACAACCGAGCTGAAGTTACTTGATGTGATTCATAAAACTTCAGTAGATTATCTACTACAAAACAAATAATATCTCTACTCCTCCAGCCGGAGGAGTAGATAATTAAGAATAGAAACCCACTGAAAGGACAAAGTGTGGTCTCCCACGTTTAGAGAATGCCAAATGCCTTAGTAATTCTATCTATCCACCCAGCTCAAAGCTCAAGAGTTCAAATTGCACAGAGGACATGGATGTTATGAAATCGCTCACGGCCTGGACGGAAAGCTTGAGGTCCACAGTATGGTTACTGACTTTGAACGGTGAAGATTCGGAATGGAATCAGTGACTTTGTCATAAGCATTCTTGGTTTGAAAGCATTGTAAAGTATGCGTGGTGTATGTGCGATGTGTTGTATCCCATTGTAAAGTTCATTAAACGGAAGTCAGTGCCAACTTAAAAATTCTCTCCACCACCGTACACTTCCCAACATTGTCCTTGCCACAATGGCATCAATGTTTGTCGGTCGTCTCCACTGGCCACTTAAATTTAAAAATTCACACTTCCAACCAAAACATATCAATAGAAAGGAAGGCACATTCTGATGGATAAAAACATTAGGCGAAGAAGTAAGAGCCCATATAATATCGTCTTGTGCAAATTAGAGTGAAATCTATTTCAAGGGGATCGAAAAACAGGATCGTCACATTTTAAACAGGGGAGAAATTGGGACTCCGGCAGCCGTCAGGTCGAAGAAAAGATTGATAGAGGAGAGGAGTACCACCAGCGAGCGAGAGGGTTAGCAAGGCGTTCCAGTGGTCGTTAAGCGCTACGCCGATGCTTGGACAAGGCTCGCGGGGGGGGGGGGGGTAATTTCGCATTCTACCCCTAAAATCACGTCCCCACCCCATCCCCCTTCCACACCGTCAGCAACTCTCTTCCCCATACCCAGCCTGGCAATTCCTTCCTCCTACGAAATCGGATAATAAATGTTTTTGCGCTCTGTTGGACTCAACAAATTGTATATTTTGCACGCATTATCCCCGCTCTCGCTGTCCCATGGACCGGAAAGAGAATCCAAATAATTATCCGACCGGACGAGCATTCTACCCTTAACGATTGTCGTCCGTTTAAATATACCCTTTTTTTGCATTACCGACATCATTCCTCGCGAATATGTTTGTATTTTGCCTCGTTGTCGCTTTTTCCTGAGAGGACACATTTGTGCAAATTAGCGCGGGATGACAAAGGGAGGTGGTGACGGTTCGAAGCAGCACGTTCATTATTTCAATTTTGCAAATCCTTTTATGTCCAAGTGGCGACTTCACTCGAAATATAATCACGTTAAAGAGAAGTCATGTGGTAATAATTTCTTACCCATCACGCTACATGCCTCAAGAGACAGATAAAACTTTGTAGTCACATTAGGATATCTATATTTCATCTGATCTGAGTGGGCCCTTTGTTGACTGAGACTAAGATATTTTCTAATTCCCAAAGTTTGAAGTGGAGGCCGTTGGCAAAGGGAAGAGCAAGACCCACCTCTTCACAAATTTCCAGGGGAGAGCTGAGATACACAGAGTCGCACCCAAAAGTGGTAGGACTGATTTTTTTTACAAGAATTTTATTGACGATATACTTACATCGAATTAATAAACTTCAAAATATGCTCCTTGAGCTGCTACACACTTAGTATAACGTTGCTCTCATTCCCCGTACGCTCGCTGGAAATTTCCTTTGGGGATGCCGTAGATGACCCTCGTCGAAGCCTCTTGAACGGCCTTTATCGAGTCAAAACGTCGTCCCTTGAGCTGTCTTTTCATCAGAGGGAAGAAGAAGAACCGGTGGTGCCAGATCGGGAGAATAGGACGGGTGCGGCAACGTAGGAACGCCGTATTTGGCCAGGAGCTGTCTGACGACGAGCGCGCCATGGCACGAATTTTCGGCACCATCTTGGCGCACACCTTGCCCATGGGCAAATCCTGTGAAATGATGCGTTGGACGTTGGATGCAGACAGACCCAACTGGTCTGCTCTTTAAACAACTTATGCCACTCAAATACTGTGAAACGGCTTAAGGCAGTGTCCCCATAAGCCTGTTTGATCTTATCGAGGGTCTCAGTTGGCGTCTTCCCGAGTTTCGCACAAAACTTCACGGAATAACGTTGCTCTAAATTCAGATTCATTTTGTTTTTCCACGCGGACAAAAAACTTGCTTCACTAAAAACGGTGTCCTCACTCAACGACAGCCCGCAGGCGACTGAGGTTGGTGTCGGTCTGTTGCTAAGAGCCCCCTCCACCTTACCCTGTCAGGCAGACCCCCCTCCACCGCTTCGTTCGCGCCAGAGAAAATCAGTTTTACCACTTTTTGGTGCGACTCTGTATATACCAGCTTCTGCAATCAATTCGTACAGGAAATAACTGGTTCCCAATACTTTCAGGCAAAAGTTACGGTGATCAAATTCCAGAAATTCAAATGTATCTGTGCTTGATGAGTAATGCAAAGAATAATCTTCCTCTCTTTCTCTCCCCAATCAAACGTTATTTATTACATTTTCATACAGAATTTCCGTAATGAAACCGTAGGGATCGATCGGTTTTTAGCTTTCTTTACCTCTTTCTGGATCACCCTATTTATTACTAAACTAGCTGATCTTGAATTACATCAGAAGTACGCCAAACAAGCAAAGTATATAGTCATCACTCCCAGACGATGCTGCCACAGTGAAGAAAGTGAAGAACTTTGTCCTTATAGTCCGAGAGCAACAATTCAAATGATCATGAATGAGACTGATCTTAGTTACGGCAGAATGTGGAAATTTTTTCTTAGAACTACTAATGTCAAAGGTGACAGAATGCTTGATTCCACGACTACTGACTGCTATTCAGAAGCAAATAAGGCGCGACCCGTCAAGGATCGAAGTTGAAATTGAATCTTTTTGAGCAAGACGAAGAGGATATTTTGGTCGACTGGAAACAATGGATAAATCTCGAATCTATCAATATGATCCAGAGACCAGAGGGGTGAGCGAGGAGTGGAAGCACAGAGACTAGCCTCTACCCAAGAAGGGGCAAAAGTTTGGAGGGAAGGTCATGCCATCTGTTTTTTGGGACTGTTGTGAAAAAGGGTCAGACTGGTGCCTATTGCTGCACACTGCTAAAACATTGCGTAATGGTCTGGCAAAGAAATGGGGCGGTTTCATTACCAAAGACTTCCGTCTTCTTCCTGACAGTGCACTTGCTCATTCATCTCGAGATTCGTTCGAGGAATCTAAGTGATATGGCTTTAAAATTTTGGACATCCGTACTATTCTTCCAATCTCGCACAAAGAAACTTTTTCTTATTCCCAGAACAAAAAAACATTGCGGGGTCGGTGATAAGTCTACACAAATGACGTCATTCAGAATACGTAACATTTACTTTCGACGTAATCTTCTGAACTCTACAATGACGGCTTTAGGAAGGACAAGAAACGCTGGGAGAAATGCATAACTCTGGATAGTGACAACATAGAGAGTCTGAAGAATAACAAATAAAAATTGTTACTATCTCGATTATTTTAGTAATAATTTACACTTTACGATACCTCAACGTGTGTGAATATATATATATATATATATATTGTTTTTTTCAAACATGATAACCAGCGAACCATATGGCGAACAAATATTCATTCACATGGAAATAGATATAAGGAAAAGGGATTGGAACACACATAAAAGATGAACACAGGAGGGGTGGGGAAGGCTCTAACACAGAATCTGCAATCACCCCGACCCTCTTGATAAATTCCTCTCAAAACTACATCATTCCCTCCTCCAACGAGGTTATCCTGAATCCCTCATAAACAAATCCGAAGATATGCTTACACTCCCAAAACCTACCTCCACCGCAGAGACCCACCCTCTTTCAATTGATACCACATACTTCCCTGGCCTGGAGTCCCTGATATCAATCCTAAAAAACCTCTATCCTATCCTCAAAAACCATAATTCCACCACCAATCTTTTACCCAAACGCCCCTTCGTTACTTTCAATCGTCCCGTCAACTTATTACATCTCCTTAAATCAACCAATCCATTCCTTAAATCCCCGCCCCGTCCCAAAGCCACTTCCATGCCCTGCAATAAACCTAAATACAAAACATGTCCTATTTTCAAAGCCAGAATCCCATCTCTCTCTCACCCGACTTTTAACTCTCTCCCACCAATTCCCTACTCCTCATGTACTTCCAGCAATGTAGTATACGTTCTGAAGTGCTATCAATGCCCTGCCTATCATAATGGACAGTGTACCACACCCCTAAATATTAGAATCAACAACCACCGGGCCTCATGAAGAATTCTCCCCTGATTGGGATGTTCCCAATCCCAAAACACGCTTCCGAACACAACATTCCCTTTGATAAATCCTATAGAGCACCCATTTTAGCATCCCTCCCACCCACTGACCCTCCACTCAAACTCAAAACAATAGAGCAGGCGTTTATCTGGATTTCGGATTTCTGGAATGATCTAGGTATTAATATTAGACATTAATTAACTCAATATTCGAATATTTTCATCCCCCCTCCGCTTCCAACACCTTCCATATTATTCCCACACATCTAAAAGTTCCCCTCTCAACTCTTTCCCTCGCAAACCTTTTCCCCACCTCCCCCTTCCATCCAGCGTCTCCAGTCCCTTTTGTTATAACCTTCTCCTCCTTGGGAAAGGGGGCTTGACCAGCAAAAATTCAAAACGCGTGAGTTTATTTTCTTTTTGGTGTGTTCTGTGTTTTTGTAAACCTTTCTTAAAGAACTGTTTCCTATTTTACACGACAATAAAACGAATGCTACCTCATCCTTAGTTCCCCAATGCAAAACCTGACCCCAATCCACCAACCCTTTGGCGCCCCCCCCAACAAATTTCCTCATATTTCCCCTATTTGCAACCGCCCCCGATGTAAAACATGTCTGCTTATCAGATCTACTCCTCTCTCCCCACATCCCCTCATTGTCCCCTCACCTCGTTCTCACGCTGATTGCCTCTCGAAAAACATTATCTATCTTGAACCTCATTTTACATAGGCGAATGCATTACCCTCTTAGCCTTTCGAATGAACATTCACCGCTACTCCTGTAATTCTGCCTCACTCTCTTCTCTTCCTATTCCTTCACACGCAAATTCCCACAACCTTACCTTCGACCAGTGTTTTTCCCTAACCATCCTAGAATCCCTACCCGATTCAGCCACCAATATAGAGATGAGGACTCGCGAACCCACTTATATATATTTGCTTTCCGATATTTTAAAATTCCTACCCTTAACCGCCATGCTTAATTCCCTCCCCAGCATACTCTGAACCCCCAGACTCCATAGTTCCCGCCCGAGACCTTCCAATCTTACTTGAAGAAGACCTCAGAGAAGGCCGACGACTCAAACAATCCAAAATGTGAGTGTCATTTTACGTGTTATCTATTTTATTTTTTTAATATATGTGTATGCACACGCATTATGCGATATAGCATGATTGTTTTTCAATTCAATTCAAATATTTTTGATGTTACTACAATTTTTTATTTCCATCCAATGACGCATTTCTTGCAGTACTGGAAAATGGCATAATTTTTCTAAATAAAATGATCAGCGATCGCATAAAAATAATATTAACGGTGCATTTATTTGTTCGGGTATTGAAAATGTCTTGATTACTCTGCTATAAAAATTATTTTTTCGTTGAAATTTATATTTAAAGTTAGTAATATGCAGGTCTACTCATTAATAAACCTGAAGAATTGTTACTAAATTCAATAGAGAAAACATTAGTGGCTATGGCGTAGTTTTCCATTTAATATGTTCAAGATTTAGTAAAAAAATGCGATATAGTTTATACATAGTGAATATACAAATGAATATAAAAATTCAATAAACATAAAAGCTCTATATAAATAATCTAGTTTGATATCTAAGCAAAGAGGGGCCTATATAATAATAGAAATAGTGGCAAGTCATGATTTTTGCCCCAAAGGAAATGATTGTTAATACAATATGAAACAAATAAAGACATTAAATAGATTAATGCCCTTAATATACGCATAACTCTAATGATCCATTTCAAGAGACTATCGAATTTGAAGCAGCTGTTTACAGCATACGAAGCACTAGCCCAGCTGTAGGAACATACCACAATATACGTTTTTTAATTATATAATAGTTAGATAAAGAATGAGACAATTTAATTGTCGCTCCTCATTGAAGTGAATGCATTGAAATCTTAATTCTGAGTCACACATACCTTCTGCGTTTGAAAAGAGAAATTTGTTTTTCGAAAAGTGTTTTCTAGAAAAGTATATCCAAATCGGACTTAGCCTATGTTACGAGGGTATGCTGAAAACTAATGCAAAAATGCTTGTTGACCACAAACAAAAATAACCTTCAGAAGCATTTTTGGTGACATGTGGAATTAACATTCCCCCTCAACACGCATGCGCAGGTTTGAGGTCGTTACAATGATCAAGTGTGTTTTGAGAAGCTGAAGTGTGGAGACGTGTTCTAGTCGTATGTCAACGCGAGTTAAACAGCGTGCTATTATCAAATTTTTAACTGCCGAAAATGTTACTCCTACTGAGATTCAACGTCGTTTAAAGGCTATTTATGGTGACGACGATGCTTTATTAATAAACTGAATGCAGAAAAGATTTCACAGTTTAACATCTTGTTGGCGGATTTGGGTCTATCTTCTTCCCTGATATCAAAATTGAAAAATATCGTATAAACAGAGAAAAAATTACAATTTCATTGAAAATTATTAAAAATATTTGACAGTTTTGTTAATTACATAGCGTAATTTTTGGTTGAAATGTGAAATTCTAGCCACAATGTAAAATATTAATATGGAAAGCTCATGATTTTTCGGCTTCTTAAACCTGGGGCTTTCTCTTTGCCTCAACATATCTCTGGAAATGCCTCTCTTCAGAACAAAAACACACAATTAGGGACTGGAATCACGGCGGGAAAGTCATTCCCTCTATAGGAACCCGACTCCGAACGCTAGGCGTAGGAAGGAAATATTAGATCATGATAGTGGCGAACCGTTCTCGTACCAATTATTATTTCGCAAATAATTGTCTTATTTATTGATAGATTATCTATTTCTACCGCTTGCATACACGTACTATGAATTTCAAAAAGAAATAATCTTTATCCTTTCTTCATAAAATATTCATATTTTCGTGTTTTTCTATACATTTTACGTATATTATTTGTTGGGATCCAATTAATATTTTTTTAACTTTTATGTCCGTTTTTACTATCCTAGGAAAAACAGAAAGTAGTCACAAATTTCTAGTATTTCTATCAGTGAGAGTGATTATTGAAAGTGATATACTTTATTAACAAATACTGCGAACAACGAAAAGTTAGGATATACTTTGGCAAAAGTCCACAACTCGTCAAAAATAAATTACAATATATCAAAACAGTGGCGCCCATACAAACAAACACGTTAGTGACTGTAATTCAGCTAGATCATATTTTTATATCACATGGCAAACAGCAAAAAAATATTGAACTTATTCACTCTTTATGAAGTTTCGTAAACAGCATATCGAATTTTTTTATTTTCTATTTCTCTACGTCTCTAAGTGAGATGACGTGCTTAATTATTTTAATCTTTACAGAGCTGAACCCGTTTCAACAATCAATATCGTAAAAGAACCTTGGTTATATTCGATCAATAAAACTCATCTACGATAAACAACTTGAGCGCGCAAATATAAGATTTAAATATATATTTATATGCCTTTTTCAAAAAAACTCCAATCATACAGCATTCGACTGTAACACCAATACAATCAATATCCCGTTTTATAGACTGCTTTTACTCCTCTGCGACCGGCCGAATAGCCATCGGGGCGTGAGCGTAATGGAACACCAAACGCGCATTAGGTGTTTCTTTTGTTCTTACTCCCCTCGATCCCTGCTTCTCCTTCCCTCCCGTGGAGGCATCGCCACAGAAAAAGTATTCGCTATAAGGCACAGTTTAGAGAGGCTGGGGTGGCGATCATTGGCGATTTGATTTGTTCCTGCTCACTGAATTCAGAAAGCCGTTAATGTTTTTCGTACGTCCGCTCGATGGATGACAGCGCTATTCCCAAACCGAGGATGAAACGAATTAACGCGATGACGGAACCCAACACTGTGATTTCCGAAGTTAAAAATCTGTGTTCAGGTAACCAAAACGCGTTTTCTGCGGAAGCGCTATAGTTTCTCGGGTCAGTGGTGGGTAATGGCGATGACGCCGGCTGCCGACACTTGCCTTTAGTAATCATGGATGCCCCATTATTTTAAGCATCGCGCCTGTTGGAGAAGCATGATGAAGATCAAATGCTCGTCGAAGCAGATAAAACGAGGTGGATGAGGGAGAACGGTAATGAACATGTCAAAAACGCCCAAGGCTCGGCGGTTTAGGGAATAGTCGAATGAATGAGAGTGGGGCATTTTTAATTTACGAGTCTAATTATAGGCTGACAGCGTCCTAAAATCTAAGTGAAAAATTTTTAAGTACTGTATTGCTTCTTTAAAATCAAAAACACTGCTTAAAAATCGGAAGGCCACATGATCAACTTATAGTACGTATATTCAGGGCCAAATGATCAACTTCTAGTGTATTTGATAATTACTGGTAGATAGCAATTTAGGCCTAATTAAAACACGATTACCATGGGCCATGCCCATTAATTTCTGTAGCGAAACTTCACCCACTGTAAGAAATTGCAAAACATTAATTCCGAGAGATGAGTAGCTTTCAATCCATTAAACAACTCATCGTATCGTTCTTTTATATTATAGTTTAGTTCTACATGATCTATTTTCATTTAATATCTATTTTTCGTTAATGATTCTTAATGATTTATTATTTTTGGAAGAATGCTGAAATATTATTAAAATTTAAAAACAATATATTATATTCCAGATCAATCAACGCAATACAAATTGTGATACAAAGTTCACTACAACGTTTGGCTTTTGTACTTTCGATGCACCCCAATGTTGAAAAAGTTATACAACACAAATTTTTAACGTGAGCAGGGCAGTAACTTTTGTGTTTCAAAAAATGTTGGGTCGGGTAAAGCATGAATTACACCAGCATGATCAAAGATAGTCATTGAATGGTAGACTCTTAAAAGTGAATTATGTAAATAAAATCTTCCTAAGCTGTCGCTATACATTTGATAGAGAAATTACTCTCTTAAAGCATGTCAGAATAAACATTGTAAACATTGATTTTAAACACAGAAAATTATATTTCCTCCACATTATATTTGGAAACTTTCCTGCCTGTCTGAAACTGCCTATTTTACCATATATATGCCAACAAAATGATACCTAAATCATAGTACTACCTAATTCAATGGTGAGCAACCGCTTTTTCCGAAGGCCTTTCAAATCAGTGTTAACTGACGCTGAGTGGGATGACAGAAATTTTTGGATCAGAGTCATTTCTTTCATTTTCTTGTTAATTTCAATGAAATGTTGGTCATTGAAAGTGTTTGAAAGCCTTAACAACCCAATATGGGTTTTTCCAACAACCCAATGAATCTCATATCTCTGCGAAAAAGTAGCGCAATAAAAAGGAGTGATCTAAACAGTGGACTGCATGTCATGTAGCCAGTGATGTTGGTCGTTGGAGGTAGCTGGAATGGAATTGAGCACGTAAGATCAAGAACTGAAGGTGAAAATGGCGCAGAGAAAGTAGAGCCAGGCTTCGAAGGAGGACTGGCAAGTGTAGGAATATGAGCATTAGTCAAACCTCTAAACGAAGCAATTCCTATGACATTGAAGGAAAAAGCGGCTTAAAAGACAGAAATACAATGAAAATTAAAAGTGAGTTTAAAGAATAAGTGAATACTTCATCTGGATCAAGACTGCGGAAAATGCCAAAATAATATATTCAGTGGAGTCACCCGCTTGTATGGAGATAAATCACGTAATTCACCTTAACCAGAATTCGAACCAAACCCCTTGATTTGTCTCAGTGCCAGTTAAGCTACAGAGTCGCCCAGAGCCTTACCCCTCGGTGGCCATAGCTTTCTCCCGCAAAACTACAGATCCCAGTTCGAATCCCATTGTAGAATAATAATTTTAATTGAAAAAATCCACGCAATTTTACGCTTTTGTGTTTAAAAAATGTCTATGAACATACAACACAATTTTTCCAAGTCTTAGCTAAGCAGACACCTGCGATCGGTGCTTCAAATTGTGTATGATAGGCATGAAGCCAAAGGTGAGACAAAACACATAAATATTACAGAAGCGAAAAAGTGGGCACCAGTTGTATCCTGAATTGTGAATCAGAAGGAAGACGCCCGAGGTGATTAACCCTGCAATACATGCATTACTTACGCTCCTATTAGAGTAGTTAGGTACATTACATTTGAATTAAATGTTTAAAACATCCAAATTTAATAAATGAAATGGACTACGAAACCTACCCTTTTCAAAGTTGCGAATATTTATATATTTTTTAAAGTTATGGCAAGCGCAAATTTCTAGAGCACTAAAAATTACTGTCAAAACCCCGTTCACTGATGTTCCTGAGTCTACGATCAAATACATAAGCACTCCGAAAATGGCACTCCTCGGTGCATTTTATAGCACACTAGATATCTGTTCATCTTGAGTAGAGAAACCATTTCCAGACGACACTTCTATAAAAATATATAAGAAGTAAAAAACCTCTACCAATAGAAGGGATTGGTTTCCTCCATGTTATGATATATTATCAAGTACTAAAAATTTGAGCTTTCCACAAAATACCAAAACATTATCCCTGTATGTTTCCCATAAACACATTACAAAATGGTTCTCTATTATTGCAATTAATGTTATACCTAAACTATTATGAACAAAATGATACGATATAATATTGCGGGATAGCAAAATTCATCTTGAAATTTTAAGACTGATAAACGAGGTTGGTCCACCTATGGCATCGCGATTTTCTCCAAAGCCCAATTCTCGCATCTAGATAATCTGGAACTGAAGTCCAGCAAGAGAGTTCCAAAAGAAAACTCTCACATTCTTCATCTATTTCAACAATGAGGCATTCTTTGGTTGACACTTGGCCAGAAAGCAGTCGAAAGAACACAAAATCAATCAATTGATATTTTTTACTTTACCCGTAAACTCGTAGCAATGGAAGTATTTCCTGGACTTTCTGAGATTTACTGTTAGCAGGAGTTCAGTATATCAAGAATCACGCGACTGTTATAGGTTTTTATGTCTTACTAGCTTATCGCCTCTTTTGATGTAAAGGGGTGTCATTTAAAAGCTCAACAAAATGACCATAAATCGATTTTATAAAAGCCTTTTAAAAATACCTCTTCTCGTCCAGATATAAGCGGTTAGTACCGTAAATAATAGAAGAATTTGTAAAATATCACTCCATTAGCCGAGGTCAAAACACTCCGCGAAACCCATTAAATATAAAAAATATAACGACGTACTTTTATTTCCAAAATGGACTTCAAGAATAAAAGTTTCTGGATAACACAATAAGTAACGCACGCATATAGCACGCGTGATTTCCATTATGCCAACGGATTGACTAATACTGAACTCCATGATTAAACCAGGCAAGAACGTGACGGAGTGAGCAAATATGGACCGTATTTATTCGAAAAGGTTGCTCTTTTAAAATTCTCTCAAATCATTCTGGACCCTATGTTCGTGTGTAACTGCTTTGATTTCCAATGAAATTCACGAAGAGTTTAGAGCAGCCACACGTCGGTCGCCAACGTCAACCAATTCTTTGATCTACTACCTCAACGGCTTTGACATCGATGTCAATGGAGGATATCATTGTCAAATGTCAGCTTACAGGAAAATGCATAGGTATATAATGAGTGACCAACGATTCACGCACTCTTACTTCTTATGCAACTTTGTCGCACCTTTTCCACCCTGGGTTACCACATACGACATATCACTCCAATAGGCCTCGCCGATAATGCCTACCCCTTTTACGGAAGGCCTGGTATGAAATTTACATACCTTCAGCTCCAGAACGGCCTCGAAATATCACACACTTCTCCGTTCCACAACCCCCAACGAACCAACCCCTCAGAGATCCTTCCCTCATCCCTTCCGCAACACCTCTTTACCGCCCTCTCCGTACTCTGACCTCCCCCTCATTCCCTCTACCCCCCACTAACTCCATCTCGGCCCTCGGCGGCTTACACACGCTCTCTCACATCTCCTCCCCTCCCGAACCACACTTCTCCCCTAACCGTCCCTCTCCCCGTCATCCCCCACCCCCCGCTTTTTCGGCCGGGAGTCGCAGCTGTGCACCCCGATTCGGAGGGAATTAACCTCGCTCTTCCGTCTCGATCGATGCCCTAGACCGCGACTGACTATCGAATGATTCGATAATCTCGGGACGGGTCAGAATTGGTGGAAGAGTTTGAGAGGGGAGGAGGTGGAGGAAGAGGTAGAGAGAAGGGGTGAAGGCGCGGTGTGTGAAGTTGAGGTGAGAGGATTGGAGTCGGGATGAGGAGGGGGTTGGGAAGGAAAGGAGGAGAGATGACGCGTGGAGTCGGAAGGAGTGAGGGAGATATGTCGCCCCGCCACCACTGCACCGTTCCCACAAGCTTACTGCGTATCCATGCCAGTTTACTACCAAAAATCTTGGGCAAATAATTGGAAAAATTATAAATTAACTCATAAAAAGAGACTAACAAATTATTTTTTTCCAGTAGGCCGTTTAGAGAGACTGCTAAGCGTTAGACATGGACTAGCAAATGTAAATGATAGAATTTTACGCAAAAAAACCGTAGCAAGCATCTTTGGGATTCAACATGCAATGATAACCCTAATTACCGACTGGATTGACACTGAGGGGATAGCTTCCTTGATACAAGTCACGCCTATTGGCCTCACTGTGGCTAGAGGGGTCTCAGCGAAGACGTATTAATTTGTGAGTAGTATTATATTATCAATCAAGCAATAAAAAAGGGACTAAAACCAGACACAGTAATGTCAAGTACGTTATGAAGGAGATCAAAAGTCACACATATTGGAAAAACGTACGTTATATCTGCGAAAAAAAGTTTCGCGAACATTCAGGAGAATGAAAAATACGTATGTGGCGCATTTTACGAGCAAATAGTTGGAGATCTGATCAAGATTCCAGGTGTAAACACACACTTTTCCAGGGGCATTCCGATCCCTATTCGGGAGCCCTGTGAAAGTGCTCTCTAAGTGAAGCAGTCCATCCGTCCAGCGGAATGCCAAACTCCTAGACCCTTTGAAGTTTTCGTTCCAAACGAGGGAAAGTCGACTTCGGACATCACTCATGATTCACATTTCTTCTTAGCAAGACATTTTCATGTCTTCTTAGCGCAACACATCAATTTGATGACTCCGTTAAAAGTTACTGTCGCGGCATCTCCCACAGTTTCTTGGAATATATAAATACGCTTACATTTTGTTAACGGAGGACCTTTCCTGTCTCGAGGAAATTTTAGTCGCCAGATAAGGTAATAATAATTCTGTTGTTGGACACTTTCTTCGAGAACAGCAGATTTTTCAAGAACAGGAGGAATAAGGGAGAGGATATAAAGTGCAACCAGGATTGGAAGATTCTCCGAGAGAGCTGATGGTGGGCGATGACGTTTAGTGTCCCCACCATAGGACGATGCATTCCACTTTCAGCGGTTAACTCACAGTAGACGAATTTTTAGTACTATAACTCTCCGTGCCCCAAGCTTTAGAAAGTCCTATACCGTTTTGAAATCAAACCCGAACATATGAGACGCACCGCGTTATTCCTATGATACAAATTAATGAGAATCCCCTTGTATCTAAAATATTCCTCCAAACTGTGAAATGTAACGATGGGTTTTTTATCCCCTTTTCCGCCCATTGTCTTATTCATTCCACCTATATAACCACAACAGACTGCGTTTTGAGGGCGAAGACTCAAATGTTTTGTTGCAGAACCGTGCTTCGAAAAGGTTAGAGCAGGGGATAGTAAGTAATTTGCTGTTCCCAGTGGGGAGGCGGAAGGAAAGAAGGCGAATCGTCACGGATACCGGGGGTTGGTAGTGCAATGGGGGTGTGGAGGCGAGGGGGGGGAGGTGCTTTGGAGTTGACTTGATGAGTTTCCAGTGGGTGGCTATTTGATTGAATTCGCAAGTGAATCCGTTTACGGCAGAGAAGTTGTCAGGAGTGTGCTCCTGTGGGAAAGGGGGGATGTGGTAGAAACTGGAAGAGGGGGAAAGGGTACGATGAGCAAAGAGGACACTAGTACACGTATTGCGGCGATTCCAAGGGAGAAATGGTAGAAAAAATAAATAGAATTCAGTTGCATCTAAAGAAGATTATTCGAAATGCAACTCATATTTTTTTCAGGCTGGATATCCAAATAATGGCAGTTCCATAAAGTATTTTCGGAGGTGGATGAAAGGTTGGCCAATGCTTTTAGCATTCTATTTCTACATAAAATACCAAAAATAAGTGATACATAGTCGCGTTTCTTGAAACCATTGCTTCAATGTAAAAAATAGTTTAGGTATAAAAGACATCGTGTGAATTCTACGTACATTTCTCTATATCTTACGATATGTCTAATCGACAAGTAGGCATGGGGGCTCTCTCGGAAGCGCAAGAGAGACAAAAAGTAGTAGGAGAAGCGAAGACGAAAGACGTGGAAAGATTTCAATAAATGTGATGTTTGGTGGAGGAATGCAATAGCATTGCAATGATATCTTATATGATGTATGAGACCAGCGCAATGATCGCTCCGTGAGCTTATCGCCCGATTGAACATCACTGTCATTTACAGATAAGATTAAAATACAAATACGAATAGGTTTTGTTTCCTCATATTGAAGGAGGGTTTAAAAGACGTTACAATCGTTCTCAAAACTGGTATTGGTTGCTGGTAACTGGTAATTGGTAACTGGTTGAGTGAACAATCAATTGGGGAACTTTGTTCTTCGACTTTCTCTGCATTTTCAAACACTATACACGATTCCAACTGCAAACCTTCAGTGATTTGTTCTTGCAAGCCTTCTGGTGAGTACTCAATAACACTATTCTTCCACCTAATCTATGGGTGTACTAAATAACAGTTTAATATTTTTTAGCATCCGGTTCGTACGTTTGATAAGTGCATTTCATTAATGTAGTATCAAAATGGGGATTGCTGCGCGTGCTAAGTGGATGGTGAGGATAATCATTATTGTGATCATTCATGAGGATAATATGTACTGGTGATTCGGTAACTATTACGGTAATACTGACGAACTTTGAATATCAGTAGTACAATCCTCTTGAAAATCATATAGTTGACTCCAAAGCTCACGAAGTTAAACTTCGAAAACGGCTCCAGTGAAATAACATCCAATTGGTAGATTATTTTGGTGAATTATAAGGGCGAGGAGGATATCTTCATGCAACATACGTAATAATTTCTCCGTGACTCTTAACGCCACATTGTTAAACTTTAAAGGGCTATATTTGATCTACTCGCGTCAAAGATTAAAACTGTCTGGATCAACCTTACGTTTTTAAAAAAGTTGGAAATAATACACATACAAAAGTCATTTTGCACTTGGTAAATTTTCCACCCAGTAAATTTATTGTTAGAATTCACAGTTTCAGTACATAACTTTAGTTAAATCATTATTATCATCATTAATCTTAGGTTTGAGATTACGCAATCCACTTCACTCACCTCTAAAAACCATTTTATTTACTTCTACTTCGTTTTCTTATTATATATTCTGTTTGTTACCTTTGCTCAAGGTCTAAACGTTCAGATTTTCTTCCGCTACTTTCTTCTGAAAGTCTAGGGCACTGAAACGCTGCCTGATGTATTTGTTTCACTACTTAATTTAAAAAAAAAAGCTTCGATACATTTTTGTAAACTAAATGAGTCAATGTTCCCGAATTATTCGGTAAAATATAATGAAATTACGATCCCTCCATTGATGAATAGTGTCGCTACAACTGACCTGCATCTTTAAACGTAATTCTGCTTGCATATTACACCAAATAGCATTTGAATGAAATTACAGAATAAAATCGAATAAGATCCTTCCATTCACTTCTTGTGAATCTTACCAAGTTATTTACGTTTGTGAAACATTCTGTTGGTTGGAAATAAAACACAATAATAATCACTCGACAAGAAAGACTACAGCATCCATCCTCAGTATACGCCAAAATTATCAACGGAAAAATAAATTTTTAAGGAACAAAATACTACCGAATGAACGAGAGAGGGATTAAGATGGAGAGGTACCATTTGGAAACAGATTCAAGTTACGAGGAATTCGCGGGTGCCGAATACATGAATGAGAGATGGAATGGGAGTATGGAAAATGAAGTCGGAGGCATAATGAGAAACGAATGGAAAGGGATAGCCGAAAACGGGGATAACGTCCCCGGGATGAGGTGGGGCGACACGGATTTTGCGTTGCGAGGCATTAAGGCATGAAAAGGGACGGCCTTTATCAGAGTGATTGATTCATTAAAGTCTTTATTAAGCAAGGTTAACGTCGGTCTCCCGGGTGGTGGGAAGCCCTTCAATTGATTTTTTGGTCGTTATTCACATCTTGAGGAGCAGCGAAGTACGAGGAAGAAGAGAACAGGAGGAGAGGGATCTCGAAGGAACCTGGCAGATTGTTGAGAGGAAGGGTTTAATTTCAGTCAAAACAAGACGGAGAGCAAGAGGTTGGTAACTTTAAAGCGGAGAGGGAATGGGAAAACTTGCCTGAATAGAGCGCATATGAGACGGATGAAGGCATTGGAGTAGGAGATGGCATTAATCCTTAAAGTGAGCCCGAGCGGACAGCGAAAGAAAATGAATTTCTTAATGAATCTTCACAGTGAGTATTGGATCAGAGTTAAGAAATCTGTCCCTCTTGGTGGATTTAAATCAATCCGTGCGGAATAAAAGTCAGCCAAACTTTAATTGTTTCCTTGACTTCTTTCTAAAGTCACAAGTAAGACTTATCCCTGTGTCAATTAAGAAGTCTTCAAATAGTCCCTGTAAAACTTAATTGACACCGAAAAAATTCGTCGTTCATACTCGTTCTGCATAGTAATTGGGGGAGTAGCACTCAGAGGGAAATTCCTTCAAAATAAAATGCAACGTTTTATTGACTGAAGGTTTATCTTTATTCCTGCCGGTGTACGTATTCCATGACTCAACCACTCCATATTCGAATACGAAAATTCAGCTGCCTTTTTTCCTAGAACAATAAAATAACAGTCGAATATCAACATCTTTAAAACTACCTAACACTGGGGGATATTAAAACATCGATTTTGAGAATTTTAGGGCGTAATTTAGAAATAAGTAACTAATGTCAATAGGATGATATTAACGACTGATACAAAATTCTCAATAACTTTACCGTTTTGATGTTATTCTATAATGACGGTTGATATTAGAATAGAATTATCGCACAGATGCATTTGCTACGCCTGGACCGTCTTCCGCACAAGTAATGAAATCAAAGTCATGCTTGAGTCTTAATTAATCTTTTCAGGCACTGATAAAATGTGATTGATCCAATTAAAACCAACCTCTAAATTTTAGAATAGAAATCTTCGTTGAATTTTCATTGATATTAATCACATCACGATTTCCGGAAACACGCTCAATGAACCTTTGTGTTTACGTTGGAAAATGGGAGCTAACAACATTCCCTCTATTGCAATTGAAAAATAAACAACTTGGCTTTTCCACATACAAAATGTTTTTATTCACTACCTAGGTTTCGTTATGGTATAGTATCTTCATTTTCTATGCGGAAAAGCCAAGTTTTTCATTTTTCAAGTTCAATGCGAAGATTTTCCACCAAATAACGCCAGAAACTTTTATTTACATTCCCCGTAAGTTTTTCATTTAAATTAACAATGAAATAGTTCGGACTAGAATATGCTTAACAATTACTATAAAAATATTAGAATTTTTTCAATTATTAAGTTAATGTGGATATATTGAATAGGAATAAAATAATGCTTGTTGAAAATAAATATGTACGGTAAGTATAAGTTTCGTCTTCTGATGCCAAACTATTTTATACAATTGATTTTCACATGACAAGGCATTTGTATGCGGAGGAGGGAAATGAAGCAAAAACTACAGTCGCAAAATATAAAAATTAATATTATGTGACAGCAGAATAATGAATGAGTTTAACGTATTTAATTCTTATTTCACAGCTTTCACATTTCTTTGACGGTGAACTTAATTGTTTACTATGAGCAGAAGACATCATAGATGACACTGGAAACCGTGGCATAAGGTACCATCGGTTTATGTGTTACTCAGAGAAAAATAGGTTTTTGATCATTAAAACTGCTTTCAAATTTGACGAATACTCCCAAAAATGAACATTTGATCACTTCTTCGGATTCTACTCGACTTTAATTCAATTCAGTCTCATTCATTCAATGCTTACGTTCGGACCATTTCCCCTGGTTCATCAGCAAATTTCAAGCCCCCGCTTTTTATAACCCTTACGTGGTATGTCTTCAAAATATATTCCGCACCCACTTAAAATTCCGACGATTGAACGAATCTTAAATTAATCCCTGGGATTCACTTTTGCTGATTTAATTTGTACAACTCTTTCACCTCGCCAGTCTCATGTGGTTTCCCTCCGCTCGTCACATTCTCGAGGGATAATCCAGATAATCCAGAATTCCTCCGACGATGGCACTTTTGCTTTCGCGCTCCTTACTCCGCGGAGGAAACCTCGCGTCGTCCTAACTCGCCTCCCCTTTCCCCACTTGATCGGCTTTTCCCATTACTCCCTCGATGCACCTGGAGTTCGTGGGAAGAGAGAATGAGGTCGACGAGGAGAGCGGATAAAGGACTCAAGGCTGCTTGTTCGGATACGCGCGTAACCACGGGAACTGAGGGGATGAGTGGGTAGAGGAGAAAACTCGACTCGAGGGAAATCAACTCATCTCCTTCTCATCCCCCTCACTTCTCTCCACTCCCTCATCTAACCCCCGCCACCTCACTTCATTACGCCCTCTGCGACTCCTCCATTCCTCGCGGCCTGTGAAAACTTCTGTCTACGCCGGACTGTAAATGGAGAAAAAAACACACCCACCGAGGTGATAGTTACGGATTCTAACCCGAATGATCCCCTTGAAAATCATCAACCACACTTCGGACAAGTGACTCACTGAATGCAAGATTTATTTGAGAAGCCATGGGTAGGCGAATGGAAAACAGTAGGGTGTCTCATTCTGAATATATGATTTCCACGTTCCAAAGGATATTATACGAAGTGACTCCCACCCCCCCTTGCATGATCAATCCAGCACTGAAGTTGATTCAGAGATTTTTTTGAAGTGGTAAAAAAACTAGAATACTCTCTAACGTATTATTCGCGATGCTTGATTATTCTACTGGAGATCACACAATTTTTTGTCCACGCAATTGGTCATGTATGCTTTTTAAAGTAAGTAATCTTTCTCCTTGCGGTAGAGATATCTTCACGTCTCCCCCATACACCTGAATCGTCTCCCTCGTATTCCCAGCAACGTCTTCCTAATCAGTTATACTATAACCATAAAGTGCGCTGGCATTTTGGTGCTTATCGCAGATTCCGCGACGCCGATTTGTGTTTCATTAACAGCGAGCAGACCCCACTTGCAGTCTAACAAGGCGGAAAAAAATTACTAGGTCTTGAATGAACGTTCATGCACGTACACAAAACCCTAGATCTGACTTTTGGATGGTGACATTCATGCAAACTGTATTGCTGGAATGCATTTTTCATTGAAAAATTCTACTTATTAATTGCATCATTTTTTATTTTTACTAATAGTATATATTTTGTACAGACACTATCTAACGCTATTATTACCAATCTTCACGGACGAAGTTCATGTGGCACATTAAATGTGATTGATGCGATCCATTTCTGATCATCATACACAAAACCAATACTAAAATCGACTGTTGTTGAACTAATTGGACCTGCTCTTGAAGATACTAAGTCATCCAATATGCCGCCATTGTTTCATATCGAATAAAATAGTGAATCCCAAATGCATTCTCCATTGCTTCAATTCTAGTTCTCAACATTTCTACTTTTTCCGGTCTCATTCGTTGCACCATTTATTGATATCCCTTTCAAAATGATCTATTTCAACCTGTAGTTTACACAATTTTAATTGATTGAAGCAATAATTTCATTACTTTCAAAATCAAAATGCCTAGATAACTGCAATGAAAAATTACGAAACATCTCTAAATGTCCAGGTAACATTTCGTGACGCAAGAATATTTTTCATTAAAAAATTGTAAGTACATACACCTGAAATAGCAAGAAATATAATACACTCAGCAACTCTGTGTGATAGCTCCTTATTTTCCACACGGTATGGTGTGGAATATGATACCAGTTGAGAAAATTTACCATTCAGAAAATGTCTAGAACGCATCGAAATTCTAAGCCAAACAAGTAATGAGACTCGTACCTTTATGGGTGACAGTATTTTTCTCTATAATTATTTTTAAATTGAAAATTTATGTGGTCACACTCCGGGTTTGGCATCCATGGCATGGACAACAAGCGTCATTCATCTCTCTATGACACCATACTTTGAAACAAACCTCAACTGGACGACTGTTTTGTCTTACTTTTTCATGCCTTAACTATTCCAGCGGGTCATTAATGATTCCACCAATAGAATGACATAAGACTCGTCGCCCTCTCAAAATAGATTGAATAGCATACCGGACATGGAACATAGGAATCCCTAAACCCATATATTCTAAGCACTTCTGAATGCGAGCTCAAGTAATTTATTTGAAACTTTCTTGAGTTAATTAATACTAGATTATTAATCAGCAGGATCACAATAGAAGTCACCCATGTTGATGCAAATCTCTTATTTAAAGACCCGGACATAATTTGCCAAAACGATAAAACCTACCTTGAAAGCACTCGGCGTGTGATTCAATCCTGTTTTCTAAAATCATTGGGAGTATTTCGAAATTCATCCTCCACTCTACAGAATTTACAAGTTATTATTCACATTTCTCCCTCGGGCAACCATAAGCACATTCTCTATACACTATCCCCGAATCTTTTTGTTCATCTTCTCCCATCATCCTATTCCCTTATTCACTCGTGAAACCAGTAACTCTCTTTCTCTCTCTCTCCAAAGAATGGTCCGCCTCCTGCACCCACCCCCCCTTCCAGTGTTCCCTCTTTCCCCCCTGCCCATACCCCAATGGCATTGGCATTTCCATTTCAATCGCCAAGCTCACCCTTACAGCGTCCTCCTCGTCCAACGGTTACAGGCACCACCCGCCCACCCTTTCCGTGCTCACCACCTTACGCCCTCCCTTCATCTGTTAACGCCATCTCCCCCTGACGCTTCCCTCTCTCTCTCTCCCCCATGACCCCTCCATTAAACCCTTACCCCACCTCCCTTCCCCAATGTTCTCCTACCCCTCCCACTCCGATCAATCCACTCCATCCCCTGTTATGTGTGTCGCTCAAATGCCCTCGCACCAAACTGATTCCCTTCCCTGTCCCACTTCCCTACCCTGGAACACACACCCCCATCCTCCATCCAGCCCCACCAACAAATCCCCCAACCCACTCCCGCTCAGGCGCGCACGCCTTCTCCCAGCCCCCAAATCGAGGAGTAAAAAGGCTTTCGATTTTAGATCTCCCAAAGGAGTAACAAATGGCACACAGAGTGGGGGAGAACGGAGTCCACTTCGATATTGAGAGGTGAACGCGTCCTCTAGCCCCTTACCCCTACACTGCCACTCACCTCTCTAGTCCAATTTGCTCACAACCTCTCTACCTTTCGGATGAGCGATCCCATTCGGCCAAAGGGAATCTTCATTTTTTCCCATAATGCATTTACTTTGAGTATTTTGTTTTCAGAATAAACGCATTAATCTACGTACGATAGACTTTACATATGATCAATCTATAGCGCTGAAAATGCGAATAATTAATAGGGTAACAGGTAACCATATCAATGATTATTCAACATCTGCGAGGAAATAAAGATATCGAGTTGGTGTGACACCTAGTGCACTTCCTTTCCTCCTCGCGGTGTTGACCGAATTTTCAGTGGTATCTCAATTTGACATGGAGAGCATTTCAAGCGGAGTACGCCGTCTTTTGGATGGAACATTACAATTGTCGACCCTTCCTTAAGATTACACTAATGTCGACGAAGGTTTTCTTTCCACCCTTCCCCCATTCCCTGGAAATCCTATCTTTAACAAATGATCCACCTATCCCTAATATTGCACTAATGCAGCAAACGACCTCTGCTGTTGGTTGTCTAATCATATAATAACTTCTCCTAGAAAAGTAAAATACCAGGAGTATCGTCAAATATAACCTCCGAAACGGTTGGTGTAAGCTGATGTATATTCTGAGATTGAATGCGTGTGGAGATTTTGGTGCGATGCATTGTAACTTTTTTTACAGGTCGCTCAATAAGACGATCGCTGCGGCGTGCGAACCCCGGAAACACAGTATTTACAAATCTTCGTCGGCATATTTACTGTCATTTTATTCTTACAGAGAGGAAATACTTTACTTCCTCCAATCTCATTTTCGATTATAGTTTGCTATGCTTGCTTGAAAAATCCTTAATTTACTCTGAGATTATTAAGTTAAATTGTTTATTACGTCCTTCCGTGAGGTATCCTATATTACTCTATGGAGCTTCAACGTAATCGAAGCCAGAAGATCGGATACACCAGCTGGAGAGGTGCCCTGGTAATTTATATGAACAATTTACCCAAATAAATAATTAAGTGTAAGTTTTCTACTTATTTTTCGCTCACGGTGGCATTTCTTGAAAATGTAAATTCTTTATCTCAACACGTAATAATGTTATGATTAACCCCTATCCCCTACAGAGTTTAATTGCTTCTTGCGGTCATTCCTCGTACCTAAACTGTAGTCCCCACCTCTTCATGCGCCTACCGTCGCATTCTAATCACACATTACTATCATTACTATCAAATGTTTCCCTGCAGGAACACACGCGATCATGTCCTCTAACTGAACGTATATCCTATCGACTTCTTCCTCCTCCTGATGATGCTTGCTGGCATTTTTATCTGAACAATGACCAATTTCGTCGGTTCTGCTTTTATCTCTACTCGTAATATTCTATCAGTTGCTTGTTCTATGTTGACTACGCTTCTTCCTATCTTTTTATTCAATATTATGGCAACTTTAATCATATTATGAGCATTAAATTAATATTCTTCAGTTATTGCCACTATTCATACATTCTATCTTAACTTTTAGTCGTGAATTTTCCCTTCATTTCTCTTTAACACCAAACATCTCCTTCCAAGGAAAAAATAAGTGAGTCTCACTTAGAAAGCTCCAAGTCCTTTACTAATATCTTCTCTAATTGACTGGATGACTAAGGGTAATAAAATCAATGGAATCAATGGATCAATTGTTTAATTTTGATAGCAAGAACAGATATGGGTCTTGGAATAATGGGATGGAAAACGATAAGTACATATAATATATAAAACATATAACATATTCATTATATATTATTCCCATAATGCCAATATTATTCGTCTCAGAATATTTTCCTCCTGTTCTGCCAAATATAATGAAACCGAAGTAAAATTCCTCCCATCCACATCTACCAAAATACGCCAGTGAATATTTAATTTATATATATATATATATATATATATATATATATATATATATATATGTATACTCTTGGAAATGACGCTCTCCGGCGACGCACAAACACACAAACACTAAGACAACAAACACCACACACATAGAAACATAAAAGGACAATTACATTGGATATTTACGTTTCGACGGCACGGCCGTCGTCATCAGAATCAGAATATATATATATATATATATATATATATATATATATATATATATATATATATATATATATATATATATATATATTCGGCTAATATGTTGAAGGAATTTCTGAACCCAATTAACCCTCTAAAAATAGAATTTTAGTATATTTTACCTACTTTCTTGAAATGATGACCACCGATTAGAATATAATCATGCTAACAATCGTATTTAAGTTTTAAAATGGTTCATGTATGCACTCTTCTGAGGTTGACGTTTAAATATCTATTCTGCACTCCATAATTACACCATGCACCTTCACCATTTGCATCGACCAATTTTCTTCCATCATATTCCCTACTACCGAATGTGACAATTTTTCAACACAGTCAAACTTATACTCCCAAACTTCATAGAGCCTTGATGGCCAGGCCAACGGCCAAAGATTCTTCTCGTATCTCACTAGATGGCGCCAACCACGCGCTATTATAAGAACAAAACCAAATTCTATGGCACTGAGATGTTTAAAGATTAAAAAAGTGATTGAAAACTTGACATGGAGGAAGTATAAAGTAGAGGCTATGGGAAGCCATGAACAAACGAACAGAAGGCAGAGGTAAAAACCGAAGGAACCATTTAAAACACGCAGAAACGTTTTTCTAGGTCACGCGGCTTTGAATTGGAACTATTCTACGCTGTTATCACCTCTCAGTCAGTTCTTAGCCCACTGAAATATGTCCGTATGCCTACACCTTATGAAAAAGATCTGTTATCAATACAAACCTACTAAATAATGGTTTGAAAGGGAAGCGTCGTGCTAAGCAATACAAATCACAAATGCAATACAATCACAGATGCAAATAAAATCACAAGTATGGATGATTGGCAGTTACATTCTCTGAACCACCTACGGTCTCTCAGGAAGAAGTGGTGCTCTAAACTCACAAATCTTGGACGAAGCTATGAGAGTCAAGCATCACCCGTATTTGAACCCAAGCCCTACTGTCAGTAGCCGAACGCTCCATAGAGAAGGTAATCAAAGCGTACTTTATTTACATGAAATTTTATTGATAACTATGTACTCTTTATTTTCAAATATTGCTTTAATAACCACAGATTCTCCTTCTAATGCTTAAAATTTCAGTCGCCGAGACGCGGCCGGAATACTGAGTATAATAATTAATTGGTATCCCGCATAACTCAATGTTGGATGAAACATTTTTTCCCAAATAATAGGGAAGTCATAGCTATAAGTCAAAGATTGGTGTATAGTAGCTCTCCAAGTTAACCTTTTAGCTGTCCATCTTATCATTTCTTCATATATCCTTGATCTCTTCTGATCCCGTAACCTGCTTTTCGTAATGCATCCTCTTTCACTGTAAATATACAGTAAATCCTAGTAATTCAGAATGAGTCAAATCAGTTTTCCTTTTCTAATTGCATTCTCCATTGGTGTTTTTGATCCTCCAAATATTCGGAGTGATTCTTCTGTTGATAATCTGTCAAACCATTTTATTTTTGTAGTTTCATATTTCTATCGCTTCTAATCTTCTTTTCCCTGCTGTATATATCCTTAGTGTTAAGAATCGTATAAAGGAAACTCAAAACCATAAATATCAACTTTTAAACCACTTTCTTATATCTATATCAGTTATACTTTCCGTCAGCAGTTGATGCTTCTTAAAGCAAGCCTTCGACGCCATTTACAGTCTGCTTACTATGCCCCTCTCCTTGAAATCTTGAAAATCCTTGACAACCAAGTAGAAACATACATGTTTGTAAAATTCCCAGCATTTCAATATGGTCGTGGGACAATAAGTACTTATACTTTGTTCTTAAATTGTAAAACAACTTAACCTTTAGCCAGACCATATTTTTGTAAACTTTAAAGTTACCGCCTAGAGATTGTGTTCACTTTATGTTGGCCTAAAACGATTCCTTTTCCAGAAAGTAAACCATTAACGCCATCTATCCCCTTAGCAATGAGGGGATTTCTTTCTAAAGAAGGCTTACTTTACCATTTATTTGTTTATCATCATTGAACACATTAGCAATTCCCTGGATGTGAAGGATTTTCTTTTACTTCTCTTTCCAATTCAAAACAATTCCTCCTCCCAGCATCTGAACTTGGTCATTCCCTGACACCTCTATCTTCCTCTCTTTCTCTCAATACCTAGTCGTCGCAAAGTTAACGGATAACTTTAAGAAATCTTAAGCGTTAACCTGGACTGCCACGTCGCTGTTCCCAAAAAACGGCATTAGCAACTTGACCCTTCTTGGTCGTAACTTGTGACAGTAGCCACGGTGCTAATTTTGTTGGATTGTTTTTGTCTTTATCAAAAGACAACTGCAGTTTTATGTCAATTCAGTAATGATGACGAAATGACCTTTCACCTCGCAGGGATACTGATTGAAAAGAGGCAACGTGCGGGTAGGTACCAATCCGTCCATCCCGTTCGCATATCATGGACTCGGGTGGATTGTTACTACGTACAGATTCCTCTGCCGCCGTTCGCGAATCCTATTCGTCAGGCGGCCGCTCCCCCGCACCTCCCTACCCCCTCATCTCCCTAAGGGTCCCACCCGCACCCTGGACTCCTCCCCGCCCTCCTCCTCTCCCCCCTCCCCGTGACACCCACCTCGCAAAAAAGAGAGAACCGCCCCTCCCCTCTTTTAACGCCTACAACCCCTTTCTTTCACACTCCTCCTCATCACCCCAATCCACCCTTGCCTCCTCCCCCCTCCACCACAACCTCTCCCGTCCGATCAGAAAGCCAGCACCGGAAAGCCAATCCCGGTAATGCGGGTTTCTTGTCTGGGGAAGTCCCCGGATTGAACCACCGCAACGCCGCCCTGGCGACAAAGGGGAGAGCTACACGATTCCCTCCCTCCCCTTCTTTTCGCTCCCCTCTCCCGTCCTTCCCTCCCTCGTCTATTTACCAACATCTCCCCCCTCCATCTCCGCCCGCCCCTGGCGACGTCTCCGAAGTACTCCCCACCCCTGAGCTCTTTACAATGATGGCGGGTTCGTTGTTTTCGACACTCTCACTCTCCCTCTCCTCCCAGTCTCTCCTCTCTCTCTCTTCATTTTTCCTCGCACTCTCCAATCCTACACTCCTTCCCTCTCGTCCCTCCTAACCCCTCCCCCGCCCTCTTCTCACTTCCGCCACAAACCCCCTACCCTCCCCATTGCCATATATATTCCTCTTTTTCTTGCCGAAACCAAGTGATTTAACCCCCCCCCCCACACGAATGCCTCGTTCTTTTCAAAGCTCAAGACTCAGCAAAATAAAACAACAGAACGAGATATTACCTTTTCATAATACTAGCTCCCTAAGCGTACCATTAGGTCATTCATTTCCCACGTAAATAGTTCAAGAATTTATTAATTACTCTGACCATCTAAGAAAGATCTACCGTGGTTAAGTTACGCTCGTTGCCACTAAATAGCTAGTGTGATGAATGAACTTCGGCAATTCTAAATCACTACTCTGACCTGCGTATCAAGAGAGTTCAAATAAATCAACAAATGAGAAATAAAAATTGCGGGTTATCACAATAATATTAACACCTAACCAGATAGCTTGCTTTCTGGATATCTTCGGAACAAAAAGAAAAGCAATGAATAATATCCATAATAATCTGCCATTATTTTTTTAGATCTCATCATTCAACCCTGTCTAATTAGTGAAAAATCTAATAAGGCAAAAAAAAACCTTTTGCGTGAGATATTTGTAATGCCTTTGGGAATACCTGTGGCGTAATGCCTGAAATGTAATGCCTGTCGGAGGAAATGAAGAGGAGAGAATAGTAAAAAAACTGAAAATCGCCAAATTCACTGGAAATTAGTTTTTAAACACAAAGATAAATCGGAGGTGACCAGTAAAAGACGCATTTATTTGAATCTCAAATTTTAGTCTAGTAAACCATCTTCTCTCCTCATAGACTTCAATCTTGGCGTAGTGGAAGGGCTAGTGCGTAAAGATGATCCCTAGATTTGTGCTGCCGAGACAATGATAACTGCTCCTGTTAGGGTCACCTTTCCTAGATAGGCCCAATTGCAGAAGACAAAAAATCCACGTATCAAGGCGGCTGCAGAGGCGTCAAAACCAAGTGGGGCGGCCATTTGACTGATGGAGTCACATTAAAAACACTATTTATGAAAGCGACTGGAAACCATCTCAATTATTATCCCATGAACCGATGATGGACATGATTATTAGAATGAGTCCCGGCAACTACAGCAATGTAATTTAAATAATATATGGCAACAACATTTCATAACTATGGGGGATTTAAGCGTGGTGGTGGGCGAAATGATAAATGGTAGTGAGTTAAGGGGCCACTGTTTAGAAACAAAGAATGGCCGTTGGTAGAAAGCAATAGAGTTTCGAAGTAGATAGGGCTAAACCATGACGAACACTTGGAATAAATACCACAATAAACATGAAGACTGGCGGGGATATCAGATAACCTACATTATGGTTATGCATAGATTTTGAATTAGCGTAATCAATTCGCACAATTACAGCGAGTGGATAAGGATTAAGATAATTATTTAGTACTAATTAAGTGTAGCGACAGTTTCAAGAAGATAAAACAGAGAAGAGGAAATATAATGCAAAAGCATTAACCGGGACGAAAAGAGAGGAGCACCGAAAAGCACTAGGGACCACCAACTATATCTAACTTACGTGGACAGGGACACGGGTACATACAATAAAAATGAAAACATATGAAAAATGGAAGTATTAGGCATGGTAGTGGAGGTGAGAAGGTTGTTGATTGAAATGCAATGGAGGGAAGAAAGGTGGATTTTAATTGGGAGCACTATGTTGAAGACTGTGGAAGGGGTAAGAACGTTAGATAGGTGAGGAAGGGGCAAGAAAAGGATAGACATGCTGGATGAAATTAAAGGAGGAAGAAAGTACGTACAGTTGAAGAATATTTTAATATAAATTAGAGTTTTTTTAGATGGAGCAAAGAAATATGGGCCACCCAAAACCTGCCTTAAACGGTAAGATACCAATAATTTCATGCATAATAATATACCACCTAAGTACTTCATGCTGTCAGTCTTTAAAGGTCTATTTTTTTCAGACACATCGACTTCTTTCGAGCCTTTACTTTTCTAAGGACAAAATCGGCCCACGTTCCACTCTTGGTTTAGTTTAATGTCTCTTTAGGTGTTTCTATTCAGTCAAATTAAATTTCTCCTATTTCTCCCATTCTTTATGGCTAAAGCGTAAGTTCTCCTAAATGTTTGTTGTAATTTTTTTCCAGGTGTAAGAATGTCTCCGCTAAATCATATCATCCTGCATAAATGTCAAAGTCTTTCTTGTATACCACAAGGATGTTTTCCTTTTTCATATATTTGATCTATTTGATATATTTGATTTCTCTTTTTCCCTTTCAAGTTCCTTCAAATATATCTTCATTCAATCTTAATCCTCAATTAGAACTTTTGACAGTTTTGACTTAAAAATAAAACGCATTTTTCATTGCATTGAGTACTTATCAGTCCATTAAGTTGTAACTATTCATCCATGGATCGGATTCCCTTACATTTTTTTATAACCGACATCAATTCTTCTCAAACGTTCCACATTTTCAAAGTTCTGTGATTTTTCTCAGCACTTTTCATATTTTCAACAAATTGTTGGGGTTTTCAATACTTTCTTCAATCGTGATCTCTACCAATACGACTCGGCATATACCCACAATGGCGAAATACGAGCGCATAATGACATTCGAAATAGAATTCACGTAGCCTTAATGCTAATACTTCACCGAAATTTCAACCTTAGGTGCCAATTTTATTTCTTACGAATTTTTACCTATACACACGCCCATCGACAGAATCCTGCATTCACTGATAGTTTTCCGCATTTGTTTGACTAGCGCCATTTGGGTTAAGTGGACAATTTGGTAGAGAAAGGATTTCCAGGGAAAGGATTGGCGGATCGCCGATATTGGCCAACTCCCAACGAAAGACGCCAAGGGGCACACAACTTAACTTTTCATCCGACGAAAGGCGTACTCCACCAGGAATGTTACCTAAATAGTACCCATGAATGGAATAGGATACCACTGAAATATTCTTTCACGGCCGAGGTTTAAACCCAGATTCTTGGAGTGCAAAGCCAAAACACTAATCACTACACCAACCTTATCCCCATCTACTTATTCGAACGTTGAACATTTGCATGCTCTCACGAGAGGCGGCATCTTGCGAGATCGTTTGTCCCGAGTTTCAGGTTTCGTTTGAAGATTTCGCTTATCTTCCGTCACCTTCCGAAACATCCCCAGCCGAGCAAGAGTTAAATTTGCCCTGAATCTTCGAGCCTGTGCCTAATTCACGCTACTTGAATTATGAATTTAAAAGCGGAGAGGCTAAGCCAAACCCAGTAAAAGTGACCTCCCGTTCATGTTCCCGTGACTGCAGTTCCACCCACATACTTAGCGAGTCTCCCGCTGTCCTCCCCTACTAATTTCTTCCTATTACGTTCAGTTTTATAAGACCACACCCATTGTACCTTTCTAACACCATGTGTGCGTCAACTGAGACTCATTGAAACCTCATATTTGGATAACTCACTAACATTACTCACACAAGTGAATCCCTGTCCTTCAGCTGCCTTTCCAGCCACACACTAATATTCTTCCTCCACAAACCAACACTTCCCAATAATCTCAACAGGTTCCATTAACTCTCTGTTAAAGTTACAATTCAGTTTTAAATCGCAACATCTTTACCTTGACCGAATGAATTAGTTAAACTCATCCTGTGCAAAGCGATTCCCGACATCCCAGACCCGGGGGGGTATTAATACGATAGCTTATTTGACTATTTAGAACCGTGGATGATGGTTATCCTCAAACTTTATATTCTGATTAACCTCAACTTTATCAACCTTTCGCCCGAAATAAATTAACGCAACTTTTAATGTACTTTCAGGACAACACTCACCTAGGTAATTTAACCCTTCTATAATTGCCCTTAAACGCCATGTTTCTTGTCATTCAGATCCCTTTCGATCTTACCAGCAATTTGGTCAATTTTAATATTATTCTGATAATTAATAACTTATTAATAATTCACCAATCATAGGTATGTTTAACGAAGGAAATAAATGTTTTCTCATTAACGTTAAAAAACCGTAAAAATAGCCGATAGACATTTGTAACAAAGACAAACATTAATTACTGAAACGTTTACGTTATGAACGCTAAATCCATATGCATTCTCTTCGAAAGACCAAATTGTTCGAGATGATAGACTCGAAAAAATGCGTGGTATAATACACGAAAATTAACAAACCCCCCATCAACAAAAAGAACCAGAAAGATATCACTTTACATAAGACCACATTTAGAATACGCACCAAGTAACCGAGATCCATAGGAGAAAAACTCAAGGATTGGAAAAAGATCATTAAAAATCGGAGATTTGTTAAAAATTGTTACAAGAAAAGAATAAACGCGACATGCATATAAGAGGTTTTGGGATGAGATCCCCATGACCCACAAAGAGAGCAGGCAAGATTTTGTATTCCTCTAGGTGCAAAGCACCGTTAACAACAACTTTAGCCGCATGGTAACTCAGACGTATTGTTCTGTAGTCCTCACAGGACGCAGCATTTATCTTTTTCTGAATATGAACTAACACTGATCTAACAAAGTCTTCCGGCCAGATTCCGTCCACATAGATACTATGAATCAATTCATATAGTCTTCCTCCCATATTTTCCTAAACATTTCTGAAGTTCCGCAGGAATGCTGGTAACCCCATGGTCTTATTTTGTTTCATCTCCCTTAATGCCCTTTCTATCTCATCGTCGAGTATTCCTCGACCTAAGCTATCTTTATCTACGTCATGTTCCTTTACTATGTCTAACCTTGTTGGCCTAAGTTAGTTACCATACAGTGCTTTTATATATTCCTTCAATCTCTCTTGGATCTTTTCTTTGTCATCTATTATCTTACCCCACTTATCTCTAACTGTTAACACAGATCTTACCTTTATACTTCCCGCTATTTTTAACCTTTTTGTATAGCGCACCAATTTCACCCCTCCTCCGCAAACTTTCCATATCCTTGCACTGTGTTTTCCGCCATGCTTCTTTTGTGGCCCGTCTCAATTTATTGTTTAACTCTTTGCCCTTCATTTTGCCTAACTCGGTGTTTACATTCTTCCATTTTCTTCTCTCATCTTTGTGGTGTCTAAACCCTGTGTATGTGAGTCCTAACCTCTGTCTCCTGCAGAATTCGATAGCTTTCTCCCTGCGGTCATTCCTCGTACCTAAACCGTAGTCCCCCACCTCATCACCATCTCTTCCTTCGCCTACCGTCGCATTCCAATGCCCCATCACTATCAAATATTTCTCTGCAGAAACACATGCAATTTTGTCCTCCAACTGATCGTATATCCTATCGACTTCTTCCTCCTTCTAATGATGCTTGGTGGCACGTACAGGGTTCGTCCGGAAAATAAGTGTACTGAGTTCAGGAAAAAAAATTTATTACACTTTTACATATCTTAAGCTAATATTCCTCAAAATAGGACCCTTGTGAGTCGATACACTTGTTCCAGCGGCGTTCCCATTCCTGGAACACTCCCGCGAAGGCATCATCGGAAACCTCTCGAAGACACGTCGTCACGGCCTCTTTGACGGCGTCTAAAGTCCCGTATCGCGTTCCTTTCAAACTCCTCTTTATCTTCGAGAACAGAAAGAAGTCCGGTGGTGCCAAGTCCGGGCTGTAGGGCGAGTGCGGCAGCGTTGCCACGCCGTGCTTGGCCAAGAAGTCTGACACGACAAGCGCGGTGTGAGACGGCGCATTGTCGTGATGCAGCCGCCAGATGTTTTTGATCGCTGGCCGGACGCGGGCGACTCGTTTTCGAAGCCTGTCGAGCACTTGGACGTAAAATGTAGCATTTACAGTTTGTCGTTCAGGTACAAATTCGTAGTGGACGACTCCCCTTTTGTCAAAAAAGACTTATTTGTCAAGACACTTATTTTCCGGACGAACCCTGTATACCTGAGCAATGACCAAGTTCGTCGATTCTGCTTTAATCTCTACTGGTACTTTCTATCCGCTGCTTGCTCTATGCTGACTACGCTTCTTCCTACCCCTTTATTTAATATTACGGCAACCCCTCGTTGGCTCTCGTCCCCGCCGCTGTATATTATTCTATCACTCCAGTAATCCCCGCTATCCTTCCATCTCACCTCGCAGAGACCTAAAACATCTATATTAACTCTTTCCATCTCTCGCTTATTATTTTCTAATTTGCCTGTCCTCAACATTGTCCTGACGTTCCATGTTCCTATTTTAACTCCTTTCGTCTTCTTCTGCGTCTTCTGTCCTGCTGCTGTCGGTTTTCTTTTACAAGGGTTTCGTGGGATGACGACCACGGAAGCCTTGACTCTCCCGCTGCCGGACACGGAACATGGCCGATTGGGCCGAGTCCCGTAGTTTCCAGGACTCTTATTTTCTCTATTGCCCATCATTATATTCTTGGGAATAAAAATTGAGGTTTCCCGTTGCCTTCCTCAATAGTGTTTTTAATGTGACACCATCACACAATGGCCGCCCGATTGGAGTCGGACGCCCTTGGAGTCGCCTCACTGAGGAAGAGACGCTGCGTGGACTACCTTTTGTCTGGCTCCTAACCTTCGACCTATCTGGCATGGGTGACCCTACCAGAAGCAATTAACATTGCTCCCGTCAGCACAGCTCTAGGGGTCGTCGGACTCTTCCACCACGTCAAGGCTGTAGTCCATGGGAGGGTATGTATATATATATATAAACCATATATATATAAATATATATTTCCACACAGCCTCCCTCATATATACATAGGAATTTCGGAAAGTGTTAAGCGAATTCAAAAGGAAAGGATATGCGGAAATTTTGAAAGAGAATCCGAAAGCATTTTGGTCGTACTTCGGAGAGGTTCAGGGAAGTAAGTCAGCTCTTAATTCACTGAAAAGATAAAAGCAAAGGAGTAATAAGCAGTTGAAAAAGTCTAATTTATTTCATTCATTCTTTCTAAGCGTCTTCACCGATGTCTCCGATAGCTCACCAAATCATGCCTGTCAACCGATGACAAAAATCGAAATCTCATTTAATGGAATAGACCGTTTGCTGAAAAATATTAAGCCTAATAAATCCTCCGGGCCCAATCATATACTCGCTAGTATATTTAAAGATCAAACTTCGGAAATTGTGCCGCATCTAGAAATCATATTAAAGAAGTCGCTAGTGGATTACAAGGTCCCCAGAGATTGGAAAGCGTCTAATGTAACACCACTATTTAAAAACGGAAACAAGGAATAATCGAGCAATCACAGACCTATTTCCCTCAAATTCATTTCGTGCAAGGTTATGGAACAAATACCTGATTGTCGATGTAGTGATACCTTGATAATCAGAAGTAACCAATGAAAAATCAACACTGTTTCCGAAGTGGTAGATCCTCCGAGACCAGACGCGCTTCTCGTTCATGATTCTCTTACTTCGGGAGAGAGCAATGTTCCAGTGGACGCGATTTTTCTAGATTTTAAGAAAGCCATCGACAAAGTACCTCATAATAAACTACTCGCAAAGCTAGAAGCACATAGCATGGATATGTAAAATATCCGGGGCTGGATTAAAGACTTTTTGAATGGTCGGGTTCGAAGAGTAATGATAGATGGAGCTAGCTCAAATGTAGTAGAAGATAGCTCAAATGTAGTAGAAGATCTTCATCTGTTCCCCAGTGAAGCGTTATTGGACCTCATTTATTCTTAATTACGTTAACGACATTCACTCCGTAGTGATTCATAAGATACGTTTATTTTCCGATGATGCAGAGGTTTACCGTGATATCCGTAATCCTGGGGACACAATAGCTTTATCATATGACCTAAATGCTATACAACGCAGGTGCGACACTTTGCGATTAAAATAAAGCTTCAAAAAATACGCAGTAATGAATTTTTGGAAAAAGAGCAAAGACATTACCTTACTTATGTTACTTAGAATATATTAGGCGCAGTAAGTATTGCGTAAAAATCGACAATGACATTTCTGGACGCTATCTAGAAATGGTAATGTCGGGCTCCCGTGGCCGTGATATAATGAATGGTATCGACAAATTCATTGCTCTATGGACATAATTTGTCTTCATTGTCATGGAAAAACATCATTTAGCCATGAAAATGCATGAGGATTCAGTGAGTTGATGCGGCTGATTTTTAGCCACTTGCTACAGGCGATTAAAAAATGAGTTGTAATAATTTTATAGAGAAGGCAACGGGACTAATGAAACAATTTCGTGGCGTGCGATGAAGATTTTGTCCGCCGTTTTTAAATTCCTTACAAATTAATTGCATAACTATGTCCATCATTTGAGGCATACCTTAGATTTCACTACTCCGCAACTTGAAGCTCATAAATGCACCAAGCCTACAGGTATAATGCTATTTCATATTGCATGAAAATCTTCAACGTTACTACTACATGAGATAATTATTTACCAATTGGAGGGAAATTAGTTTTCAACGAAATACAGCTCCACTAAGTTAGCAGTTCATTATATTTTTGGCGTAATGAGTTTTGAATTTCATTATTGTTTGGTAAATTTAACAAAAATTATTGTACAAAATGCAAATTTCGTCCAGTCAAAAATGCATGGCTGAAGGTGGCTATTACAAAGTTGTTGGGCACAATCCCGATTAATTCCCGGCATTTTTCAGTTTTCAAAAGCTTAATGTAAATGACAATACACGTATACAAGTTTTTCTCAAGTTTCTATTACTTTTAGATGGACTTTCGAATAAATATCTAACCGCTTTAATGTCTTGTGACGTGAATGGTATTTGCAGAGACAAATGGATATGAACGGATAATAATAACATTTTACAAACTTCTTTGTATCCTAAAACGTCTTAAAGTACCGAGGACTTCTTGTTTCATATTTTCATTTCAGACGGTATTACATCCCAAAAACAATTCACGATATAAACCTGCTAATCATAAAATAAGAGCTAAAATATGAGCACCACGACTTAAAAATGTGCCCAGATAAATATGGAAAGAACTCATTGCAGTTATTCAAAAAAATAAATAAATCTTCGCCTACTGTATTCCAACTTCTTGGAAGTAATTTCAACCAGGGATACTGGCTAAAAGAAAACTTTCTTCTATCGTCAACCACCCATCAACTTGAGAGTCATGCATAAGCTATTAACTAAACTTCTCGAAGGCGTCCATGGCATCAGAAATGGTACCCGTCATCATCGATTCTGGGTGTTTTTACGGTAAAACCAAATATGTCTTTTTAGGGTGTCATTTGAAGAACAGCATCGGGCGAATTACGAGTAACAAAACCTCACAAAAAACGGGAGGGGCAGTCCCATTCAGGAGGCCTAAAACATCTCCCGAATACAACAACGCGCTGTTCCAGGCGGAGACTATGCCCATGGATGTCCATAAATCTATTGATTCGTGTACCCTTCAACTATTGGATGTTTCAACAGAGCTTCAGGGCACCCTTGAAGCTCTTGTCACCTAGTCCCTTCATTTTAATGGGAGATTTTAGCGTCCACAACCTTCTATGGGTAGTTAGCAGAGCCCAGAACAATAGAAGATGGTGGATTTAATTACTCTTTCAATAATGTCCACTAAAACTTATCATCTAAATGTGGGAGAAATGTTTTATTAGAAAACACTCTAGCTCTTTGTAGAAGCTCAAGTACTCTAATAAGATTAGAATACAGGTATGCATATAGTGTGTGGCAATCTTATAGTGAATCAATCTCTCAATTTTATAGTGAATCGAATGCTTTTCACATTTCCCTGCCTAATTTACCTCATCTTAAGCAGTGGCTATATCCACACAGCCAGTCGACTGCCCACTTTTTAGAAGCATAAGGACAAATACAACAGCCCCGGAAAACTTGCTTAGTGGAAGCTGTGAATTACAGTGATCCTTGCACAAGGGTCATGGAAGTATGTGTTTTATATTTTTATAAAACACCCCACAGAAATGAGCCTGACTTCCTTTTGATTACTATGTGGGAAACCTCATCAAATAGTGAAGGCGGATAACATAAATTCTCTTCTGGATAACATCGATAACTAGCATGAATCACAGAACACTAATTACATAGGTCTGGGACTTGATGAGAAGCATCCCCAACACTTGTCAACAATATGGCGTATCAAGTAAGTTCAACTGTAGGGTAATTACACCAACCGCCGATAAAAGTAAGGTTTCTGGACGGCAACTTGCCAATTTCAAAATTAACCCAAAATGCAAGGATGTGTTCATGGTCACCAAATACTGCTTGGAAGCTAGCAATTCAAAAGAGTTTCAGGCAAGATGGAAAGAACTTATTGAAGTATGATAAAGTTATTATGCCGGCAAAATTTGAAATGGAAAAGGAATCACATAAGAGGATAGCTTGATCCAGGAATGCTAGTTAGTGGGAAAGAAAAGAACCAAGGGAGATGAAGTCAAACATGGCAATACGAATAGATAATATCCTTCCACAATCATGAAAAAGTTTAGACAAAAATGGAAGGAAATGATTCATTAAACTTATATGCAGTATTTATTAGGAAGGAATTTGGTCAGGAATTCCTTAGGACACTTTTCCTCATCACAAAAAGTTTAACGTAAGGAAGAAAAGGCGATAGGTTTGATTTCACTTTTACCAGTAGTAGTAGTAGTAGTGAGAACCACCATTAGATGGTTAATTAAGTACAATTAACCGCCTAGGTGTAGATCAGTTGAATTTGAGAAAAGGTACAATGATACATGGTGCCATTGCTGAGATAGGAGTATTATTATAAAGGGAAATAAAATAATCAGGATGTCTTTGTGTGCTTAGCGGATTTAGAGAAGACTTTACTTATAAGATTTGTACAGTGGGTTAATTTAATTGAAATATTGTGGAATAAGGGAGTAGACTGGAGAAACAAAATACATTCAAACTGTGTACACAAATCAAATGGCTAATGCAAGAGAGGGTTCAAATAGGTTGGCAAAGTGAGGAATTTTCAGGTGATATTCAGAAAAAGACAGAGAAAGGGGGTGAAGTAAATATTGTTAGGTAGTGGGATGTTGAAGACCTTCATGCAAGGGAGATTGCTGGATAAGAGAGGTAGACCATGGAAGAGAGTAGCCTTTCTAAACAACATGGAATGCAGACACAATTTATGAAGAACTAAGAAAAATAATATAGGGTAAAAAAAGGCAGTTCTCCTGAAATGTAGAAGCAAATTGTTGTTCTAGACCACTCAAAAGCTACCTCTATATACGTAGAATACCTTTAATGAATAAAGTATGATGTTGAAGGCCATGATAGAAGGGAAAATGATACATCAGTGGGATTAAGAAAGGAGGAGAAAATGCAGATAGAAAGAAGAACTAAAAAAGGAAATAATATATGGCAAGGCAGATGAAGTTATCATGAAATGTGGAAAAAATAAAGCCATTGAGGATAGTCAATAGCCTACCATTAAGTGGTAGAATGTTTTAAAGAATTTTAACATTGTAGGAATCATGCCTGATGACTATTTATTAATTCGTGCAATTGTTTTGGGTACAGTTCAGGTGGACAGTCATGTTAAAATCATTTCACAATGGCAGCCTAAGGCTAAAGGTGCTTTAACAACCAGCCCTGTCATCAGCAAGCATACCAATGCTAAGAAGCCTTCCAATCTCACCCACAGAAACATGATGATACGGAAATATTTTACATATGCTTCATACTTTAAGACCAAACCTTTCATCATACAGTATGCAATCTTGGCTTTTTAAAATTTTCTAAGAGGACAGTGACCACTAGGCATATATGTGTACTTGGTCATTTCATTCTACCAAGAGGTCATAAAAGTAAGCCTAAGGCTGCTGTAGCATTTCCACACTAGAACTCTTGGCTATTAAGATTGGTCACTCAGGGAATAGCAGGTTTTTTACCCTGAGCAAGTCTCTTGAAATTCACTTCCCATACTCTCATCAAGCATAATGTCATCCAGGAAGCACAATCCAACCTACAGTCCATTAACACTTAATACAAAGGAGATTAAAGTTTCATTTCTGTGGATTCTTGCCAGGTCTAAATAGCCAGAAATGAGATCAGCTCAATTGCTAGGGAGAATCTATGCTATCTGGCATTGATACTGGTACCTATCACGGATCTAAAGACAATCTAAGTTACAAAATGTGGCATTGGAGAGAAGCATAGTTCACCAAGGAGTGAAATAAGTTCAGCAGTTATAACCCAATTATGTCCACAAGGCCCTGCTCAGGCAAGATATTTTAAGAGTGGAAATTACCACCACATGGCTGAGGATAGGGTACTTTACCCTGACTGACTCTTTTCTCTTCAAGTAACTGAAGGGATCCTCTTGTTGTGATGAGTGCATCAACTCTTAATATCTGTCATCAACTGAAGGACTTCAATAAATACCAGCTCAATCATTTTGGAGAAACTTAAGACATTCAATGTGATGACCCTCATCCACATTCACTGTTTCATCCCCTCTGACATTGCACTTCATTAAAACTATATTATGATATGAATCTGAATCCACTTCAGGGAAGCTGTTCAAATTAATTACACTGTAATTAAATAATATCCCCTGCAGAACTCTTTTGCTTTCTCTCAGCAGTCATTTTCTTCTCCTTTGCTGTATTTTACTCAATAACTATTGCCCCAGTAATGATCACTACCCTCCTATTTCACATTGCACAACCCAAAAATATCCATACTTATTTTCTCTCCTTATCTCTCACTTCATAATTTCTAATTTCTTCATCCTCAATGTCATGTTAACATTCCAAGTCCATATTCTAACTGGTTTGATCTTCTTTTCTTAAGATTGCTGTCAATTCCACAATGCAAGCATTCCATACAATAATGATCATGGAAGCCTTGCCTCTCCCACTGCAGGATAAGAGTCCCAGCCTAATGGGTCCATTCCCATAGTTGTCACAAGAAGATTTCCTGTGCCTGCCTCAACAGTATATTTGATGTGACACTATTACTGAAATGAGCACCTCATCAGTACCATGCAGTCACCTCCATGAGGAACAGATACTGAGCAGACATTTCATCTGATCCCTACCTTCAACCTATGTGGTATGGGTACCACACCAAGAGCAAGTCATTGCTCCCAAGAGCACAGCCCAAGGGATCATCAGACCACACAAGACTTTTGCCATGTCAATGTTTATATGAGACAGTGCACTAATTTTTAAATATACTAAATAAATTCACACAATAAATGCCCTAAATTGCACTACTTTTTTGTATGAAGTTGTTTGCAAATAAACAGTACATGTTTTAGTTGAAATAGAAATAACACTCAGACAAAACAATAATAAAAATTATTCTATTTACCCAGTGTAATAAACAATCTATTGCAAATTAAATTTTAACATGTAACATTATTGGCTTTCTGATGATATAATATGTGCATTGAAATGTAAGCCATATGATGTGGTCAGCACATACTTTCTCTGTAACGTTTTTCTTTTCATGAAATCTCTTTTCTTCCAGTAAGAATTGTTTATAGCATTCGCCCTATTTATGTGAATAAGCTGGTGCCACTGGCAGACAAGTAAATGTTCCTCACTCCCAGCATACAAAATCATAATTCAAAAAAACAAAGCACCTATATATTCAATAATAAATAGGTGATAGAGAAAAAGGGAGAAAGCTATCATGTGAGAAGTTATACCATTTGTTCATTCAAATTCAATGGGACAAAGGTGTATAATCCACATCACTCCCAAATGGGTGGCCAGACTAGGCAAGGACAACATCAGATCTTTGAGGGATTTATTAAGATTTCTTAAATTGTACATTGGATTCATGGAGTTTGTGCTCCATGGCTTGACATACTGAAGTCTGACAGAAGTATACTAAGGTAATAAAAATAATTTCTTATGTAAGCATACTAGAAACTTTCTGGCTTAAAGAGCTTTTCACCGAGCAGTAGAGTCTCAAAAATGGAAATACGAACAAGCAATCTCATGCAGCATAACAATAAACCTATTATTTTTGGTTTCTTCATCAAATAATTATTTATACCCCAAAATATTATATATGTATAAATAATATAAATAAAAGTCCATAATTTATTTCAGTTTGGCCATAATTGTTGATGATAGTCTTTCCCTTTACAGATTGCTGATTTCTTATTTTGAAAAAAATCATTGTAGTACATGGGGAGAAAAATATATCTCTAGGTAAAGTGAAATGACCTTTTCATAATATCTGACTTTTGTATATGGACTTATGTGGAAAAACTTTCAATATCAGAAACATAAAATGAGATGCAGTCATTATTAATTTTTATATCCTCGCTCAGATTGGCCCGGTTTTGGCTAAAATGTTGCATTGATCCTCATTGGGACGAATTTAACATATGTAGCATTTTAACAGAATTATTTTATACCAATTACTTATTGCAAGTGCCATTCAATCTATTAAGAATACCATACACATGACAGCAGTAAAATTACGCTCATAAGTGTTAAATCTATCACTTATCAAATGCTATCAGGCATTATCTCAATGATGCATTTAATACCCTCATGAAAATTAAATCGGTACATACTTAAAATTTCTTCTCGGCCAAAATGAAATTTTCACATTTATTTAAGAGATCTACCATATCTTTGTAACCTGATAACTTGCAAGCTTCATCCAAAGGAACCCATTTAAAATCCTGATGCTCATTGGACAGTTTCACCTCAACTCCTTCATGAGAAATTTCAGCTAGCCAGTAAGTAACTGTTTTTGGTCTGCCTTTTACTTCATACTGAAAAAAATCAATATTAAGTTATAAATTATTTTACTAAACACAAGAAACAGGAAATTCAAGGAGGTGGCAAATCTTTCACTAATCAGAGGAATTATCACATCTTTCACAACCAAATGGATAGTTCTTCACCTTCCTCTCCAGTGAAAAGGTATTCCCAGGAACTAAGAATTGGTCTTTTCTGGGTTGAATTTCATTGCCTCATTAGCTAATTATAGTTTCCTGAATTAATTGGGGAAATATTAGGTTTTCTTTGATAATATTTTGGATTTGTCAACTCCAATTTTGTGATCAATTCTGGAAAGACCATGTTCTGCAACTGTTCACTTCTATGTTATTTGACAGCATTGTAATTACTATTTTTGTTTTCCTACAACACACCATGGCAAAACTTGCAAAAGACTTCAGAATCATAAAATGCCCCCGATTGACAAAAGAGATAGTTGATCTCCCTGAGCTCCTATACATGTGTAAATATTTTTTTACATCCATAATATTTCTAACCTGAAGATGGATACTGAAAAACCTCTGAAGTATCATTAAAAGAATGGTGACAAATCACAATGAAACATGTCAGAAAACCCCAAATTTCCACAACCACAATGGAAAACCATCAAGTGAAAAAAATTATAGTCCTCTAAATATTATTTTAATTCCTTAATTTATCTCTTATCTAGGACTATCTACCTTGCAACTTCATACATTTATTTTCAACATAATTAATTGAGGAAGTTGTTCGGTTCACCTTATATCTAATGTGACACTTTGTGTCAGTGTTTGTATGCTCTACAAAATGAGTGAAAACTCTTTAATTAACATCCATGTAACACAAACCTAGGTAACCAAATTTTTACCTGAAGTTGCAAATTTTGAGGGTGTGCTTGCTACTCTTTCATCAAAATAGTTAACTGTTTTCTTCATTGTGACTTAACAGGATATAGTGAAGCAGTTCTACAAATGCTAATGCAGCCAAAGACAAAATAAGTGGAAATCCACTAAAATAAATTAGTAAGGATTACATGGATCTACTATGAATATGCAATGAAATTATTGCTCTGCCATAAACAACATAAAATATCAGTTCCATATTTTACACATAAAAATATGCTTTATTCCAACAGCTGAGGAGACACTTCATATATTATAATCAGCAGCAGCCAAATTCTAGAGTCTTGAATTATTTCCTTAAAACTGCATTATTTTTTCCTGCAAACTCCCCTTTAAAATTTGGTGGCCCTGAATTATTCACTTAAGAGATAACTTTATATGTTCTTTTTATCAATGTTCACATTGCCTGGCTTACTCCATCTACCTGGTACCCAGAACCCACTGCTAGGAAATGTGGCAAGAAATGACTACACACCCAGTATGCAACTTTCTTTTTCTTAACTTTTAGCTACAATAGTTTTCTAAAATAATTCAAATAATTTAGATCAAGTTAACCTAAGGTACATGCACTATGGTACCTAAAGTAATTCTAGTATTCATGAGAAAAGCCCTTCCACCAAGTCAAATTTGTAGTCATAGTAGAAGGGGTTACCTTCTACACTCACCTTCATTATTTATATTTCAGTTGCCTATTCTTCAAATCAATTTTTTCATTATTAAACACCTTAAGATATCTTTCATAGAAGAAAGAAGCTTTGACGTTTATTTTCTCAATGAATCCAAGATTTCCTAATTTTAAAAAACAATTATACCATTGGTAAATAAAACAGTTTCTGGCGTAACTTGGTGGAAAATCTTCAAACTGACGTTTTTATAAATCAAACCACTTTGCTTTTCCACATAAACTTTTTTATTTTCACGACCCAGGTTTCGTAATAGCATAACATCTCTGTGGAAAAGCAAAGTGGTTTGATTTATAAAAACGTCAGTATACCATTGGTATAAAATACTTCTTGGATGAAGATTTGTATTCTATTTATGAGTTTTCAAGGATAGACAAGTATCAAGTTACTGTCCTTATGTTCAAGTTTGTTTTTAATTTCAATTAAATTATTTATAACATCAATCTATTCAGTTGAAATTTTTAATATTAGTGGCTATGATTCCATAATCTGTAGAGAAAATTTGCTAAATCAAATTTTCAGTGTTTCTATGATTTCTCTGCAAAAATAACTTTCAATTTTTTTAAATTCAAGGGTGGAGTATTTCTGCAGATAAACCACTGAGCTACTGACTGGATGGCCTAGGTTTGGTTCCGGGGGATGCCACTGGGCACCCTCAGCTTCTATCTATCAAATTGCTACTTCCCACCAAGAGTAAGCTGTGTGGCAGGGGTGAATACATACTAATCATACGACATCAAAAATTAAGTCTTTATTAATTTTTAGTTACAATATGTTCTGTCAAAATTTATAGTTTTGCTTTGTATGGCACAAAATCATGGTCAATGAAGCAAGATGATAGGCCTAGATTGGAGGCTTGAAATGTGGATGTGGAGTGAAATGGAAAAGGTAAAATGGACAGAAAGGAAAACAAAGAGGACTTGCTGGGCTTAGTGGGAGAGATTTTTGGGAGAAATCCAAAGGAGGTTGGAAAGATGGGTTCAGAAAATTTTGTTTGGGAATGTGATGCTGAAGACTGTGACAGAGGAGAAAATGTTAGCAAGGAAAGAAGGGGAAGGAATTATTATAGGTAATCTACCATTTTCGCAGTTCATTTCAAGTTTTCCTGGTGATATGGCCTTTCATTTACTCTTGATTGCTTTCAACTCACCAAATGCCAGATGTCAAGACTTACTGGCATCATTTTTTACTACAAGTATACTTGGCTGAGTATTCTTCCCAGTTCCTCCAGTTTCCTGAATTCAAATTAATTTTCCAAAGTATTGCATTTGTTTTCCAGTTACTTGAGTTTTTGGGGTAATATTCTGAAAAAGTGACTTTGGGTAAGTCTGTAGTTGTAACCATTTCTCAGTCAGTATCTCCTTTTGTTATTGCAAAAATTATATTCTACTTCAAGACTTGCTGCACATTGAACACTGCATCAAAACTCATTGGTAACTCTAAAAAGGATACCTCTTCTCAGTTTGTTTCATTTTTCTTCAAGAAAAATCATGTTTTCCTTCAGGTTATTTCTTTGTTATGCTCAAAATCATTTGGCATTGAGGGTTGATACCTTCAGAGCTAATTCACAAAGTGGAATTAAAGATACTGAGATTGCAAAACTGAGATATTTATGAGACCAAAAATATAATGGAGCCACTACCATATAACAGTCAAAGTACTCCAGATAATAAATTCACAAGTATAGACAACCACAGCAACCAACCCAAAGGTTGGTTTTTATAGGTCAGCGTCAAGTTTACTGCAAACCCTGAATTCATTAATATCACACCTATAAGTGTGATGTTAACAAAGTCAGAGTTAGGGGCAAGCTCCTTTTCCACTACTACACACATTTCTTAGATTTCAGACATAACTTTGAAGGTATCACCCCAGATATGAACCCACGATCCAGTATTTTATAGGCCAATGCTCAAGTCACTTTTGAGTATAATGCCTTCATCCACAAGGATTAGTCTATAACAATACAAACACAATGTGAATTTGATGCACCAGTTACAGACAAGCGTAAAAAAATGACCATAGCTAGTTTGACCAATTTGAGGGAATGGACGAATGGAATCACCAAACAGATACGAGAGAATAAAAAGAGACGTTTCAGGCATGATATGGTGGAATAACATGATTAAATAAAATTGGCAATTTTCCACAAAAAATAAAAATTTATTAATACGACCGGTTTCGATGCAACTACATCATCAGATGCCAGATGATGATGTAGTTGCATCGAAACCGGTCGTATTAATAAATTTTTATTTTTTGTGGAAAATTGCCAATTTTATTTAATAAGATATGAGAGAAGTAAATATAGTTTAATGGAAAGGGATAGATTTGCCATGTGTGAATATAGTTGAAATTTTCATTGCGAGGAACAAAAGAGCATATATGAAACAATGTATGATGGTTTCAGAGTATGTAAAACAGGGCAGTCAGGCAAAAATGAGTAAGTTTCCTTTCATAATCTACAATCAGGCTTTCTAGACTTCATTTAATCAGAGAAGGAACAGTGAAGTGAAAGAATGTACAACTTTATGCTAAGCATTTCATTCTAAATCATAGCAAACTTAATAATTTACTAGTTCCATTCTTTATTCGTAATTATGAAATTTCACCAACAAGATTTTCTAAGAGACCTGAGGAAATTTAAATTTTTCTAATCTACATAATTTTCTAAGATACATCCAAAAGTATTTTGTCATATTTAGCATTCATAACCATTTTTAATTCAATGAGTAGAGAGATTATGCATTTGAACTAGGCACCAAATGATTGAACCCATGCAGTTATACATATACAAAGCATATACCTACACATTTTTCCCTCTAAGAAACATACCAAATGCAGCAATCATAACAAAACAGAGCAAACTAACTGCATATTTCAAATATTAAATTTATCTGTAATGGCTATCACATACTAAGTAGTTTCTGAAGATGATGCAATACATCACAATCCGGCCGTACTATTAACCTTATCTAATGGGAAATTGTTACTATGCTATCATATATGCTGTAGAAACATTTAGTAGATTCACGATGCAAGTTTCACTGTGATTATGTTTTCAATTTTTTAGGTTGGTTCTTCAAACTTTGTGTGGTCTTTCCTAGATACACACTGCCAAGAGCATCACCACTACCTTCATCATTTGTACTAATAACAGCAAAATTTAGTGTGTTGCCCCTGTGTGAACTTAAAATTCAATTTCTGATTTTCAGCAAGGTTATTTTTGACAGGTTAACATGGCATAGTAAGGAAAAAATACAAATACAGGTATATTATAAATGGCCCCAAGGAAGGATATCACCCAAATACTTTTAAGGGACTAAGTTTTTTTCTTTCTCATCCTAATACACAGTAGTTTAAAATATAAGACATGTAAATGTTCTTTTACTTTCTGCATGAAATATCAAAGATACAAAGATTCTGCAAACCCTTAAATCTTTGTCCTGAACCTCAACAAGACAATGTGGGGTAATAAAAAATATATGATGACAATGACCGTGAAAGCATACTGATCCACCTATCCTCTTGAGCTCTCGGGTTAAAACAATTGTACTTTACAAAGAAAACGTCTCTGTAACTATCATTATAGAAACCTTGGAATCACTATCATTGCCCACTTATATTTCTCTCAGATGTAATTAATGTTAGATTCATACTCAAATTTCTGAGACACCAGAAAAAAATGTCTTTGTAAGAATGATACTTATGAATGACCAACTCAGTAGTAAATGAAATACTAATTAGTACAGTTAAAAATTTCTTCAAGCCTATCAATCAATTTCCAACCAAAGCTTGTACAAAAGCTCGAAAAATGCATTAATCTCACAATCAATGAGTTTCATCAAAATTGCGACATCAACTTAATTGACATGAAGGCTTCACAGTTCTACAGTTTGCATTTCACCCACCATAAATATTTTATAATTGAAATGGGGAGTAAGGGTGAAAGGCAAATGAGAACTTGCTGATAATCATTTTCTCCCATTACATTCTTCGTATTTTATTTTGCTAATTATGCTAGCATACTGAAAACGCTAGAAAATCAAGCAGAAACATTTGATAACTAAAATATAGTTTGTGCAACTTTTGTGACAGGGCATTGATATGTGATAGGGCATGGTGATCTTAAGAAATATGGAGTTTTAAGAGATAGGTTATTCTCAGCAAAAGTGCTTAAGAACTGCACGAGTAATAGATAAAAACCAATATGCTACTTCTGATCATTAGTCAAAAAATAACAGGTTACATTGTATCAACTCTTTGATGGCTTGATTGCACGAAAGAAGTCAAACTACAGAAATGAGAGGTACATAGGATATTCCTTGAAGATTCTCACGATTATTCATCTCAGATGATACTTATGACTGTTAGTCAACAATAATAAGGAAATCGTCGTCAATGGTTTACCGCTGGATGCTCTCTGTAGTACATGAAACTACACAACGAATCGCTTAACAAGCAAGGAGATGCGCTGTTCCCCAAATCCCGCTTCGCATTCTTTAACTTACTTTCAGAATTTCTTGAAAGCCCTCTAGGACCTTTAAATCGCATTTTTTCAGTCCAGATTCCTCCTCAGTCTCGCGAAACGCCGTGTCTAAGTCAGACTCCCCTGGGTCAACATGGCCTGTGAACGGAACCAAATGCGACTTCAGCACTTGCAGTGCACAAATAACAGCATTGAATTGGAGCGGTAGTACTACGTAGCAGCAGCATTATACTACGAAGGTGAATTTTAATATAGTATGATATTCAATGGGGAAAGCAGATATATAGCCCGAACCTTTGGGAGGAGTCCAATGGTGTATCCCGTAAGAGGTCTGTAGTAACAAATATTCGACTCGACAGCTAAATACGCGGTAAATAACAAACCCTGCAGCTCTTAGACCCATACTTCACAAACAAAAATACCAAGTAATAGTACACTGATAAATCAACGAAAGTGTTAAATCAAGTAGATGTCAAAGCAACGCGAGAGTAGCAGGAGCACGTAATTGTATTAATAATCTAAGTAATAGTTCGTTTCTCTTGAGGATGCATAAAGTATGCTTCGACCACTTTCCTTCTGACTAAAACGCTTCAACTTATTTGCAATAAAATAGTTTCGGGATAGCTGATTTTCAATTTAGATATGCTGTCTCCACATTAGACAGTACTCCTAAGCAGTCCGACGTCACATATGCCGCGGAACGCACTAAAATATCGCGAGCCAACTGTTTCAACCGAAATTCCTCTTTGTTGTAAAAGAAGTATGGTATGAATTTTACACCCGGAGCATAAATATAAATGGCCGGCCGCGATAAATCGCATGTGATCCCGCGACGATTTAAGAAATTCGCAATGACCTCCAAATTCCCCTTCGAGAACTAAATATGCTGAGTGAACCTCTCATTTCTTAATGAATTTCCCCTTTCACCGGCGTAGCTACTTTTTCTCAAAGATGTTTTTCCTTACTAACAACATAAGGTGTTTGGAAGTTCCTATATTCATATAAATACACGTTGGACACGATATGAATGGGGTTTCACAAACCTGTATATAAATAAATATTAATAAGTCGAACAGGAAATTCTTCATGCAGGATAGAGAGAACGTGCCATTTTCTAAATCTTGATAAATAACCATTACAACGGTAATCGTGATTACCGCCACAGCGGGGTGATTCGTCACTTTTTATCTTATTGTGCCTGTTAATTTGAGCACGTGAACAAAGCTAAAACAACTTCCAACTTTTCAGCGGCCAAACTCGTCCTAAAATAACTCAGCTGAACTGCTCAGAAACTATCAGATAGATCCACCGAGACGAAGTAAACACATCCTGTCATTAGCTGTCCGGTTATTTTCACTAACACTATGTCAGGTAATTCTAAGGAACACTCCGAAGTGACCACTGACGGCAATACTTCTTGGTTGAGTGGAATCACAGGATACCAAATAGGTATGTTCATGGAATACAAAGTTTGCATGAAAATTACTAATTTGCACCCACCGTATACTCATATTAGTTTATACTCTTACTTACATGTAAATTCATTCATGGGTCGATTAACTTGACCCTCAAAACGACCTTGAATCAATAAAACTAATCATCAGCATGTACTTCAATCCAATTTCTTGTTAGTAGCGTGATTTTTAGCTTTTAGTTAACAGATGGTAACATATTTCGCATGACGAATTGAAACTTCCTTGACAGTGATATAAAATCGGCACAATTACATGACATTTGAAGCTCGAAAAGTCTACTTCATACTCGACCCAAATTTATTGATATTACATGTTTCGTGGTTTATGTCTAAAGGAAGGTTTATTGTTATTTCAAAAATCGTTAACACATACATATCATAATTACCTTTCGGATTCAGGTTACATAAATAATGAAAAACTAGTCAAATATAACTTCAACTACCTCAATAGACCTTGGGAACTTATCGCCCCTTCTAGTTCACCATTTACTCTGGTTTTTATTCTTCGAAGAGTTTTCTTCGCTAATTAATATTTCAATGGTAACCGACAATGTCTTGGAACTATTCCACACTCACGTAATATTATCAGGTATTTTCTAAAACCAATTGCAGCTCATATTTTAGGGTGCATAATAACGCTATGAGAGAAAACACTTTAGAAAGTTACTAAATCTAAAGTAATGATCGGCATGCGACAGCTTGTGAATTACCGATATATCACAGACATTACACATCGCGTAAGATCATGGGCCATAGGTGTGCTGCGTACACTACGATGTTCACTTTTAACCCATTTAACGTGGATAGAGAAAAAATAATTTGCAACTATTAAAATTGATATCACTTTTCATAATTTATTTACATTTAATTTACGATAAAAAGTGTTACCAATTATTCGACCGTTATAACATCGAGGAGATATTTACACTGAAGATGACCAGAGGGCAGCTTCCTCTTCCGGTAAGTTCAAAATCTCGCTGTCGACCATTGTGTTTGTGTATGTAATGACAGTTTTTTAGAAATCTCGGTTGTTAGTGTAGAAATCACCCACTTAAGAATAGAAGAGCACAATGTCGTCAAATATGCAAGTCTATAGAGAAAAATTGGAGAGGGCACTTAATGAAGATAAGCCGTGGACAGCTATATTGGCTTTTATTGAAAAAAAAACTTGTGTCAAAAGAATTTATTCATTTTTTGGTAAAAATGTGCTCATTTTATTTGACGTTTTCTTTTGAGGATATTTATGTCGTATGTCTATTTCTTGATATAACCTTAGTATCGTATTGAGTTATGTCTAAGAACATTATTTTTCAGGCTTAGTAATTTTTATAGCATTGTACCTTGTGTTTGGCTATGGAGCTCAGCTTATATGCAATGGAATTGGCTTCTTATACCCTGCTTATTGCTCCATGAAGGCGGTAGAAAGCCCTAACAAGGAAGATGATACCAGATGGCTTATATATTGGGTTGTCTTTGCATTTTTCTCACTCTGTGAATTCTTCTCAGACATACTGATCGGTTGGTTTCCTTTCTACTGGTTGATCAAGGTGAGAATTTTACCATTAATAGAGCTTTTAACAAATTGCTAAAACTTAATTGTATTTAAATGTTTTACGCTGTGGTGACTCACCAACGCCAACATATTTTCCCTCTTCTATTTAATACGCTAACATATGCGATTCCTAGTAATCAGTTTGAAGCCAAAATTATCCTTGTTAATTTCAAGCCATGAGCATAAGTCTTCACCGATTTTTATATATAGTGGCCTTATGAATGTAATTTAGCTTCGGAGGAATTTTGTCTACTTCATTACTACGTGGCTTTAGCTTTTTAATTATCGATTGCGGAGTTACCTGTAATTGTTATGTATTGTGGTTTTATGTTGGGTAAGTTTTCCTCTCAAATTTTATGGCACAATAAAGAGAAATAAAATGCACCAGTGAAGGCTTGTTTTACTTAAGTACAGTCACCAATCTCCAAGGTAAATCTGTAGAGTATAAATTTAAAAAGTAATTGTTACACTTCAGGCCGCTAAATATCCAATGAAATTTATAAAGTAAAAACTGCGCAAAATAAAATTTATTTCAGTGATTCTGAGTCTCTTTCATTGGTCAATACTACCATATACCTAATTGACAAATTATCGTATTTGACACGGATATGTTACATTTTTGTGAATTCAATCGAGTAATGAATATTGTGTGAACATTGCCCCCCATAGATGGAATTAAATCATTACCGACGTAATATGCATCAAACCAGCGTTGCTTAATTTTAAATTAATGTAACCAAATGTGCTTCTGGCAAGTATGACCCGTCATTACATTTTTAAATGCATAATGTTATTCTACCAATATTTTATTATTTGAGACTTAAACATATCAAACTTTCCTAATCCTACTGTGTTTGTAGAAAACGTGAAATGACTATTAATAGAGTTCAGCAGTCGTTCGAATTTGTCCAGGTATAAACGAATAATTTAGTAAACTTTCAGACACCCCTACAACTTAAAAGTGGTAGTATACAGTTGAATAAACCTCACTAATAGTAAGTAATACATGAAATTTTGTTCTTGGTAATATATGCATTCCAACCAAGCCTGAGCGAATTCCTTGATGAACAATAGCCCATAATATTTGTCAAGAGATTTATTTATCTGAACTACCATGTACAAGAATTATGATACAGAGGGTTTTGTTAAATATTTTACATGCCGTCTATTCAAATTATTGGTTATATAAATGAAGTGTAATGCATCTTTTAATGAAATATTTTGTTTTTAATCTTTAAGTTTTATATTATGGTATCTCCTAAACACCTTCCAGTACAGCTCTACTGTTTCGTTTTAGTGCCTGTTCCTTGTTTGGTGCTTTGCTCCCATTCAATCAAATGGCTCTATTTTTATTTACAACAAAATAATCCGGCCAAGATTTCTTGAGCATGAAAAGGAAGTGGATGATATGTTGAATAAAGCATCTGACTATGCTGGGAGAGCTGCATCCATAGGCGAGTGTTTGCACCAAAAACATGATTCATATTTGTTAATCGAAGTTTGATGATTTCTTACTGTATGAAATTCTGCATTTAAAATACGACTTAAATGTAGAGAGGATTCTATGTTTTGTTACCAACGTATATTCTTCAAATTTTCATTTCAATTGTGTAAACTCATGGTATCTTCTAGTAACAGCAATGGTTTCACGTTGATTTTTTTTGTTTAATCTGTTATGAGTATTGAGGGCAATTATGCGATTTTTTATTATTCGAAATTTTGTTAAGAAAACTATTAGTTGAACCATTATCCCAAATAGCTACAAAGGAAATTAATGGGAAGTATTGTTTTTTCTAGCATCAAGACAAGTAATTGACAATGCATTTCACAAGGCTGAGTAAATCATCAACTGAAGATATTTCAACATTAATGCTTTCCAAGGAATATCATGTAATACATCATAAACTGCCATGAGTGAAAGGTTTTTGCTTCAACTTTTCAATGTAAAGATTTTCTATGAAGTCTAAAAGAAAATTTTCTGCTGTTGATCAATATTGCATTTCCCTTAAAGGTTGCCACTTTTTTATGAGATACATCAAATTTTGATCTTGAAAGTAGTGATGCTTCACTTGAATGCTATTGAAGGGTTAAAGTTATATACTGTGGAAATGTTATTTGTCTGGCTTGTTCACATTTGAAGTTATGCACTTCAGTTCAGTGATGTATCTGTTAGACTACAATAAAGCAGTATTTTTAATTGACATTTACAAATACTCTTATTTTTGTATTTTTTAAATTAGCAAATTTATACTAAAACTGATGTCTAATTGATTTAAATATAGGTAAAAAATCAAACTTTCACTTCACTTTATTATCACTTGCTCAAATCCAAGTGAAATATTTTTGGTATACAATTATATAGCAATGTGGCATAAAAACAACGTATAAATACATCTGCAAACATTGAGATAACCTAGAATTTTGAACGGAAACCAAGAGAATAATTCATCCAATAGATGCTATTGTTTTGATAAACACAAAAGTGATAAACTCCCTCCTTAATTGTGACTGTGAATTGTGAGATTACCAGATTGTGAATTGTAATGTGTGAAAGTTCTTAGTATTATAAATTTCCAGATTTCTGTATCTGCCAGTTTCCAAGGACATGTCTATACAACATGGTGTAGTTTGGTGTAACCATATATTAATTTTCACTGATATGGAATAGTAACACTTATGGAAAGATTTTGTTTGTAGTTTTAACAAATTTTGGGGAAGTAATTTTTTGGTAAAGAAATAAGGACTTTCACATTAATCATCACATTTTATGAGAACATCATTAGTTTTAACACAAAATACTTAGTAACATGAATTACTTTGGTACAATTCTTCTAAAAGAACAATACCTGTTCCTACTAGTGGGACAATGGAATACTCAATAGTGGATAATTTTGAATAAATGCCACATGGAAGACCTGTGAGAGAAGGGACTAACCAGCTTCCTCATGGACCATTAATGAGAAAGTAAGAACATGTGCACAAACTTTTGGTTCATTCGCAAAAAGACAGACTGGATATAATACACAAGGTCAACAATGTCAGGAGTTATTTGACTCCATCAATGCAAGTCATGAAAGATCAAACGAATGCCAATTACATAACAAATGTCAATATGACTTTGGTTTCACTATCCTTATCACTTTTGCCTTTTTACTCCTTATATTAAAATGGTATACTGAAGCAAACTTCATGACAAAATGGCAGTAGAAGCTGTGTACTTGTTTCATACCTTACAAACAGTAAATGGTCTCCAAATGTTACACCACCAAAAGCAGCAAACCCAATAATTAATGCAAATGTTTATTGCTATGGCATTTTAAATCCATGTATGTGGGTTTTGGGACCACTGTCTTCCCTTGTGCCGATTAATTTCCCAGGAAGAATTAACAAAAAATAACTGGGTGGAGTTAAGAATATCGAGAGAAATCTCCCTGATTGGAACCAGAGACCCTCGGTGAGCACTCTATCCAATAAGTTACTACCACCAGTTTATTTTATAATAATAGGTAAAAGTTTTGCTTATTCCCAAATGCCATCTTTAGCACTTGCTGCTGGTTCTCATCAATAGCATTGAGTTTTTGTGAAGTAAATATTTACTGAATTACTTAGCCACATGATTCAATAATTATTTCCACTCAGTAAAAATAATGAAGTTAGGATTTTTCTTTAGTCACTTAGTGGCTATTATCAACAGCAACAGAGTAACCACTCCACACTGTTAATTTTCCTGAACATAAAATCATTTATGTTTTTCTTTCAAGTATTTACATTGATTATTTAATTTTAACAAATTATTTCTAATGTCTGCCATAGACAGTAATCAATAGTCCTTTTCATAATTTTATTTTCTGTCAAGGACCTGCATGTGTAAGTAAGTGTATAGGGTCATTCCATGTAATATCAACAAAAAGTTTTAATTCAGTATTACCATTCTCAACAAAACTCAGGATTCTAATAGTATATATCGGAACAGGAAGTGTTTCCTATTTTTTCATTCTTCCTTTTTGAAGTACAACCTCCAAAATATGACACACAGAAAATATATAATTTAATTTGGAACTTGTGTTTAAAAGAACATATCAAAAAAGGGGCATCCAAAGCTGCACATGAAACTATCAGAAAAGAGCATGGATTACAGAAAAGGTGGCCAAGAAGATAGAAATACAAGAGAAGGAAATGGAAGAATGTGGACACTGAATTGGGTAGAAGAATAATCAACAGTTGAATAATAAACTGCAACAAGAAATTAATAAGGCACAGGAAGCATCGTTGAAGACAAAAGTGTGAGGATATGAAAAGTTTACAAAGGAAGGGTGAAAACCATTTATTCTACGGTGATAGCAGTCAAAATGCAAGAAGGAAAGATCCATTCCAAGTGTCAAAGATACATCGGGAAATAATTCAACTAGAAAACATTCAAGAGATGTGGAAAATATACATGGCAGTTTTTTTTATGAATGTGGAATCCTCTACATTGATTTCTTGCAAAAAGGACAAACAATAAATGGAGCATATTATGAAGTATTGCAACAGCTAAACAAAAAAATCAAGAGAAAAATACTCAATTGGAAAAGGAAAAACTCTCATCCATCAATAAAATGCATGGGTGTACACTTGTGCAGTTTAGATGCTGAAAATTGTCATTTAAGTTTGAATGATTGTCAAATCCTGTGTATTCACCAGATTTGCCCCCAGTGACTTTTATTTCCAAACTTGAAAACATGACTCTGCAGAAAATAATTCATGTATAATGAACACATAGCCGACACAGGAGGACCTTCTAAAATCTCACTTTAAGGATGGCTTAAAAAAGTTGGAGAACCACAGGAAAAAGTGTTTCAAGCTAAAAAAACTATGTTGAAAAGTACCCAAAATTATTGGATTTTCTATTTTTTCCCAAGGTATTGAACAGACTACATACCATAATTTTACCTTTTCCCATTGAAGGTTGCAAAAAAATGCCACTGCTTTAACACCAGAGTCCTCATGTACACAGGTCAAACAAATTAAGCCTGGAGCCATAGGATTAGTAGTTCATGAAGTTGGGGGTGCTGCCAGATTGTTCATGAAAGCCCATTGAAAACTGAATGAAAATTATGGACAGACTAAAGAAATTACTGCAAATTGGTGTGCTGTAACTTACCATCATCCACTCTCCATCTAGTACTTGAATATATGAAGAATGAATGAATCATCCCTGGGCAGTATCTTGCAAGATGATGTAGTTCTCAGGGAAAATTATTTTTCCTAAGATGCCTAAGAAATGATTTCTGCAACATTATCAAATAATGCTGAAGTTTTGGAAATAATTTAACAAAATCTTTCATAAATTTCTTAAGTGATTTAATGACTATCAAATCTGGTGCTCTAATCCATTAGAACCCAATGTTTGAATATTGCATTCTCCATACTATTTCTTTCAGCATTTCTTTTAGCCTATCTTTCAAATTATATATGATGCAGATTAACAAAATATATGATAGCTTATTAGATAGATATAAGATATATTATTACTCACTACCCCTGAAATCTCTAGCCCAGTTAATATGAATCGGAAAAAAAAGACCTGCCGTATATCTGTATCCTTCTATAGATGAAACACACCTCAACAGAAAATCTCGTTTGAATAGGACATTGTACCAAAATCAAACATAAAGGAGTGCTTTGTCATGTTTTTTTATAAGTTCATGCAACATACAGCATTAACATTATTTACAAATAAATATGAGTACAATTTTTTAAAACAAAAAAGATTCAAATGATCTCTCTTGCACATACTAATATTAAAATGTACATGATCAGCTGCTGGGCGCATTTATTAAGAGAGTGAGTTTCTTACACATTAACATTATAAAAACAATGTTTCACAGGCGATGAATATTATACAAGATTTGGGTTACACTCATTTAACAACATGGAAAATTTTAGAAGAATCCCCTCTTTCCTCAAAGCAATCAGTTTGATGAATAGGTTTTTAGAGGAATAGATTCCATAAACATTCAGCATAATGACCTCTATCACTTTCCACATCCATTGGACAGTATATGATTCCAAAGTTTATTTTTGAGTACAGACAACAAAGGCATGATGAAAAAGTCACATGAGCTTATTGTATATGAGCTATGATGAGACATTGGAGCAAGTGGGCAAGAAGAGGAAGCATATTTAACAATCTCACATGTTTACACACACCATAACAACAAATAATACAATTATGTTATGCACTTCCTTTCAATTTCTAGGAAGTTATTTGGCTCTCGTGGACGACCTAGAGATGAGTCTGTAAAAGATAAGAAGTGGGAAACACTCATCTTAAAATCATAATTGGTTATTAACTCCCTATTCTTCCACTGTTAATAAAAAGCAAACAATCAATACATGCTCCTGACTAGAGAAAACTTATTTAGACAAAGCAATTATCACTGCCTCAAAAAGAGATAAAAATATGCACCGCACAATAAGCAACTGCAATAATTAATAGCACACAAACTAAATTATAAAAATCCATTATTTTGTGATGATATAAAGCACCAAAATGGAAAAAACTCGTGCAGAATTGTATGATAAATCCACTAATACCAACAACCAGAATATTTTAAGGAAAACAAAGTAATTAAAAGATTTTGCTTTAGTAGAAAAATTAGCCTCAAAGATAGTGAATACAGTGCATAATATTAGTACTTTGATCAATTTAGCAGAGGTACCATGGCCAAATGGGAACCTCCTGTTCAAAAACATAATAAAGGTCCTCAAATGCTTGCCATCAAAAAATGTTATTGCCCCAGGTAATGTCAAACTTTCCAGGTAAGACACAAAGACTTTAGACAAAGAAGATTAAGGGGAGGAAAGATAGAGTAGAGAAATAATAAATGAATTTCAATTTCATAAACGGGAACTGATAAATAAAGAGTGGAATGGTTAATTTTCAATATTATATTCAATAAAAATATGAACAAATGTAATTACCTATTAATGCTGAATTATGCAAGCAAAGAAACTTTTCATTAAAAGATAAAACAAAGGTGAAATAGTAATTATACTCTATCAAGAGAAGAAACAATTATTTTCAACCTCATGATGGAGCATACTAATCAACGACAAAGGCAGATTAAAATATAGGCTGTTAAGTCACTAGGGGAGCGATTAATTTTAATGAAAACTAATCCTAAGCTGCTTTGTTATTATCACAGTGTTCAACCCAAAGCATTTGAGTAATGTTTCATGTTTTCATTTAGCTTTTCATTCTACAGATTTGAAATAATTCTGACACATATCTATCTAAAAAAAATTTTTTATCTATATATGCAGTATTCTTGGCATTGAAATTAGAAAAATTTATGTAATGCACTAATTCCTTTCTTTTCCATTACACATATGGGACAAGTTACCAATAAAAAGGCCATACATTTTCCAGAACAAAAATCAATATAAGCTAAAAAATAGAGAAAAGTTAACAAATGTGAAATACTTTTGCAAATAAAAATGAAATGAGTCATTCCTGAAGATGCCATTAAATCAGAATAAATTTAACTAATAATATCATTACAATATTTTAATAATTATCAACAAATATCTAGAGGCAATAGCAATAAAGTATTTGCAATGAATTATTAATATGAATGGTGCTTTGGTGCATGGCCAAACGAATAAATAAGCCAATTAAATGGACATTAATGAATGGCCTTGACAACATGTTATTAATTAATACATAATTAAATAAATCAAAACTTTAATAATTACAATCAAACTACCAAATAGAATTAATAAAAGAGTTAAATACACACTTAAATTGTGAAAGAATAGGATATGAAATTTAGAAAATGAGGGAAAACTGATAATTTGAAAATGGACTTTGAAGGCCAACATCAAAGAGGAGTTAAAACAAAATCTTACAGCAAAATTCTTCAAAATGCCAATATTCTAGCACCATTTTTATGGCGAATAAGACACACTTTTATTCCTCAAGTATAGATAAAAAAAAACTTTACCTGTATTTAATGGACACACGACCTTCATATAAAACTGGCAGTAGATGAAAAAAGACAAGTACACTGCAAGCTTTGCCATGTTACATCTTCATTTTTAAGACAGCCTACATTTCAAAAAACTATTCCTGGTACATTTTCTGGTGTAGCTAATCCGAGTGTTATCTTCCAAGTACAATCTTTATAGGGAAGGCATTTATTTTTATCACAATTACTGGAAAAATGTTCTACAATTGCATAAACTTAATGTTATCTCCAATATATTATTCAATTATGATGTTTAAATTTAAAAGCAGAGATAAATTATACTAAAATAGAAGTGTGTCTTATGTGCCAAGTTCATTTTGTAATGAAATATGCCAAGCATATCATTTGTATATGCAATAAAATATTTGATCTGGTAATTGCATTAGCATTATTCATGCTGAATCATCAATGGCCTTTGTAAAATTGGCAATATGATGGAGAAACATTGTTCCACAAAATATAATGCTCCAATCATACAAGAAAACCCTTTATTACCATAGTTTTAGAACCATCAAATCACTTTACTTCAATTAAATGCCAAAAGTACTGCATTACTCGAGTAGTAATAACAAAACAGGAAAAAGCAAGAAAATAGTTTTCCTATCAATTTTATACATTACAAAATTAAAAGTTAAAAAATGATTTTTCTCAAATTCAGCATCAAAAAAATGTTTATTATGTACACATTTAATTGACTTTCCTTCTTGAAGGCTGATATACTGGAGTATGATATCCTTTCCTTCACCTAGTTTAACATTTATATGTACACTAGTCTGAATTAATAGTAATAATCCTTTTCTATAATCCAAATACCTATTGATTCAAACAAGAAGGCGGTTCACTCAAATAATGTTAGATGTATGTTAGGGCCACAATGATGAAAGCATAATTTCATATGTCTACATAAATTAGGCAATTAAACATTGACGCATGATGATAAATAGTCCTATGATTTAGTCCAATCAAAACCTATATTTGTCAGCATTTTGTAAATTTGGGCAGGATAATGGTTTATTTCTATAAATTTTACTCAATCGTCAGGCTGAGTATGAAAAACATTTCAAATTATGAGAGATTTCAAATTCTACCTCAACATTTTTTTAATTACCTAGATGACCTATTCAATATTTTAGTTTTCTGAAAATTTCAAGAACAATATGTATTGTGTGTGTATATTTTTTCATACACATATATATATAAATATATATATATATATATATATATATATATACACATATATATATATACATATATTTATATACATGTATATGCACAATACATATATATATGTATATATGTATATATATATATATACATAAGCATATATTTTTATATATACAAATACATATATACACACTATGTATATATATATATTTTTTTCTGACAAAGACCGACATTTTTCTGTCAGTCACTGAGGTCTAACATGTCTGGGGAGTTGATATTTTTGAACAAGCTGGATACTGGCTGACAAAAGATCTTAGATAAATAATTTTTACAGCTCAATCCTAGTTTACAAATTTAAAATCTGCAAATGTAGGAATAGTGAACAAATGTTGAATGATTGAGGAATGAACTCACATTTGATCAATGAAAAATAAGCTCTTCTATTTATCATATTCATTCTTAGTGGCTAGATGCTCCCTCCTACTGTTCCTAATTGGAATTGATTGACCACTTGTTCTTGCCTAGTGTTTACATGGGAACAAAACTTACTTCTCTGGTGCTTTCACACAGAAAATATAAAAGTTGACTGACAAGAACCAACTGAACATATTCAGTAAATTTCAGCAGTAAAAATAAATTAGCTTTAGAAAATAACCACTTACATCATGAAACAAAGATAGAGATTCATGGGAAAACAAAGAGCATTGGTACATCTCCATAATGAAACAGTTACAACAAGTCTAAGTTTAGCAATATCAAATCACTAAGTCTTCTTAACTTAATTCACTGTGTATCATATATGTGTAGTCCATGTTTGTGCATTTATTTAAGTCTGTGTATGTACATATTTTTTGAGCAAAAGAAATTTCAACAAATATCCCCCACTACTGTCTACAAAATACAAAAAATATTGTTCTCTACAAACATCATTTTGGTCTATTGCTTTCATCATTAACACCCTAGAGGGTATATTCTGGCATTGGTTACCTGAAGTTTTGGCATCCCCTATGTAAAGGTTGGTTTTCCTTATTTTAATAACACACAGTTTAAGGATTGAACAATCAGATTTCTAAATTATAAGTCACCGAGTTCAAATAAGAATATATCTACCACAGTCATAAGTCTAACAAACAGTAGTACAGCTCTCCTCATACTAAACCCTATGAAATATATTATTTATAGGTTCAGGGCCAGAGGTGAGTATTTTTTTCTCTGTGTTGACAGTAATTTTTCAGAAAGTGCTGGTAATCAGAAAATCACAGTCTGGGTTTTTTTGTGAGAACCATGGCTTCACCAGGATTACCATCCGAGACCATTCAGTCAGCATGTTAATGTCCTAACCATTAAGCAATCACATCATCCCAAATAAGAATAATAAATTAAGAAATGCACAAATTTAGTTTGTTCAGGTAACCTTATGAAATCTGCCAATTTTTTTAACCTTATGCCTAAACCAATCCTCTCCAAAATAAAAAGTCACAATCAGTTCATTCATCCCTAAGCCAAATTCAAATTACTACTTTTAAATTTTCATGCTATGAGAAATGTTTTCACATATGTAAAGAATGCAATGACAAACATATTTCCTCAGAAAATAATGAATATTAAAATTAACTAACCAGAAGTGGAGAACACACTATAAGACACTTTCCAAGTTACCCGATTCATACTTTTTTCTGATGCAAATGTTAATATTTCACGAAGAATCCAGAAACCATAAACTGGGAAAATGCCTTTGTCAATGGTCAAAATTTCGATGTTCAGAAAATAATGCAATTCAATCAATTTTAATGAAATGTAATAAGTTAATCAGCACCAATAGTCAAAATTACCTCATTGGAAAAAGTCTTTTACCAGATCAGTGTTCTTACAACTCCAGTTAACATATTCTACCATCGCTCATTCTATTATTGACTTAAAATTATCCCTAGAACACTGTAAATTGCCTTTTATTATAGCCTTTGCCATATTTTCACAATAAAGAAGATACATTAAAAAAAGACTGCCCCAAATGTTGGCAGTGCCATGGTCAACTTCAGTACACTTCAATGACCAAATCAAGTCATCATAATAAATATCAGAATCATATTGTTAGATCACTGAAAGTAACTGTTGATCCCAATTAAGTAGCAAACTTACTTCAAAGACATGAGTAGAAAGAACATATGAAAGAGTTAATGCTAATCCAGATTATGCATTTTGATATTTCTTCTTTTTTACATTCACGATTTTCTCCGGTGTTGATCATTTGTGAATCCAAAAGGAAATTAAGCTCAAAATTATTTTCTCAAGGAAACACTTTTCCCACAAATAGAATTATTCCCTGAGCCTTTTAATTCAGCATACAGAAAAATTATGCAAAATCCCTGTCAAGTCAATAATGCCTCTAGGAAGAAGTACATGTTGGCAGATTATAGAGTTTTAGATAATAAAAGCTACAAGTGACCCTAAAAATTCTCTCCTTAAGAGTGCTAGTACATTATCAACAAAATCTACCTGATAGATATTTGCATGGTAAAATAAATTCAGTATATTGTTTACAAGATACACAGGAGTGCCTATTTAATGACTTAAACAATGAGAATAAGTTCAACCATTTTCAACATATTGAAAATTCAACATTTGGTCCTGATGTTTAGTTACTTTTAGTAGATAAAATTCAGTACATAAATATTGCTTATGTAATTACAAAAGTAAACAAACTCTGCTAAATTTAATGTACATACTAATAGGCCATTAGGCTTCAATATTAACTCTTAATGAATATTATTCTAGATGCTATTATTTCCCAAATTTTAGCTCATGATAAAAATATTTTTCAATGCATGCATAACACATTGCTCATGAATAAAGAAAGTAAGGAATTACTCCCAAAACAATCGTGTTATTACATTAGGACTAATGATATTGTACAACCACATCAAAATTCTCAATTTTTTTTGCAAAAATGAAGTGATATTCAAGTACAAATATTTTTCCATTTGAAGTGCACATTTGGGAAATTATAGCTATTTTGGCTAGAATGCTTTGGTTTTTGAAGTTTTACTTTCCTAAACATCTGCTATAAATACATCACATATAAAAGAATGCCATTTCATAAAAAAAATATATCTATGAAAACACAACCTCGATTCCCATCACGGAATATATTCACAAAAAATAAAATTAAATCAATTTTACCCCTTAATTGTTAATAAATATTGTCAACACTACATTTGTATTACCAAAATAATATAAAATATTTTGAAGTCATTGCAGTATACTTTATAAAAGTTAAAGTATTAAATTTAAGTTTTAAAAGTGCAGAAGCACTGCACTATTTACAGCATTTCACCAAATGAAATCCTATAAGCCATTAGTAATATAACATGGAAATGGAAATTAGAATAATACCTGACATTAAAAAAAAAACCTTCCTCCTGAAAATATGACATGGCCAATTGCATTTTAAAGAAGAATCAACTTTACCAAACAAAGAATGCGACTGTAATAAATTCCAAACAACACTAATGGTAAATAATATCATCATACAGGAGATTGGAAAGAAAATGACATCTGTTGATCTAAGAAATTTTGAAACTATCAGTAAAAAGTGATTATGTGCAAAGACTACTTTGGCATGTTCACTGCCTGCCAAAACAGAAAAATCTCACTCTTCATTTTTCAATATAATTTGTACTGAGTATATAGTTTCCATTCACTCTTAATTGAAAATCTACCAATAAACCTATCACACTATCTTCATAATCAATCATATGTATTATTATCAACTTTCTATAGTCTATGGCTAACAGCCACACTAATAATTGCATGTGTAACTCATCAAGAAGTGTTCATAATGGATAAGTTGACCAGACAAATGTTGCCACTTCTGACTGGTCTTTTATATTGAGGCAGTGAACATGCTAGCACAATCAAAGGTCAAAGATTAGAGATCATAACACATAAATTGGGGAAAATGAGTTACATGATTTTTTCCATGATTTATGAGTTCCCTGGACTCCTCTGAATCAGAAAGAAGGTTTACCATGCAGTAATTTTTTGGATAGGGAGCAATAAACTAAACAAGGTTCAAAGAGTTTTTTTCTGAGCCAACATCGTGATTTCCAGGAAATATTTTTAAGGTTCAATTTTGTTGCCTACCACTGATTAACAATGCATATGTCTATGAATAACTAGAAGGGCATCAATGGAGTACAGTAATTGTAATGCTTTCAGGTATTTGTTTAATCATATTATTAATGACTTAAATTATAATTTCTTCAGAAGCATTGAAATCAACTTGGTAAGAAATTAAAGAATTTATCATTTTAATTCACAAATAATGGGAAATCACAAGAAATATCATGTTTCTAAATTACAAATTTAAAATCAGGAAGACTACCTGATGGCAGTAATATGGTAACGATTTAAACATAAATTATGAATTCAAGCACATGAAATGGATGATTACAATCAGATGTTTAAAAAATGCTGTCCTAACAAGGATGAAGTTATTAATTATTTTGTGTATCAATAATACTAAACAATCAATGGGGAGTGTTTAAATGATGAAAATTTCCAGTAGATAAAAACTTTGAACTAGAATCTATATATTTCAAAGTTAGCTAGTCACAGTTGCCCACGGCATAATAAACTTTCATAAAGCATGCCCAAAAAGCTACACTGACCACAGAGGAGAAGGCTTCATTAAATATTGTGTTTTCTTCTTGGAAAACACATTTTTACACCTATAGCCAAAGAAACTACTGCTGAAGATATTAATGTAAGCAACATACTGATTTAGCACATTTGAAGCAATGTTTTTCAGTTTATAAAAAAGAAATATTACAACCAGAAGATGCAGCTCATGAATATTTAACATCAATGGAATGCTAACACACCAAAGCAATTTTAAGTACCAACAAAATACAAAGAAAAAATCATCACAGTTTTTCTAATTTAAATGATATATAAAAAAGATGATACAGAAAACACTAGTTAGTCTAATATATTTAGGTGGTAATTGATCAATTCCAAAGCATGTATATACTATATATCCTAATTCGTCTGTGCCAAACCAGATATGATTCACACCAACTGATTGATTCTTGAGGCATTTTATCCAATAACAGTATCATTCACATACAGTGAAGACTTGGAAGTGATAAGCAAGAGCATACTTATATATTAGAAAATATATATTACATATATATTTTCATATGCTTAAGAATGGATACTAAATAACCTCACTCACCCAATAGTTATCTAACAAGATATGGGCTTATTTTACAAATTATTATTAAAATTGATGACAGAAGAAATGGCAGATAAAAAAGGTAATTTACAATGTAAAACTACAATTCATCAAATAATATTAATGTTCATCATTGAAGTGATATACATACATTAGACCATTGATGTGCATATGTGATTGGTTAATTTCTTGTTATCAACAATGGTCAAACAATTAATAAAAATCCTACAAACTTGAAAAACACTGCTGAACTTCTTTCTCAAAATTTGGCATGATTACTGCAAGTAGCCAGTAAATATTTATATGTGACCACATTTTATTGTACCTAAGAATCTAATAACATCTTCTCAATAGGTACTCATATCAAATAATCCAGCAATTGCACTGTATATCTTTACCATATCCCATGCAATCAAAGTTTAAAAAAATTATAGTGATGCCATTTTGGTCCTATAGACAATTTCTATAGCATGAAGACTATCTTAACCATAAAGTTATTTCATTATCTTGAAGAGAGTTCAAGTTACTGAACAAGCACCCTTATAAAATAAATACTTGAAATACTTCTTTCAAAACTATAAAATGCTTCCAATAAAACATCCACTTACAATGTATAATTCAGATAGCTATTTACAAGTACAAAAGCAGACAGTGATATATATACATATATATTATCCTAGGCAAACAAAATATTTATAATGGCCTATTCAAACCCCTTTCGTGGTCACCATTTTTTAGCCAACCACTGAGAAATATTTGCATATAAATAGGTTCATATCTTTGAAGGCACAAAAAATTTCAAATAGGTTACAAACTTCAGCTCTCAAATGAGGCATACTAATTAACTAAGCTATGGACATAAATGGATACGCAATATCAATGGTAATATACATGAGAAACAAATTTTATGTTTTTACATATTCAATTTCACTCAACAACATGCTATAGGTTACCTACAGTTTCGTTAACCTCAGAAATCCTTTCTGTCAGAGAATGTGCTTCATAGGATAATCCAGAAGATTAAGTCATTAAAAAAGAGTGATTAAATACCCTTGTTAAAGATTAAAATTTATGATTATCACCATAACATTGGAAACCTAACATGCGTTTCAGAGTCTTGTCTTATTACTCAGACAATTTGAAATATTATTTGCTAAACACAGTCACAGCATGCTAAATAAATAATTAGAAAATTGCTAAGTCCAACAACTGGTCATAATATTTTTAAAGGAACAATCCTCATTTCTCAAGAGCAAAAACAGCTATTAATACGCCCATATGAGATGCTCAGAGGCCAACAAAAACATGAGTAATAACAGTTATTATACAGTTAGTTTTCTACAAACAGAAATATGAAGATACTTGATCCATGGAATGTGCTTAGTTTTAAAGTAGATATCAGATGACAAAAAACTGTGGAGTACATAACATAAGCACCTGATTTTGCTGATGATAGTAATACAGGCAAAGGCAAAACAAGGTTCATTAATTTTTAGGGGGGGGGGGGGGAATTTATATAATATGGCTTTAAAAATGTTGTTAAAGAGTTGAAAGAATATGATAATAGTATTCAAATCAATCTTTCACTTCAAACAAGTCATAACATGAATAAAGGAAAGTGCATCAATTTTTCAAATGATAGAAATAAAAAGTACATTTTAAAAAGTTTAATTTGAATACAATACGGTCAAAATATAGTTTTTAACTTATATCCACATATAGTTTATTATCTGAAAGAGCTTTTTGTCAATTCCACACTAAAATCAGGGGCAAATTCACAATTACCTTCTTATTAAATAGTAACACAATTAAGCACTCCAGTCAAGGATACTAGATACATGTAAACATGCTTGAAAATCACAAAAGAGATTGGCTAGAGTAGAGATAATTTTCATACACTCTATCAGCATTCACACGTATATCAAGAGAAGGCATTTGACTTTAGTCATGCCATGATGACCACCACATTTGAGAGTGAATATTACTGAGCATTCAAAGTTTTTAAGTTTCATAGGTTATTAATAAATAGGTAATTTATATCACCCTCTCATTAGAACATATAATCATGAAAACATAGTACAAGAAGCTACGAAAATAAGTTTCATTCAATAAATAAAACCTGATAAGACAAAAACACTTCGTTGAATAATCATGGAAGATGCACAACCACTGTGCACAGGCAAAGCTGAATTTTATGTTTGCAGGGAATATACAGTTATATCGTGGTGCAAGTGACATACTGCAGTAACATAGTGGATGTAAGATTGATGCGGAGGAATGAGAGAGAGGAGTGGAGTGAAGAGTTCTGACCCACGTCCCTTTTTTGTCTCTTTATCTCACGCATAGTGGTGCAACCAGTTGTCTCCACTCTCACACTTCCACTCGAAAGCCGCTTCGCCAATGTTCAACTCACCATTTCATGGTCCCCCTCACCAACCATTCCAAATTCGTCCACTGAATCATCCACTGAACGAGCACCTCCACCACCATCACTATTTCTGCTGACATTGAGGCTGCGCAGGGGTGTAGTGGGGCAGCCTGAAGCCAAGAACACTAGTTAACCCAAATGTACACAGTTTTATCTTTAACTTAAAAAAAAAATTAATAGGCAGACACTATGATGCATACCATACATGAAAATGGAAGTTATCCAGGAGAAAATCAAGAACTTTTAATTAAACCCCCCCAAAGAAAAAATCATCTCATGAATCTTCAATTCTAACTCTGACACAAGAAAGATTTTCCAGAAGTTTGATTTGCATGCACAAAGTATCTATGAAAATAAATCTAAAAAGTTTTGAAGTAGTATAAAATTTGAAAAATATTCTAAGCTGCAGTACATTACTGTGACCTTATCAAAAAGTACAATAACAAGAAGAGCTCCTGTATCCGTGCAGGGAAAGATGACTACAATACATAAGAGACGTTCACAAAGTAATTCATGCTGATATATTTCCTTAATTTCTCCTTTTTTCATCATGCTCATGTGCACAAACTTCTCTTCTATCATTATACTTTTGTAATAAATTTCTGTACTTTGTGTGAAATTTAAATAAAAGTTTCTGAGGCTTGACTAGGGTTACTCGTGTATTATTTTAGTAGCCTCAATAAGGCTTCAGGGTCTAAATTCATAACACATTAAAATTAACTCTCTAAAAAACATAACACAATGACACATGACTGATTTAATTTGACATTTAATCCAGAAATCATATTACTGGCAACTGTGAAAAATCAATTATTTTTTTATTTTCCAATAAATCATTCACTGTTGAAATATTCATGATGAAAATGATATGATATGATGGACATAATTTGAGCCCCTTACTGAAAATTTTCAACTAAATAAGGAATAAAATCTGAAAAACTAGGAGTAATTTTACAGTTGTATGGATAATAACATTTAACATACTTGTAAGAAGAAACTAAAACAAACATGAAACCAGAATCGAACTAAGTAATACAAATCAGAATTAATTACAGAATTTAATTGTAACTTAAGCATCCATGGCAGGTAACAGACAGCAACAAAAATTTACCTTAATTGGCCTACTGATTCAATGTCAGAAGCAACCAATTTCATATAGTGTTAAAAATCTCATTGAAGAAAACCTAAGGCTCACAGTCAAATTTACTAGCAAGTTAGCCACAATTTAAAATTGTTTTTTTCATAACTTGATCAAATGTAATAGATTTTGGCCTAATATCTACTAATGTAATGACAGCTTGAACACAAAATAGTAAACAGCAAAAAGTTCAACAAAATTAAACATTTTTTTTACTTTTTATGTAGTAATGGAATTGATGACCTAACATGGCTGCAGTAAGGAGTATGCTCTAATTCAATAGTATTCAATATATTCAGTAGTATTCAATATCTAATTTAGTAGTATTCAGTAAATTTGGTTTTATCAGGTTGCCTTTGGCCTGAATAAGGTAAGGGCATGAAGAGCATCACAACAAAATAAATCAATTTAAAGTAAGACAAGTTTTTAAAATATATGTATTCAGTATTTGGAAATATGTGTACAGTGGAACCTCATACAATGAGTATATTTGTTATGCAATTTTTCTTGTAAAACTAAACACTCATAGTAGTAGTAGTTTTAGAGGAGGTGGCCGACAGCTGAGGTCATTTGCACCATTAGGGATGGATAGGAAAGAAGGGTGGAGAGAAACCCGGCATTAGCCTACTTTTGTCGAAAGGCGCCAAGCGGTCTGCAGTTTAACGTCCCATCTGATGGACGGCGAACTAACTCAAAGTGCCCTCCAAAGAGCACCTCAAGTAGGATCGGGATACCAATGAAAATATCTGCCACCACCGGGATTTGAACCTGGTCCCTCTGGGTGGGAAGTCAGTTCGTTAGCCACCACACCGTCCCAATCCCCCTACGAAACACTCATTTAGTGAAACAATTCTTCCCCTATAAATTAATGTAAAATATGATAATGCATTCATGCCGAAAAAAGAAACAAATTATGTACAAGGTTCATTGAAAGAAAATAATGCTTGTATACACAATGTCTAGCATCACGGATCATCTTAGTTTTCTCCTCTTTTATGGAATGAACCAACCTGTCATGCAAAAACAATAAGGCAGACATGCCAACTTTCAAAAATGAAAAATCGGGAGGACATGCCAACTTTCAAAAATGAAAAATCGGGAGATTTTTAGAAGTGTATCACGAAGTAATCACTTTTAATTACCACAATATTTGCATGGCACCTTAATCCCTTTATGACACTTTGCCAATTTTTAATGAATGTCACACTTTATTAACATGTTAAGCTAAGTACACAATTTGAACAGTTCATCAAGAACGTAAGAAGGAAAAATCGGGAGTCTCCCGCTTAAATCGGGAGAGTTGGCATGTCTGATAAGGGATTGAAATATTTAGTTTATTATTCATGAAACATTCCCTTATTTTTTTCACTAGAAAGTTTTCTGGAGATGTTCGTTTTTGCTGATGCTTCAAAATTTTGTGAAAATGCTACTCTAGCATTTTCAAAAAATTTATTTAATGATAATGCTACTAGCATTATAATTAAATAAATTTCTAGCATGCAAAACCACAACCTTATTAGGGCGATGCTTTATATGAATGGTACGATGAAACTTTTCGCATGACCTCCACATAGCATTTAGCATACTCTTCTGGACTTCACACTCCATTGAAGGTTCATGGAGTTTCTGAATGGTAAGCAAACAAGAGTTTAATTTTCAAATTACAGCTTGCATTGGCACAAAATGCATTTGAGTTGGACCTTGCTTTCTCACAATGCCACGGATGACAGTTCTTCTCTTAAACTTCTTGAATAGTATTGCATAGCATATTTTTTTCATTTATCCTTATGATAAGCAATCTTTCAACATTGTTGAGAATACAAAACCATTACGTAGATATTATTTTCACACCCTTTAAAGAGTCTATCTCCTCAAATTTGTCCATGTACTTGAGGATAGTGCAAATCGCTGATGTAGACCTATTTTATGTGCAAGTCAGATCAACACCAAGTTCTCTAATGAGGGTAGAGAAAAAAACTTTGCTATCAGACCCTTTGCTAGACTACCTTATTCTCTTTTTTAATGATTTTACTTTAAATTTCTACTGCTATGTTTATTCTCTTAAGGCTGTCTTCTTGAGCCTTTTTCTTTAGGGATATTTTTAAAGCTATGCACAGAATATTATTTAATTTAGCACAAAAAAATCACAAATTTTATGTCTGAACACAAGTCGGGAAAAATGTGTGATCACAAGCCATCCTAAGATGTAAGCAGAACAAGTGCTAAACACAAACAGAAGTAGCAGCCACAGAATCATTCCGGAAATTCCCCTCTTCTCAACACTCGTTACGGAAAAAGTTGGCTGTTAAGCAAGTCATTTATGGGTACAATATTTTTGCTCATTAAGCAAATTACACGCTATGCAAGGTGCTCATTAAGCGAGGTTCCACAGTTTCTCCAAAAGTAGAACCTAGAGAAAGTGTATAACATGAAGATAAGTAATGAAAATTTTAATAAAGCTATATCTATTTTGGTGAGTTGTCATAAATTTTAAACCCAGCCTAGTCACTTCTGTGGATGAACAATGGCAAAAAATCACCATAACTACCAGGCATAATGCACCACATTTAGCCACAGTTTTCAACATCTAAAATGAAAAAAAAAATTTTAATTAGCCTATTAGTATCAGCTGGCTTTCCTTAAATCTAACTCAGGGGTCATCTAATTCCTTTGCTCTTCTTTGCAACTGATTCTAATAAGTGTGGGCACAACTAATTCAATTTACTCTACTTTTCCTGGCAAATATTTTTTTTTTGTGTAAGAGAACTTAATTCCAGTCACCATGCGGCACACAAACTTTTTACGATAAGTTTTGGTTAAGCTGATTGATTGTCATTAATATATTTAAAGCAAGCTCAAGATCGAATATTCCTTATTGCTTTCTTAATCATGCAGTTACACATTATAGGCAAAAATTCATTGATAATACTGTTTCTTTTTAAATTGTGCAAAGGGGAAATTGGCTCATGTGACTGCATGAGAGTTGGGATGCAAATACAGTAACCCACAAAACATTACAATAATTTATTTCTTAAACTTGCAAAACAACAGCTTGTTCCCCCTTTAGATTTTAAATACAAATGTAAAACCATAATTAAGCAATGAGCAATTTATTTACTTAAATGGTTAAAGCAACTCAACTGATTAGGCATAACTCCATGCTTTTTAAAATAAAGAGAAAGGGAACGTACTACGGCCGAATGAATGGAATAAATAAAAATTACCCAAAGCCGTACTCTAAGAGTACGGCTTTGGGTAATTTTTATTTATTCCATGCTTTTTATTCATAGGTTTATAAAAAAGAAAATAAAACTGTAGAATAGGAAATGTGAAGCTTCATTACTACTAATTCTGAATATAAGTTGAAAAATTCTAGTGAATGAAATCACACTGATAAATGCCTGATAACTGAAATTGCAAAAACTAAATGCATGAATCTTATGATTATTGAATGCTAAATTCCTATGCCTGACAAAATTGTATTTTTTGTTAGTATTTGTACATGTCAAGTACAGAAAACATTCTTAATAATGTTTTCAAAAAGATAAGTTTTTAAAAATAAAGAGAAGATATTGGTTCAAAAGACTGGACTAGAGGCACAGCAGGAAGTCAAGCAAATCAAGATTTTTTAATTAGAGTGCTGTTGAAAATGAATAGGAAAAATTGATCCTCATAAAAAATAGCATATAATTACAGAATTTTCAAATAAGTGATGAAAAAATTGCTATTATTACTAAATTTTGATGTATTGCTTTATGCTGTTTCGTAGAAATTAAAGTTTTTTTTAATTCCATCTCATCATACAAAAATTTTAATCCTTAACTAGAAAATTCATAGTTGCAAAAAAGAGGCTATTGAAAATACTAATTAGCAGAATTAGAGAACTGGAAACAGTGAACATCGCAAATACCTGGCAATTTTGCTTTCCCATCTGTTTGGATTTCACTGAAGAGGGAAAATTTCACTAACATGTGCAAATGTATAACACTCAGAAAAGATAAAACATTTTAATGTTTTATAGGCCACCTTCGCAGTAACATGAGGTTATGTACAAAGTTATGTGATTATTTTAATGTGCAATAATATAAATGAATAGATGTCTGACATCTGAAAAATTGACTATTTACAGGGAAATTTTAGGCATTGGTTAAACTGAAGTTTCTAATTGCTTAAGTCACAACCTGTGACTGCCTGAACCAAAAACAATGTTATAATCAGGGTACATTTCAACTGCCTAGTCTATTTAAGGAATTGTTCAAACTTGATAAAAGGATAGCAGCCTCTGGTCCCCATATTCTCATTTTATCAGAAACTTATGGAGGAATCAAATGGAACAAAAATTACAAAAATGCCTTATTTCTCAGAGAGATTTCCTCTATAACAGCTATATAGGATAGCTAATTTTTACTGAGGAGAATAAAATATCTATTATTTCACATTTCTTGAAAATTCTCGTTAACGAGCTCTATTATTTGCCTGGTAAAATCTTCAACCAGCTAGGATACCAGTAAATGCCCTAAAACAATGGCAAACAAGGCCAAACCAAATCAAATAGTAATCCCACTACACTATAATAGTTTCCCATCACTGGGACAGGTCCAGTTTCCAAACATCAACAAAAATACAATGAATATCAATCCAGTTAATCCTTTGCATTTGTTACAATGCTTTGGTATACTATTATTATGAAGAAACTGACTCCTGCACACATTTTACTGTCACATACTGACAAATATTTTATCAATCAAATTCAAATAAATAATGTAATAACAGGAAAAGCATTAATACTTTTCTTACAAATATCAGTATGTTTTAAGAGATGTTTGAAGGAAATATTAATAAATTTGTAAGCCATATTCATCTGAGGTAAGTCAAAATGACTGCAGGGATGAATGATAGTTATACAAGAGAATAATTTATAATGTTCCTAAGTAATTCACAGCATAAGGGCAGAAAGAGATGTGGAACATCTATACTTCTGAACAGAACATTTAATTATAGACAAGTGAGCACAGAGCAGGAAAACTATAGAAGATTATTAATAGAGATACAATCAGAAAGAACAAATGCAATTGTAAACCCAGGATACCCGAAGCATCCAGTAGGGGCATATGTGTTTGCAGATACTCTTAGCAACCTGATTCCCTGACTTATATGATAGCAGTAGGGATTTTATAATGGGTGATATTTATAATAAGTCAGAATAATGATGAATAGGCAAAGTTTAATGGTAAACTTTGATATTATTTACAGAGTAAATTTTTCTACTTTGTGGGTGAATTTCTTCTTCCATAACTTAAATTTGTACCATATCTATTTTTGACATGCCTTATATACATTTAAATCACCAGACAATAAACATATTATTATTAATATTACTGATTTATTTTATGAAGGTGGATAGAATGGCAATTTTTTATCTATCAGATAATGAAAAAACACAGTTGAGTTAATTTTCATGATTTTCAACTGGTCATTAAGTTTCATAAGAATTTATAAGATACCACACACCTATCTTCTTGTATGTCATTCATTTCTCTATGGAACACTCATAACTACCCATAAACTTCTCATTCACCTTCTCTTTTATGCTAAGGGCTGTAAAAAATTTCTATTCTCTCAATTACTTCAGGGATCTTAATTAACTCTATGAGTTCTGGGTAGAGTGACATTACAATAGTCTGAAAATGTGTAGGTAATCAATATGTTACTAACTGAAATATGATGAATGAAAAATATTCATGGGGGGTTCTAAAAAATTCAGTTGAAGGTAAATGATACAAAAAGGATGTTGTGTGCTGTAATTGATGTATTAGATTATTATGTTAGTAAAAATTATACAGGACAACCATAATGCAGTTAGCCAAGAACCAAATTCAAATATACCATGGGCACATCCCAATTGTTCTTCAAAAAGGGTTTTGTAGGTGTTTTGATTTACCTTTCAAGGTTCATCAAGGCCCTAGATAAAAAAGTCAACTTTTGAATTGTATCAAATGGTGGTAGGTAATTTGCAGTGAAAGGTGTAGCGCAGTGAGGTAGTGAGTTGCATGTAATTCATTCCTGTCATCAACTTTGTTGATTAAGATAAAATCACATGCTTCCTTCCTGCACTCAGACCTTTCAAAACCTCCAGTTTAAGAGTATGAAACCCCATTAAAAGGAAAAAAAAATCCAGATGAGCTATCTTTTCCTTTGTTAAATTAGAGATATTTTCTTTGAAATTAAAGAAAAATCTTTTTTTTAATTCAAAATCTTATTGAATTTAAATACGAGGTCTTAAGGCATACATATTTCCTATCTGTAAATCTGTAAAGAGAACACAAAACTTAGTAGTCAGTTTCAAAGCTTAATAAGGTGAACACTCCATGCCTGAATCTAACACCCCATAATTTTTGCAATATAAAATACTGAAGTTGAAGTACTGAAGTCAAAGATAAATAAAATCAGAAATTTAAGTGCAGAGAGTAGAGATTAGTTTTAGACCCAAATAAAGAAATATGGGACTTTTTCTCAATACTTATGTGAAAAGCATGCATTAAGAGGGAAAGCTTCAATGTGGAGATTGTAGGACCTTAATTCTAAATGTGCTACTCCACCTTTCACAACATTGATTTTTAACTTTTTTAGAACTTCCAACTCAGTGGAAATAGATTTTAATATACTGTACGATTGTTATCAATCAAAACGTTGCCAATTTTTACTTCCCCAGAAATAACATTTGAAACAAGCATATACACTTGCTTTTCCATTTAAGGAAAATTACAGATCTGGTACACTTGAAGGTGAATAATGGAATAAAGATGTTAGCTAGAGATTTTTTATCAATTATATCTAACCATGTATAATGTAGAAGGCATTATTTCAACAGTGACAGTGCTAACATGATAATATGATTAATTTATACCAGCATTGTAACAAATCGTAGTAGTGATGTAAAGGCAAAATATATGCACATGAAAAATAGACATTTCATGTTCATATGGGCTGAAATGGCCATCACCAATATATCTCACTACATTCAAAGGACAACAGAATTATAGGATGCATATATTCCATATTTTTGGATCTATTACTACAGGCTGCAATGTAAACAAAACAACAGGAAGAAAAAACATTGACCTCATCTCCTGATTCTTCACAGACATCAATTCATCACATGCCCCACAACACACTCAGGTTTAAAGAAAAAAAATAAGCAAAATAAAATGTGCACCTACTAATCTTGACAGCCATGTTCCTATCAACACATCGGGGCATCTTCCGAAAACCATCTCTGGGGGAATGTTCTGGAAAAATATGATAATCATACAGTGATTCCACCTTTAATAATAAAAAAAATGAAACAAATAATAAAGGCAAATTATAAAAAGTATGACACCCACACCAACATTTAAAAAAGAGCAAATGAGAAAAATAAAAATTATTTCCAAAGTAAAAAACACAACAATAATAAGCACTTGAATGTTGGAAATATCAAAACATGTGCTATTTTTTAAAACAAAGTTGACATGCCATATTTTTAAATTAGTTAGTTTCCAAGTTTTCACACAGGAATATACATATATGTATGTCTATATAATATATATACATATATGTATTAGATATATAAATATATATATATACACACACACATATACACATACATATATGTAAGTAAAAGTACAGATTAGAAAATGAAACAAAGAAAGGGGACATTAGGAATAACTTTATTATTTCATTCATGGAACTATGCTATAGGTTTCTAGAGGGTTATGAGAAGTTGCATTACCCTAAGAAACTGAGGATCATACACAGTAAGCAATCACTTATACCTTTGTCAGCCTGAAAATGGTAGATGGCTTTTGCTTCTTTAACATACCCAGATATAGACAGAATTCCAAATCCTAATGAGAGGGGAATAAGGGGAAACAATTCAAGACTGTATATTTTACCAATAGATAATTATGCACAACAGTTACCTGGAAATTTAACAACCAACCAAACCAACTACAATTATCAACAGTATCCAATAACGGATTTAAAATTACATTAACTTCAGAAAAATTATATTTAAACAGCAACTAAAACTCCATCATATCTACCATGCCTATGAATATCATAATATTTAATTCTACCAAAAACACCAAGCACAATTAATACCTAACGCAGAGTTCTCTTGATCAACTGGAAGTGATTCACCCACAAGGAATAATTCATGCATGAATAAATAAAAGAGCACTCCTCGACATGGATTTAAGGTTGTTCAATCATTAGATATACTTAGCCATTATGCAACTCCATGAATGTCCACTATTTCATTTGGAAATATTTTTTTCCAATTTTGAGTGACTTAATCATGATTCTTATCTGAGAACTAAATGGAAATTTTAAAATTTTGCAACAGATTCCAAGGTGGTTCAAGAGAACAGCATTTATTTTCTCTCCAGTAACTGACACATTGTTGTCATTGAGATTCGATGATTATATTACCACATGAAAAATTTCATTGATGGGACTACAACATTACTTTCTCCCCATTTCTGCTATCCTTGTTATCAAAACCACTAGTTAAATAACAGTTTATGATAATACACAAGCATATTGTATATTTTCTAAATGAAGATAATCAAAAGAATCTATGAACCCACATGTACTCAAAGACTGTTATTAAAAATTTTGATGCCCGGCATACACTGTTGCACTAATTTGCAGGTCAGGACATAAGAGATTCCATGTAGCCAGTCATTAGAAGAAAATATGTGATCTTGCGATGCCTTAAAAACATATAATTCATAGACTTGACTAATGTGCACAGCAGTTTCTAAAAAAGGTCTGTTGTAATTTCAATTTATGTTTTTATGAAGATATAGATAATTCAGAGAGAATTATCATCAGTTTTTTGAAGAATAATAGAAGAATAACAGTTTCAGACGTAACATGGTGGGAATTTCATGGTGAAAGAAGACACTTTGCTTTCCCATATAGAGTATATTTATTATCACCTAGGTTTTGTTATCGCGTATGATGTTTGTCTTCTTACATCATAATTGAAGAATATTTAAAACCTGTCTGCAAGAATATGCCCAACTGGTATGGCATAAGACTATGTGACAGAGAGTGAAAAAAATCAGAAAAGATGTCCAACATGATAACTTCCACTCTTTGTAGAAAATCACTTGAGTACAATGCAACCAATCTTGAAATACAGGCAAAGATATTATTTTGCCAAGTTTAATTTTCACTATGCATGAAATGATGTATAATGTGAAGTCAGATTCACCTTAACAATTGAATCATTGATTTTTAATGTTAATTTCGTAGTAATGACCATGAATAATGAGCCTATAATAATTTGACTTGAGTTAGAAGGTCATTTGAAAGTTTGTACAGAAATAGCCTAGCCTGAAGCAAGTCTTCCTATCTATCAATAGCCCATTATTTGAACTGAGATGACATTAATAATATTACAATGCAGATTTACCAAAATAATATCCAAATTAGAATTAAGATAAAAGGTACTTTCTAAGCCCTGTTTCCCCTTCCTTTATCACAAGCCACTCTCAAGTTTATGCAATAAAAATTTTCTCTGTGGAGACTTTTTCAATGGGATTACCGCGATGCATACCACAATCATTCTCTAACATCTATGAGACTTGAGTTGCCAAATTATATAGAAAAGGTTAACCCTTAGTTGCCATTCGTTTCATGACAAAGATTATCCTGGGATTTAACACAGGTTTTCATGGGCATGGGTTTGTTTAGAGAAGTTTCCTCAATGGTTCTCAAATGTATATTCAAAACTGAAGTCTTAACTTTTCTCTGTTACATAGTGATTATAAAAAAAATGTCATAATCACATTCTTTGTCAAAGCCTGGGTAATTTGATACCAAATGGGGATCAATCCTGTTCTCTGTCAAAGTTTGTATTAATCAATTGTTTGAAGATTCTTAAGCCTAGAAGAAATGTTCTATGAGGTATGGATAAAACAGGATAATAATAATGATGATGGCAAGGGTAGTATGGAGACAAGAAAGAGGAATGATAATATAAAAATAATGAAGAGAGCAGTAAAAAGAAAGAAGAAGGAAATTTGGAAATGAGAATTGGGGAAGCACATATAACAGGAAAGAGAATAATACATGGAAAAGCACTGAGGAAATCTAAATAAACAAAGTTAACAGAAGTTTGCTAACATAGCACACCACATGAAGTGAGCACAACAGAGGTTTGGGAATGACTAAATTTTCAAGAGGCCACAATTTTTCAATTACTAGAACTTTGTAGGAAACCAAATGGTGGCACATTAAAAGGAGCTGGCACCCTGTCCAGAAAGTTTGAATTTCACACTCCAGGGTTAGTTAGGGAAGAGCTTCTACCCTCATCTATAAAAACCAACCTTTGGGTTGAACAGTGGATTGGATGTAAATTAAAAAACTTATATCCACATTGGAGCGTAGCTATGTACGGTGCGGAAACGTGGTCGCTGAAGCAGGAGGATAGACGTAGACTGGAGGCTTTTGAAATGTGGGTATGGAGAAGAATGGAGAAGGTGAAATGGACCGATAGGAAAACAAATGAGGAAGTACTGGAGATGATGGGTGAGGAGAGGGGTTTGTTGAGAGAAATCCTATGGAGGCAGGAAAGATGGATGAAAGGCATATTGAACGGTAGTGGAATCTTGACGAAGGTAATAGAGGGGAGAATGTTGGGCAAACGAGGAAAGGGTAGGAACAGGATAGGGATGTTGGATGGGATGAAGGGAGGAAAGAAGTACACAGAGATGAAGAGGGACCTGATGTAGATTAGGTTGCTGGATTAGGTTTTTTTTTTTGAGTTACAAAATATTTATCTGATAGTTTTGTCCATCCAAAAACCTACCTTAACCGGTAGATTACCTAATAATAATAATATCCACATTGTAAGAGCTCCAAATATAATATACCCTAACAGTTAATAAATGCTAATTATTTTATCACCATCGGAGAGAAAAGATATTTAACACTTGTGATTTCCACTATACTATTTTTATTCACAGAAACTAGATTTTGGCACTTCCTGTAATTTTATCATCAATTAAAGTAGTCATGTACACCAAAAGAATTATGCATAAATTAAATAAAAGCTAAATAACTATTATATAGGTTAAATTATTATGGTGACATGTAAACACAAACAAAAATTAGAAGCAAAAAAAGAACAAAAAAACTACATTCTCTTCAAAGAATATTTTAAAACACAGACCTAACATATTTAAATTAAATTCCCTCAACTCCCAGTTGATCAAGCACATGCCATAATTAAGTAATTCAAATGAATTATAAATACTACAGCTGTCAGTAATTTATACATAGGCATCATTAATATTTCTGGAGAACATTTAAAACCAAGGTGAATAATTTATGTAACTATGTGCATAAAAATACAGTTGGATAGGATTGATGGGAAAGTTCTTATCCTCTAACTTCAAGATTTTTTCCATTTACGGTTGGATAAAGTGCACAAATGCATTGTACATATGTGGGCTCAATTACGCTAATTGAGGGTTGAAGTCTTTACAATCCTAGTTATATTCCTTACAATTTATCTCTGAATTTTTTATCTATATATTTTGACTGAAAGGGCTTTGTCAAAAAAAACAATCTTTCTGAGTAAAAAGTTTCAAAATGAACACCATGGTGTCAGCTTAAAGATTCAAGATATACATACTTTCATAGATATACAATGTTATTTTAAAAATACACTAAACTCTTAATTATCCATTAGCAGATTCTCCATTTTGCAGATTATCCATGCTATCATCTTCCAGCACCTCCAAATTTCATTAATATTGCAATGGTAAAAAAAATAAATGCTTTGAAACTTTGTTGTACTTTATTTTCAAGTATAAGTGTGAAAGTACCAGGCTTTCTCAAAAGTTTTTAATTTCACAAAATCAAAATTTGTCAAAAGTATTCAATGTTTCAATTAAAACATTTTTTATTAACCAAACTTTCCAATAGTCATTTTTCTTCCATTTATTAGCACTGAGAATTACATATTCTCCTTTACAGCAAGCAAATGCATAGTTTAACTATACAACAAATAGTCAACAAAAGGATAGAGAGTAAGAAAAATGATTACTTATGGGACGATCAGTTTGGGTTTAGGAAGGGGAGAAGCATGTGTGATGCCATTACAGTAATGAGATCACTAATTGAGAGGAATAATGAATACATCAAGCTGTATTTCTGTTTCGTAGATTTCAAAAAGGCACTTGATAGAGTGAATTGGGAAAAACTTATGTGTTTATTGCAGAAAATAGGAATAGATTGGAGGGACAGGAGGCTAATTCTTAACCTGAACATGTCACAGACTTCTCAGGTGCGAGTGGGGAACAGAGAGTCCAAATGGGCAGTGTTATGAAGAGGTGTAAGGCAGGGTTGCCCATTATCACCCAAGCTGTTCAATGAATATGTGGAGGAAATGATTCAAGAGGTATGGGAAGAACTGGAGATCGGTATGAAAGTCAGTGGGACATTTGTTAAATCAGTTATGTTTGCCAATGACCAAGCTCTAGTTTGTCAGTCAGCCAAGGTTGCAAGCATTGCTGAGTAAATTGGAAATTCAGTGCGATAGATATGGGATGAAAATCAATATTAATAAAACAAAGGTTATGCAATTTTTCAAGAGAAAGCCTAAGGCTTACATTAAAACAGAGGAGGGCAAAAACTAGAGCAGGTGGAGCAGTTTACGTATCTCTGAATTGTTTTGAACCAAAATAATCAAGGTAGTAGGGATGTAAGGAGAAGAAATGCGCTAGGTAAAGAGGTTTTCACAAGGAGGCGGGAATTGATGACTGGGATGCTGAGAAATGATTTTAAGCAAAGCTTGTCCAAACTTTGATATTGAGCGTAGTGATGTACAGCGCAGATACATGGTCACTGAAGCAGGAGGATAGATATAGATTATAGGTTTTTAAATGTGGGTGTGAAGAAGGATGGGTAAGGCAAAATGAACCAAAAGAAAAACAAACAAGGAAGGGTTAGGTATGGTTGGCAAGGAGGGGATTGTTGGGAGAAGTCATTAAGAGGCAGGAAAAATGGATGAAGTTGGTTTTGTTGGGGGGGCGACCAACAGCTAAGGTCATTTGCGCTATTAGGGTTGGGTGGGAAAGGAAGGGTGGAGAGAAACCCAGCGTCGGCATTAGCCTACTCCTGTCGAAAGGCACCAAGGGGTCCGCAGTTTAACATCCCATCCAACGGACATCGTACTCACTCAAAGTGCTCTCCACAAAGCACCTCAAGTAAGAATCGGGGTACCACTGAAAAACATTTGTTGTCTCCAGGGTTTGAACCCGTGCCTTCGCGGTGGGAAACCTGTACGTTAGCCTTTGCACCATCCCGATCCCCCAAATGGATGAAAAGAATAATGATCGACTATGGGATGTTGAAGCGTGTCATAGAGGGGAGAATGTTAGGTAAATGAGGAAAGGGCAGGAATAGGATAGGGATGTTGGACAGGATGAATGGAGAAAGGAAGTATACAGAGATGAAGAGGGACTTTTAGTAAAGTAGGATACTTTATTGTGTTTTGTTAGTTGATATTTGTTAATTGTGTCCATCCAAAACCTCCCTTAACCGGTAGGTTACCTAATAATAATAATATCTACACTACATTATTTTAATTGATTTCATATCAGAAATGACTGCATTAGCGATCCTTCTCCAAAATTTGTCCTTTCTCGGTCATTTGCCTTTTCCTGGCTTTGTGAATGGTTTAGCTTTCTAGGGAAAATAAGTTCTGCTACTTACTCTATGATAGTTCTGTACTCTTGCATATTAATTCCACCCTTATAAATGGCAGAAAAACAGAAAATTTACTTTCTAATGCTAAAAAACTTTTATTAATCACATGAAATGTAAAAGGAGTTTCATATTAAGACCATACTTCCTGAATATTATGGTTATCCATGTTTTTTGATTATCTGTGCTTATTCAAGAGTTTACTGTATTAGAAAAAATAATGCATTTTAAGCTCACCAATATACACCCTATAGTCATGATTAATGAGGAACAAAAATTTTCTAGAAGCCTTTGCCTATTGTTTCAACTAGTTATGTTTTTTTCAGTTTATGACACTATCTCCAACAAAATAATTTATCCATCCACTCCTACTATGCTCTTTGATGAAAGAAGTACTACACAGAAAAATAAATGAGTGGCTCATTTCAGTATATGATTTTTCCTTCTCCCATGCCCTATAGTTAAATACAATGGATCCATTTATTTAAATTGGTCTTTAGACTACTGCTTTGGCTGACTAGCAAAAATACATGACTCTCAAAAAGACTGACACCAAGGACATATAAGCAGTCAGCATCAATTGTCAGTATGGCTCAAGTAAAATGAGTATCATTTAATGCACTAAGCTTAATTTTCCAAATCTTATTTCTTTACTAATGAGATATATGTTTTGTATTGAACTCAACATTAGGTATGATGAAACCCCAAATCTACATTTTTAAGGGGACCAGTGAAAAAATAGAGATATAAAAGTCACGAAGTGTCAAATTGGGCTCGAGAGGAAAAATATTTGAGTATTTTGGTAAATTACAAATGAAATATCTGACAGGATTACAAGAAAGTGTATAAAAAGAATTTATATTACATAAAAATGCGCTATAAATTTCAATTAAAAAATCCCTGCATCATAAACTTAGAGGCACAACTTCTCAAATATAAATTAGTCCTTTACATTACATTCAGATACAATGGCAATATCATTAGTTCATCTCCAAATATTTTTCAATACCATCACTGCTACAGATATGCTGATAATAATAGTTATTATTTTTGGCCATGTATCCATTTAGTTACTGTTATAACAGAGCATTTCATAATGATTCCCATAAAAAATAAATGCAGAGAAACCCAATATATGCATTATCAGACTACGTTTTCCTGCAATTTATATTTTTATCACATCCCACACAATTTCCTATTTTTCCAAAGCATGCGGACCGTGATATTTACATGATTTCTTGTACAAGATTTTATGAACAGTTTACATATCTCAGAAGTGTTTTGGACCAACATGGCCAAAGTAGTAGGGACATAAGGAGAAGAATTGTGTTAGGCAAAGAGGCTTTCACAAGGAGGAGAGAGTTGATGACGGGGATGTTGTGTAGGGAGGTTAAGAAAAAAACTCATAAAAACTTTGATACATATAACTATCCTTAAAAAACATGATTGAGAGCAGCAACGTGAACAGTTTTGACAAAGAATCTGAATATGGTGTTGACGTACTAGATAAAGTGATAACCTGGAAAAAATTACAATTAAAATAGGCTTGTCATCTCCCCTGAACAGTGAGATTTTCCAAACATTACAGGTTTGGAAAAGTAAATTTGAGGTACCTATCCCATTGATTTACACAAAGATGATGAAACAACATTGCCGACAACCTCCCCCCTCGACAAAAATTTGTTGGACACTTAGCCACCAGAAGGTAATGAATGTGGAGTACTATCTTGACATACAAAAAATAAATGCTGTTATCTACACATGGATTTCAATTTAATATTCCACATAAAATAGAGGCTTGCAACAAGACTAACTCAAATGTTTTAATTTGATACATGGATCTCTAATCTTTGGTCATCAAAGGTCAGAAGTTGATGACAGTCAAGCTTAAGAACCACCAAGGTTTAGAGTTCAGTTTCATTTTTGCACCTGATTGTACAAAAAAACTTTATCATCACTAATTTCTTTAATATCACAGTTTAATTATTTTATTGTATGCCTGCAAGATATTTCATCAATGAAACATGAAAATACTCTTTTTAAACTATTTTCCTTCAAAACCTCAATTTTACATAAACCTTGAATTTACATCATTTTACACTTGTCCTTTCAAAAATATAAATTTCCACTTCAATAACAGTAAGATGATGGCCCACATAAAATAATAATAGGATGTCATATGAATAAATAAATATGATAACATCAAATAAAAAAGTTAAGATGAATGTGATTCTGCACATAAGTAATCATATGAACAATGAGACTAGCTACTGCATAAAGATACGGCACCAATGAACAATTTTTGCCATACAGGATTTTCACATGCATGAAGGAAGCTAGTTTCTGAATTATTAATTTAATTATAAGTAACAGAAGAGCACCTATTATTTAACATTAAATATTGTGATGGATTGATTATTCATTGGCCTCAGCTAAAGGCATTCAGTCATCCCCCATTCCATCATCTTTTCCCATCCCCTTCCCCCCCACCTCAATATATGTGGCTAAAGACATTTAATTGACTGGAAAAATGCCCTACTCTCTTAACTTATTAACAAGCACAACACAAGCAAGGAACAGAACACATTCCTTTACTGCAGTTTGACCAATCTTATTTATGTTAATTCCAGAAAAACTGTTAATTATCAGTGCCTAATTTGGCTGAAAAATTATTTAGAAAACACTGATTGACTGTAATGGAAGCACAATTTAGAGCGAAAAAATATGGACACAGGCTATCTGGGTCCTATGCTTGGGAGCAGAGGAGGTGGTGACTGAATTCTTAGATCTGCAAGAGATGACAGTTAATTTTAAATTGGATTGAGGACTGGGAATTCTGGGACTTGGTAAGGCCAGACCATCTACTTTGGGAGGAGGGAGGGAAATCACAATAGAGAGCATCAGTAAGACAAGTACCCACTGAACTTATAAATATATATAGCCTGGATTATAAGCCCAAATCATTGTGCCTGCTTATAGCAAAATATTAATGAAATAATTAGCTAAAAAGTACATGTGATGCTTTCATCTAATATGCAACTATATAGCCAAAAGAGCCTGGAAATTGCATATATTCTATTATCCATCATTTTCAGTTATCTGCTAGTGCAGTCCCTTTAATGACAATGGATAACCATTCCTCTATCATATCCTTATGAGGAGCCACTTCATCAGTCAGATTGTCCTTAACCTGGGGACAACTACAATTCATAAGTCTACCACTTCATACACCAACACACACAGTTAACTGCTGGTCCTCACACCATAGCAAAAATTGATCCAGTTTACATCGAATCATAAACATATTGCTAGACAAGCTAAAACTAACTGAAAAAACATTTTTCAAATAACTTGAATTCACTCACCTAAGTCTCCACTGCTAGAAGATTCTGTGAAGGAAGGTGTTCCTTCAGTCCAAGTAGGAGTAGAACCTTCAACAGAGGATGCTGGAGGAGTCCATGTCACAGTCCTTACAGTCGAACCTCCAAACCCAGAGCTACTTGATTCTACACTAAGTGAAGACCACTTGGTTTCTGGAGCTGACGGGGCTGCACTTCCACCAGCTAATGTTGATAAGGGTGAATGTGATGCAGCTGTAACAGCACAACTAGTGGATCCTGTGCTTGATGAAAGGATACTGTGTGGCCCACTGGAACTATGAGACTCCATTCGGACATCAGTTATGCTAAAAGGAAACAAAACAATTTACATCAATTAACATTGGTAAATCCATATGGTATGCTCATTTAACTAATTTAACTTATAATGCAACCATTTCAGAGAGTAAAAATCATTCGCCTTGACCGGGATTCGAACCCGGATCCCTCGATATCCGGCCGAGTGCTTTAACCAATTAAGCTACCGAGATGTCCTCTTACACTCTGAAATTTTGGGGGCTTTAAAGGAACAAGATGTTATGACGAAATACCGTACATAGCGGGTGACTCCGTTAAAGTTACTGTTACAATTTCTTGTAATTTAACTTACTATTTTTCCATTAAAAAGATATGCCTACATGTTTATTAAAATGAAGTTAATTTTTAGAATAATAGAAATAGAATATTTCCCCATTCTCCAATGCACTTCTCTATGGCCTCTCAGTGCCCCTCCATCACAACAAAATACCCAGACCAAAACAAACTTTTATCATGATTGACTCTTTTAGGACTTGGCAGTAATGATGGTCATGCTTTTCCTACTGCATTCGCCATAAATTTCCCAAGATTCAATATACAATGCAAGCACCATATTCTAATTAGCTTTACAATTGAAGATGTCACAGAATCTGTGCAGCAAGTACAACTGCCCCAATTACCACTATGGAAATTTCCATGATAAATCCAAATTTCATGAAATTTTTCAGTGATAACAAAATCTGATGGAGTGTGTGCTTGTGTGATTTAGACATTGGATATTGCTTTGGAAAGTACATCAAATTTACAAGGCGCAAGGGCTTCAAAAGCATTTCCCTTGAATGAGTATAATACACAAATTACATACCTAACAGATTCAGATCTCTCTTCTCTGTAGACTGTAGTCATGCGAGATGTTCCTCCACTAGACATTGTTGAAGCCATGTAAGGTGAACCTGACACTGGTGCACCAGACATTGTAGTGGTCACAATTCGGTGCTTGGGGGAAGACGCATCTAGGAAGTCTCCACGGATGGCATCCTCAAAGGGAGGCGGAGGAGTGGAGGAGGAAGAGGATGGACCGAGGGTGGTAGCAACTGCAGCAGTACCAACAGTGGCAGGAGCAGCATTGGTGACCACACTGGAGCCTGTTGGTCCTGGTTGGGATTCCAGGTGGAGAGGGGTTGCAGCGCAGGAAAGCAAGGGAGAAAAGGAATGAGGTGAGGTCACGACAAGGCTGTGATGGGCACCCTACCAGCAAGCAAAAGCAATGGATATGGCCAAGCCATAAAGACTGCAGAAACACCCTACTCCCTCTAAATGGAATATTTAGTGACCCCAATAAATAAGTAAGTGCCATGTAGTAAGGCAAGATAAAGTGTTCATGCAAATTGCAAAAAGGTTTGCACAAGAGTATGAAAGTACAACTATGGCCATGAAGATGATTTTGTAGTCTTTAATAAATACCAATGCTGACATGTATTCACATCTGATGAATACCTACACAAACAATTTAAGGAAACTAGCAATCCAAAAGTTAGCAGTTTTACCTGCAGGATAATCAGAAAATGCATTAATTACAATAAATCTGTGTATTTGAGTTCTTTAAAAGTCAACAAAAAATCTAATTGAATAATATTTAAATTTCAACTTATAATGAAAAAGGGAGCAAATAAGACATAGGATATATTGCTCTTCCTCTCCTTAAGGAGAGAGTAATATTAAAATAATTGAACAGAAGTGCAACAGTTATGCTGGAAAGTTATACAAAAATGAATATCATGCAGTTTAGTATTAATTTAAAGAAGAACTGAAATTAAAAACACAAAAATCAATGCAAATAATAAGGACAAAATTTTCCAACCTAAACATTATATGTAAAATTATGGCAGAAAAAGAAAGAATTAAACTCAAACAAAAACAAAATGAAAGAAACACAAAATGAAATCAAAAAGATCATAACTGGAGTAAAAGCAAAAATGTTTTTAAACTATTCCATGCATCCACCTCCATAGCAGAGTAATGATTCAGTTTAAAATAAAATATTTAAATTAATGGTAGTTTATGAGTCTACCATTCACTCAACAGGGTTTTCCATCAGGCTAAAAAATCAAAACAAATATCATGCTGTTACAGAATTCGGGCTCAACTTGGTAACAAGCATAAAGTGCTGAAAACAAAAAAAAACAAATTTTAAAGATTAATGAAGGACAACAAACTAACAATTCTATTCAAGCACATGGAAGAAAAAAGGGAAAGTTGAAAACCACTGGAAGAAAAACTACATCTTCTGCAATTGTGGTTAAGTAAGTGCTTTGACAATTATTTAAATCACATCCTCTATATCAAAATAGCCACTAATCTTGGATGAAACATTTAATGAGGATCCCAAAGAAGAGGACGTCGAGGGTGGTAGCACTGGTCGAAACTGACAACTTTTTTCATTGCCATGCACTGATGACCGAATAAAAGGCTTTGGCACAGTATTTGTATGAAGCAATATAGGATGGATCAAGGATATTCCCTTAGTTGAATGTTCTTTATTCAAAAATAACTTAGTGTCTCCACTTGCCATATTCACATGCTCTTCAATTGTCACTGATTGAGTATGTTCACCCTTTTCCTTATATTGAACATCAGTGTTGAATGGTGAAACCATATCAGTCTCTTCTCCTCTAATTCCACAGACATTGTTCCTGACAGTAAAAACAACATTTTGAGGAGATGGAACACTTCCATGTGATTCACTGTACAATATGCTTTGCTCTTGTTCAGATTGTGCACCTTCATCCGAGACCTTGAAATCAGCTTGGTTAGCACTCAAGCAAGTCGCAGGTAACTTCTGCATTTCTGCATGATCACAAAAGTTTATATCTTTACTCTCATAAATATCTTTGACTTTTATCTTATCCTTGGCAGATACACTTGTACCTGATACTTCATACAAAGCTTGTGATTCTGCATGCTGATGATTTGTAGATGATGGATAATCAATATCATAACTAGCAATATTTAGTTTATTCTCTGCCATGGAAGTGCTTGTTTTTCTCATGTGCTTAGTTCCATCTAAATCATAATCCAACTCTTGTAGATCAGTTAATGATTCTATACTCCCAAATCCAATTTTATTTTTAACACTTTCATATGTTTCCTTAATCTCAGATCCGTTTACAGTATTCTCATCAATCCCTCCTGCGTTTTCAATTGGTCTATCAGTAATATTTACAAGTGAACTAAGTTCACCACTATCTCTAAAATGCCCATCACCATCTACAGCTATACTACTAGATTTACTGTCTGAATTACTTCCTTCAGAGACTAATTCATGTTGACCATCAACGGCTATTGGTTCAGAAAACTTTTCTACATTTGATCTTAACAGTGAATGGCACTGAATGGCTGAAGTTAAGTTTTCTTGTCCATTCAATTCTCCAGAATTTGATGAGGATGGGCACACATCAACACACTTCACTAAATTATCATAAGCTCTAACATTTTGTAAATTGACCTCATCTAAATTCCTTTCGGTAAATATCTCATCTTGATATGGATCTTTGGTGAGCTTACTATTGCTTTCAGATTTTGATATGCATGGTTCATTTCCATCGCCAGTCATGTTTAGACCAATTTTCCCATTTTCTCCAGTTTTGCAGCAAGACTGTTCTAAGAATGACAAAGGACTTTCCACATTTTCATTGGAGTCTACATTTTTTCCCGGAGAAGAAGTGGCAGATTTTTCTAGTGAATCCTCGGATTCAAGTGATTCCTCTGATGAATTGGAAATATTTTTCAAAGGACCTTCTGTTTTTTCATCAAATCTTGCACCATTTTCCACAACATCAGTATGGCATTGCTTAGAAGATATGAGCAAAATCTGTGACTGGGAACACTCTAAAATATCATCATTCTCGAAAGAATTAAGGAAATCAAAGTTTTCAATATTTGATTCATCCTTGAGAAAATGCTTTCCCCTAAGTGAATTAGATTCACTATTGTTTATTTGGGCTTCTTTCTTGCCTGCCGCCATATTTGAATCCCTGCAGACTGATGCATTTTCACTGCCAACATGGTTCTTTCCTGAAGTTCGATGGCTTCGTCGTGGTGGCACAATAGGTGATTGCAAACACTGTATTTGTTGAAATGGTGAATGAATTGCCTTTCCCACTGCACTAACTGATGGCGACTCTTGAGAAGCAGAGGATTTTGAGTTGTATGAGGTAGGATGACTTCTTCGAGGAGGGCAATGTGGATAACCACTAACAGTCTCAGTCATATGACTTGGGAGATCACAAGGTTCAACATGGGAAGGGGAATTAGGAGTCGAGCAATGATTCAAGGGTGACAAAAAATTGGAAGTACGTGCAGTAGAGTTTACGAGGGCTCCTGGCCCAGTCAGGGCCCCACCTCGATCCTCCTCTGCTCGAGGCCGGTGTGAGCTACGAGAGCCCTGGCGGGCTGATCCTGGCTGCTGGCCATGGTGCGGTCTCTTGGGGGAACGTGGGGGAACTGGAGGGGGTACTCGGGATTTCCCTGAAGATGATGTTCCTGGACCAGCAGGGGATCCAATTATGCCTACCCCCAAAGGTCGACCCTTGAGTACGGCAGGGTAGTGGACAGTGGTGGTCGGGGGGGAAGAGGATGTGGCTGTGGAGGAGACAACAGGTTGAGCAGGAGATGATGTAGAGGTGGGAGGAGAGGTACCCTGAGGCAGACCACTTGGGCCACTACTACTGACTGCAGCAACCACGCTAGCCAGTTTAGGAGTCGAAAGACCAACTGTCTGCTGTGCGGCTGTTGGACTTGCTGCACCCATTAGCAATGAACACGAGCACCAAAGGTGACGGATGAGAAACAGATGGTGGGCAGAAGAAGAAAGAAAGAGAAAGAGAGAGAAAAAAAAGCTTTATAAAGTTTATAAATGATGGCTGAATGAGGTAATGAAAATAATTTTAGCCCATCATTGAAAGAGGACCCTAACACTTCTGTTGCAATAACAAATACTTATATTTTTTATGGAGAGAAGGATTACCTCAAGCAAAATTTTGCAGCAGCAGATTTCTGTCAAAAATATCAATTAGAAATGATGATTTGTTTAAAATTACACAGTACCTTTTAACCCCTACAAAAATAATATGTCCATTGACTTCCTGTCTGTAGGAGGCTAATTCATCATGTTGCAAGATCAAACTTCAATAATGTGCCGGGTTTAAATACTGCATCATCTGAGCAAGAAAACATGTTGCAAGCAACAGGGGTGAAGACTGAGCTTCACAGAAATATATCAACTCCATCTGTATTTCCCACTGAAAGCAAGGATTTTTTTTATAAAAGTATGACTTAAATGAAGTCACTTCTTAGAACAAGAGGTGATCAACTTCAGCATACATCTATGGTTGCTCAACTCACTGAAAGGGTTAACATTTATCAATTTATGTAAATATCTAAATGTTCAGCTGGTAGGAAAGGAGTATAGATAAAAGCCTTTGAACAACAATGAAATAGAAATGTGCATTCAACATATATGCCACTTACATATACAACTCAAATATGCAACTGAAATCAAATTACCTGTATGAAATAAAGAGCAAAAAATAGTCCTTATAATGCATATAAACAGCAAGAGCTTCTAGTAAAAACATTGTTTTTTGCTAAAAGGTATTTTCTAAAAGTATATCACAAAATAAACCACTCATACTTGTAAAACAACAAAGAAAATTGTAAATGAAAAATCCACATCTTCTGAATAAAAACTCAGGGAATACAAAATGTTGATTCAAGATCATAGAGTTTTGTATTAAACGTAGTTCAAAAGCACCATTATATTAAAATAGTTAATGAAACCACAAACATAATTTATTCAAAATTGATACCCGAGTGTACATCAGGGCGAGTGTATGTAACAGTCCCATAGTAGATGAGTATACATTTAATAAAATGGGTTTTCATCGGGAAATGTGACAAGGATGACAGCAATAAGAAGATTAGGAATAAAGATATATGAAATAAAAGTGAAGTTATCTTTCTTAAATTTTAAATGCTTAAAAAACATACACATTCTATAAGTCTATGCATAATGACAAGAAATATATTTTTATTAGTTCCATAATGATCTATTGCATTTGGAATTCAATAAAGTACATCATCATTGTTATGTGTTTTGCTATTATGAAAATTTTATTCATTTAATAAATTTAATTTATACATATAAATATATTTCTGTGTAAATTAAATTTATTTTTTTAAATCTAACGAAATGGGTTAATTCTATGCAACAAAAAGGACCACAATTCAAATTCTTATGGGGGGAAGAGAATAATGATCTTTCCTACCCTTCAATGAATGAATTTAAAAAATATGAAGTGAATGTACATTTCTTTCATCTAGACAAAGCACACCTGACAATGGATGTTCAACAGCAATGGATACTTCCATTCTACTTAAAGTGTAAACATAAAATTTGTATTTATGCTCCCAAAATGGATTTTACATGACTGACAACAAATTTTCAAGAGTAAGTAAGTATTAGTAACAATCACTTCAGCATATAATAAACTGAATATCAGAGCTCATTTACTCCTGCCCTGTATTAGTCACTAGCCAATATGTTTTACTCATTTTGTAATACATAGTCCACACAAAAGAAATATCCCATGTTTATTTTGCTTCTCAACATGGCTAAGTAATTGGATAATTTTTCTAGTTTTTTTTTATGGGAGGTGACTGCTAAGGTCATTTGCACCAATAGGGATGGTTGGGAAAGGGTGGAGAGCATCGGCATTAGTCTACTCTTGTCAAAAGGCACCAAGGGGTCCACAGTTTATCTGATAGACGTCGTACTCACTCAAAGTGCTCTCCACAAAGCACCTGAAGTAGGGATCGGGATACCACTGAAAAATATTTGTTGGCTCCAGGATTTGAACCCGGACCCTGTCTGAGTAAAGCCACTACGTTAACCACCACACCATCCCAATCCCCAAAAGTAATTGGTGAAATAAGCTAAGTGAGTTTTTTCTATCAATTAAGTGATACAAATAATTTGTGAATATGACATGACATAAAAGCACAAATGTAATGTTCACCAGTAGATGGTTTTGGTTTCTGCCTAACCAACTAATTTAATGTACATGAAGAATGCAGAAGATGCAGTGAATGCAGAAAAATTACTATAGCAAAAAAATACCACAAGAAGTCAAGTTCAAAAACCTACATAAAAAGGTCATTTTTGTGTTTTCATCAAGTAACTGGAAGCTATTATCCCAACTGAAGACAGAAGGTCTAGCAAATAAAATAATAATGGAGCATTTCAAAGTATCCCTTGGCTATTTGGAAATTCTTAAAAGCATGCACAAAATCATCCAATTCTAGGAAAAAGGCAGAGAAGAAAACATGGACTTGAATGAAGTTCATGACTGGCATATTTGCAAATCATGTAAAACTATGTGAAAAAACCTTGAAAACATAGTCATGATAATATGGAACTTTTGAAATGTATGCATAAATTCTACCTTTGCCACAAAGTGAGCTCAGTGCCATGAATAGAAAATAAGCAGGCTTAGGGCCAAACTATGATTAACTTTAGACCAAATGGTTGAGGACACATTAATATTTCAGCTTACGGTGGTCAGCAATTGAACGATTCCTGATTCCAGGTTTTCATGAATTAAAATTCATTTCTTTAGGGATATGTGTCACCAATTTTATTTCCTTAGTTTCAATGTAATCCAACTGACACTGGTAAATATTCATACACAAATATTTCATCACTTTTCCCATAAAAAGAGACGTTTTAGGCATGATATGGTGGAATATCGTGATTAATTAAGGAAAACTTTCCCCATAGCATATATATTTATGGAAACATGTTAATTAATAAAAATTGTTTTCCAAATTATGTGGCTCACCAATATAAAAACCCAACCTAAGGTAGAGATACTACCACACTTGAAGTTTTAGAGCCACTGAGTTTTTTACTATTTTAAGCATCTGCATGAATATTTACCATATCATGTATTCTTTTTGTATTTTTTATGACAAACACTCAAGAATACAAATATGTTAACAATTATCAATATAGATTTTAATAGGAAGTCACCATGACCCTGCATGGAATTGATGTTTCCTCATGGATTAACTGTTTGAAAACAGAATGATGCATGAATTTGATGAGCTTTTCATCATTCATTGGGAGATTTATTCTAGCACAAGTTCCAATGGGACCAGAACTCTAATCATAGTCTCATCTGAAATAGCTATAAATGGTATCTATAATGGAATGGATGGTAATAGCATCCGGTTAGAAAATTTAAAATGAAAAGTAAATAGAGCATATCCAATAGCAATGAATCAAAAATATCATCTTTACTGGTGAAAACCTGTAAGAAATTAAACAGTTATCTAATTACATGGAAATTTTCAGGGCTAATTAACTACCTACGCCAGGATATAGAAAAAAATTCTATAATCAGCATTCTATCCTACATGATTATGCCCACATAACTCACGAGATTCGATGGGTTGCCTAGAATGTAGGATAAAGTGCAAGCTGCATTTTCATATTTCACTATACGAGTATGTACAGTTAACTCTCACATTTTCAACATCACATTTTCTTTGGTCACGCAATAATTGGTTTTCCACGGTTACACCATGCAATCTTGAAACTAACTAGAGCAACCAAAAAAAGACAATTGCTTAAGTGAACTTTGGAAATTCTAAAATGAAGGGTGCCAACTTTGAAATAATGTGACCTTAGCAGAGAACTACTGCATTGAGTTTCTATCACTCTAAAGAGGCATGGGAAAAGTATGCACAATACAATGAAAAATTCTCAGAAGAGTCCTGAAAGAAGGAGACTTGGCAGAGGCAATAATATAAATACAACCCATTATCATAAAATGCCACACCTTTGATTTCTGACTGAGACAATTCATTTTAACAACACAGCAGATACTTCAAATAACTTCCTTTTTCTATAATCCAAGTACTTAGCATTTGGAAATAATTTTGCAGAAATGACTGATGGCTATGATGTAGACGTGGAAGGACATTTTTAATGCTGACATCTGATACCTTAAGATACCATTAAAAAGCTGGAAATGGCTTGAGAAATTACTTTGATGGTGAGAGTATAGATCTCCAATGCTCCACTGATTAATGTGAAATACTTAAAAAATACCACTGTAAAAACACTGATTTACTAACTTATATCATAAAATATTACTATTCCAATCATTTAATTTTTATAACATTATTAAAGAATAATGATAAAAAAACTTATGTGATTACATTTCAATTTCTGAGTAAAAATACATTAAAAATTTTATAATACATTCAGTCCTACAATTGTATACACACGTCTGTAAGCAAAGATTAAAATAGAGAGCATAAGGTTCCTGTAGAGAAAAATAAAAAACTATGTAATTCAGATCAACCAACTAAGAACTAAAGCACTGAAATATTAACCATCTTATCAGTCACAAGCAAAACTATACAGAAGAGCACCAATTATCCATGGTAATTGAGGGGAAGGCACTGATGGATAATTATCCATCCAATGATAATTGATTTATGTATAAACCTGGGATATTGAAGCCATATCTTCAGACGCACATTACATATATTTTGCATGAATCTTTTGGCTAAGCATTTGGCTTTTTCCTTATAATTTTCTTGATCAAATCATTCAATCCTTCCAAAAAGTTCATGATACTTAAAATTTACAGTTGCTGACTTCCTGTAGTTCACACACTTCAATGTTACTCAGTGAAAATTAATATGCAAATAACATTTTTGACTATAAAATTCTTGCATACTGTACATAATTTTTCATTTTGGATAAAATTAATAGATGTATTAATCAGAAAAAACAACCCCACTAATTTGGATTTGGTCCCAGCTTGAGTTCATATAGTTATCGGTTCATCAAGCAATTAGTCTTCTGAAGCTATCTACCAGCACCAAAAGCAGACAATAACAAGTGGGGAAGAAGGTGGCCTCAGCTAATGTCGTCCTCTGGCTTTCATGAACAATAACATATGGTTCTGTTAAGATGGCCTTTCAAAGATCACGATATCCCCAGCCACTAATCCCTATCACAACCCTCTCACCTCCTATAAACTAATGAAGGTCACCAACCTCTCCTAATCCCAAAAATGTAGTGTTGATGGTTTCTACCCATGCACTTAATCATGGTTGGACAATGGGAATTCAGTTCAGGTTATTTAAATAATTTTTCAGAAAAATTAGGCAACGACGCTTAACACTTTTCATGGGAAACAAAAGTAATGATTGTTCAAAGACCAGGTATTCATACAAAATCCATACAATCACACTTGGTCCCTCAAATACAAAGGATTATTTAATAAGACTCATCATTACACAGTTTTATGCTTAAAATTTATGTATATTAATTGTGTGCAGTATGAAAAACTTTTCCAAGGGATTAATACCATTAGTTAACATTGAGGAGAGAGGAAAAGAATGGTTTGAGGCATCACTTTGTGGAAGCGATTCATAACGGAAAAAGAAAATACTTAGTTCTTCCACACAAATTTTATTACATACGACCTACGTTTCGACTTACAAAGTCATTATCAGGTAAAGAAACAGAAGACACACAGTTTTATATAGTGGACAGAGAAGAGGAGAGGGGAGGTGTTATTGAAGGTCGGAGGGGTAACTGGTGTGTGAGAAGGTAGGAAAGGGAGTGGCGGTGGGTATGGCATCAGGGTGGTTGAGGGGGGGAGAGGGCGGTTGGGTATGGTGTTAGGGTGGGAGAGGGGCTTTGGAACAGAGGGAGATATAGGTCAGGTCATTAACTAATATCCCCTTCTGATGGCTGCTTTTGGAAATTTCCAACTGTTCCAATGTATCTAATCTTAAACCTTTCTTCTCTAAATGAAGAATTTTGGGAACAAAGTCACTGGTGTGGTTATTGTCCATGAGGTAACTGGCAAATTGAGAGGAGGGGTTTCCGTTTTTAAAACAGGCATGGTGTTCTTTCACACATTCACTAAACTTCCTCCCAGTTTGTCTGATGTAATAGGCAGAGCACTCACAATGCAATTTGTAAACACCACTCTTATCCATGATGGGAATTTTGTCCTTGTTTCTGGATAATAGGTTTCCTAAGTTGCCTTTATTGTAGAAGGCTAGTTTAATTTGTTTCCTGGGAAGGTTCTGGTCACTTTACGGGATTTAAGAGAGAGGAAAAGTAACTGGAGTAGATAGCAGGGGCGGAAATGACTTTTGCTGGGACCCATGAATAATCAACCCACAAGATAACTGGATAATCAATGCTCTAATGTGCCAGATAATCAACTGCTTCAATTTAAAGGGGAAAAGTTGAATTACAAAAGAAAACATCAGCTCAGCAAATCATCAGTACGCACTGTGATAAAAAAATCATTTTTTTAAGTCTCAAGAGAATGAGGTTTCCCAAAGTTTGCCAGTAAAAAATATTAGAGATAATATGGTATTTCCATACATTAATCTTAGGCAGTCTGCATTCTGGGTAGTCAGCTCCTTAAGCCACAGGAACAAAAATTTCATGTTGCATAAAACACACTACTAATAATAACGGGCATCATGTCTGTTTATTTAGTTTCTGGATTTATAGGTACAAAATATAAGCTTTATTCTAATCGACTCCATTGATGTTTATTTACTGGTCATGAACAAATTTTCATGTACTTTTCTAGACAATTTAACATTATTTCAAAGAGTAAAACATAAAAATACTTCCAATTACACTAATGGAACAACATTAAAATCCAAGGTCACTGTGTTGTTACAGCAGTGATCGACTACATTCAAGGTATTAAGAAAACACAAATTATAACCTTTTCCCAGAAGATAGGCATATCCAAGGAGTGACAGTCCAGAGAAATTTGATGTAACCATTAGTTTCAGAAAAGAGGTGCATCTAAACATTTAAAATTGAATATTGGAAATAAATAATACCATCAATATGGGACCCACCTGGCTTGCTACCGGCATGGTGTGGTGACTGCATAAGACCTTCATCCATAATGCATCAAAGAGTAAGGATATGGTGGCAGCATCAAGAGGTAAAAATGGAAGAGAATATTAATGTGAATTAGACAAGACTCAAAATAGCTTTAGAAATTAACATTCTCATGCCTAATTCTCATTTATTTCCCACCAGAATTTAAGAGTCATAAATAGAAAGCAAACCTATCAAAAATCACATATGCTTCCCATTAGAATATGATAATGAGTGATGTATTGTTAACAATATTTAAATTTGCATTTGAAATAAAAGGCACAAGTTATTCCACTAAATAGCAGCCCCAGTGCAGTGAAGCACGAGGAAAAAGAATTTATGAAATATAGTTAGATAAAATAGTTTTAAATCAGAAGCTTGATTCAATCAAAGGGCAAAATACTTAGGAATACAGTTATCACACTAGTCCATGGCAACATCAAAGTGAATTGCAATTCTTCAACCAAACCAATTATTTTGTATAAACTCTAACACCCAATATGGATCTGGTTTTTCAATTTTCTGAAAATAAGTTGCTTTACATGAAAATGCAGCTATGATTCTAAAGAAAAATGGCATTTTTATTAACAGCTATCCAAGAAAAGCAATGTCACTACTCATTAAAGGCACCTCAAATTACAGTTTCTCTGTTATAAAGAAGCAGAAATTTATCTGCAATGAAAGGATATAGATAATTGCAAAATACTTATAAGCTATAATCATATTCAACGTATTTACTGTTTAAATGCAAAAACAGAAATGCGGCTATTGGAATGACAAATACTTAAAAAATCATTCATACTTTTAGTAATTTGTAATTTTATTTAAAATGGTTTTTCACATAAATCAATTGATATATGTGAGCTTCAAAACTACTAAGTGCACCAATTACCAAACACACACCAAAACCATTTAACATGAAAGCTACTAATGATACCATGCACAAGGCATAACCATTCCAGACAACAGGAATGCAAACATATTAGACATGTAAGATGTAGAGGGGCTTAGTAGAAATTAACTTAAATTAACAATACAAGTCTTAATTTACAACCTAAAAATTCAAAACAAGCATTTTGAAGGCCAAAGCAGTAGCCAGAAATAACTCAGAAAGTGCTACTACCCAGAACAAAACTTGAAACAAAAAGCAAGAAATGAAGTTGAGTAACCATGTTCTTTAATAATTACAATTAAAACATTTGTCTTAAAACCAAGATAATGAGTAAGACTTTTCGACCCTATTGAGAAGTTCTTCAAAAGTTGAAACCATATTAAAAATTAAACTATTTAAAATTCATAAATGGAGCACATCTGCTCAGAATGTAATAGTGATATCGTTGGTAGGTAAGAGTTAAAAAAATCTAAGTAGTACAAAAATTTGAGGAACTAAAAACAGTTTAGCTTGTACATCAGTCACATGTAAACATATGCCTTCACAATAAATGTCATTCATTATATTGAAATTAATACAAATATGGTACCTAATCTTGTGAAGAGCCTTAACTGATTTAAATACCTATCTTAATTGGCCAGAAGACATTGAAATAGTAGAACAATAATCTAGTGGGTAAAATTTTTAAGAAAATCAAGCAATCAGTCTGACCCTTTGTGTTTTCTAGTTAGCAGAAGAATTTCTACTATAGAGTATCAGAATATTTCTTGTGTAATTTTATACCTTCTTATACATAGCATGACAAATCAGTTTGGACTTCACATTGCAACATTTTCCCCACAAATAACAAATAATGACGACTGAAGAAGATTAAAAAAACATCCATAAAATGAAACAACTCATTAAAATTGTCACAATCTCAGACCAAAGGAGACCAAAGAAATTACTCTTCTTTCAGCGAGAGTAATTCCTAATGTTGCCCACCACCAAAAAATTAAGATATCCTAAGAAACTGTAACAGTAACTTTAACGGAGTCACCCGTTATGTGTGCATTATAATGCAACCATTTCAGAGAGTAAAAATCATTCGCCTTGACCGGGATTTTTATCCAGATAAGTGATGAATGAATAAAAATGACACAAGTTAAGGTATGATTGCTAAAGTATTTCATATAGTAGCCTATGGTAGAAAATTGAATTTTCTTCTCTGTTGCTTCTTGACATACTAAGCTAAAATATTTTTATGGTGATGGAATATTCTATGAACTGCTTGCACTTAACTGTTAGCTAAGGAGTCATCATTATATGAAAATCGAGGCAGACAATTCCTTAAAATGTTCAGCTTCTCTACCAGAACAGATGAGAAAACAGAGCAGCATCGTGAATTTGCTGTGGTGACAGAATCCTCCTTGGTGGGCGGCAGAGAGAGATAGAGAGAGACTTACCTCCCCCTTCTTCCCCGGCAGAAGGTGCCACAGTCTCGGCATCCTGCTGGCCACCGCATGGCAGTGAGCCAAGGCGACCTTGCCCTGCCCCCTTAGAAATGCTCCTGCGCTTCGAGGGAGAGTGTTTCAGCGCTGGAGGAGGGAGTAGGAGGAGGCGGTGAGACAGCAACAGGTGGACAGCATGGGGGTGAAGAGAGAAATGGGTGAGCAGAGAGAGAAAGAAAGGTAGGGCAGAGGGAAAAGGTCCAAACTGCAAAGGGGGCTATGAATAGCCTTGGAACAAGCACTGGTTAAGGAGACTCAGGACCAGGAGAAGCAACAGCAATCAATTATACAATCAATAAGGGAGCAGATGACAAAGCTACATAAGCACAGAATGCTTTGAAATAAGTGTACAAAAAGAAAAACTGGATGAGCTGATGCAAGCAAGTATAGGTGAGCACAGAGCAAAATTATATTTGCTATCTTAAAGAAAATTACATGTGAAATAAGTAGTAGTCATCACAAGGAAAAAGCAAAGACTATTCAAAGGAAAATTCAAGGCATCATTACTCAAAAAGCAAAGCTTCACAGCAAGCTCATGGCTTTTACGCCCAAAGTTTCATTTCCTCATTCCCTAAGCTACCTTATCATGTGAAGGTGTGAGGAAATAAATAGAAAACATGGTTCACATTAGACATGTTCACACCAAGAAGAATCCTTGAGCTAAGGCAAATGTGCATTCTGAATGTGTACCAATTCTTACAAAGAAGAATCAATAAGCAGCTTCAGTAACACAGTACAAAAATGATTCTTGATCTTTTATCAAAAAATAATTCCCAATGGCACTATGCAACATAGGCAATTTTAGAAAATTTTGCAAAGAGACAGACTTCCAAAAATTAAATAGCAAAAGCCAGGAAGACAAAATAATAAAGTTTTCCAAATCACCAATTTTCTACTGGAAAGTTTTAATCAAGTTTAAGTATAAGATGTGTAAAGAGAAAATGTGTTAGAAAGTTCATGTGAGAAAGTTCCTAAAAGAATGCTCCATAAGAGCAACATAAAAAAGGATCGATCTAAGTTTGGTTTATTTCAATGAACAACTTTATTCCAAAAATATTCCCAAGTAAATATTTTATACATTAAGTGAACAAGAGAAATTATATAAACAATTATAATTATTCACAGCAATATTTATAACAGCCACAAAAGATTAAGCATGACAGAATTGCTGAAAAGCAAACTTTAAGTATCACTTTAAAAGTCACCGCAGTCACTGTAAATATTGCTCTGTTGTTTGAATCATGAATCAAGCATAGAAGTAATCAACAATAAAATACAGAGTACTAAAAAGCAATCACCAGCAACAACAGGAAACAATAATAAGAAATCAGGTAAGTGACAACAAGAGGCTTATACCATGGACAGGGCATATAGAGAAAGGTTCAAGATAGAGCAAAAGGCTACTCTGGAGGGTAGGTATATATAATTCATATGTTCAATACTTGTATGAGTTCCTCGAATTTCATAATGTCACTGTGCATGACTGTCAAGTCTCTAATTGAAGAAAATGTTGAAGAACAAATGATGCATGGATGTAAGTGATGCAATTTTGAGAACAAAGATTAATTATCCAAGTTGACAACTGTCAACTGAAAAGCCTCAAATTCCCTACAAAGCCCCAGTTCAAGTAGAGATAACATTCCTATAAATACCTTTTTCATTTGTACAAGTGTAATATCCAACCAATATCAATTCTGCATGCTACAGGGTGATGCAAATGAGTGAACTGAAATAGGTACATACACAAAAACTAGTGACTAGGACAATATAAATCTGGTAAAAAGAAATTATGGATTGAATATTTCGAATCTACATGTTCATCAATGAAGTTGGATACTAATGAGTTTATCAAAGATTAATTCAGTAGTTTTCAGTAGCACCCTAACCTCAGCCTAAACAGTTTGTCATCAAAAGTATGCCATTTGATGTCCAAATTGAACTAATTCTGACCTGAACAGATTCACTATGAAGGAATTCATAAGTTAACCTAATATTATACAAAATAATTCATAATATTGTTCATTTGAAAATATCAGAAACTTCAATGCATACCCAAATACTTGTAAGGTAGTTTGTATAAAATATCCAACATATATTTTTTTGAAAAGGGAGGATAAGCCACAGAGTGACGTCAATACTGAAATCTTCAATCACTCTAATAATGGATTTTCCATGAAGAAAGAGAATCTGACAACTAAAACCAACATGTTTCCAAAATCTGTCCACTTACAAAGTACCAGAAACAAGTGCAGAGGAATTAATAAAGATGAGCACATACACCAAATGATCACAATCAAGTTTAAAGAGTAAATTCAATAATAAGTATACCCAAAAAAATAAGATCACTTCCAAGGTACAGATGTAACAAGAGTGAGTTAAAACAACAGACACAATATCTTTCTACGTAAATGATGTCGTTAGTATTAAGAGCAACAACACCATGAAATTCTTCACTGCATTACTCTTCCCACCTTTAAATGGATGGACTAAATTTTATTCACCACATTTAGTGCCTTTTTACTGTTATGCAGTAAAAAGCTCAAGGAAACACTTGTAGATATCTGTATAATTCTAATCAATAACATTAAATACATGCATCAAGGGTTTCAATACAATTATTTGATGATAATATCATGCTCAGTACATTTTATATTACAGGGATTAAAGTATTAAATTAAGGTAAAATTTTAAAAAGCAATGAACCTTTAACTATGTATTCATATCTAAAATATATGAATATATACATACACAATATATTTACTTCCCAGATTCCCATTTTTACAACATGCGTAATAGTTAGGTGAGGGTGACAAGGTGTGAAGGAGAGTGAACATTTGTGTGATCATTACTTCTACCATTAGGATAAGTGCAGGTCATTACACTTAAATAAAAGCATATTTCCAATGAAGTGACCTAAACCCATTATGATTTCCCTTGGGTGAAAAAGGATTTAAAACATTTCAGTGCTAATATAAGGCATTCAATCCTAATCTTTAATACAAGGACGTTAAGAGTCATTCCAATCAACAACATACTGTACCTAACATATCCTTTAAAGCTGAAAACAACAAAACTTTAATTCACAAATGTCTTTCAGTACATTTCCTTATTAAATTACAAGAGTAATTGATGATTCGCACAAAACTGGTCTCAATTATTCAAAGCAAGTCTCCACATAAAGATTGTCAAAATCAATAACCAGGTACATATGCAATGATTTAATTCATTACCACACACATGAATGACAATGCAATGAGCTTTATGAGTGCAATGAAACAAAAGCAAACAGATATTCTGTGAGCACAATGATTAGCAAAACAATGGCCTCAAGCCTTTTAAATGCTTAAACAATTTAGACCATATCTTTAACATGTACTATCAGCTGTTTCACACAGCTCTACATAAACATAAAGTGTAAAAAAAATAATAAAAGGAAGTTGAAAGAAGGCAGGCAAAAAATGTTGAAAACAGACACATAAAGAAGATTGTGTTACACCCCACCTTGCTACAGAGCAGGTGGAAGGGGAAAATGTGGAAACACAAATGCAAGATGTGACACAAACATATGCAAGGAAGTCTGAGGGCAATAGAGCGAGATAATTCCCCTACCTATGTAGCTCGTGACGAGGGTGCGGAATTTTCGATGATTGCCTTTAATTTCAGGCAAGTCCACTAGGGCGCACATTAGGGGTGTGGAGAGAGAGAAAGAAAGAGAAAAGGGGGAGAGAGAAAGAGAAGGTTAGTAGTAAAGGCTGAGGCTGGCATTTGGTGTTGTACACCCGCCATTCACATGTGATAAACCATTTCCAGTTTTCAAACTGCTGATCAAATAAAGACATTGTTTGGTTGCAAAGCATGAAATATGGGAAATGCCCCTTGGAAGCACCTTTCAGGTACATTGCTAAAACATGGGATAGACAATCATTACTCAAGTCCCATCCTTGTGGAAATATACCAATGGTTCCTTCTAAGTAGCATTGTGAGCTTCATTAGCTCTTCAATTTCATCGTAAATTAATGCCACCACTAAACAGCATAAAAATCACACAATATTACAAATTACTTTTATAAAATAAAATTACTTCATTGCTTCAGTTTTCAGATGGCATTTTGGGATATGAAAGAAGAGCAAATTACTAATATTAGATACAAATTTTTGTCCTGATTTCCAGTATATATTAACATTCAAAATCTTTATAAATCACAACCCTATTATAATTGTCGCTTTCAATTATAGATAAGGCAAAATTTTTATACAATGTCAATATTTTTACCAAACAGCTGGACTAAATTGAGCAATAAATTAGATGTATGGGACACATGGCTCAGCTGTACTTCTAAACAAAATACTTCTGTGTGTGTATATGTATATATATATATATATATATATATATATATATATATATATATATATATATATATACACACACACTTATATTGGATATAGTACGAATATATATACATACACACATACACGTGCATATATATATACACACACACATATATATATATATACATATGTATACCTCAAGGCTAAGATCATTATCTTCAGATCTTACACAGAGGCTTTTGCAATTTTTACTCTCAATTTACCTGACTTTCCAGTTTTACAGATTTCTCTTTTATTTTCTAGGCCACATCCTATCTGATCTTTGTTAATTTCTTCATTTACCCCTCTCTCCGACTGTTTTTACTGAACCTATGGCCAAATTGATAATTTATTACAAAAGCATAGAAGAAACATGTCTTAAAGAAGAAATATTTTTAAATATACCTCCGAAACCAAGTTACAGAATGAAAACCTTTTACACATTTGTTTTGGGGAATAGGATTTCAAATCAGCAACAATAAATTATGCAGTCACATGAATTTTCGATGGCCTCTGCAAAAAATAACCACGCCTGGCAGGAGTAAATACAAGGATTAGGTGCCACATTAATTATCACAGTACCTTATGCAGAGGAGTATCAATGTCAGTAATAGGCATAACTAATAAATGGCACCTCCATTGTGATTAGTGGTTTGTAACATACCAGAAAATTTTAAAAAATCTCAGTTTCCCCAACATTTCAAACTTTCCTGGTACGTTTAATTAAAAATTGGCAATGTTCCACAAAATATGGAACTATTTTGTGGAGAATTGCAAATTTTTAATTAATAATGACATTCCACCATATCACACCTGAAATGCCTCTTTTTATTCCTGGTATGTACTCAACCGAGTTTAATATTCCTAAATATTGATATCATTATTTTGTACAGAATATGTTTTCACTACATAAAGTAAAATGAAAATCTTAAATCTAAATGTGATACAGTAAAACCTTATAGATATTTTTAGTTTTCTTTTACCACATGCAAGTAGGATAAACCAATAAAATATTGATAATTTTAACAAACTGAACGGTATTAGGGTTAACCTTGTGAAATTTATCCATGATGGAAAGGAGACAAACTATGCAAATTTCACTTGAATAGAGATTTATTCACGACCCGGGTTTCAAACAAGATGACACCCGGAAGAAACAACCTGAAGATGACATTAAGCGTTTGAAACCCGGGTCGTGAATAAATCTCTATTCAAGTGAAATTTGCATAGTTTGTCTCCTTTCCATCATTGATAATTTTATTTCCCTGTAATCAACTCTCCTCCTAGTAAGGTTTATATAATGTTTCCAGGAGCATCAAAATTAAGGAAGGAATCAGGATTCAGGTATTCAGTAAAATCCTATAGAATCCATGGGTTAAAAAAATGATTGAATCCTTATACAAAATTATCAAATATCCACTCCTGATTGTGTGGATTGTTAATGTGCTTTGCTACAGAAACATAGGGCCAATGACTCATCTCAATGATGATTGAAATTACTTCCATGTTGATTATGAGTGAGTGAGAATACACTGCAGTGTAGCCACACATAAATAACTAGCATAATTTAAGTATTGATTAATACCTGAATGCATATCACTTATCCATTATATCTTCAAAATATCACACATCTGTTAAACATTTTGCTAATTCTCCTAATGACAGAAAGTATAAGTTCACTTTGTTGGTACGAGGGTGATCTGAAAAGTTCTTAGCCTGATGATCAAAATGTTTTCAAAAATTTTCATTTTTCAACTTTATCACCTTTGATATTAATACATTTCATTCAATGGTGATTCAGTGCCATTATCCCATCTCTGCAATGTTCTTTCATGTTTCAGAGTTGCTGTAAATTACTTGTCTTCGGTCAATATCACGTCTTGATTGGACGAAAAAGTTGACCAGCAAGGAAACTTTCGCATTTCCAGTGGCAAAGGTGGCAGTCCAACAGGACCAAATCTGGGAAAAAGGGTGGAAGTTCCGGCACTTCATGTGCAAATCCCTCAATTTCCCATCACCAAGATACTTTAGTGGGCAGATACATTCTTCTGGTGGAAAAGTTTTTTCCTGTGCGAGCCAGGTTGCTTCCATGAATTTTTGTTCAAGTTCTGTTAGAAGGCTAGAATATTACTCCCTAGTCATCATTTTACCTTTTTCAACATAATAGATAAACAAAATTCCTTTTGCATCCCAAAAAAGCAATGCTATGATCTTTCCTGCTGATGGCATTGTCATTGCATTTTTTGGAGCAGAAGAACTGGCCTCTATCCACTCCATGGGTTGTTGTTTCAATTCTGGTGAGTAATGGCAAATCCACGATTCATTCATAGTCACATATAGATGCAGAAAATTTCTTGTTTCTTGTAAATCTAATCAAACATTACTTGGAAAGTGTAACCTGAATGTATTTTTAATTCACAATGAGCAAGTGTAACACCCATCTTGCATAAAGCTTTGTCATGAATAATTCCTGGTAAAAAATGTAACTGTGCATTTTTTAATATTCCTACATTACTAGAAATCTCATGAACCTTCTTCCAAAATCATATCATGCATTCTTTTGATGAATTACGGTGCAGTTGCACTTTTCAGATGCCCTTCACATGGATCATCTGGGAGACTTTCATGGCCATGTTTTAACTCTGCCGCCCATTTCTTCACAGTGGAAATTGAAGGAGAAGAGTTCCCATACACATTTACATACCTTGAATGAATTTTGGCATTAAACCTAATTTTACGAAGAATTTTATCACTGCATGATACTCAAAATTTTTTCATTTCTAATAACACATGAAACTAAGTCATATGACTACCTACAGCAAACTGCTGGATGGAATGGCTTGTAATTGCAGACATCTACTCATAACTATTCCCACATGAGCAAAAAATAATCATGGTAGTTGTGACGCCATCTATGGGGAAGGCCAAGAACTTTTCAGACCACCCTCGTATTTCACCTTAAAGACAATGAAGTGAAACCTTACTATGCAATCCATTTAATATGAAATATGTACAGTTACATTTTAAACCTGGAAGCAGTTCCCTACAAAAAGCACAGGATTATTATCTTTTTAATATGGGTAAATTAATTTTAATCTCTGTAAAAGAATTCTTGCATTCTTATTGCACATAACTTCTTCTGGTTAAATCAACAGGCAACATGAACTTAAATCGGATATGATACAAACATAAGCAGTATGTCAAGCTTGAATTGATCAATTTTTCTAACTACTATAAAATTTTGTTTCAAGTTTTTGGTGCATAATACCATTGTACATCTGACTGATGTAGAATCTTGGGGAGACAAGAAGAAAGTTTGTCACACGTTTGCTTTTCATTCAGCTTACCATCTGGGTACAAACATTTTATTCTCTCTCAAAGTTTTCTTTATTTAGTCAATGGATAATATAAATGATAGAAAATTGAAGGCTAAATTGCCACTGAAGCCCAGTTGTAGAGAAGACAATGTATGGTGTAGGTAGAATTGGTAGTAGAGTGAACAACAAAGCAGTTTATGCAAAGTGCCCACTTTTCTCTCAAAGCTTTACAGAGGAACCATGCTTAGTGAGCAACTTGCATAGTGAGCAATTCACATAATGAACAAATACAATTTGATTGAAAATGACTTCCTTAATACGTGACTTTTCGCATTACGAGTGATGAGATGAAGGGAATTCTTGGATTCATTGTGCGCCTGCTACTACAATTTTTCTCTAGCACTCGTTCTGCTGGGATCTTAAGTGTCACTAATGATCACAAATTGTTCCAAACTTGTGTTCAGACATGTTACATGTGAACTTTTTGTGCAAAGTTTAATTTGATTTTGAGCATACTTTTAAAAATTTTCTCGAAGAAAAATCCACAAGAAGACAGCTATAAAATAATCAAAATAATGGAATGAGAAGTAAATCAATGGAAAGCAAGAACAAGGTGTGAGCATGACTGATCTAGCACACACATACAAATACACAACATTAACAATTTGGATTTTCTTCAAGAACAAGAGAAAGATTAAGAAGATAGATGCTTCAAAGTGAGGGACAAGAATGTCTACGTAATGGTTACATATTCTCAACAATGTTGAAAGGTTACTTCTCATATGGATAAACGAAAAGCAATTGCAATGTGACACTATTAACGAGAATACTATCAGGGAGAAGGCATAAGCAATTTTCACTATCCAAGTTGAGAAGATCACCAATGGCCAAAGAAGTAATTAAGGGAATCCATGCATGATTTGAGAAGTTTAAGAGAAGAACCAGCATCCATGGCATTGTGAAGCATCGAGCTTCGACTCAAAGGCAGCAGGGAACTTGATCACTGACTTGAAGAAGCTCGTAGATTCTGAGGATTACCTGCTACAACAGGTTTTCATTTGTAACAAGATGAATCTCTTCTGGAAGAATATGCCAATGGAAAACTATATTTGTGCACATAATGGTAGTCAAGGAGAATACATTGCCCAGTCATAAGCTAATGAACAGTCATCCCATGCTGCTACATTATTTTAAGCCAATGGAAGTGGCAATTCGATAATTAAAACCCAGCTTGTGTACCATTCAGAACATCCATGAGCCTTTGTTATTAACCCTCTGAGCAAAAATTAAGAACAAATTTTCACATATTGTTATTTACTCAGATTTAGAAAGTTGTTAGTAACTAAAAACTATTAGTGATCAGTTTAGTGATTCTCAGTTATGTGTAATAGTGAAGATGAAAAAGTAATACATTTTCATTCTTTCCTGGGGCTCTTTATTACTTAAAAATCGATGAACAGATAGTGTGCATCATCAAGAGTAAAGAACACTTTATAAACTCATTGTATTGCAATTTTACCTAATTTAATGTAGATTATTTATTAAAACATGTGAATTCATTCTAACTTTTCAGTGGCATGGATTTTTTTAATCAAAATTTATTTATTACCTAATTTACAAAAGTTAATAATTAACTATTAAAATATATTTCCCCAAAACTCATGTTCCAATATTTTTTCCTTGATTATCTTAAAACCGTAAATTTGTGGTTCTGCTGCACTTAAAATGCACTCTTGTCTTGGTAAAACATCTAAGAAATCAAAAAAATAGATTTAAAAAATAAAATAAATTAATAATTAATAAAAAATTGATTTTATATTCTATTTTTTCTTTTTAGTTATTTTATCATTAACTAAAAGTCTATTCTGGACTTAGAGTTAATGATACATGAATTGGAATCCAAAATTTGATGTGAATTACAGAAATATTCAAACCTTAAAATATGATGAAGTCTGGAATTTTATGATTCAAATTTTAGTCCAAAATATTTCTAATCAAAATTCATTATATAAAATGTATTAGTGATGCTTGCTAATGACATAGGCTTTTATGTAACCATAATGTAGGCATGTTTTCGGCCTCCCATGCCTAATTTTAGAACAATAGCCTACGAAAGAAAGAGAACAGAAGCAGACAGCAGCATTGCTGTGAAATTTTCAAAACAACTGGTAACACTGCTGTGATAAAAACAAATAGTTTTCAGTTTAGTCTTAAAAGTGTATCCTTGACTTCTGTCCAAATTGCAAGATAATCTGAAGACATGGATTTGGGCTATGGAATTTTCAGGGAAGAACACCTGATTTTCTTTCAAATAAATGCAAAAACAAGGTCATAAAAGGTGTCAAATAATTTATGATATACCAGGTCTGTCCAATAAATATGCAAACTGAGGCCATAAAAACCTTATTTCGCAAAATTTAGTCTACATCAATTTTGTCCCCTTAAAAGTACTCTCCATTCGTTGCTATGCACTTATTTCATCTTCTTTTCTACTGTTTAAAGAACCCTTAGATGTCCTTGGCAGTTAGGCTTTTTAGTTTTCTCATTGTTTCTTGCTTTATTGTGTCCACATCTTCCAAGTGATGTCCCCTCATCACATTTCTGCATTTTGGGAATAAGAAAAAGTTGAAGGGAGTGAGATCTGGCAAATAAGGAGGATGATCAAAGATGGTGATTGAATTTTTTGCCAGATACTGGAGAACAGCCCTGAGAATTCCATATGCTCCTTTAAGGTAAGCAGATACATAGTTTTGTTATCCAACAAATAAATCATTAACTATCTGCACTACATTATTTTAATTGGTATCATATGATATGAATGGGTATCTTCAATTTTTTATCAATACTTAGCATTTGCCATTCATTTATTTTTTCCAGGCTGCATGATTGGTTTAGCTATCAGACAATATGTTCTGTTTCCACTTGGTGATAGTTATGCATTCTTGTAAAACAATAAGTCCACCCATAAAAAATGACTTAAAAATGGAAAAACCTATACTTTCCTTTGCTAAAATAACTCATTTTTCACAATGAATAAAAAGGAGAGTTAATTTGTTTCCTAATCACAGTCACTTCATTTTTAAAACTATTTTGATTCATACGAATTGAATCTGTTTACATCATGACCATTTTTTTCTACATATTTTGGTTACCCATGTTTTTCGATTATCCGCACTCCAACATGCATCCAGTAACACAGATAATTGTGAGCTTACTGTGTTTTCAACAGAGTCATCCACTGATGTGCACTGAAATTCCTGAATTTTGGTTCTCATTAGCGGATCACTCCAATTGAGTAACAGTTGTGTAATTTTCTACAATTTGTTCAATGTTTTAGATTTTAGGTTGTTTCATCACCATTTTTTATGAACTAATACTAATAATTATAAAATAGGAAGAAATAGAAACTGGACCAAACATAACGTAACTGACTCTAACCGCATATATTATTGTTAAAAAATGAATAACAAAACAACCAATTAAAATAAACACTGTCAGAAAGCAGTAGTGGTTGAACAAAAGTTTTCAACCAAAAAAATCATTGAGCTGGAAAACCCATAACGATCAGCTTTTTATCAAATTTCAAACAATCATATTTGGACTAAGGGAATCATAATGAATTGGGTGGGGAAGGTATTTCATTCTTCCATCATAGTACATTATAATAATTATCTATAAAAGTGTAACAAACTCAGGAAAACCACTATACATTGGTTAATGACAGAAGTTGCAGATTTTAACGATAAGTACTATCATATAATTGGATGTCCATCATCAAGTTGAGTAAAAGTCTACAAATGAGTAAACAGTTATCTGTGTATATGTGAATGTGTGAATAATGGTTATATTGGTAGCAGCAATACAATTTCTCATCTATGGCCGCTTTTGCTTCACATTAATACCCCGCATACACGAATATCTGATCCAACAGGATATCTATAGCTAATAGATAACCAGCTGGCAAGCAGTAAAATCATGTACAATACTTAAGTATACATATCACACCCAATATTCCACATCATATCACCACCAACTATTCTACTATTTCAAATATTTCTTTAGGAATTAAAAATTTTGGGAGAATAATAGGATACACATGTAAATGAAATACTGTCTTTTACAGTATAACAGTACCATGCCATAAAATCCATGAGTCCCAAATTAAATAAATAGCTTCATCTAAAACTAAGTGCTGCTCAAGATACTTTTAATAACTATGAAAAACCCAACTTAAAGGAATAATATCTTATCCAATTTCTTTAATAATCATTCACGATCAGTAAACAATTTCCACATTAATATGTGATTCCATTATTTGGGAAGGATTTTAATCTTGGGAGTAACAACAAGAGAGACAATTATGTTTAGGTATGAGTAATCGCACCACCACCATAGCAAGTGAAATATTGTCATAAGTACTATGTTGAAGGGAAAGATTGCAACTCCCATTTTCTCACTAACATAATTGATAGGAGTACCTCATCAAGCTACCATAGTTGAAATGATGCAAGAACCTCCGTAAATTTCTCTAGAATTCATCCAAAAAATTGCTAGGGTGCATTACACAACATGATGAGGTGTTGTCACAATTTGTTGTTACCATGTTTTGTCAAACAATTTGAGAGGCTGCATCAGTATTTTATTTTATGCATAATGAAATATGACATATTGTTAAATGAATATTAGAGGTGATACTGAATACTCATTATGATGGAGTGATATTAAACAAATTATCATTAAGCAAGATATGCCTGTATATAGGTACTAGCTGTGACTCTAGTATACTAGCTGTGCAAGTGCTGAACACTAAGCTTACTTTAATTTCCACTCACCCTTCTAATCCTCTTTCCCTAACCTTCATTGCTTTCATTGCCATTTAATACTTAAGCTTTCATCGGCATTTCTCAACCTTGAAGTCTATGAGAGAGCAATTAAAACTTATGGAACACTAACAATTCCCTATTGAGTTTAACCACACAAACTCAGCCACTTGCAGTTTGATATAACTGCGTGAGAACAATCAAAACTAACATTACACTACCAGACATCTTTATCTTTTTATGCCAAACTTAACTTGTACTTAACTTTGCCAATCAGATCACTTTATGCTTGAAATACAACCTCAGTAACAAAACACAACTATTGAAGAGAATACTCCTTCATTGTTGACCAAAGCTGTTTGGCTACTTTTTAAATCTTTTGAATTAATTTCTTTGAACAGTGTTTTCCTAATATAAATGGGTAAACATCCTACCAAATGAGAAATATAACCCTTTTTAGAGAGCTGATTGGAGGCATAAATACATTGCATAGGACTGACTGAAAGTAATTTTACCATTAGAAACCACAAATCTAGTGACTGTAATTGTAACAGCATCACTACGTAATCAATTTTGATATAAACTTGTGAAATTGATCCTATAAGTTGAAAATTCACATGAATCAGTATCCACCAGATAGTAGAATACACACTCCATGAAACTTCTTGAAAAAATATGAATTTCGGAATGTGAATTCCAAATATTTGAGGATTGGTTATAGAAATAATATTTTGATTTGTTATGCTGGACTTCTAACTTAAATTACTTTCTATCTCCCGAAACAAATTTATTCTATGAACACATGTATAAAGAAAAATGTACTTAAGGTCAATAAAGTTTCACTGTATCACCTTTTACTACCAATAAAAATTTTAAAATACAAGTCTTGTATAACTGAAATTAGAAAAATATTTTCACTGAAGAAATCACTTATGACAAGGGTCATTTTGGCAAGCCATGTATCCCATTCAAGGTGCATAAGAAGGCAGAAATACAGATAAGCCACCTACATAGTGAGAAGTTGTTATTAGCACAACTGCAGTTATTATAAAGTGCACATACAACATTACAGTTAATCTTCAGGTTTACTTGGCAACTATAAAAGTTAATTATGAAGCAAGCTGTTAAGCTTTACACAATTAAGTACAATCACAAAATAGCATATATTCAACTCTTTTGAACTAAATTTGGCTTCTACATAATATATACTAACATCAATATTTTGGCAATTGTTTATGAAAATATATTAAATGCTCAAATATATAGTATCAAATAGGAACTGAATGTCTTTAATAATTAATGCAATTCATTATCAAAATATTCTTTGCACAAGTATCATAATGATAAATGAAACTATATGCTTTCTGGAATGCCTGAAAACACCAGCAATACTGTTGAGTACAGGGTCATTAATGTTAACCATTTTGTCCAATTAAATGGTTCACCACAACAATTCTTGAACTTCCTCACTACTGAAGACAATTCAATGTAGAGAAAACAGAAGCACTTAACTTATGTCATAAAATTTCTCCACCATCACTTTCCATTTCGGTATTCTCCTAGTTGAGCAAACTTCGAAACTTACGTGAGGGAATCTTTTTGAAGACAGTTTTGGCCATGAAGTCCTGGAACCTCTGAGCATAAAATCCAGGCCGGTGAACAGACACTGTATCCTGGAAAATTATAAGACATAATCAGCAGCTTTGTCACAAAGAATTATACTGCCATAAATTCAGTGCATATTTATCACAAAAACTGTTGACACTTGACACCACCATAGAATAAAACACAAATAATTGTGAATTTACAATTATGCATGCCACTTCATTAGTTTAATTAAAACAAATGCTGCACAACTTTTTTTGTTTCATTAGTATATTTTACTATATGAACTTTGGGGCACCTTTTCACATTTTAATTTAAATTAATCCAATTTAATTGTATTTTATGGTTGCTATCTTTAGTAATGGAATTGGGGCATTTTAGGACATTAGGCCGTACAGTGTTATCTTGACCAAATAACACTGTATTTAGTAACAGGATACCTCTATATATGTTTAGATAGAGCTGAAACTATGATGTACAGATAACATTTTAAGTCCCTTAATGTGGATACCAATTTACATTGCCTAACAATTTACAAATTGCCTAAGGAACTATGATGTTTGTACAGAAATTTCAAGGTAATGATACACATTAGATACACAGTGTGAAGTAAAACTCAACATTGAAATACCTGGAAAATTACTAGGTTTACCACAATATATCTGAGGAATTCTCAGAATCTAACCAGCCATTATGCTTACAGAACCATGGTATATCTTGCCATATTTCTTTTCCTTAGTTTAAATCCAACTCTCCAAATGCATGGAACTGCCTGAATGCTGAGTAACTGACAAAGTGAACTGTATTAAAGTGAAATTTAAAGAAGGGAAGGAGTATTTTCGTGATGTAGATTAGCTATAGTTTATTATTTCATGAATTGAGAATTTTAAGAATTACTTTCAGTTTAACAACAGTACTGCTGTCACATCAAACATTGAAATTTGTATTTAAAATTTTTTCACCTGCATTTTATAAAAAACCATGTGTAATGCTTGGTGAGGCCTCTGGCAATCTCAGAAGCAACAGCAACATGTGGTTCAAAGCATATGTCTTTCCTACATATTTTTCTCCAACTTCTTCAACATTTTAAATCAATACTCAACTCCCAACAAGAAGGGCAATGGTTATATCCATGACAGACCAGACAATATAAGGAATAAACCAATGAAAGCTGTCCAAATCTGAACAGGAATTGATTTTCTTCAGACATAAGCAATTAAAACAACATACTACTCACTACCTCTTTACAATGCTACTACAGGTATACATGTAACCCTGGTGAAAAAAATTACTATATAGTAACATTTAGTTGAAATTTAAAACAACGAAATGAAAGAATAGTCTACCCTTAAGATAATAAACTGGATAATAGATCTATGGTAAGTTATAATTAAATAATAACAATAATTTGGGAATTAGCCCATTTCAATCATGTAAAAAATCTCCTATTGTTGAAGTGGTTCATCAGTGCATCTATACCATACCTTTATGCCAGGGCTAGTATAATTATTTATAAGATCATGTGTGCACAGTATTACTTGTCTCAAAATATCTTCCTTGATTTTTAGAGTAAGTGATTACCATAAATCATTAAATATTATTCTTACACAATATGTTTATATTTAACTCATCTCCAGCACTGCATGAAAAAATCTACACAGTAATGTGCAATTTGATCAATCTATGGAATGCCATTTATATACAAGATTTTTTTTTGTCTCCCAAAGAATGTTTGTAATCATTCTTGCAACACTGCAAGACTGGACATCACTAGATCATACATTTTTGTATAAGGGATGCTTGACTATATTTCAATGTATTTTACTCTGTCAAAATACATACATTTATGTAACTTCACAAATATGCCATGTTTTTCCTTAATTTCAATACTTAGAAACAAAGTCTTACACGGTGACACAGAAATTATTATGGAATGTAAAATGGAAATTATACATGATTTTCAAACCTTGATGATAAACTGAAGAATGAAAAACTTTATGTCATTACAATATTATTGCTAAAAATAAAAACATTTCATATAAATCTCAATTTTATATAATTTACTAAACATCATCTAATGAAATGACTATTCTCTAGTGATGCCACTATGTAGTAATGCAATAACTCACACAAATTAAATCTGAAATAAAACACCTACCCCATCATGAATCATACTCTTCCAAGTATGTTCTAACTTCTTCTTTAGCCTGTAACTCTGCAAGATATCAATTATGCCGAGGAACATGAGGAGCCTCTCCCCTTTGGCATTTCGTGCAGGAATACCTCCTGGCCTACATGAAAAATAATTATTTGTATTAAGAATAAGGGAAAAGAGCGAAGGACATGAAATATAACAATTAAATTCACTGTGGAGAATTTGAAAATACTTATGCCAATTTCCAGCCACTCATTGCTAATTATTGGGGATCAAAACAAAAATAATATGACTTGGGTTTGAGACTCATGACTTTCTCTTAAATAATTCATTATTAGATTGAAAAATTTCATGTTTTGCCGCAGGTCAATGACATCCTATCATTGATCCATAATATATATATCTAGCATTAGCAATTGATAAACACATACCTAGTATTATATTCATTTGGCCACATAAAGCTCATCTGTGAGTTGGTAATAATCAGTGAACTATGAGATTCCCTGCACTGGCCTAAAATCTTGAAATCAATGCAACTACTGTTTTTGGAGCATTAACTAAAGGCATCTTTTTCTTTGATTATTCTCATTTTCATTAGAATGGGCCATGCAGAGTGCATCTTGAGGTGAAATGAGATTCTCTTTCATTATTGCTCATAGAATACCATATGTTGAGTCAGCACTAAGAAAGTCTTTTGCTATATCTTTTAAGGATTCTCTAATAGAGGATGAACCACTCATATCGTCCAAATTAATATTATTTCTTCTTATTTTCATTATAGAATACACTTTCCACCATCCATGGCTATTTATCATGGGTTACAATTATCATGACTTTGTAAAACAACAACATACTCATGAAATAAATATGAAACTACAAAATAATTCCAAATATAAAAGTAAATCATCAGGTAAATTGAAATGAATAATAATTTTATTAAATCTTTCTTTATTATAGCTATATTAAGCTAGTCAGTACTATTCTTTAGTCACAAATTCAATAATGTATTTCGCTTAATTCCGTTAATCAGTTGGATTCCCACCTGCAATGTAGAAGCTTGGTAAATGTGACACACATTTTTGTAGGGTGTGTTTATATTGTAATGTGACTGTGGCTTAGAAAGAAAGAACTATTACAAGCATCTAGTGTTCAATTATGCACAGTATTTAATATCCTTTCTGAAATATGCACTACGTATTCTTCTTGAGTCCCTCCGGTAAGGGGACATGAGCTTTATCTTTTATTGCAATGAACAAGAAAACAGTAAGTTGAGCTTTAAACAAAAGCCCTCTTCCCTTCCAATCCATATCTATAGGAGAAATAGAGCACCAGGGATACCAGTAAGAAAATCTCTGAAATAGTCTGAATACAGTTGGAAGTATTTTATGAAGTTCTTGACATTGCAGTGCTTTTGCTCTTCACTCCTCTTCTTTGAATGAGAATCATCTCCATCCCACACCTTGACAAACTAACAATTTTGTTTAAACATCCAACCTTTCTCCAAGCATGGGGCTTCAATGGCAAAGTGACCTTGCCTTATATTTAATCTACATAATCCATTAACATAGGATAAAAGTTTAGAGAGAATAAAATTCTTACATCCTGGCACTAATTTATGAGACTGTGACAGGCATCTCAGTGAGTTCTTTTCTCATCTTATTGAAGTAAAAGTCCGGCATTAGTTTGATGACTTACGGCATTACACACAGAAAACTTAAGATTTTGTAGGTCTAGCAATTCAAGAGTGAGATGTTCACTGAAGTAATATATTTACATTTAATTATAAGAATGTTAAATAAAATATTCTGTTTAGCTAGACAAATGGTGCTCACAAATTATAATCAATAGACATCACCAGGAAAGTAAACAAAAAAAATGCCAAGACGGTAAACTCAAGTGTATGGTCTCAGCATTTTTTTTGTTTACATTGATTCATGACCGTAGCTACGTTCCTTGTTTATTTAATTCACCAGGAAACATCAAAATTTGTTAATGAGATCTCAAAATGTGCAATTTTGCAGAAATCACAGTTGGCTTTTTTCATGAAAACAGCATTATGCAGAGTAAGTAAAAATTAGAGACTTGGTTAATAAAATTACTGTTACATAAATTGAATCATCTTCAGTCAGATCGAAGGCCTTGAATAAAAATCAGGGGAGAAATATTTTCTTCTAATTATACAAAAATCCAGAATCATCAAGTTTGAATAACTTTTTTGGAAGGAAACCCTTCATAAAGCCTCAGTAATGGTAGTGTTTAAGATTTGGGATGAGGCTCATGGAAATATTGATTAAAAACTTACGGAACATCTTCTTCTTCATCAATTGGCTCACTTTCAGCCTGGATGCTCTCCATTGCGGTGGAATGAGCCACAAGACGCTGTCTGTTGATTGAGCGACTGCGATTCAAGGCTCCTGCTCCACTTGTACTGCCTTTGTCATCTCCACTTTCAGCACCAGCTCCACTTCCTCCCTCCCCTGATGAGCCACCTGCCCCACTGCCCTCCCCTTTGTCTTGCCTCTCTTGTGTCCTCTTCTCCTGATCAGGAGGAAAATATCTATCACTGATGAAACTTACATGTAGGCAATACAGGCATGTCAAATTCATTTCAATAAAACAAAATCTTTCTACAGATTTCCTTCATGAATTTTTAGTTTTTCAAACTATAAATCCACCTACAATACCACAATCAAAGCATAAGTTGAAGACATTGGTAATGATTAATCATCTTAAATGGAGGTGGGTCAAGGTTCATCAAAATGGAGATGAAGGTTAGTAAAGAAGTGCTAATGATAGATCTTAAAATTCAAAACAAAAGGAGTATTAACCCTTTGTACTCGAGAGGCGAGTCTCACTCACCACGCGATTTCATGTCGCAACTCGAGAGGTGACTGTTGCTCACCACTTCGTACACTGCGGTAACTTCATGCGCTTAGTTGTTTACGTTTAGTTCCTTTGACGCGGGTTCCTACGCTCTGTTTGTATAATCTAATGAAGTGTGAAATGATATTCCTTCAAATAGAGATAAGACTTTCTTATCCTTAGTTCCTTCGAATGGAGATAAGACTTTCTTATCTGAAATTAGTACGCAGCTACGAACCGGATTGCATTTTCGGTCTCAGTTCGAACCTGACGGCCATGGCAAAGAGCCTAGAAAAGTTAAAGTTTTTGATCCCCATTACCATGGAACGTAATAGTGAAATAAGCTCTATTGAGGATGGGTTTGATTTAGAGTTGCTAAACGAGGAAATTACATCTATACACAGAGAGCTTGATAATAGAGAGAACACGAGCAGTGATGATGATAATGATGAAGTAAGAGGTGTAAGAAAGCGAAAAATTAAAATAATAGACAGTGAAAGTGACAGTGATGCTGGAGAAGAACCACAATCTGACAGTTCCGAATGGATTAGCTGTCCAGAATCCGAAGAAATACCCCAGAGAATACTGTTTATAGCCAGCAACAATCCTGCAGGACCGCACATATTTGCAGACACGAAAGAACCAATAGATTTTTTAAAACTATTTTTACAGATAAACTCGTAAATAAAGTAGTTACAGAAACAAATAATTACGCTAGAAGAAAGTTAGAGAACAAGACGCTATCACCGTTCTTGATATGACGAACTTGGCACAGGGTGACTACCAAAGAAATGTGGGCATTTATTGGCGTTATAATAAATTTGGAGACAACGCCGCTCGCGAATTTGCAAGAGTACTGGTCACAGAAACAGTATAGGTCAAGGACACATGTTTACCGATCTGTACTACACCAGCTTTATCCCAGCAGAAGAGTTATTGAAATTGAAATGCCACTTGTCAGGAACAATACTAACAAATAGGAAGCATTTGCCAAACAAAATCAAAAAATCAAAATTTGGCAGGAAATCGACAATAGCATTCCGCAAGGGAAATACAATTGTTTTATCATGGAAAAACAAGAGAGTTGTCTTGTGCTTGATGAACTGGAACGATGCAGGAATGGCTTCTGTGAGAAGAATATTACAAGGTGGTGTTGACGTTACCGTCAAGAAGCCTAATGTTGTAATAAATTATATAAAACATATGGGTGGTGTCGATCGTGCAGATCAATTAGCCGCAACGTACTGTTTCTCACGAAAATCCTTGAAATGGTGGCGTTAACTGTTTTTTTGGGGGCTTGAAATTTGCTTTTGCTTTGAAATCATTTTATGTTAGAAGTAGTAAAGTCACCAAAAGCACTACAAAACGTCTTGAGTTGCTGGTTGGTCCACACAGAAACGGCCTTGAGCGCAAAGGGTTAATATAAAATTGAAGACAGGCAGTGAATTCCATGCTGATTAATATACAGGGGGTGGTGCAAAAATCCAGACAAATTAAAAAATTTTTCCAAAACTATTTTTTTTTGCAAAATGAAAATATTTACAAAATTTTTGTATTTAATTGTTTGTAAGATCATAAACAACAAATTTATTCAATTCATATTCATTCAATTCATATTCATATTCATTCATTCAATTTATTCAATGAATAGTGTGCTTCCAGTTGGTTATTTTTTTAATCTGCTTGGAGGCATTGTGTTAATGGAAACCTCCTAAATAACTGCCTTCAATCACTTTGCTGAGATCTTGTTTTGTTGATTAGTTACTGCCAATTATGTGACGGGTGTCCGTGGAGTGCGACAAAAAATTGGATCCATGGAAATGAGCTCTTTGAAGGGGTAGTGTTATTCTGTGAAATTCTGCATGAAACTACAAATCCTTCACGCAAACTTAATTACCAAGATTTATGGTGTGGATGCTATGAAATGTACCCCATGTTATGGGTGGTTTACCTGATATTTGGCTTGGAACTCGCAGACTCATAGCACATTGTGGCAAGGCACGTTGTTGTGATGGAGTTGCCAGGTAGTGGAGATGTCTTTTCTCATCCTGATGATCCTTTTTCGGAGTCTTTCCAGCACATCCACATAGTAGGCAGCATTAACTGTCAGTCCTTGAGGAACAAACCCCTTATGGACCACTCCTTTACTCTTGAAAAAGACAATGAGCATTGTTTTCACTTTTCATTGGCTCGTTCTTGCCTTTCTAGGCTAGGGGGACTGGTCAATGTGCCACTTAGAGCTTTGGCGTTTTGTTTCTGGGTGGCATTCAAACACCTAGGTTTCACCACCAGAGATGACATTGTTCAAATAATCAGGTTCATTTTCAATATGTTGCAAAAGTTCACTTGAAATTTCCACTCGGTTGGTCATCAGGCAACACCTTGAGCAGGAGCTTGATGCACACTTTCCTTATCCCTGAATCTTCAGTAACAATGCGAAACACAACAGTAGGCAACAAGTTCAGTTCATTGGCAATCATCTTGATACTCAATCGATGGTCAGAGTCCAACAATTGTCTAACACTAGCCACATTGTAGTCAGTTTTGCTGGTTGACGGCCACCCAGAGCATTGCTTGTCGTGGACCTCTTCCCAGTCCTCCTTAAAGACCTTCAACCACCTCGAAACTTGTGAGTAGGACAGAGCAGAGTCCCTGTAAGCCTCACAAATCATTTTGTTAGCCTCTTCAAGAGATTTTTTCAGTTTAGCATAAAACTGAAGGGATTACTAAAATCCCGTAACGTTGCTCGATCATCGATTCCATTTTTTCATGACACGGTTGGCACACAAGGGTTTACAATAACTGACATCCTGCCACTTCCACAGCTTGGAAAGCACTGAGACCAGTTTCGCAGAAAAGCTTAGCCTCCTGCTTAATTCTTCTAGAGTCAATTTCCTCATCTCTTCCATTTTATCCTCATGAATCAGATATTACACTTCCTTAGTACTAAATTATTATCTGAATTTGCATCCACTCTTGGAAAAGTGCAAATCAATGATGATCTTGCTAAATCAATGCCTAATTATAATTTAGTCTAACTGATATCTCTCAATCTCAGGGTATTTTCCCTTACACCTACATCAATTGTGGTGTAGGTTTAACAAGTGTACCAAATGCTCATCATGATTACATCCTGTACAGAATCTATTGCTTCCTTCCCATGGTCACTCCTTCCCTAGTAGTCCCCTAACCTTACTACCATCACTCTCTTTACCTACCATTGAATTACAATTCTACATCACTATCAAATGTTTCCTTACAGGAATACCTGTAATTATTTCCTCCAATTGATTGCATACTCTATTTCTTCCTCCCTATAATTGCTTGTTGGAATGCATATTTGAATAATTACCAAGTTTGTTGTTAAGCTTTCACGTCTACTAATAATTCAAACTATAGGCTACAGAGAGAAAAGTATTCATCAAAACCAATCTGATTTTAACATTCCTTTTTCCGAATAAGATTAAATAACTTACCGCCTTTTCCCGAGCAGCTTGATCTAAGTTGTGGATTCCAACAAGCAAACTGTAATCCATTATCTTGAAACTTTCCAGCACCTATTAAATGAATAAAAGGGATTCTATTTTAGAACAGTGCAAAGTTGAATTTATTTACATTAGACATTTTTAAATATTCTTAACCTTTAATATATATATTCATGTTCAACCAAGGCATGAAACAATATATAAAATATATTTTTGCATATATACAAACAATTACCTTGGTCGGGTTTAAAAAAGGGGAGAGAAACAGGATCAAGCTTTATGGGCTTAAATGATGCCATGAAAGTTTTTCACAAACCAGACTAAAATTTGCAAATTTTCTAAGATTTTTTTCCATTAGATATATTATTGATAAACTGACAAAACCACAATAAATCATGTTCTCTCTTATTTAATATAGTCTACATTCTACTGAAAAAAATGCTTCATAAAAAGAAACGCAATACTTCTTTTATATTGAAAACATTTTTAATCTAATGAGAAACTTATTTGATAATAAAGGTAAGTATAAGCTCTGATTTTTGCCAGCGTTATTCAAAATCAGACTGGGCCATACGGGAGGGAAACACATTCCTTATAAGTACAGCAATCAAGTTAGCTCTATAATAAATGATCAAAAACACATTATCAGCCGGATTACACAAAATTCAGGAATTTTTATTATTCTCCAGAATGTCCAGTTACTTCAAAATCAAGGAAATTTCCAAGTTTTCCACATGTAGGCTGATGATTCTGGTGAATTAGATTCTTTTGCATCTCTCTTCTGTCATAATACTCGAGGAAGGAAAATAGCAGGCGATAAAAGATAGCTTTCTAATTAAAATAATTTCCTTCAGCCCAACAACCCATTATAATGCATAATAACATTTTTACAAGGTTAATCATGAGATATTCCATATAACCCAATGAAAACGTAATCAACTGCTTCATGCTACTTGTATCAAAACATTAATTGATTAGTGCTTACAATTACATCAATTATTTACTTCAAAAATACAAATCGAAGTAGATATATTTTTCACAACATTACTAATTTGGACAGAAAAATTACTATATATCATGACTTCTATTAAATGTACGAGGGTCATCCGGAAAGTAGTACCCGTTCGTGAATTAAAGACACAAAAGTAAATATTAACAAACATAAAAAATTTTATTTGAAAGAGGATACTTTAAACTACTTCTCAACATAATCTCCAAGCAAATTAAGGCATTTGTCATAACGTGTGACAAGTTTCTGTATTCCTGCTGCATAGTCCTTCGCCGCCAGCTCATTGAGATACAGGGTCACTCCTTCTTTAAGTTCTTCATTGCTGTCAAATCTTTTTCCTGCCAAAAAGTCTTTAAGCTTTGTAAAGAGATGAAAATCTGAAGGGGCCAAGTCCGGGCTATACGGTGGATGGTCGAAAGTTTCCCATTTGAATTGCTGCAAAAGTTTTTGTGTTATCCCAGCTGCATGAGGCCTGGCATTGTCATGAACGAGAATGACACCAGTAGACAATAGACCTCGCCGCCGATTTTGTATTGCCCGCTGTAATTTCTTTAATGTTTCACAATATGCATTGGCATTAATAGTGTCTCCACGGGCCATAAAATCAATAAGCAATACACCTCGTCGATCCCAGAAAATGGTTGCCATGAGTTTCCTGGTGGACAGAACTGTCTTGAATTTTTTTGGTTTGTTTGGTGAATGAGCATGATGCCACTCCATTGACTGTCGTTTACTCTCAGGTGATGCATAACAAACCCATGTTTCGTCACCAGTAATTATGCGAGTCAAGAAAGAGTCTCCTTCATCAGAATAACGTCCCAAAAACGTCAGTGCTGCAGCCATACGCTTGGTTTTGTGCTCATCTGTAAGCATGCGAGGGACCCATCTTGCACAAATTTTTGCATAATGCAGATGGTGTTTAACAATTTCATGAACAATTGTTCGAGAAACATTGGGAAAATGCTCACAGATGTCATCAATTGTGACGCGCCGATCGTTCCTCACGAATTCGTCAACTGAGCTCACCAGTTGGTCTGTAATGACAGACGGTCTCCCCGAACGCTCATCGTCGTGTGTGTTCCCCCTCCCCATGTTGAAGTTACGACACCACCGCCGAACAGACGACTCGTCCATTACATTGTCTCCATACACCTCCTTTAATTGGCGATGAATATCACATGGGCGAACGTTTCTTGCATTGAGGAATTTAATCACTGCCCTCACTTCACAACTGGCGGCGTTCTCAATTTTTTTAAACATTGTAAACAATCACAGAAACAACACAGGCAATGCTAGCGTCACGCAACTTGGCTCAGAGAAGGCAGACAAGCCACTGAAGCTATCTGACCTCGTCCAGCGGCTACTCGCGTCGTCAGCACTTCATGCGGCACGAACGGGTACTACTTTCCGGATGACCCTCGTACATTGCAATCAGATGCAGTGTCTTCAAGATTATAAAAAAGGTACCTCAAAAATATTTTCACCTACATAGAATAAATATCTCCTCCTGCTCAAAAGAATTAAGCTTTCATTGAACAAAATTTATTCTTTTGTTTCCTTTATATAGTGTATATAAACCGGCCTTTAATTGTCCCTTCTTTTATTAATTAATAAAAGAAGGGACAATTAAATCTTAATCTTTTATTACTTCAAAATTCAATTTATATGCTTAGTCAAAGAGAAAGAGGGAAATAATGAAATAGAAACTTTAGTAGAGATAGTAGTATGGGCTGGAGAGTACTGGAGAGTACACAAATGCGTGAATTTCCCCACCAAAATCATCTAACTTTCAAAAATATGATCCAGATCACTCTATTTCTGGACCAAGTAAACTTTTTGCACTGTGAAATTGTCATCACTATATAAGGTTCATGAAAAAATATCTTTAACTCTCACCCGACAATCCCTTTGTATTGTTTTTACAAGAGCATTATATGTATCAGCTTCTAGAAATATCCCTTCTGGATGGTGGTCAATGAAGTCCAGATCTTTGAATGTGGGTGAATTTTTCGTCCGTTCCAATTTGGATGCCTGCAAATTTAAATAAAATTCTTAATCCCAAACACTAAGCACCTTGAGCATTTCTAGAAATTACTTATGTTACTACACTATTCAATTATTTGCTACAGTGGAGGTATTTTATATAATGGCTTGCTTCCAAAAAAATTGATCAAACTTTACAAACACTGATTCTACATATTAAGTTTGAACACATTAGTTCAAAAGTACCACAACATTTTTTTTCAAACATACCTTTCGTTTGTATGTAGAACCTTTCAAATCATACTTTTGGTGAAGCTTTATTACTGATGGAAGAAGGTTGTTCATTGCCACAAGACGTACATTCTTTGAGTTACATTGGTAACAATATAAACCAAAGAACTTGGGTAGCAATGTCCTAGGATTCTGATTAAGATTCTGTAAATAATACAAAAAGGAATTTAAATTAAATTACAAAACATTAGTTGAGAAAAATCCATGTATTTAGATACCAGACATCACTATTCCATTTCTCATTCATTAATCCTTTAAATGGTTCATCAATGCAAATATCTAAAGGCCTGCTCGTTAAGCCACCTGGAATTACAGCTATTTGCGTTTTCAGTTGTTTGATTTTATTATTCACAGCTTCTGTTTTATAACTCTGAAATGGATCCCATACTAGCAAAGCAGGTTTCTTCCAACAGTCCACCAGTACACCTTGACCAAACATTGTCTATCCACAACATTATCTCCCTTTCATCCAACCAGCCCTGGGATGAATGTACACAAATACAACTGTCAGTAGTTTTTTCTTGGGAAAGGTTTTCCATTTGAAAATTAAAAGAGACGATGAATCAGTCTGTTCGACTTTCTCATTAATTATTCTTCTGAATTCAACTGATTCAATTCATTTTACTGTCAAAAGAAATAATTTCTGTAACTCCTAGCATTCTACATACTGATAGATCTAATGAAAGAGCAAAGTCTCAAATTCCTCCTATAAGAAAAAGCATAGGAGACAGATTACCACATTCAGGAAAAATGTCTCCTGTAACTATAATATTCCTTATTTTTCATCAAGATCGTAGATCAAGTGTTTTTGAGTGGTATAGGTTGTTTCAGGAGGGTAAAGAAGATGTTGAAGACACCGGACATTCAGGATGCCATTCAACTCAAAAAGTGGCGAAAATCTTGCATGAGGGAAGTCTTTGTTGGAATGGGATCGTAGGTTAAGTGTTCCTACGGTTTCTGATGAACTTGGCATCCCTAAAAGTGATGTGCATCAGCTTGTGATCGAAAACATGGACATGAGAAAGGTGTGTGCAAAGTTGGTGCTACGAATACTCTTCGACATATACAAGGAAACTTGCACGCAGATCTGCCAAGAACTTCTAGATCATTTGAGTGAGGATCCAAATTTTTTAGGTCATACTCCACTGGACTTCTTCCTCTTCCCCTGTCTGAAATCCATGCTGAAAAGACATCACCATGGTTCGATGGAACCATTACAACAGTCTATGATGAGGGAGCTTAGCAGCATTCCAGGCAGTGCCTTCCAGAAGGCATGTGAGGGGTGGAAAACCCACTGGCAGGGGTGTGTGGATGCACAAGGGTGCTACTTTGAAGAATTTCGACTTCATGAATAATTTATTATTTTAATTCCAATGGAAATGTTTCCAATGATATAAAAACTTGTTTCGTCATGCTGCAATACCTATTTTACCATTCATACCATACCATCAAAATTTAAGATAAATAAACAAAGTTCCCACAGCAGGTGAGACAACAGGGGAACGTGGCCAAAAGTACAGCATCAATCAGCTTAAACTCAGGCCATAAGATGGACAACTATACAGAATTTATGACCTTAAGATCACTGGCTGATTGTGTGAGAGCAAAACTCCCTTCTCTAACTTTTATCCACTCAACAAATAAAAATTAGTCAACAGCAACAAAAAAATATACTGACAAACTAATTTTACTCTTACCATATAGTATCCGGGGAGTAATTTTTGAAGGAATTCTCCCTCTTTATGCTGTACAGTCTTTACAATAAACTCATCATCAGCGGTGAGGTAAAATATGCTGCCACTAGCACCAGGATTCGAGAGTTCTCGAAGTGGTGCACTACACATTGAGATCTAAAACATGAAATAAAGAGAGGACAAAGTCAGGGTATTCTTTCCTGAGATAGTTCCTAAATTTTTATGATGGGTTTACTAATTTAATATTCCAGAGCAATGTACATATAACTATGAATATGTATACCCTAACTAATAATGAACAAGATCTTCGTATCAACCAATCTCAACTTTACCCGTCTGTTCTAGAATCCTTATGACATATCACAACGTATGTATTCTGGCATATTAAATCACAATCACATCTGAAATAATCCTCTGCAGACAAATTCACAATCACTACACATGCCAGTATACCTGGCATCTGGATGGGGTTACAAGTTGAGCTCATTTGTTTATGGAAATACCTGACGAGTATATTTTCATTTCAGATTCAATTCTTTCGTATTTTTTTAAATTCTAGTCTAACTCTATTGTAGAAAAAATACCAAGGATACAATTATTTCACCTAAAAGAAAATGACAGGCATAGCCTGATACTACTTATTTCTAATCAGATTCAGATACAATACATACACATACTCATTGCCAACATTGCCAAACTGATAACACAATAGTGTATCTCAAATGGATTTTAGATTAATCGAATACATTTGAGGAAATTATGCAAGTTCTACTATTGATGAGGGTAATTTGAAAAGTTCTTGGAATTGAATAGAAATAAATGACTTTCCTCAGTTAAACTTTTTTTATTTTCCAATGTAGTCTCCCTGTACACTAAACCACTCGGTCCAGCGATGTCTTGATCCCATCTCGAAAATTAGTCTCCTTCAGGCCTGCAAAATACCTGTCTACCTTGCTGTAAGTTCTTTGTTTGAAGATGATCTCTGTCCACTGAGGAAAATTTTGAGCTTGAGGAAGAGATGGAAATCTGATGGAGGCACATCAGGTGAATAAGATGGGTGTGGCAACAATTCATATCTTAGTTCACGTATATTTGCTATGACCATGACACTTTTCTGTAAGCGTGCATTGCCTTGATGAAAGATTACTTTTCCTTGCCAAACCTGGCTTTTTTCTGAGTATGTTTTTTGCTGTAGTTGGTCCAGGAGGTTAGTGTAGTGTTGTCCGGTAATTGCTTGACCAGTTGGAAGTTAATCTACCAGCAAAATCCATTTTACATCCCAAAAAACTGAAGCCATCACCTTTCCAGCCAACCATATTGCCTTTGCTTTCTTTGGTAGTGGTGAATCAACATATTTCCACTGCTTTAACTACTGTTTTGTCTCTGGGGTATAGTAGAGGACTCAAGTTCCATCTGCTGTCAAAAACCAGTGCAGAAAATCTAGTTGGCTGTTCTTAAAATGGGTCAAACATTGTTAGGAAATTTCCATTCTGATCAGTTTGTGATCCTGCATCAGGAGGCCCGGCACCCATGTAGCAGATAATTTTGTCAAATCCAATTCCACCAAAAAAATGTGATATGACCATTCAGATGACATTCTTAAAGCTTCAACGATTTCTCACACTTTCAGTCGGCCATCCTCCATGATCATTTTATGCACTTTTGCAATAATTTATGGGGTAATGACATAACTGACCACTACAAAGATCATCATCTAAGCTGTCCCGACCAAACTTGAACTCGTTTGTCCACTTAGCAACAGTTGAATATGAAGGAGCAGTCTCTCTTACATTGTTCTAAAAGTCAGCATGAACTTCCTTTGCGAAGTATTTAATCAATGCTCAAATCTCAACTTTTTCCATCTTCACAAACCACTACACAGGAACAACTAAAAAGGCATCCACACCACAGATCTCTTCCTAGAGTACTGATGCGTAACCTGTTTACTCATGAAGGATTACCAATTACTGTGGGAAACTTGTTGCACTAGCGCTGATACCTGGTGGTGATTCTGAGAACATTTCAAACTACCCTCATACAAGATGTAAAATGGTTAATGTGAAATGGTAGAGATCAAGCCAATCCTTTTTTTGAGTACCAAATTTCATGTTAAATGATTTTTATGCTAATATTTTTCTGTAACCTTTATGTTTCAGAGGTTATATTTAATATTCATATTCTTGTACCTGAAAACATATCTATATTTTCATGACATAAAAATATTTTTATATATTAGATAAGTTAACTACCAAGTGATTTACTATGTGATTTTTAATAATTTTTAAATTTCAAAAAATAATTTACAAGTATGTTCATAACACATCTTAAGGACTATCCCAATTGAAATTGCTATCATTTAATGCATAATGTACACTTAACAACCTCATCACCTGAAAAGCCCAACCGAAAATTGTAAGCTCCAGTTTTACAGTTCATCATTGTATAATTGTTGCAGTACACTGCTTTTCTAGAAATGAGATAAATCAGAAATACATACCATGAGGGCTTACTTTAACATACAATACAATGATTTTGATTGGTAAAAAACCTGAGTAAAAATTTCAGAGATTTTTAGTTGTATTCACTGTATATAAGAATGAGACAGAACAGAAAACAAAAAAATTCAATCATTTATATGGACACAAATTATTGTACAGAAAATTTAATTTTTATATCTATGTGCAATCCACCCAATATAATCCTGAGAAGAGAGCTCAAATGGGGGTAAAGACAGGCAACACTTCACAATCCACCACAAGCCACCTCTTATCACAACTACTGTGCATCCATACTCCAAAAACTTCATGGGAAAATTGATATTTTCAACAAATCAGAACAAAATCTCACCTTGATGCATAATTCACATATAATTCTTGTGTTATTTCCTTTAATGCCAAATTCCCAAGTAATTTAGATGCTCTGATGCTATAAATGACATTTGATTCCCAAAAAATAGAAGCACAATCAAAGAAACAAACCTACAATTCAATGCAACAAACATTGTGATTTAGTTACTGTTGCCCACACCATGCCTTTCTTTCCGCTATTATTTTAAGAGCATAAAGATATACTTTTAGAGCCCACAATTTCACTTAAAGTCAACTTCACCTTAATTAATAAAAAATAAAATTAACACAGTTTGATTTTATACTTATCCTTCTCCTTTATTAATTTACGATTGTCAACCCACTGCATTTGCCTATAAAAATTTTTCACCATTTATTACAAATAATGTGGCATTGCATTAATGAAATAACCATGGAAACTGGTAAACTTACCAAGAAATCATCTGGCTGAATTCCAAAGAGATCCCGAAAGTATCGAAAAGCTATTGGTGCATATGTTTTGAACTTGAAATCTGAATAATGGTGAGCTGGAGTGTGGTTAGAACCCTCAGTGTCAAATATTGTCGTTTCAACTGTCATGAAATCTTGCATTAGTAAATCTCTCTCTGGTTTTGATGCTAAACCTCCAACTGCATGCTGAATACCCAGCTGAATTGAGCCCATAATCTGGGATGACTGGATCTATATTCCAAAGTAATCCAAATATTCATTAGTAATTCTTGTAAACATAAATACAGATAGCATTGCAATAAAACATTAAAAGTGCCAGGTTAAAACTATGCATTTCTTTTTATGGTTTTAAAGAAAGTTAATCCATGAGTCTGTAATTACACCACAAGCTACCTTAATCAAATTCAAAGAGTATATACTGAATTGTAGGCATAAACTACTAATCAATAAAAACTAATGGATTATAATGAAGGTCTCCATAATGACGTACAGCTGAAACCTGATGTTTTCAGGTTACTCCCATATTGTTCCTACTGGCTGGATGACTGTTTTATTGGCATTTCAATCACCTTCAGGTCAACTTGAACCTGGAGATATTGACTATAGTGCCAGCAAACTGTCACCCAGCCAGATGGAGCAATGCACAAGTACTGCATAAATTAGATCATTCATGCAAATAATACAGCTAAGTTTTTAGCAATAACTTAGCCCATATAAATGATCATCAATACATATAAAATGTGCTTTTCTAACCTTTTTATAAGTGATCTCTCCCCCAACACCAACTCTACGATGACCAAGCTTTCTCTCCCTTTCTGAACGATGTCTTGTTATTCCAGGGGGTGTTTTGGGCCCACCCCCTGCTAAGCTTCTACTTTCTGTCATCTGCAATAAAGAAGAAATAATTATACATGATTAGATAACAAATTTAAAAATTACACATGAACCAACTCTAAAAATTATAATGGAGAGTAAAGGCTGAAATCAAGCATGAAAATTGTACAAAATAGCATGACATTGGTGCATTTTCATCTTATTTTATTCTCTTTTTCATCTTATTTATGACTACAAAACATAAAGAGCTCAAATGTTAAAAAAATCAATTTGAGAATCTAAATTATTCTGTACAAGCCATATAAATAATGAGTTTCTCTACATCATTCTCAAAGTCTTCAGCTATACACTACAAACGTTTGACAGAAAGCCAAAACTTCACTTATATTCCTACCTAGTTCTAAATACTGTATATCATTACTTTTACAGCAAGTGTATTTTTTTAATCTCAGGTGATATTAGAGTATACACATTTCTGTATGTGATTATGTTATGCATGGTAGAGCAGATGAACATACCTGTGAATCCCATTAATAGAATATGTAACAAAGATACTATCCCATGAATGTTGACAATATGCTAAGTAGACATTTAATGTGGGATTCATGTTTAATTCCTCTACTAGTGATAACCTTGTATTTTTTCCATAGCTTTTAATGGAATATATTAAAAGTTATAATAAATTTTAAATAATGCAATCTTCATAAAGGATTGAAAAACGAATAGACACACATATACTTTTGACAAAGACATAAGAAAAGTAAAAAGTTGGTCATTAGAGTATTCACAATGCTTTCACAAATACATATCAGCTTTACTTCTTGATAAAATAGTAACATGACATTTTTCGCTCAAAATCTGAAAATGTACTGGTAACAAAATATAATAAGCATTAAAATAAAAACTAATTCATATTTCAATGCAAAATATGATTTTTTCTCAATTGCATCATAATTCTGCGTACCCACCATAATAATAAAATGATATCATTTGAAAGAACCAAAAGAAATAAACTATAAACAAGATTCTTTACATGTGAGAAGGATCAAACTAGAACAACCAATAAATTATCATTAACTGTCAGACATAAACGATAGATTCAATGACGTAGAGCCATTAGAATATTCAGAAAATTTTAATTAGTGTCAACATTAAAAATTTGAGTATGGATCCAGATAGGAATGATAAAAAACTACAAGGTATAAAAGGTATAAAAACATGAGTCTAAAAACTACAAGGAAATTCAACCTTTTCCACATCCTCCTTCCTACCATTCAAGGAATCACTAGTTCCGTAATTTATATGTGCAGGTATTTGTACATGATTGCCTATTGAGATAAACATCAAGTTTATAAAATATTAGCCCCTATAGTACATAGAAAAAGGTTCAGAAATATGGGGACTGTTCAATAAAGTGATTTTAATTGTTTTATTAGCATAAAGTGGGTCACGGTAGTCCAGGGGTAGAGAGTTGGACTACTGACTGGAGGGCCCAGGTCCAATTCCCTGCCAAGCCTCTCTGGAAACCTGCAGCTTCACCCAAGCTATGTGTTTTTTCAGGTACCAGATCTTCCTGGGAAACCATAACCGGCACAAGGAAAGGAACTGCCCCCCTACTCTGACATGTGAATTTCACATGCAGTCGGGCTTAGTACTGGTGAACTCTACTTCAATCAAGATTAATAGTCTCCGACAAACATCTAATCTAAGAATATATTGTCCACATTAAAAGAGTTTGTGATTATCCACAAACTTTATTTCACAGCATGAGTTTCACCGACTTTCGGCAGTATCAGGTACAAGTGACACACACAGCCGTTGAATATATACCCATCAGACAGAGGAGAGGGGGGAAGTTGAATAGTTGTCATATCTGATAATGTCACAAGTTGGTGAAATGCATTGTCCTGTGAAATACTAGTAAAGTCTGTGGAAAATTACTAACTCTTTTAATATGGACATCAAACAATTCCACTAAGTAAAGCCTGAAAGTGTAAAGTATAAGAATATATCTGTTACAGGCATGATTTCACAAAAGCAATTATTTCTGAAAAACTGCTTATTCCTGGATTTGATTGATTCAAGTCTTACCAGGAAAAATCGAAACATTACTCATGCACAAAATAAATTCGGCAATCAAAGCAAGAATAAATAAATATGAACTTAATGAAAAAAGGGAATAATTAATAAATGATAAAGAATGAATAACAACTAAGTGATTGTGGATCGTCTAATGAATCCTGGAATTGGGCAAGCCAATGTAAGTTTCATCAATTTATTATCTGGTTCTGTAAATCGTAAACGATTCACCCATCCATATTTCTTGTGAATAAGAGTGTATTCACAAAATATTCTTTTAAGCTAGCATAAAATGCATGTATGAGTAGTGGTGCCTACTCACATCAGCAGCTTTTTGAGCATGAGGCTGCAAAACTATCATCATCTATGGGTATGTAAAGTTAGGTGATAGAGATAATAGAATTTTTAAATATATCATGAGTGTACTCACATCGAGGGGAGATGGGGCTTTTCCTCTGGTCATTCCTTTCCCTTTTTCTGAAACATAAAAAAGTAAAATATTTAAGATATGTAATAAAAGTTACCAACCATTAGCAATACAGCATTGATAATAGATTTTTTTCCAAATATGTGAAAAATTAATTCCCATTTATCAGCATCATATGGCAATTACTTCTAAGGCTGAAGTTCATGCTGCATTACATCATGGAGCTCTTGTCATTAGCCAGTAAATAAATATTACATAATAATGCAAACACATTTTGGTGATTAAAATAACCAAAAAGAATATAATGTGCATTCATTTTTTGAAAATTAACATTCTGATGTAATCACACAAGATTTGAGTAATTAGGTGGTACTATAAAGTTTTCACATGATTAGACACAAATGATAATTGCGGTATTATGGAACTATACAATATCTCATGTGTACAAGAAATACAATCTGGATGAAGTTAGACAAGAGACCCTTTAGACATTTGTTATACAATGTAGATATCAAAAATTATAAAAATTGGCACAAAGGAAGTTTTGTAAAAATGGAGACTAATGTTATTCTGTGGGCCTTCAAAATTTCTGCCAACTATATTTTTATAAGTGGTTCGTGGTAGTCCAGTGGGTAGAGCATTGCACTACCGACCAGAGGGCCCGGGTTCGATTCCTGGGAAAGGCACTTGGGCACCTGCAGCTCCACCCAAGCTATGTGATTTTTCGGGAACCAGATCTTCCTGGGAAACCATAACCAGCATAGGGAAAGGAATTGGCCCCCCTACCCTGATGTGTGAATTTCACACGCCATCGGGCTTAGTACTGGGTGAACTCTCCATCACCTACTAAACCGACCTTCTGCTTGAATACTGTGTTTTTTTAATATTTATATAGTTAATTTTATCTGGAAAAACCCTCATCACTTTGCAAGCAACTGGTGTACTTAGACTAGTTGGACTACAGTTTTGGTTTTTGCCAGTTCCTACACATACAAAGGGTTTTGGGAAACAGGACATGATATCACATCTAAAAGGAATATTATTCTCACAAGTATTTGTGATTCTAAAATTCCAAATTCACATCAAATTAGCAAATTTTTCAATAAAATGTTCATTTAAGGAGAAATTTAACAATATTTTAAATTGTTTATTTAGGTAATCTAATGATTAAGATAGGTCTTGGATGGACACAACTACCAAATATATAATTTGTTTCTCCTAACAAAACACAACCCCACATCCTACTCTGCAACAGGCCCCTCTTCATCTCAGTACACTTCCTTCCTCCCTTCATCCCACCCAATCCTTTTCTATTCCTGCTCTTTCCTCGTTTGCCTAACATTCTCTCCTCTATCACAGTCTTCAACATTCCACTGCCGATCAATACGCCCTTCATCCATTTTTCTGCCTCCCTAGGATTTCTCCCAAAAAACCCCTCTCAGGTGGGGGAAGTAAATGTTTTTGCATGCGTTTAAGTCGAAAGGATTTTTGGATGAAAATATATGCCACTGTGGGCATAGGTTTGTATGGATGTGTTGATTTTGGTTGTGGTTTTGTTCCCTTTTACGGTTGGTGACCTAGCACCCTCCACCACATGCCCTTACAGTGGCATGCGGGGTATTGTGTAGATGTAGATGTATAACTAACTGTAGATGTATAACTATCACTCCGGTAATCCCCGCTATCCTTCCATCTCACCTCGCATAAAACTGAAATATCTGTATTTCCTCATTCCATCTCTCGCATTATATTCTCTAATTTACTTGTCCTCAACAATTTCCTAACATTCCAAGTTCCTAAAATTCAAACTATTTCGACTCATCTTCTTCTGCGTCTTCTGTGCAGGTGCTTTTGGTTTCGCGTTGCAAGGCTTTCTTGAGATGCCGACTGCGGTAGCCTTGTCTCTCCTGCTGCCGGGAATGACACATGGCCAATTCAGCAGATCCCGAAATTGCCAGGACTCATATTCTCAAAATTGTCCATCATTATATTCTTGGAAATAATAATGGAGGTAATTTAAATTGTACATCAAGAAATTTAACAATCCCAGACATCTCCCAGATCTTCCTGATTGAGTGGCCAGCCAGAGATATTAGTTTACTTGTCCCAAAAAACTACAGTGAAATATGCTTCCCTTTAACTTTTATTTGACCTATTTTTGAGGCAATAATCCACATTCATAACGAGGCAGAAATATGCCCTCTCATTTTTCTATAGCAATCTTTCACATTACAAAAATAAGGCAGGTGCTCACTGCAATGCGTTGAAATTTTGGTGCTAAAAGCACTTACTGGTTAATTATGACACTCATAAAAATTAACTTCAAATCTTTTAGCTGAAGAATTAAAGTTACATACCTCCCAAAATGAAAACAGAACAAATCACACTACAAGGAGAAATATTAATTTAACATGTAAATAATTCACAATTTTCACTAAAAATGCTTCAAAAGTAGACTGTTTTGTAGCAATTCAAGCCTGAATGCAATGACACCCATGCACGCATTTATTTTTCCACCTAAAAATCACCAAAAACTTGATTGTTTAGTTTAGTTTAGGGTAATACACAACAATTTTTGCTTTTATTTCTTTTAATTCCTGGAGAACATGTTTTCTATATACGATTTCGTTTACTTATTCCACAGGACTTTATTCATGCATGTTACAGTTTTACGGTTTTGAATACGAAATATATTATGATATGACTACTTATAATACTATTCAAAACGACCCTCAGAGTCAAACAATATATCCTGTACGCACGCGATTTTTATGAATCTGTATCCTGCGTTACAGGCAACCGGGGAGACTTGTCACCTCCGTGTTGCCTAGCTACTCTCATAAGGTAGTCTACTACTTCGGGATGTCAGGAGATAATAATAATGCTATTGATTCAAATTTAATGTGAAGCAAGCACGGATCCCACTTGGAAAGCCTGGAAGCACATACAACACTAAAGAACAACTTTAATCAAAATTTAATCTGAAAAATCGAATTAAACGATGGGAACTGACATCACGTAAGAAAGGCAGTTAAGTAACGAGCAAAGCACCAGACATATAACCAATGCAGTATTTCAACGAACGCAATGAATTCTGAGGATATTTTTCACTTATTACATACTAAAGACAAAGTGAAGAAACTCAACTATCTGGATCTTAAAATCGAAAAAAGCTGTCGTAAAATCATTAAATAAATTGAACGTTTATAATTCATTCACGTTTAAGGGTTATTTGGTACGTCGATGAATGAAATCTCGATGATCAGTTGCTTACATCCATCTGAGAAAACAGATGATTTCAATAACCCGTCGTAAACGTATTAAGCAATTGACTGTGGCCGCACGGCTGCAAGTACAGATTCATGGTCATCGGGAAAGCTGCACCTGAAGGGTAGCCTGTTAATACTAAGTACTATGAGGTATTTTTTATGTTTTTCCATGTAAGTCATCGTCATGCCCTTGGCGCTACAGCCCTCGAAGGGCTTTGGCTTCCCTTGTCTTAGACCTCTGAATCTTACTGTGAATCTGCCGTCTACCTCCACATCGGTATCCACAAATTCCTAAAATCTTCCTCCACCTCTTCCAATCACCATTTTCCCTGTATCTTTTCTCGGTTTCTCTATAGTCTTTCAATTACCACTGCACTGCATACATTCCTTCTTTTCCTTTGCCACATTCTATCCTGTCCTTTGTTCCATTTCTCTTTTAAGTCCAATGAGTGTCAATGTTTCTAACCCGAACATAACTATCCAAACCAAACATGAGGAGTCCAGTATTCTGTTTTATAAGTAATTAGTTCAGTTTTCCTGCTCACTGTTCTTGAGGAAAACGTTCGCCAAGGCAAAACGACACTTGTTTCAAGTCGCAAATCTTGACTCTCTTTCCTAAAACGCATTCTTTTGACGATTTAGAAGAGACCATAAGAAATTGAATTCGTTATTTTACGAATAATTTTGCTTCCTATCCTTAAGTCTAAACTTAAACATTTCTTGCACATATACTTAGTCTTCTCTACATTCACTCTCGCTGCTGCCCCTCCTATATTCTTCTAAAACTCCTAGCCTAAACCTCCTAACCTAAACTAGGTTTCGAAAAACGTCTTAAAACTTCTAACTTCGGATTATCGACTTCTTTGACAGTTTTCTTTTAATTTTTAATATCTTTGCTGTGTTCGTAATCGTGACCTCACTAAATCTTAACATTTTCTAGGTATTAATAAATGCCAAAGAAAAACTTTGTTTCAATCCACCACTTTATTTCAGGTACGACTAGTTTCGACGCTACGGCGTCATCCTCCTAGAGGATAACGCCGTAGCGTCGAAACTAGTCGTACCTGAAATAAAGTGGTGGATTGAAACAAAGTTTTTCTTTGGCATTTATTAAAATGAACTTCCACAAAGTTGAGGCTGAAACTATGGATTTAATTTTCAAGGTATTCTTAAATTCTTCACGGCTTTCAAAAGTTCTTCTCTTTCAACACTCACGTAGGCCTGCCATCAGTCTATATAAAAGTACGTGTAGGTCGACATCAAATTCATAACCCTTTTTCCATTTCCAACATTCTCAGTGAAAATAGTCGGTCGGTTATGGCTTCGTTTCATCTAAAATTGTACCGGTACTCCCATACTCTGCCACAACTGGTGTGAATTTTTTAACATTTTTTTTAGTCTGACGAGAGTTGCGACTGTTTTTTACGGCCAGTGGAGTTTTCCCCCCTTATTATTATTTAACATTTTTTTTGTAAAAATATCACATAAAATACGGAGAAGTGTTATTCCATAGTAATTTCCAAACTGTGCCTTGATACTTGTTGCGAAATGTACATTTAACACTTCAACCCCTCTGCTCTTGCCATCGCTCCTTTCTTCCAATATTTCATTTAATGGTTAAAGCCACTAATAAATAAAATGGGGGAGTGTTATATGCGTTTGCCAAGTTTCTCCACCCATTGAGTATTTCTGGTGATATCTTGCCATCCCGTGGTGTTTTAATATATCTTAATTCTGCCGTAGCTCGTCTAATTTATATTACACTCTGTGGTCTTCCTAATTCCTCGTTCTATCACTTGTCCTCTTCATTTTCATTCACAACACCACCTATTCCATTTAGTTTCTCTGGCTATGTTCGAGGGAGTAAAGTCTAAGGTAAGGTTGGAAGCTGGTGTCAATTGGCTCCCAGCTTTTGCGGAGTGCGGATCGTTCGTTTGCGAAACCTCTATAACGTGACCTTGTTACGCTCCGTCGTAGACATGTTATTGAAGCAGCAATACGCCAGCAAATTTTGCCTGAAGCTGGGAAAAACCGGGAACGAGATTCATGACATGCTCAAGGTAGCCGATGGTCATACCGCCATGGGTAGATCTGGAATTTTTGAGTGGCACAAGCTGTTCCGGGAAAGTAGAGAAACTATTATGGGAAGAATCAACCCCACGTAAAGACACAGTGTTTCGACTGCCAAGCAGTCCTCTCCAGAGAGGATCGGGTGGGAAGGAAGGAAGGGTTGGAAGGTCGGGGGAAGGAAGGTGGAGTTGATTCTTCCATTAATATTCATACGGCCGTAGTTACTGTGAGCTTCAAAAACGTAGATAAACTGTTTAAAACGCCCAACGCTTAGGGTGCCTCTCCTGGGTGAAACATAAGTATACCGGGAAAGAGGGTTCCATGCCGCTTCCGGGAATTACCGTAGGTTGGCTTGTTGGACCAATTTAGCCCCTCAGTCTTAATTCTGTCGTAGCTGGTCTAATTTATATTGCTCTCTGCGGTCTTCCTAATTCTTTGTTCTATCCTTCGTTCCTCTATTCCTTTTCATTCATAACACTACTTATCCATTAATTAATCCATGGAAAAACTCTGCCCGACTATGCAGTATGGTTCCCCTTCTTATCTTTGCTTAAGGTTGGCAACTTATAAACATAGGACATATTTTAGACACGACCTTATTCTTTCGACTGCCTTTCATATCTGTAATCTTTTACTTTTCAAAATCCCTTTTTTATTCCACAAATTTATCTGCTAACTTTCTTCTCTCTTAGTAAACTTCCATGTTCCAAGTTATCCCTACCACAGTTACCCTTGCTGTGTTCCAATTACTTTTAGCATTCCAACATTCAAGTAATTCATCTCTTCCAGTCAACTTCTTTATCAGTGGCATCTTAACAGTGGTATTTTGAACTACTTTCTTTTTTGACTTTCTGATTATTTTCTACCCATTTCCAATATTATTATGTTTCAATTCTTCTCTCCGTGCGAGTTTTTTTCTTCTAATTAGTCCTTACAGTTTCCGTCCCCCCTCTCCTCACGTCGACTGGGAGTTTCTCGAAATATATCGTATTTCCTGTTAATTGCCAATCTTTCTTTTATTACCTCTATCACTATTACTACTATTCATAGCCTGCAAGTAAACCAAGCCAGTTAATGTTCTCTGTGAGTTTGTGCTCCGAGTCTGTGCTTCAACAACGGCTCACATGAAGCACATTCGATACATCTCGAGTCAATAAGTTCATCATTCATTTTATTTCTTGGGACTCCATTTGGGAACTGTGTACTTATTATTGCCTCATTCTTGTTATCAAAATCGATGACTCTTAACCCGCTGCCACTGCTCTCGTCAAATAGTCTCTTCGTACACAGTGTTCCTCTGCAGTAATTTTCCTAGCATATTTTGGCATTTAATTCTCCTAAAAGTCTTTCTAAAACCTGTCGGGCTATTCTGTCATACACTACTTCTAGCTTATCATTAACGATATCTTTACTAGATTCTTCTGCTTATTTTAAAGATTCAAGCAAATACATGGATATAGTAATAACTATTTTAATCAATCTACATACACTCTCCAAACGCTTACTGGTTGGACACCCAGTATGGATGCTACTAAGACGTTTCTCCATCATGATGGCCGTTTCATATTTTTTTTGTAATTTCTCTGCTATTTAGTAATACATATTTATCTGAAGCCATACTCTCACTTTCTTCGTCAGTTTCCCTGCGAGACTGAGATCTCAATTCTATATTTCTTTATCTGCTCTGAAACCACTTTCAGTACTCTCGGTTTGGCTATTTATTCAGGTACATTCATCACTCTTCCTTTCGTCCTATCTCCTTCCATAACTGTTTTCCGATGCCCCGTGGGTAATTCTATATCCGGGTCAGCTATAATTTTAAAATCTCCATTCATATGAGGTCATTTTGACGATTTCTAACCATATGTATTTTTATAAGGTGGGCGGCTCTTAGACTAACACTCAATAGAAAGACCAGGGCCGCTCTTTGCCAGTCCTCTGCCCTTTAACCTTTCTGGCTTGGGTGGCGCCACTAGGAGCAATGCTCCCGACAACATAGCTCTTGGGGTCATTGAGGAGCACAAACTCCGCCACCATGCTAACGTGGCAACCTTCAGGAGGATTAACATGTATTTTATTAAGAGTAGTCAATCGGGTTAGAGTAGGTTTTTGACGAGACTGGCACACTACTGTACCCATAAGTCCCAACTAGCATGACAAAATATCCTTAAATCACATACTATAAATTACAATAACTCATTCTTTAGCTCAGAATACTTTCTAGCTCCCTTTATTCAAACCCAAAATGCCTATTCATCTCCCTTCTCTTATTTTCTCACTTGTAATTTCTTTATTCAAGGTCCATCCGGAAAATAGCCACTCATGCAATATTTTGAGAAAAATAGCCTATCTATTACAATGCGGGCTTGGTTCCCTTCGAAGTATTCCCTTTAGGGCCTCACGCACTTATTCCAGCGTATCTTCCACTTTTCAAAACAATCGGCTGAGTCCTTTTTCGGAATGGTTATTAGCTGCCTCGTCACATTCTTCTTTACATGTATCTCGTCAACCGACTGTTGACGAGAACGAAACCGGGAGCAGTTGGCTTTAAGGGTCATAGCCGTAGGCCCATGACTTATCTCCAGTTATGACCTTTTTTAGGCAACCTGGGTCATCGTTTGTGGCTTGGAGCAAGTCACCTGCGACTGCAGCAAAAAATTCTTGACGTTGACGATATAAAAGATAACACAGGCCTACAAAAAAATTTTTTTTTTGGTGCCGGGAATCTTTGTGTTGATTTTAAATATATTTGTAGAGCTGAATCCAAATATGAAATCCGTTTTTATTTAACAGCTCTACTTTTTTAGATATGGCACATCTTACGATTAGTTGTTTTAATATTTGATATTTTCCGGAAAATAATTTTCAAAGTTAAATAAATCTATAAGTATACATGGGAAGATATGGTAAAAGAAAATAGGAAAAATATTACAGACTTTGTGAAACGTGCATACTTGGGATATTTTGGTGTTAAGCTTGGTGACCAAGATAAAACATGGGCACCGCAATTTGTGTGTAAAACATGTACTGAACATCTGCGGCAATGGACAACAGGACAAAGGAAAAGTCTAAAATTTGGTGTGCCAATGGTGTGGAGAGAACCTGTGAACCATATTGACGACTGTTATTTTTGCATAGTAAATGTTTCGGGAATTAATCGAAAAAATCGCCACAAGTGGACATATCCAGATTTGCCTTCAGCTAGACGCCCGGTACCCCATTCAGAAGAAATACCGATCCCAATATTTCAGACGTTACCAGATATATCTAAGGAAGAATTTGAGTTATTTGAAAACATTTCTCATTCTATTGACGATAGTGGCAGTGACTACGAGGGGGTATCAACAATTCCTCAACTATTTAATCAAGATGAACTAAGCGATCTTGCTAGAGAACTGAACTTATCGAAGGAAGCATCCGAACTACTAGCATAAAGACTGCAAGAAAAGAATTTACTGTAACCCGGTACAAAATTAAGTTTTTATCGCACAAGGGAAAAGGGTATGCTACCCTTCTTTACTCAAGAAGACAATCTTACATTTTGTTTAGGCGTTAAGGGTCTTTTGGAAAAAATGGGACTACTATCACAATATGATGCTAGTGATTGGCGTTTGTTTATTGATAGCTCCAAGCGTAGTTTAAAATGTGTACTTCTTCACAATGGTAACAGGTTTGGCGCAATACCAATCGCTCATTCAACTAAAATGAAAGAAGAATACGATACAATAGCATTGGTCTTACAGAAGATAAAATACCAGGAACATCGCTGGGTGATTTGTGTAGATTTAAAAATGGTGAACTTTCTTCTTGGGCAGCAAAGTGGCTACACAAAATATCCTTGTTTCTTGTGCCTCTGGGATAGCAGGGACAGACAAAACCACTGGATTAAGAAGGAGTGGCCTAAGAGAGAAAACTTGGTTGTTGGGAAAGAAAACATAATTGCTGAATCTTTAGTTTAAAGAGAGAAAATCATCTTACCACCTCTACATATTAAACTAGGCCTAATGAAGCAATTTGTAAAGGCTCTTGACAAGGATGGACCATGCTTCGGCTACTTAAGACTAAAGATGCCCCATGTAAGTATTAAAAAACTTAAAGCTGGTATTTTTGAGGGGCCACAAATCAGACAACTTACAAAGGATCCTGCTTTTGTCGAGTCAATGAATGAGATTGAAAAAATTAGCTTTAATGTCATTTGTTGAGGTCATAAAAAATTTTCTAGGAAATCACAAAAGTGAAAATTATATTGAGCTAGTAAACATTATGCTCAGTAACTTCAAATCACTTGGATGTAATATGAGCACAAAAGTTCACTACCTACACAGCCACTTACACAATTTTCTTGGAAATTTAGGAGACACAAGTGAAGAACAAGGTGAAAGATTTCACCAGGATATAAAAACAATGGAAGCTCGCTACCAAGGAAGATGGGATAACCATATGATGGCAGATTACTGCTGGTGCTTAAAACGAGACTGTTTGAACAAAGTGCACTCAAGAAAATCGCGCAAAAGAAGCTTCCGATGTGTTGAGTGATGTTTTTATGTATTTTTTTCCTTTCAATTTGTTTTATTACAGTAAAAAATTTTAGTATTTGTGTTCAATTGTATTGTAAAATTCTGTTGTGTTTGTGGGTGATTTAACACCCCTAGAAATAAATCAAGTCTTTATATTTAGTGGGTTTTATTATTAATATAATATTCCCATATCATCATGTAGAAGATTTTTTTACGTAAGTAACAACATATCAATATCTTGAAAACTATAGCTGATAGGAAAAAACTAGAGTCATAATTGGATTCAGCACCCCAATTGTTCTTTAAATGAACATTAAAAGCTCCGGCACCAAAACCACTGTTGGCCTGTGTAATGAGACAAGCCAGCTGATGCCCATTCCATTGAAGGACTCTGCCGACTGTTTTGAAAAGGGGAAAAGACCCCGGGATTAAGTGTGTGAGGTCCCAATAGGAGTACTTCGAAGGGGACTAATGCCTCATCTTTCTAGGTGCCCTAATTTTCTCAAAATATTGTTTGGCTGATTCCTTTCCGGACAGACCTCGTATATTTACTTAAGGTACATGCCATCAACTCCAGCCACTTTGTAAACGCTTCTTTACCTAACGCAATTCTTTTCTTAATGCCCTTACTACTTTTCCCGATTCTTTTCTAATTAAGAGAACTCCAGCTTAAGTCCCACAAATTTAATGTTCATTTTCCCCTTCTTATTTCTGGAAAATCTCATTACTTTTGTTTTCTTGAGATTAATTCTCATCCTATGCCCATCACAGATTTTTCAATGTGCTTAGCATCATCTACAATACTGATTTGAAGAGTTCCCCACATATTTTCACTGCAGTCTCCATCCCCGTGCATCCTTTTCTTACTATTTCCTCCACATATATACATTCACATGCATGTACATCGAAAATAAAAAATAATAATGAACATTAGTGTCTATTCCCATTCTCACTTTCCATACTCTACTGTGTAGTCTGAGGCAGTTTTAGGTTAAAAGTAAAGTCATCTATCCTCCAGTCTACTTCTGTCTTATGCAAAAACACTCATTAATTACAGACAGTTTACTTTGTTTAAAGTCTTAGCAAATTCCCCCAGGCGTACAATATTCGTAATAATACAATCCTGGTTATACTCTTATCTTCTTTCTGTTTGTGACCTCATTATTTCCTATGCATCACCCATTCCCTTTTTGAACCCAAACTGAACTTCTCGTAAGTAATCATTTATCTCTCCTTCGTCCTACTGTCCACCCATTAAATACTACCTTTTCTACTAATTTAATCAAACGTATAGACCTCACATACATAGTCCTTGTACTTCTGCTTTTCCTTTTTTTGGGGTGGGTATCGATACTGATCTAATTATAGTCTTCTGGCAAAAAAGCCTCACTCATAAATCTCAGCAATGAAACCATAAAAGCCCTTTCTTCTAAGTTTTTCTAAAATTAGGAGTAGCTCTGCAGATATTTTATTAATCCACAAAGTCTTCTACGATTCCGTTTCCTTTTATGCTTTATATATGTATGTATACTACTACATTTAAATGCTTTTTCGGTCCTTCCTTTCTCCCACTTAAAGGTCAAGGGTCTTCGACCTAAAATTCCCCCTGAATCAGTGGAGACACTGCTGTCGACCTAAACTCACGGACACAGCCGTAGCCGATATAGAAATACTAAGGTATTTACAAGGTTATAAAACGGCCAAATCATTTTCCTAATAATTAATACCAGCAAAAGATTAATTTCTCCTATTGTATTTTCTTGAAATGTCAACTACGTACTTAAATGAATGAATAAACATAATTGGCCAAAGAAAATGTGGCATTATTTCTTGAATACAATATTAATTATTCAGTAGTGGCTTCAACGTAAGACTGATTTGAATTTATTCGAAATTAGTTAAACAAAAAGCCGTGCCATAAAGAGAATAAATTCGACATACGTAGAACATTGCCTTAATAACATAAAAGATTATTATATGAATTGGCTGAATTCGTCCCCAGAAAGTCACTAACCTCTAATTAGCCTTTTCTAACACCATTTATTTCCTGAAATGTATTTGTAGGCAGTTAATTACGGCCCATAAGAATGCACTTCGATAGCGCAGATAGAAATCGCATTTCTGCCTATAGCAAATTTTGGTAAGTTTATGACACTGATACAAAATTTTTAACTAACTGGACATTTCTTTTCTTTGATAAGATTAACAAGATAATTTCTCTTATTTTGCCTTTAATTTGAAAGGCATTTAAGTCATCCTGATTTTCGCATATCCACCATCCAACACCTACCTTGAATTGGTTGAACACCTTAAATATAGGCAACACTCAACCCGAATAAGCAGTTTCTACTAAAGTGAACAAATAAATGTATCCTGAAGACGAAAGAAAATAACTTCTTAAGCCAATCTTACCTTTTCCCCACCATAAGTTTCACTCCTTATGTGGTGTCTCTTCGCTCGAATTGGGCATCAGATTAAATCACATCGCTTCCCCAAAACTGGCATCAATGAGAGTGGTAACATTTGAACTGATTGATTGAGTGCTAGCAAAACATTAACATTGCATATTTTTGTTTAAAATATACACCATTTCTAACTGGTAACTGATTGCATAGTTTGGTTTACACTTAAAGCATAAATATGAACCATTAAACAACTGATAGACCTCAGATCTACTTGGTACGCAATAATGGAATTTCCCTCCCAAAAGCCAACTTCATCGGGAACACCGAAACGGAATGTGAGAACTCGATTAAATAATTATTATGACTGAGGATTAAATAATTACCTTGAGTGAGGGTAACGCCTGATTATAATCAGGCGTTACCCTCACTCACGATATCTCCTGGGTGAAACACATACGGGGAATATGTGGACAAGCTAACAAAAAATTAGGATTTATTAGATGAGTACTGGGTAAATGTGACGAAAAGGTGAAAGAGAAATGTTATTTTTCGCTGGTTAGGCCTTATTTAGAATATGCTGCTAGTATATGGGATCCTCAAGAAGTTAGATTGATTGCCGAAATGGATCACGGGCAAGATAGAGGGGCTAGATTTGTATTGTAAAACATTGTTATGATAAACTTACTACCGTATCCAAAATATTAGATGAACTAGGCTGAGCATCACTCACGGAAGAAAGGCTAAATTATAGATTAAACGTCTTGCATAAATTGGAAGGATGACTTTGGCAGTGATGTTGAAAATGTACTATTACCCCCATCGTACTACCGTAGGCGAGTTCATGTCAATAAAATTAAAGAGATTAAGTGTAGAACAGATATATTTAAGATGTATTTTTTTCCACGAACGATGAGGAATCAGAATGATATCGTCCGAACGCGATGGGGTCATATTCAGATCAAAATTAGTCTGGCGTGTATACACCCCTTGCCACACACCCTAGCGGTGGCTAGCATGATACTAAAATAAATCAATAAAACCTCCTTCTGCTGCTCCTTTTGGGCTTCCATCGTCATTCCACCAAAACCAACTTTGACTAAACGTTAACTCCAGACATAGAAAAACGGTCCTTATTGGTGAAAGTGAGGTACCAAAATGGTTTCTGGATTACCTAAAGCAGAATCTTTACAAGGGTCGCATTACGCTAGATATGAAGAAATGAATAAGATTTAAAAGGAAAAAGTGTGTACTTTATTGCGAAATGGACATGGTGAAGTTGAATGGATAGGGAAGACCCGTTCAGAAGTGGGAGGCGGTGATGAGAAACATTTAGGAATCAGTTTCAGATGAAAAAGCAACGAACCGATGGCAACGTTTACAGAAGTATAACGAATGCTTTTGAAGACGAATTGGTTACATTAAATGGAAGACTCGTTAGCTAAGAAGCCATGGATAACACAGAAAATTACTGTAAAGATAAAATAAAAAGTATGAGAAATTAAATAATGATGTACAGAGGCGTGCAAAAAAACAGAACAAATGGGTTAGGGAAGAAAGCTCAGGACAAAGCCAGAAAATAATGTACAGAAGTTGAACTAGACAAGATATGAATAAATGATTTAGCTTTTAAGATGATAAAATAAATACGCAGGGATGAAGGAGACGGGAAGCTTCACTAAAAAAGAGAACAAATGAGGCTGATTATGGAAGGATGATAAAGTAAATGCAACGATGAAAAGAAGGCAAGTGACTTAAACGCATAAGACACCAAATAGCCTCGGAGAAGAGACATTGTTTGATGAAGCGGTTGCAGCAATAAAGAATATAAGATATGTGAAGGTTTGGGTGCGGATGGTATACCGGTGAAGTTATTGACGGGTCTCAAAAATGGGGAGAAGAACTCGGCAAACTTTGTACACACCGAGCAGAATAGTGGTCGGTGGACTTCAGGAGAGGCATGGGAACGAGACATACGAGTATATCGTACCTGGCTGGATTTGAGAAAAAGGATAGTGAAACGTGGTCCCTATGTACAACGATCACCTAACTTAAGGAAAGGAAAAAGAACTGGACAGGCTATGAACTCAAAAACAACTGTTTATTGAATGATATAATGATGTGCAGTAGAATGACTGAAGAGGGTAATACGGGTAGAAATGAAAGCTTAAAGAATGGGGAAGAGATGGGCAGAAGATTGATGGCTGGAGGATTGACAGGCTCGGTGAAAGCAGATAACTTGTGATGACGACGTCAAGGATAAGTCCATATATTCAAACTGATGCGATTCAAATTTAATATTTTGGTTGCGACGTAAAAATTAAAAAAAAGGACCCTGCACCACTCTTACAATTCTAGAATGATGAAAATTCATGACGGTTTGGCCGTGTCTACCTCAAAGTTTCAATAATTGTAGTGACAACGCAACCTCTGAATTAATTAATTATTCGAGTTAAGGTTAACCACTTTTTTAAATGACTTATCTTTGAAGGTGTTATAATTGCGCACAACGGAATGAACATGGTGGCCATTTTCTCTGCAAGTACATGAAAAACACGACTGCTATAGGATTTCTTTCCATATCGCCACATTTCTGAGCATTTGAACAATAATTAACGTGTATTCCATACTTTTCGGTTTTTGTATTCGTTATTGACGTCACTAAGCACGCTCATTCATTAATACGTACGCTACTTGATCAGTAGAACGAAGTTGTCTGACAATGAAAGATGGCAAGATACACGTAGCTGAAGAAATCAAAATGCGCACCTGTAGCAGAAATATACAATCATTCTTGTTTGTAATACTCTCTATCGTATAATTAATTAGTCCACTTTAATTTTTTATACATTTGTCTAAGTCAAAATGCTGCTCAAAATGGAGAGAAAATCTTGCTTGGAGTTTCGAAGTCTTTCATCTGAATTTTTGATTTTTTTGTTATAAGGCTTCCTTCGACAACTCCTCAATCGGTAGAATTTCCGCCTTTGTAACATCCGCTCTGTGAATCAACACTTTGAAAGTGGTGGGGGGCATAAACCACCATTCGTAAAATGTTATGCATTAAAATCAGCAGCAGCAGTTTTTTTAAATCCAGAATAACTTTCTCTGACACCGTACACCTCTCTAAGAGCAATTTTTCTAAAACAAGACCTCCTTTCCACCAATGAACTCAACCGAATATCAGAATAGTACTCGTATTAAAGTAAAATGAGCCCTTAACTTACATGAGCTGTGTATTCGATCCAAAATTACTATTTGGATAATTCTGTAGACAATATTGACATAAGAGTACAGTTGACGCTATTTCGTGAAAATCACACACAATGCGATATCATTTATCATGATATAGATAATTATTAAATGGAAAACTCTTCACTCTCTTGCGTAGGAGAGGCATACACAGTAAGAGATATGACAAGCAAAAGAAAGATTGATACGCGTTACACATTTGAAAAGGGACGAAATTTTCTTAACCTAGAGTAAAAGACAGTTAAGAGAAGAGGACTCCGACTTTCATAGAGTACCGTATACACAAGTCAGGGAAAATGAAAAACCTGAAAATCTAAAATGCTCGGGTGCGTTGGATTAATTTTGTTACTTTTTGCTTCAATGTCTAACGGGTGTTATGTGCATGGCAATTACTCACGCCAACGGCGACGGGTACTAATTGGGTCAAACCTCTGCCTACATAATTACTCTTAAATAGTTATTTATGCGCATTTTACAGGCCGCCGGAAGACAAAAATATTTCAACGCTAGAACTAGATCAGCAATTCAAAAGTTTCTTATCCCAATACAACGATCGCGAAATTATAATCGGTGGAGATTTCAATGCCTCATATTTTGATTGAAGCACATAGTTTTAAAACGGGGTTAAAGAAAAGGTTATCTGCGAGTCGCTGTTCAATTCCTAAGTGGAACTCCTTATATCAAATCGTCACTTCACCAACTAGGGGGGAATAATATCCTTGATTTATTAGCAACGACCATGCCTGAAAAAGTCTTCACAATAGTAGTAGTAGTTTTGGAGGCGGTGGCTTTTGCGCCATTAGGGATGGATTGGAAAGGAAGGGTGAAGAAAAACCCGGCGTCGGAATTAGTTTACTCTCAACGAAAGGTGCCCAGGGGCTCGCAGTTTAACGTCACATTCGACGGACGGCGTACTCCCTCGAAGTGCTCTCCACAAAGCACCTCAAGTAGGGATCGGCGTACCACTGAAAAATATCTGCCGTCTCCAGGATTCGAGCCCTCTCGATGGAAAACCAGTACGTTAGCCACCACACCATCCCGATCCCCGCTTCCACTACAGAAACTATAAAAGTAATTAGTGACCACAGTGACTAAGTTTTCGTTACACGGGGTCAGAAATAAGAAACCTAAAAGAAAAATTTACTTGTTCAAAGAAGGAAACTAAAATGGTCTAAAATACGTGCTAACGAGTCAATTTGTAAATTTTAAAAAGATAATAATCACCGAAATATTGAGGATACGTGGAATGAATCAGCAGTCAACCATCAAAATCCCACTGACATTCCCATCAAATCCCCACTCATCCCCTGAACTCTTTGTCCACACGCTTGCTCTCCACTCCCTCATGGGTGCTAGAGAGATCGGGGATTGGACGAAGGGGGCCGAGGGAAGGGGTGAGTTTCGAGGGTTGAGGGGGGGAGGAATTTCGCGGCGTGTCGGCAAAAGGGTCGTTTAGGAGGAGGTAAGTGAAATATCGCTAATCCTTTTTGAGGAATGGGTGCTGGGTGTGGGAGTGTAAGGAGTGGGGCGGTGGAATGAGGGAGGAATGAGATACTTAGGTCCTCTGATCCTAATTTTTTGCGTCTCCAAGGATTCGCCCCCCCCCCCAGAACACTTTGCACCCTTGAATCCTACAGTGACAGGGCCGAGAATGGAGTGATTATGGAGGCGAGGAGCTTAGACACTTGCCAGGATGAGGATTACTTGCCTACGCACATATTCATTAATTTGCAAATTATCAAGTTATGCCCCCTCCAATGCTGTTTGAATTCCGCCGGGATCCACTCTTTCATCCTTGACCCGAAAACATGGAAAAATGTTAGAAACATCATCAAACAGTATGAAAGACATATGATTGAGAGAGAACGATCATCATCTGTTCATCGGCTGCCACCCAATACAACACTCTTGGGTTGAATTTGGGTTCTACCACAATGGTAATAATTCAAGATTGCTAAAATGCGATTTATAAAAGTTTAAATAAATAAAACCAACAAGTTCATTCCCAGTAAATTTATAAAAGATAACACGGAACCAAGATTGTACAACGCGTATGTAAGAAAGGCATTACGACGTCACAGGCCATGTTACGCCAAGATGCAAAATAATAGGGATGATATCTACAGCGACAAAAGGAATGAGATCACTTATGATTAACAGATATCTAGGGCGAATGACACAAAGGAATTTCGGAAAGGGTTAAGTAAATTTAAATACAAATGATTAGCAGAAAATTTGCAATATAATCCGAAACCATTTTGGTTAATGGTCAGAGAGGTTTCGGGAAGTAAGGCTGAAGTCAATTCACTCAAAAACGATAAAGGCACAAGAGTAACTAGAAGTTTGGAAAAGGCCAACTCCTTAAATTTGTTCTTTCAAGGTTACCAATGGCTCACCGAATGTCTCCGATGGTTTACCGATTCGTTCCCGCCAACCGATGCCCAAAATTTAAATCTCGTATAATAGAATAAAACATACGCTTAAAAATATTAAGCCTGGCCAGATCAAATACCCGCTCTTATACATGCGTATAAGGAACTAGCGTCGGAAATTGCAACATATCTAGAAATCATATTTTGAAAAATCCCTAGTAAATCAAAAGATTTAAAAACGGCTAATGTAAAAACAATATTTAAAAACGGAGACGAGGAGGAAGCGAGCAATTACTGACTTTTTTCCCTCAAATCAATTTCATGCAAGGTCATGAAAGAGAGAGTCCGTCACAAAAGTAGTATGACTTATTTTTCCCGGATAGACGGACGGCGGTTTCCTTACCTACCGCCAACATAGTTCTAGGGGGTCATCGAAACGCACAAGCCCTTCCACCACTTCAAGGTTGTAATCCATGAGACGAAATGAGAGAATGAACACGAAAACCTGCAAGCCACCGCTAGTGTGTGTGGTAGCGGGTAAAGACACACCAGACTAATTTTGATCTGAATATGACCCTTTTGTCTCAGTTGTGAAGTAATGGACCCATGTCTCATCCATGGTTATGAAACGGCGCAAAAATTCTCCTTTGCTGTTGAGAAACTTTACGAAACACTAAATTGGAACAACTTCACGACACTGGTTTTACTCGAGTGTGAGCAAACGTGGAACCCATCTTGCACACAGCATTCTCATGTCCAAATTTTCAGTTGCTATGCGATGTACCACACTTTTTGAAATTCCTACTATGAATTCCTAGCTCGTGTACTTTCAGTCGAAGATCATCCAGTATCACTTTGTGGATTTTCTTCAACTTTTCTGGAGTCATCACCTCATTTGGTCGACCAATGCGATGCTCGTCTTGACAGCTCGTACGGCCTCGTTTAAACTCTGCTGCCCAATATTTTACTGTTGTAAACGAAGTAGCAGACTCACCCAGAGTAGAATCCAGTTCAGCTCTTATATTGGTTGGGCTGAGTCCTTTCAAATATAAGTATTGTATCACATAACAATGACCAATTTTCTCCATCTTCACAAATTCACTGAAAACGTTAACTATGGACGGCTGCCAAACAAATACTAAACAAAGTGGCGTCTTCAAACTTGAAGTAGATGCTTTATAGATGGTATACTTTCTAATACAGTGGTATTTTTCAAACAACTACCGCCATCTCTAGGTCAGACCATGTATTTATAGGTCTACCCTTGTAAACAACAACTTTTGAATTTTTTTCTTTTGATTTCCTGGAGTACGGGATTTATAAGTACGATTTCGTTTACATATTCTACAGAACTTCATGCATGCATTTTAGAGTTTTACGGATTTGAATACTTAAAATACTATGATATGACTATTTATAATTCTATTCAAAACGAAGTCGAAGAATATGTACTAAAAATCACCAAAAAACTTCATTGTTTAGTTTAGTTTAGGGTAATACACAACAATTTTTGCTTCTATTTCTTTTAATTTCCTGGAGAACATGTTTTCTATATAAGATTTCGTTTACATATTTCACAGGACTTTATTCATGCATGTTACAGTTTTACGGTTTTGAATACGAAATATATTATGATATGACTACTTATAATACTATTCAAAACGACCCTCAGAGTCAAACAATATATCCTGTACGCACGCGATTTTTATGAATCTGTATCCTGCGTTACAGGCAACCGGGGAGACTTGTCACCTCCGTGTTGCCTAGCTACTCTCATAAGGTAGTCTACTACTTCGGGATGTCAGGAGATAATAATAATGCTATTGATTCAAATTTAATGTGAAGCAAGCACGGATCCCACTTGGAAAGCCTGGAAGCACATACAACACTAAAGAACAACTTTAATCAAAATTTAATCTGAAAAATCGAATTAAACGATGGGAACTGACATCACGTAAGAAAGGCAATTAAGTAACGAACAAAGCACCAGACATATAACCAATGCAGTATTTCAACGAACGCAATGAATTCTGAGGATATTTTTTACTTATTACATACTAAAGACAAAGTGAAGAAACTCAACTATCTGGATCTTAAAATCGAAAAAAGCTGTCGTAAAATCATTCAATAAATTGAACGTTTATAATTCATTCACGTTTAAGAGTTATTTGGTACGTCGATGAATGAAATCTCGATGATCAGTTGCTTACATCCATCTGAGAAAACAGATGATTTCAATAACCCGTCGTAAACGTATTAAGCAATTGACTGTGGCCGCACGGCTGCAAGTACAGATTCATGGTCATCGGGAAAGCTGCACCTGAAGGGTAGCCTGTTAATACTAAGTACTATGAGGTATTTTTTATGTTTTTACATGTAAGTCATCGTCAGGCCCTTGGCGCTACAGCCCTCGAAGGGCTTTGGCTTCCCTTGTCTTAGACCTCTGAATCTTACTGTGAATCTGCCGTCTACCTCCACATCGGTATCCACAAATTCCTAAAATCTTCCTCCACCTCTTCCAATCACCATTTTCCCTGTATCTTTTCTCGGTTTCTCTATAGTCTTTCAATTACCACTGCACTGCATACATTCCTTCTTTTCCTTTGCCACATTCTGTCCTGTCCTTTGTTCCATTTCTCTTTTAAGTCCAATGAGTGTCAATGTTTCTAACCCGAACATAACTATCCAAACCAAACATGAGGAGTCCAGTATTCTGTTTTATAAGTAATTAGTTTAGTTTTCCTGCTCACTGTTCTTGAGGAAAACGTTCGCCAAGGCAAAACGACACTTGTTTCAAGTCGCAAATCTTGACTCTCTTTCCTAAAACGCATTCTTTTGACGATTTAGAAGAGACCATTAGAAATTGAATTCGTTATTTTACGAATAATTTTGCTTCCTATCCTTAAGTCTAAACTTAAACATTTCTTGCACATATACTTAGTCTTCTCTACATTCACTCTCGCTGCTGCCCCTCCTATATTCTTCTAAAACTCCTAGCCTAAACCTCCTAACCTAAACTAGGTTTCGAAAAACGTCTTAAAACTTCTAACTTCGGATTATCGACTTCTTTGACAGTTTTCTTTTAATTTTTAATATCTTTGCTGTGTTCGTAATCGTGACCTCACTAAATCTTAACATTTTCTAGGTATTAATAAATGCCAAAGAAAAACTTTGTTTCAATCCACCACTTTATTTCAGGTACGACTAGTTTCGACGCTACGGCGTCATCCTCCTAGAGGATAACGCCGTAGCGTCGAAACTAGTCGTACCTGAAATAAAGTGGTGGATTGAAACAAAGTTTTTCTTTGGCATTTATTAAAATGAACTTCCACAAAGTTGAGGCTGAAACTATGGATTTAATTATCAAGGTATTCTTAAATTCTTCACGGCTTTCAAAAGTTCTTCTCTTTCAACACTCACGTAGGCCTGCCATCAGTCTATATAAAAGTACGTGTAGGTCGACATCAAATTCATAACCCTTTTTCCATTTCCAACATTCTCAGTGAAAATAGTCGGTCGGTTATGGCTTCGTTTCATCTAAAATTGTACCGGTACTCCCATACTCTGCCACAACTGGTGTGAATTTTTTAACATTTTTTTTAGTCTGACGAGAGTTGCGACTGTTTTTTACGGCCAGTGGAGTTTTCCCCCCTTATTATTATTTAACATTTTTTTTGTAAAAATATCACATAAAATACGGAGAAGTGTTATTCCATAGTAATTTCCAAACTGTGCTTTGATACTTGTTGCGAAATGTACATTTAACACTTCAACCCCTCTGCTCTTGCCATCGCTCCTTTCTTCCAATATTTCATTTAATGGTTAAAGCCACTAATAAATAAAATGGGGGAGTGTTATATGCGTTTGCCAAGTTTCTCCACCCATTGAGTATTTCTGGTGATATCTTGCCATCCCGTGGTGTTTTAATATATCTTAATTCTGCCGTAGCTTGTCTAATTTATATTACACTCTGTGGTCTTCCTAATTCCTCGTTCTATCACTTGTCCTCTTCCTTTTCATTCACAACACCACCTATTTCATTTAGTTTCTCTGGCTATGTTCGAGGGAGTAAAGTCTAAGGTAAGGCTGGAAGCTGGTGTCAATTGGCTCCCAGCTTTTGCGGAGTGCGGATCGTTCGTTTGCGAAATCTCTATAACGTGACATTGTTACGCTCCGTCGTACATATGTTAATGAAGCAGCATTATGCCAGCAAATTTTGCCAGAAGCTGGGCAAAACCGGGAAAGAGACTCATGACATGCTCAAGGTAGCCGATGGTCATAACGCCGTGGAGTAGATCCTGTGTTTTTGAGTGGCTCAAGTTGTTTCGGGAAGGTAGAGAAAATATTATGGGAAGAATCAACCCCACGTAAAGACAGTGTTTCGACTGTCAAGCAGTCCTCTTCAGAGAAGGTCGGGTGGGAAGGAAGGAAGGATGGATTGGAAGGTCGGGGGAGAAGGAAGGTTGGGTCGATTCTTTCCATAATATTTTATGTTTAGGACGCCTCTCCTGGTTGAAACATATACTGGGAATGAGGGTTCCGTGCTGCTTCCGGGAATCACCGTAGGTTGGCTTGTTGGACAACACTTTCGCCCCCCCAGTTTTGTAGGCTACTTCAGGTCGAAGTGATATTCGCAGCATTTTGGCCGAGAATTGCCCTTTTCCACGTCGAAGTTGGGGTGTAGCCTCCCTTATGGTCGAAATTATCTGAATATTTCATAAAAGCTGTCGCATCTCTTATAGAAGTCTTCTCTGAGAGCAAAGCTCCTCGCTTTTTATCCTCAACATTGTCCTAACATTCCATTTTCCTATTATAACTAATTCAGTCTTCATCTGCAGCGCTGCTGCTATCGAAATTGCAAGGTTGTCTTGAGATAACGACCGCGGAAAACTTGTCTCTCCCACTGCTGGGCACGATACATGCCCTATTGGACCGAGTCCCATATTTGCCAGGACTCATTTTCTCTATCCTGTCCATCATATAAATCTTGGGAATAAAAATTGAGATTTTCCGGGCACCTTCCTCAATGGTGATTTTAACGTGATGCCCATCACTCAATGGTCGCGCCACTGGGATGGAACGCCTTTGCAAGTCTCACTGAGGAATAGGCAATACGCGGACTACTTTTCGCCTGGCACCTATCCTTCGATCATTGTGGCATGGGTGACCTCACCAGAAGCAGTTATCATTGCTCCCGCCAACACAGTTCTCGGGGTCATCGGAATGCACAAGCCCTTCCGCCACGTCAAAGTAGTAGTCCATGGGACGAATTTAAAGAATGAACACGAAAACCTGATGGCCACCAATAGTGTGTGTAGCAGGGGGGGAATACACACCAGACTAATTTTGACCTGAATATGACCCCATCGCGCTCGGATAATGTCGGCATCGCGCACAGACATTCTGATCCCGTATCGTTCGTGGAAAAAATTACATTAAATCTATCTGTTCTACACCTAATCTTTTTAATTTTATTAACATGATCTCGCCTAACGTACTACGATGGGGGGAAATATACATTTTCAACATCACCGCTAAAGCCATCCTTAAATTTATGCAAGAGGCTTAATCTATAATTTAGCCTTTCTTCCGTGAGTGATTCCTGGCCTAGCTCATCTAATATTTTGGATACGGTAGTAAGTTTATCATAACGACGTTTTTCAAATATAGCCCCTCTACCTTGCACGCGATCCACTTCAGCAATCAATCTAACTTCGGGAGGATCCCATATACTAGCAGCATATTCTAAATGAGACCTAACCAGCGAAAGTAACATTTCTCTTTCATCTTTTCATCACATTTACCCAGTACTCATCTAATAAATCCTAATATTTTGTTAGCTTGTCCACATATTCCCTGAATGTGTTTCACCCCGGAGAGATCGTGAGTGAGGGTAACGCCAAATTATTTAATCGAGTCCTCACGTTCCATTTTGGTGTTCCCGATGTAGTGGGCGTTTGGAGGTAATTGCTCCTTTCCCAAAAATTCATCACTATTTACTTTTTTAGGTTTAATTCTAATTGCCAAGTGTCCCACGAACGTTGAATAGCATTTAGGTCTACTGAGAAGACTGCTGTGTTCTCAGGATTACGGATATATATTAAACATTGAGCTACTTAGATTATACTATATTCACAAAGTGGACTGGGCCTTATTGAATTAGCCATCATAAGTAGTTACCGATGGGCCAAAATAAGACCACAACGACGGCATCGGCAAAAAAAATTGCCTTATGTGACATTTATTTCATAAGGTTATCTACCGGTTAAGGTACGTTTTTGGATGGACACAACTACCAAAGGATAAGGAAGCCATGGGTAACGGATGAGATGACTGCAAAGATGGAGGAGAGAAGAAGATGGAAGACTGTAAACAAAGAGTTAGGCAAAATGAAGTGCAAAGAGTAAAACAATAAATTGAGATGGGACACAAAGCAAAAGAAGAATGGTGGAAAACGCAATGCGAGGATATGGAAAGTTTACAGAAGAAGGGTGAAATTGGTGCTCTATACAGCAAGGTTAAGTTATTATCGGGGAGTAAGAAGGCAATATCTGTGCTAACAGTTAAAGATAAGTGGGGTAAGATAATAGTTGAACCCGGAAAAATCCAAGAGAGATGGAAGGAATATATAGAAACACTGTATGGTAAAGAACTTAGGCCGACAAGGTTAGACATAGAAAAGGAACATGACGTAGAAGAAGATAGCTTAGGTCCAGGCGCATACTCGACGACGAAATAGAAAGGGTTTAAAGGAGATGAAAGAAAATAAGGCAGTGGGGGTGGACAACATTCCTGTAGAACTGTTGAAATGTTTAGGAAAATGCGGGAAGATGACCCTATTTGGACTGATTCGTAGTATCTGAGGAAGGAATCTGGCCGGAAGATTTTGTGAGATCGGTTTTAGTTCCTATTCCAAAAAAGGCAAAGGCTTCGTCATGTGAGGATTACAGAACAAAAAGTTTGATATCCCACGCAGCTAAAGTTATTCTCAGGATCATCAACAAAAGGATAGAGTAAGGCAAATGAGTACTTAGGGGATGATCAGTTTGGGTTTAGGAAGGGAAGAGGTACGCGTGATGCCATTGCAGTAATGAGATCACTAATTGAGAGGAATATAAAATACAATCAGGACGTTTTTGCCCGTTTTGTAGATCTCGAAAAAACGTTTGATAGAGTGAATTGGGAAAAATAAATGCGTGTATTGCAGAAAATAGGAATGGATTGGAGGTACAGGAGACTGATCCGCTACCTGTATATGTCTCAGACTGCTCAGGTGCGAGTGGGGAACGGAGAGTCCGGATGGGCAGTGTTAGGAAGAGGTGTAAGGCAGGGTTGCCCATTGTCACCGGTGCTGTTCAACGTATATGTGGAGGAAATGATTAAAGAGGCATGGGAAGAACTGGAGGTAGGAATGAAAGTCGGAGGGGAATTCGTAAAATCGGTTAGGTTTGCTGATGACCAAGCATTAGTTGCTCAGTCAGCCAAGGGGTTGCAAGCATTGCTGAGTGAATTGGAGGTTCAGTGCGATAAATATGGGATGAGAATCAATATTAATAAAACAAAGGTTATGCCATTTTCCAGAAAGAAAGAGGCTAAGCTAAATATTAAAATAGGCGGGGAAAAAATAGAGCAGGTAGAACAGTTTACATATCTCGGAAGTGTTTTGGACCAATACGGTCAAAGTAGTAGGGACGTAAGGAGAAGAATTGCGCTAGGCAAGGAGGCTTTCTCAAGGAGGAGGGAGTTGATGACGGGGACGTTGAGTAGGGATGTTAGTACAAGACTGGTAAAAACTCTGATATGGAGCGTAGCTATGTACGGCGCGGAAACGTGATCACTGAAGCAGGAGGATAGACGTAGATTGGAGGCTTTTGAAATGTGGGTGTGGAGAAGAATGGAGAAGGTGAAATGGACCGAAAGGAAAACAAATGAGGAAGTACTGGAGATGGTAGGTGAGGAGAGGGGTTTGTTGAGAGAAATCCTATGGAGGCAGGAAGAATGGATGAAAGGCGTATTGAGCGGTAGTGGAATGTTGAAGAAGGTAACAGAGGGGAGAATGTTGGGCAAGCGAGGTAAGGGCAGGACCAGGTTAGGGATGTTGGACGGGATGAAGGGAGGAAAGAAGTACACAGAGATGAAGAGGGACCTGATATAGATTAGGTTGCTACGTGGGGAGTTACAAAATGTTTATTTGATGGTTGTGTCCATCCAGAGACCTACCTTAACCGGTAGATTACCAAATAATAATAATATATATATACACATACATACAGTTTTACATAAATAAAGTTGTACAGTAAAGACGCCGTGAGAACTGATGACAGCAGAGTTAAGATTCAAATTTACAAAGTAGTTACACTGAGGCGCATCAAATTAATTTTTGCTAGCCTTAATTTCATCTTAGCCAACAAGCAAATTTATTCTAGATCATCCAGCTAACGGGTCTTTTCAGCCGGGTTGGTCACCGACTACTTTTGCCAATGAGGATAGTAATTCTCCCACTGAATTTTAAGTACAAATAGTCGGATAACATAAATATATCCGCCTTGCCCGATTTTCCGATTGAGGGAATTAAATTGGAGGATTAGGGGCTCGCAAATTTGGATTGCAAATTATACAAGGCTGGTTAGTTGTCGGCTAAAGTGAAAAATCCCATTCACACAGAGAAAAAAACCTCCACTACTCCATTAATTTATTATTCATTTCATAATCGAAGCATTACTAATAGCAGGCCGGCCCCGAAAACATGTTGGCCGACTATTAGATACAGGTTAATAGGTTATCTTTACAAATGCCATTGTATCTGCACTTCTAATGAATAAAAAAAACCCGCATTTTACATTTTTCCACGCGTCTTATGGGCGGTTCTACTGGCTAGCATACTAGACGCCATCATCATCATTCTGATACGTTAGAATCGCCATCGTATTCCCAAGGGTAAAATGGGTTCGGGTTATGTGTAGGACTATAAAGAGTAGGGATCTATGAGATAAAGATCATTAGAAATTGGATCGCAGACTGGATGAGGCGGAGATGAGCGATATGTTGGGAGGTCGTGGTGAGAGTAATGCATTTGAAAATTATTACTATTGTCCAACCGCAGTTCGAAAATTATTCCTATCTTTGTTCCCAAGCTTCCACACTCGTTCCCATTTCACCAGTCGCAAAATTTCCAGGATGCAGTCTCCTGGTCTTCCTCACAGGAAGATGGAACTATTACCAGTTAAGAAACAGGGTCTGCGGGAGTAATTTGAAGACCTTGTTTATTTACAGACCTTGTTTGTTTACAGTACACGTGTGTTCATTTACCATTTGTTTTCACTTCCTACTTTACTTATTTTAATAATGTAGAAATTATTTCTACCGTAACATGAAACCCTGAATTTTCTTTTGGAAGGAGTAGGGCTGTTTTTTTGCGAGACCCTCCCTAAAGTTTGAAGTGTACACTAATTTTTGTTCAAACTCCATGGCAGATGCATACATGTATACTGCTTGTTGTGCTTCTATGGAGTGTTTCACAAATCATTTTACCCATGAGAGCAAACGTTACCATAATGCCATAAATTATTCCTCGATGGATTTTGTTAAGGTCGAGAGAAACGAGTTGAAAAATCCCTGACTGTTTTGTCTCCAGAGCCTAGATCTCTAAAAAAGCAGAACAATGATTCGGGCAGGCATGTAAATTTTGCTAGTGCAACTGAAACTTATGCTTGAATATTTTAGCTATTTCACAGTAAAAATATAGTAAAGGTCCTAATTCCACCAATATTTCCTAATAGATGCTGTCATATAAATTAATGTGTTTAGCTGGAGTTTCATTAATACATACCAGTTCACAGTGAAAATTTTTGTCTTATACTTGGAATTAAGGCATTCCAAAAGGATATCAGTGATCTAGAAACATGATATTTGAAATTATTCGGATTCCCATTGAATCTACACATTTTTCAGGTGCATATTGAAGAACTTTATCAAAACCTATAAATCCTTCAGTTTGATATCAAGGATATAATTGGAAATTTGGAGTCAAAACAGTTATTGAAGATTTTCTTCATTAAATCCTATTATTGCCTTAATAACATTCCTTTATACTATTTCTCAAGGTAATAATGATGTTAACCTTGACTAATATCACTATTTGCCACATTAAGTAAAGCATGATCTTCCTGAAATGGATTTAAATTAGAGAAATTGCCTTCCATTAAATTCAAGTATTACTGGATACCATTAAGGTGTTACTCGTCAATAAGTTCATTTATCATGGTACACATTCAATTGAGACGGAAAATTTCCAACACATGGCAGACACAGTTCAGCAATTTGTTTTTCTTTTCTAAGTAAAATATGTAGTGTTGAACCCTATAACCCTTTTTGAGTCTATAGGCACACAATGCTTTTATCTTCACGCGTCTGTCTATAAAACCAGATTGTTAATAAATGTTTAAATTTCAATTAGAAACATATCTCATGGATTCTAGCTTGACTTGATGGAAGCTTTAATCACCACGAATAAAAGTAATAATAACAGGATTTGCTCAAAACATGTACCAGTGTGCCATGTTTCAATAAGGGTACCTTCAGGAACACAAAATATTACTCAGTAATACATAAAGGTTTAAAGAGTTTTCATTGTAAATCTAAGAATATAATGAAAGGGTTTTGTTGGTGATCAGACAGTGGAAAGAACAGGCATGAAGACAATTTTTCAAATAACCTCTTTCTGACATTCAATTGAAAGAGAAAGTGGTAGGCGAAAAAAGAGGAAATGGAAAACAAAGATATGCAATATATGAGCTGCAGATCAGTATGTGCTGCAAAGATTAAAGAAGAGATGAAATCATGCAGAAACTGTACATTACTGCATTGTTACTCACTGATTATAAATTTTCAAAAGCTCAACCACAATATTTGACATTCTTTGCAAATTTGGAAATGGATGCAACACCACAGTCATGAAATCGCTATTGTAAATTCATTTGCAACAGACATGGCCCAAGTTCCCTCTTGGTCTGCCTACAAATATATTTATTGTTTTAGCTAATCTACCATTGGCTTAATTCCAGCGCCCCAGAAATTTTAAAATACCAAAAGAGAAACTGTAATACTGTCCAAATTCTGAACACGCAATCCCTTGAAATATTATGTTTGTCAATTTTGCGAACAACATGTTGATGAATTCCATAACTTTCACAAAAAAATTACTATATTGGCCAATTGGCATGTCATGGTTTCCTGAGTAATGAACATACTGGTATTTGATCAAACCTCTTTATTACGAATCTAAGTGTAACCTCGGTGAATGGCCAAATAGGAATAAGAAATAGGTGGGTAATGGTAATTAATGACGATTGATAACCCACTTATTTCATCTCGTCCCTTTCTTGAGGTTGGTTGATTTGCTTTTTCTACTGCTATATTTTTCAATATCTACATCCTCCAAATACTTTTTGAATGTCGTCATAAGTTAAGCTGCAAAATAACTAATTATTTCAACTTCACTTTGTCGAATAGAAAGCAATTAGGAGGTGCCAAAGCACTGCATTTGCATAGTAACTCCAGATTTTAGAAAAATAGGCATTTATATAATAAGGGCAATTTTTTAGGAAGGCCCCGATAATTTTAGAATGGAAAATGTAAAATAACAGGGAGGTAAGTTTCAGCGTATTTCTGCAATCATAGTCAATGTAGTTTACACAAGAGGCAGCCAAGTACAGAGGTCATTAGTGTCACTATGGATGTTGCATCATGATGGACATTTTAAGGGCTGATGAAAAGATGAAGAATATGGCGAGTTACATCAACAATCAGAACTCCATGCTACACAAATACAGGCATCCCAAATTCATACAGGAATAGAAAATCCATTCATTCCACCAACTACACTCGACACTCCAAAGTTTCTGCTAGCAATACACTCAACAATTGCACCACCTACTTCCAATGATCACATAACTGAAATATTTTATAATTAACATTATAATAAAATTAAATTGTGGGACTGCTCCTTGCCTGCACTACACTACAAATCTCAGTTCCACCTGCTTGGTGAACATAAGAGAATCTTGAGTGCCAGTTATCGGATGAACGTGTACACTATGAGATATGGATGAAATCTCAAAACTTATACAATGTGCATTTGATGAATTCCTAATTTTCCACAATTTCCTTAAATAAAAATTTCCAAGATATATAATCAAAACCAAGGTAAAGATTTATGTAAGAATTTTTCTGAATTCCAGGAGTGGAACGCAAGGTGTCGAGTTGAGATTCCAGTTGCATTCAGAATGTCATCATGGCACTGGCATTACCTCACAATTCCATAGTAATATTCCAATTAATTTGTTGTAAATATTAGAATTCCTTTTTTCACGTTCTCGGGGAAAATATCTTTGCTCCACTTGGCAACTGAATTTAAACCAAAACCCCAGAAGTTTAAGTGATTGATTTCAAATATTTCTCTCAGAGCCCATTGATTTGTAAACCACCTTCCCGACCAAAAATAAGGATGATTTTGTGGGCATTTTGCAATTTTTACTGTGGTAATACATGAGAGATAAAAATTCATGAAAATGTGACACATAGACCATTAGCATCTATTTCTTCCAACAGACTCATTAGGGCAGAGAGAAACTTCATCTTCAATCAAAGGATGACTTAATCCATCACATTCCACATATTGCTCACCTTACTAAAATTAAGATGATCATTTAACTGCTTAATAATTCTCTAAGTCCTTTTATCTACATATTCCTCAACATGATTTTGGTAGAAACATAAAATATCAATAAGAATATTTGTCATTTACCTATTCAAAATAAACCTTAATGCATGACTTTGATCAGAAAAATATAAGTTTTCGGTTTCACAAAATGATGTATGCAGCTAGATAATATGAATTACATAATTAAATCCCAAGGTTACACATCTCTCAACATACAACACTGATTTCTAAACAGCCGAAATTATAGTCAAACCATGCCCTACTCGGAATAATGCACTTCTAAATGCAAGAAAACCATCAACCCATGTACATACACAACAGTAAGTAAATTCGATGGAATGTATAGTGTGCCTAGAGAGAAATCTATGAAACTTAATACATAGGATCTTGTTATATAAGCATTCTCTAAGCACATTCATAGCCATCAAAATCCATGTAATGAGAATCTAAAATGCTTCAATGAATACCAAATTTCTTTCCTTGCTGTACGATTCTTCAGTATGCTACTTGTCCAATGTAACTACTTTCCAAGTGATCCGAAATATTGTTCACTAAAAGATCATAGAATTATTCTTCATCATAGCTTTTATGCTTTTTCCATACAGCCGTCTAAGGAAGTTTAATCTCCAGGAACAATAGTGAATAATGTACAATCAAGAATCCTTTCAAATGATTTACATCTGTTAACCACTCGCAGCGCGACTTTTTACAGAACTTTCTACATAATATACTGAGTATTTAGTATTGGTTAAACCCGAACCAATTATATAGTTTTAGTGTACATTTTTAAAACATGGGTGAATTAAACTCTTTGGAATAAGTTCAAAATGAGTCGGGAATTACCCGACGTAAAATTACTCTGATACACATCCCAAAGAGCAAACCTTAAGGCCTGCGAATATTGAATTCCACAAGCATAAATCGCATATGCGATTACTTACTCCCACACTCAATTGAAAACCAAAGAGTGTTAAGCTTGGCTATAGGCTAAAATAAACTGAAATCAACGTAAGAAAGATTTATTCTGCAACCTAATTTACTAGACATAGAACGAATCCGATACACATTTATTTAAATGTCTTAATAACTGTATACGCAGAGTATTTAGAAAGTTGAAATTTAATACACATGGCGAAAAGTAATTGCAATATTAATATCAACGATAATGAGGGGAGACGAAATTTATAAGGGTAAAAATAAATTAATTACGACAAGATACTGGTAGAGATAGGGCAAAGACTAATTAGTCATGATCCTATTGGTTGAACGGTCACGAAAAATCCCAAACTGCTTCAATCAATGATGTGACATGAAGCTTCAGGCTCAGGGGGCGTGACACTTTATCCACATACGGAAAATGAAATTGCTACAGTTCAAACCTTCATTATCACTGTCCTTATCTTCAATCCGCTTCTTAGCCTCAGCTTTTGACAGAGGGCTTCCACCACCGGCAATATATGATACAGTTGCTTGGCCATCAGAGGAAGCCATCTTGAAAGGGTCACTTTTAAGAAGATTATCTTTCCTCTTGCAGTTTACTGTCGAATATCTGCGAAAGTGTAAGTGAATGACTCTAACCCCATTTTAAAATCGCTAAATTTATTTTTCTCTGCTTTACGCAAACACTCCACAGTTGACGTGCGACCGACTATCACCAGCTTTAAAAATGTCACGAAATCGCATTGCAAATAATTAAGGAATCACGCCCATCCCTATCGCACAGTGTTTGATTGTTACAAAAATAATATTTCATCTAGATTTCTTTATTCCCCAAATATAAGGCTACATATTGTGTAAATTATGGAAACTTGCAATGCTGCAGTGACGAAAAGTGATTCTTGCGCTTACAGCGAAAGCGCATGCGTTGACAAAAGACCGACGAAATGTACTGAACAAAGGATAACTACTCATCCACAAATGTAACAACTATATAAAAACGCGACAATAAACTATGTAAATCACTGGTGCCTAGAGTCCGAACGAATAATATGTTAAGGAAAAATTGTTTCTAGAAATTACAACTTATTCTGAATACCCTTATTTACCATGCCATGTAACGACATGGAGATTAGGTCAACAAGTAATGTTGGTATGGAAATCACGACGCACCATACGCTACCCTGTAATGTTACATGACGACCAAATGGTAAAAACATTTATAATTTTAAACCATCTTTGTACGTTTTTGGTATGCAATTTATTCGTTGAGTTATATAGTTAAGTGGTTTTCAGGAGCAATGTACTGCTTGTGTCGAACCAAGCTCATAGGTTAACGAGGCATACACACAGCCATAATCAACTATAACAAAAAATGAGGCAGTTTCAATAAATTTCAACGACGGTGTTGATATGAAACTCTGTCAAGAAACCATCTGTAACATACTTCATGGCAAATTTATACCAGTCTACCACGTAGACTTGCTACATTTCACTTGGTGGCCTGGCAGATGAGCAAAGAGTCCCTTACCTTCTTCGTCACTTTCATCGTCCACCGCTTCCGTTTTTCCATCGTTACGTCCTCTTGAGGAATCTTCTATTTCTATAATTCCGTCTACACTATCACCGGAAGCCATTTTGTTCGTCAGCGTAATCCCGGAACACAAAAACTACAGAATCCGCTAAGATCTTTGAGATAAACATGTCATACTTTTCCGATATGATTCAAAATAATATCACCTAATTTCAGTACACCAAAATATCACAGCAATAACACACACACTAGAACAACCCAACACACTCCGACACCATGTCCAGTTAGCACATCAACAAACAAGGCACCGATTTGTGCTTTAAAGAGTTCCATTTCTAGTTAACAGGTGGCATGCTATGTATTGTGGGTGGCATATATTTAAGACAACGATCATTTATTTAGCTATATAAAAGATTTTAAAGGGATCTCCATAATTTATAAAATACTTTTTGGAAGTATTTCAGTGAAAATAATTTACTAATACTACTGCTTTTTTGGATAAAGTTCATTAAGCAACACGCCAATCAAATCTACAGTGCTCGGCGGGAGTAATTTAAATTTTCGTTAAAACTGGCTTGTATTCAAAAGTACATTTCGTATTGCGCGGTCGAGGTTCCGTCTACTTAAGTAGTCTAAGCCTTTAAAATTGTCGATTATGAAGCTTAATACTTAAGATCCGCAGTTCTGGCTTTATTCGGAAGAGGGGATTTGATTAAAAATTATTTTATATTAACGATAAATTATGTATACACAACAGTAGTTTACAGGAACTTGTAGTATTTTGATTATTTCGCGATGAATATGAATAAAATCAATGCCCTGTTTCATTCCAAAGACCTTATACTAATACTTAAATAAAACATAACTTGTAATTAGAAGAACATCATAAATTTATGTTCTATTTTTCCGTACATGTATCAACTATAGGAATCCTTTTAAAGAATAGTCGGTGATATAGCTTTCCTTTCTGTTTATTAGCCACTGGAGCACATTTCTTCTGAGAACTTGTCAGTGATCTAAGTTGGTTGTGTCCAGATAGATATGGCAGTGAAGATTTAGAGTGCTTAAGACGGGCAATGAAATTTAATTTATGGAATAATACTACTTTGAACATTAACATTTGTTCTCAAAGTATTTTTCACACTGACAATAGCAATTCTTCATAATGCAGCGATATGCTAGAGGCATAATTTTATATCATACTATGAAGATGTATTTGCAGTCACTGATTCTCAAGAAATTCCCTCTGAATATCTCAATACTTCGACTACTTAGGCAGCTCCCACAATTAGTAAATGACCTTTTGCCATACATTGAGAATTTAACAAATTATGAAGGATAAACAAATACCTAAATACTTATATATATTTATCATACAATTTCTTGAATGGGAAAGGTTTTCACTTTTTCATTTTCATATCTAGTCCTCATGGTGTGCATTACAAGTAATCCAGCACTTCCAAAGTCTATGAATACGAGTAAGGGGCTTTCCTAAGCTCAGGGATTCTCCTTTTATATTTCAGAAAATGTTGCCAGACCCAAAGGTGGAGTAACTGTTGATGGATATGGCAGACACAGTGGTAATATCCAAGGAGAAGCTGAAGACAGCCTTCCACTCAATCCTGGTGTCGAAGAATGACGGTTCGTATGTTTCACACATGATATCTCCCCTTGGATCAGGGAATATCAGGTTCCAAAGATTAATTTATAAGATGTTCCTATAGCTTTGCCCTAAATACCACTAAATTCTCTTCTCATTAAAATTGATCTTCAAAATGGCTTCTATCAGATATCATTGCTCCCTCAACCCTGTAAATATTATGGAATATATAGTAATAATGTCCATTACATGTTTAATAGGCTTCCAATGGGCCACACCCTGGCCCCTTGCAAAATGCAACAATTTGCAAAAGCAGTGGCAGCAGAAATAGGAAAGCCAATTCCTGGTGTAGATGATGGTCCACTTAGGTAACTGGTTGATCTACTCAGCCACTAAAATCCCAGGGAGGGAAGTAATTGAGTTTATGAAATTATACTAGGATTAACAATAAATAAGGAGAAAAGTGTGATCCAACCAAACAGTAAGCTTATATATTTAGGAGTGGTGATTAATACAAGTGCCATGCCTCAGCAATTGACTCCGCATACAGTAGTTCACCTTAAAAGAAGTGTGTCTCTATTACCACGATTAAATTACAAAGATACCCAAAGAGCAGCCAAGTACTTAAGTTGGGCATTCTATCTAATGAAATTGCCTATGTTTCATGTGAAAGATGTGTTTCGCCATGATAGTTTATAGCTCAGTTATATTTTTTATCATACTAATTTGGATATGCCCAGGTATTTAGGGCAGTGTTAGTAGCTACTGTATGTTTACTCAGATGCCATAAACTCTCCATCACCAGTTTGGATTCTGAGGAAGATATGAACCATCATGTCGAGCAGACAACAGACGTAGTAGTGCAAGCATTGCAACAAACAAACATATCACCAGCCAAAAACATCTCCTTGACTCCAGCCATATCCTCTCCCTGGCTCCAGAGATAGATTGGTCATCTGTACGCTCAGTGGCTTAGCCTGGAATGGAGACCCCAGAGCCAGCACCAAGAAATTGCAGGGTGCTGCGACTACAGGGAAAACTCAAGATACGAGGTTTTCATCTATAATTCTATGGTTTTTGCCTCAACTTGATGAAACATCTTGATGAAAAAAGAATAATGACAACTTTGTAAGTTCCACTGATTTTTATTTAAAATACGACCGGTGTTGTTGAATAGTCGGCATCATCAGGCACAATATACAGGACTATTTGACATTTATATATGCATGGATGTGGTGGGTGGGCATTTTGGGTGAATGGGAGCTGTGGTGTGGAGGTGGAGAAGAACTTGGGAGAAAGGGAGGGGGGTGGAGGATAGTGACCAACCAAGGAAGGGGGGGGAGGGTGGAAGAAGGGATAGATGATGTGTAGAGAGGCAGTCATGAGTCATGAACGCTCAATATCCTCCCCCATCCCTTTCTCCCAAGTTCTCCCAACCTCCCCTCCACATCTCCCATCCACCCAAAAACCCCTCCCACCACATCCATGCATATACAAATGTCAAATAATTCTGTATAATGTACCTGATAATGTCAACTACCAGATGAAACTAGTCATTTTTAAAATAAAAATCAGTGGAATTTACAAAGTTGTTATTGTTCACTTTTCATTTTCATGATGCTCTTACAGTCCTCCTGGCCATATTGGGAGGATCGTGAGAAACTCTGCATTCAATCGAGCCAGGTTTCTTCTAGTGGCCATCATTTTAGGCATAATGTCTATTTCCCTACAGTAGGCCTCCACAGCCTCAACATTACTACAACTGGCTAATTTTATCCTGCAGCTGAGGTCAAGATATAACCCAAAGAGGGGATATCATTATGGAGCTATGCCCACCACCTACCCTTCCCAGAACCAACTAACCCCAAAGCAAGGTGGATCCCATCTTTTATACTGCCTATGACTGCAATGGTGACCAAAAGGTACATCAGAAGAGAACTGCCTGGAAGGCCTGCTCGGCTGGGTTAGCATCAGAGGGGACCTTGTAGTTACCTTTATTAATAAAGATACAAATAACAGAGACCAAGCTCCATTATATGTATGTGCTTCACCTAAATGAACTTTCAGATATGATATATAATTGATGAGTGAGAAAATGTTCTTCCATAATGCATATTGCAAGTGGAGCCATCATGTTTACACTATTTTTGTGCCATAATGTTATTATGCTTCCAAACGTGAGCCAATCTTATAACAATGGTTATCACTGCCATGAACTAACAACACACAATTATGCTCTTTCAAAATTTTAGCATGACCGGTTAGCCAATTGATATCCTAAAAAGTGCACCAAGTATTTGAAATTAAAAGTGCATTGAAAAAAGCATTATTAAAGATAAACTTGACTCTGGGTGGCAGATTTTATGAGACATCTAGATTGCTCAGCTTCCAATCCTGACGAGATGAGTTTTTTCAAATATCATAGTAATGAAAAAATAATAAATAATAATGTCAAAAAATATCAGCTGAAATTAATTTTAGCTATTATTTTATTGTGCTATTCACTCCAGCTCTCCAAATGATATTTTTCCAAGAAAGTAACTCAATCTTCAGGTCAGATATAATTATGATTTCATCATTGAAATTTATGAGAATCAATGGATAACAAAAGAACTCAATGCATTCAACAGATTCAGGTTGAGATGTAGTGGAAGTTCATCATTATGAGAAAAAAAAACAAATTTGCACTTTTCCACAACTTTACTAAGCTGTAGAAGAGTGCAAATTTGTTTTTTTTTTCCTCAGAAGAATTCAATATATAAGCACTAAAATGTACATATCTTATTGGTCAGTCACTCTAAATAATCACTTTACCAACATTGAAATTCTTATGAAAGGGAATAGCAGAAATACAAGTTTGGTGGGTAATGTTGGCATTTCATTAAAATATAAAATAATTGTCAATATGCCACCACACAAATGCTCAACAGTTTTAAACATTCTATACCAGCATTTTTTCACCCTACTATTTCTATAAATAAATATTATCTAATAACTTCCAAATGCTTATCTCTAACCTACATTTTTGGAATTTCACACTAGTAACCTTTAGGAGTAGTAAAAAATTGCTCAAGGTAAAATGCTTGAAGAATTATTGACATTGGTCATTTTGAAGGTCAGATATAAGGGGAGAAAAAGGAGTTATAATACCAATGATATTTTGGCATATATTGGCAATTTAATTAGGTGGTCAGTATGTGGCAGCGTTGAAAGATTATGAATTAACATGGAGGTCTATGCACTCTGATTTCTGGGAGAAACAAATGACAGGGTTAGGCTGAGCCCTGTGGGTAGAGGGTTGGTACCATGCTCAATTTCCAGATTCCAAGCCAAAAATTCAAGCAGAATGATTTTCTGCACACTAAAACTAATTAAACAACAAATGTAGGGACCAACTTACCAATTGATGGATTGATGAACTCAAAACCAACTTACAGATTGATTCTAGTCGGTGGTGTTGGAACTCATTGGCCAGATATGTTAGAAGTATACATCCATCACAGTAGTACAGACCAAATAATCCATTTGAGGGATTAGTTGAATGTGAGCCATTGGGCATATGAGTTAAGCAAAGATTTTCCAGCATGCAATAATATCTTAGTGGTTGGTACAAGATCAAATCACAACAAAATCTACAAAAAATTTCAGTTGTTTTAATGATATACTGTTTTTATACATCTCCCAACAGCATTTTTTACTCTCCAAATATATGATTATTAAAAATTCACAAGTTAAGGCTTTTGATTGGATTGAAATATTGACTTTCAACTCAAGGAAATAACATTTTACAATAATTCCCAAAAAATTTCAACCATTTTGTTAATACAAAAACAGGTTGCTTTATATTTTGTGATAATGTTTTATCATAGATGAAAATTATTTAAATCAATGTTTAGTTATAAAGACTATGTTTCAGAGAAAAAGCAGTAACAAAATTTCATCTCTTCTTTACCTCAGATACACAACTTTAAGCAAAAGGTTCTACTACCAATGCAAGGAACCAAATTATCCAACTCTAAGCATTGAAACAACCACTATTGAGGTTCAATTATTTTAATGTGCCAGCACTCCAAAAAATAACCTCAAAATGAAGAAAATGAAATAACTATTAATGCCATTTATGAGAAAGAAGACTTATTTGTATTGACAGTTAATAACTGGAAATTAATTCATATCAAACTGAGTCAAAAATAAATTTTCAAGATCTAGGATAGCTGTTGATGAAATAGATGAAATTATACTAGTGATTGATAATGTTAACTTTACATCATAAAAATTTGGTCTGCCAAATGAAACTTACTTGCGGCAGCATTTAACAGACTCGGACTCAACTGTATTCAAGACAATGCAGCACATTGGGAAGCATGATTCATGCCTATGCACTTATTTTAATGAATGCTAAGAACATAGTGGCCATGAAAAAGCTCTCTTTGCACACTTTTAAACTCTGGAAAAATACAATTTTTACCACAAAATCAGGAAATATTTATCAAAAGCCAAAACTATGAAAAACATCTCAGTCTCACATTCTTGCTAGAGGGAACCTCTACCACTGCTTGAATAATTCCATTCAGTTGGTATTTGTGCTGTTGATTACAATGTCTTGCATTCAGCCATCATGTATGTTGAGTAATTTGAAAACATATTTCAGAATGGTATTCAGTGAGAATTAGCTTTCAGAAGTAGTCTATATCTCTCACCAGAATGATCTATAAAGAAAAGATAAAAAATGTTAAGAATGTTAAAATAATAAGTTTAAACAAATTATAAAAAGAAATAAATAATATTAGATTAAATAAATCAGAAAAACAGTTCAGCTTCTAGTGTTAAACATTAAAATAAATATTCCCAAATTCTCACCAAGAACAATGTTTTACGCACAGCTGTTTCATAACACACAGTAACTATAGTTGTTTACCAAAACTTCTCTATCAGTGCAAATTCACAAATCAAGAGCCTTGTCAAACTCTAATGGCAGAAACATAAAGAATAAAAGTGATGGCACTATGTGGTAGCAACAATGGTAAGATAGAACTCACCAAACTGGCAATTTGATTAAGAAACTACACACATTCCATGCCATTGAGAAGCATTAACATAATATTAAAATGTTTACAATTTATATTGTGATCCAGTCTAAAAAATATCAAATTTAGTTCAAAGAATGTAGGACCGTCAGTGAATGAGGCGGTTATAGTATTTTGCAACATTTACTCCTTCAGTTTTTCATTGAAAGTGACAAATATATGAAATTGTATTTTGTATAATTATGTATTATTAAATTTTTGGAGTCATGAGCTCAGGTCTCAGCATAGACTGTCCCTGCTGAGGTCGTTAACTTCAGTATAGTGCAGAAATATCATAGCAAACATGATCTGAATAGATTAAATGTTTTATGTGGTTTAACATCGGACAGTTACTATTATATTCTGGTTGTTCAATTATGCATCTTAAAGAATGCGAAACACGGTAGAATAACCAGAATTTTGTGTTGTAGGTAGTGAAAGATGACTACAATTTAGGGGGAAAGTAGCGGTGGTTGCATACATGTAAGGATAGAACGCATACTGGAACTATTCTCTGTTAGAATAGATAAGAACCTCTTGAATGCAAGAGAGCAGTGCTAAGTGCAGTTCTCAAACCGAACTCCTAACTTCAAAGGGAGAATCAGTGTTACCAATGAGTTGCCAACAAAACGTATGAGAAAAATTCAGGATTTGCCTAAACAAGGATCAAATCGAATCCAAAAATTTAGGGGTGAAACAAATAAAAGGTTAAGTTCATCATCAGAACATCATAAATGAAGAATAGAGAGCTTGAATTGACAAAAATACTAAGACAATCACAGTGAGAGGGATGGGGAAATAGATGGAGATGAGATAAGTGTGGGTGAACCTACCCTCGAAGGAGGAAGTGTACCAAATTACCAGTCAAGTTTTTTCTTCCCAAACGCACTCTATTAAAATCAAAATTGATAGATTAATCTAAGTCAAATTTAAGAATGGTCCATATTAAAAAAAAAATAATTTTCCCAGTGTTCATAGTCATCCACATTCCCACCAAATGCACCTTACCAACATACTTTCATCAAGGATGTTAGGTCAGCCAAAATATTCAATATATTGGCTGGTTAACCACAAACTCCACGAGCACAAGGTTTCAATCAAAGTTATACAATTAGTATAATACCATAGCAGCAACTGGATAGCAGAAATTGTACAAGTGTAAAAAATGTTGAAAATTTACATTACATAGTACTTGATTATAAATGCTTACATAATGAGAAACTCAAGTGAAAACTGAGTTGTTCCGATGTTAGTTTGTTCTTTGGCAGTAAAATATGGTCCACAAAAAATAGCAATAAATGATACATTTTAAATACTTGTAGTACCAATGTCCATATATGTCCTCATACTTCCTAGCTACCTGGAGTGTGGTTGTACATATATGATGCAAGCCTCATTGTTCTTGAGCGGACTTAGCAGATTGATGCTGTTTTGTCTCTACCTATCTTGTATTTTTTATTAAGAAAAAGATGTTAGATAAGTAGTATATTTTTAATTAATTTTAGATTTAACTCAGTGAAAGAAAGGGTCTTTATCAAGCATTAAATCTTATGAGTTTGCCCACTTCTTAAAGGATAAAATCTCACTTTCCAGACTTCTTGGTACAGCAGGTATACTTAAAGGAATCTAGATTTTTTCTTTTATTGTCATGAGTTATTTATCTTAATTTGGGGAATTTGCAACATATTTACTAAAACTGAAGTGAATTGTCTCAAAACCATTTGTGAATGAGTTTCAAATGAAAATAAAAAAGTTGGCCCACGTCAGCAGTCACTTTATAATGAACAACAGCTATGATTCCATCTTTATTCTTCATGCTACAATTCAGATTTTATCCTATTCCTTCCTGCTTCAATCATATACTTCTCCATTCCAAACTGACTGAACTATAATGAAAAATCACATTTCAATCCTTAAACACTTCAATAGGGAATCGACTTTAGTTTTCTGGGATGGGAAAGGGATTCTGCTCATAGATAATCTTCCCACTGAACAAACAATTACTGGACAATACTATGCTCACCTCCTGAACCAACTACATCAAAAGATACATGAAAATAGGCCAGGTTTGGCAAGGAAGAAAGTCATCTTTTATCAAGACAATGCACGCCCACACACAAATGTAGTTGCCATGACAAAAATACCTGACCTAAAACCCGAATTGTTACCACACCCGCCTTATTTGTCTGATTTGGCTGCATTAGATTTCCATCTCTTCCTTAAACTCAATCTTTTCCTTGGGGGACAGGGATTCTCTTTAAACAAAGAACAAACAGCTGAAGAAGACAGTATATTTTGCAGGCCTGAAGGTATCTAATTTTCGAGATGGGATCACGGTATTGGAACATCATTAGACCAAGTGCATTAGTGTAAAGGGAAACCACATAGGTAATTTGTTTATTTCTATTCCATTCTGAGAACTTTTCAAATTATTGTATCAGGACGCTGGGAAGGAGGGAAGAAAATATGTGTTTGGTGAAACATGACTCTTGAAAAAAGATGATACATTTTAACTATTTATAAAAAATTGCAAAATTTAAGGGGAATAAGTCAATGTACTGACTCCTCTACCCTGATGTGTGAATTTTACATATTCTATTGATTAGTACAAAATAAACTCTCACCTCACCTTTCATAAAAACTTTACGTAGATAGCTAAGGTGGGTTCACAACTTGGTGAAAAATTCAGTTGTAATATCACTGATTAGGATATTAACAAAATGGTTTTATGGAGTAAAATATATCATAGTAAGTATTGAGGGAAGCCTACATGGCATATGACCATATTTTACATTTATAAAATACTTGTCTATTAACTGTGTCAAATTTTAAGTCAAAATTAAATTAAATTGCTTGCAAGTAACACCAACAGATTTTCAATCAGCTCTTGAGATATTAACTTACCTCTCATAACTTCAACTGTGTACAATGAGTCATCTGCCAGGTTTTGCACCACATCATCAGTTAAAATTACATGCACACCAGATGGACCTTGCACAAAAACATCATGAAGCCTTGAAAAAGCAATTCCAGCAAGCCTGGCCACCTTTGCTGCAAGCTCTCGACAGGAAGCATTTTCTAGATAAATGGCATGATAGACAGGGCAAGAGCTTGAGGCCCTTCCACATCCATCTCCACCTTCAGCAGATGAATCATTGTCTATTCCTGTTCCAAGGCACATGTAGAGAGTCAGCCGAGGAGCTATAGTTCTGAAAATAAGAATTAACGTTTTCTAAAATCTTTTGTTGAGAACAATAATATATACATTGAATCACGGACAATCTCTCCACCCAGCACTCCATATCTTATGTGTACCATGTTACCTCTGTTAGCATGGAGTAACCAATTCTGGCTACGATTCTACTCCCTAATTCACGGTAGGCACTGCAATAACTGTGTTTGAGATTTTTATTGAGTTTCACCTTATTTATGAAGTAAAAACACAATAACTTGTTTTATCAACCATGACAAAATAAATAACTTCCCATTGCCTATAAAAATACAACACATCCTCTAAAAAAGGAATACCCAACTATATGAAAGTATATTTGCAGAGGCAACAATTACATTCTCCGGAGCCATTACCCCAAATATTTAATCAATAAAAATGCCAAACACAGTTAATATTGACTTAACAGAGATGCAGAATATCAGAACAAATAGTGATACATAAAATTGAAATAATAATTCGGCCATGATAAACTTATGACTTTCATACATGCATCTAATTTAACGACAAGGCTATTCCCTCCACAATCTAACATCACAAACCTTTTCTACTCTGTTAAAATTGTGACTGAATCAGTATTACCTACCAGGTATACTGTTATAAATCAGTCCTTCTACAAAGGAGAAAGGGTACTTTAACAGATGATTTACACTAGGTGTCCTCATTAAATTTGATTTACATCTGCAACATCACACTACCTGTACCTTACCTATCCTTTTCTAACACTTAGTCAAGCCTCTTGTTAAGGTTTGTGTATTATATGGAGAGGCATGGAAGGGGTAGAAAAGGCATATTAAAGACATTCTTTCAAGTCTTTTCTGTGCCAAAATTATTATATATATTTTTTATATATATCTCTCTCTGGACTAGATACTTTGCATAATGTCCTTATTAAAAAAATTCTGCTCTTAAAAATAGTAGTTATCACATATCAAATGGAAGTTCGTTCAAGTTTAAACTGGTACTGGCAATAACATTCCTGAGTACATATATCCGTAAGTTTCAAAGATGAACATTTTTCAAGACTTGGAAAATACATGACAAATGATTGAAGGCCTTTTTAAGCTCTTAACATTTGCTTTTTGTAGTAAACATGCTTTTGAAATTAGTATAGAATACCTATATCGACCATTACATTAATGCCATAGATTTATTCAGTTTTGAGTAATTTAATTCAAAATATTTTCACCTTTTCATCCATTTCAAAACAAGAATTTTCATCCAATGATGCATCTATGTCACTGAAATCCAGAATATTATGATGAAACCCATGATGAAAATGAAAAATAGTTTATTAATTAGTGGTAGATATTTTCCATACACATCGGAGGCCATATTGACTCTCATCAAGAATTAGGTTTCATTTTGTTCTCAATTTGAAATACCCATGATTTATGACGCTCTTCTGTCTCTGCACTCCCCTATCATAATGTTTGATTTGATGTCAGGCAATTCAAACTTTGAGATGGATTGCTCTTTGGAGCTCTTTATTGCTGCTTTGAATTTTGCTTCAAAGCATACCAAACCACTTCTGAAGGAACTCATGTTACTGAATGAACTCAACCAGAGTTCATTCAACAACATTAGTTCTTTCAGGCCCACTTAAGGAGTGCTTTGGTATGCTATGAAGTAAAAATGAAAACAGCATCAAAGAGCTTTGATGCACTTTGAATGACAATCCAAATACTCCGATGCAATATTGAAACTTATCACTAGACTTGATTCAATACTGGTGTTCTATATGATTTTCCCTAAAAAGAAGAATACCTAATATAACATTTGGTTTGGGGCCCAACCCCAAAGGGCAGAGTTTGAAGTTTGGCGATAGCAGGATTTTTCAGTATTATTCTGATCCCTAATTTGGGGGCAATATGGAGAGCACTTCAAGGAGTATGTTGCTCATTGGATGGGATGTTAATTGTGGACCCCTTGACAGCTTTCATTTAGAAAAGGCCAAAGCTGATACCATGTTTCTCTTTACCCTTCTTCCATTCCCTGAACATCCAACCCCTGTCACTAATGTCATAATGGCACAAATGATCTTAGTTGTTGTTCACCACCCCTAACTTTGTAATAACTACACGCCACTACAACATTTGAAGCCAATCTCATTCAAATACTTCTTGCATAGAGAATATGATAAAAGTATTAAAAGTCACACCACATGACTTATAGGAGCAGATCGTAAAGCTATTCAATTACACTGGTGTACACAAGGTTAAATGTGTGGATGCTACATTAAATATTTATATAGTGAACCACATAGTGATCATTTAGTACCCGTAAAATTAGAAATTATTACTTAGAATGTACAGTACGGTGTGGTAATTTCACCTTAATGATAAAAGAAGCTCAACCATTATCAACTGATGAAAGTCAATCACTTAGTAAATACTGACGTTTTTATAAATCAAACCACTTTACTTTTCCACATAAACTTTTTAATTTTCACGACCCAGGTTTCGTAATAGCATAACATCATCAGGTCAGGTTCTGTTTTGACTGTTTTATTTACTTAGTAAATATTTTACCATTGACAAATAAAGGCTTAATCAAATACATTCCATATCTTACTTTGAATGCAGAACGTTGAAAAGTCTAATCCCATCAGCTAGTCCACAGATTTGGATGAGGTCATCTCTGGAAAGTCTAAGGAGATCTGCACCAGAAAATGAAGCAAACGTATGGAGATATGAAGAAAATCGATTTGACCGGAGCCATTGTGCTGTTGTTACTGATGACGCATCACTGCTTAGAGGTACGTGAGCATTAACCTGTGAAAAAATATTTTTCATGAGATAATACTAACATGATGTTAACTTTGAGAAATGTCTATTGTAAACTGAACGTCCTCAATGAATAACTCCAACTAATAAAGTTTTATAAATGGGTGTAACCCTTTTTATAAAGTATCATTTCAAAATGAAAAAATAAAAGGAAAGAATTACATACAAATTACAGGATTTATGAAAAAGAATAGGTATTTTATTAACTACATATATATGATCCATTATGAAAGTAATGCACATGATTTTATTGTGTCGCAACTATCCATGGCAGCACGGTAAAACTGGTCTGGAAATGTAATAGGGGATCTGCCTTTCCAACGCAGCTGGTTGCCAGTTTGCTCTGAGCCCAGCCACATATCACATACCCCCAGTCATATATCCTTCATCGTTACCAACTTCCTGGTCCTGAGCACCTCCCAGTGGTCCCCCCGGCCCCCTTGCATTCCCAACTTGGATCTTTGTGCCTTTTTTTTTTGTTTCCCCTACTGAAGAGAGAGCTGAAAGGAATGCATTGGGAGACCGTGGAAAACATTCAAAGAAATGCTACAACATTCCTGAGAGATATTCCTGTTGAGGAGTTTCTCGATACCTTCCAGGCATGGCAGACACATCTCTGCAAGTGTATTGATGTAGGGGGAGAGTATTTAGAAGAATTTTAAGCATTTGTACAGGTACGATCAATAAATCTATTTTTCCTAGAGAATGCACATTACTTTTATAGTGGACCCTGTAAATGTACAAAAGAATAAATTAAATGTCTAAAAGATACATACTTTATTCATAAGAAAGTACATGGAAAAAGAAAACATTTATGATATGATTTCCAATAAAACTTTTCATAGCACTTCCAAATGGATTGAAGTAATCAATGTCTCTGCAAAATTAACAACCAGAATTGAAGAATTCAGGTTTGAAACCTGGTCAAATCAAATGATATTTACACTGCTAAACTCACATTTGTGTTCACATCAACCCTGTAAAAATTACCATTACACTATTTTCCAGCGTTTATTTAAAAAAGCAAGTGCTTTTCTTCTACATTTAAGAAATACCTGCTATGAAAACCTCCATGATTTTTTTAAACACAGATTGAATGACAATTCTAGGGAAATTGATAATATCCCTTTTGTTGCCAATCTTATTCGTAGTAATAATATAACCAGTTATGAATGCTTAAAGATGACTTCCACAACTTAAGAGTTTCTTGAAAAGAATACACAGTGGATACATCAATGAATCACTATGATACTTAAATAAGAGATGGTGAATGTTTTCGTGAATATTGAGGTGCACACACATTTTAGCTTAGATAGCAAAGCATTTGTTGGGATATTTAGAGAGCTAATGTGAAATGATTAGGGGAGCCTGGTCCCGGTAGACATATAAGTCTTGTATGGTTGTGCTTCTTAGAAAGGCAAGTGATGGCAAGATTACATATATCATGGGCATTTACATCATTTTGGTCATTTAAAAACAGCTCAGCACATAATCTATGGGAATTACAAAGATCATTTACGAAATTCCAAAATTTTTAAAATTATTTAATCTGTAAATATTATTCAGTATGGTATTAGTATAACTAGAATAACATTTAAAAAGAAGTTATTTATATCATTTACATTATTCAAATAAAGTGATGCAGAATAAATTTACCTGAGATTTTAAAAGATTTATGGGCAAGTGTTTTGTGCTTGATGGTTTTTTAAGTTCAACTGACAACCATTTAGGGTAACTACTTATTGTTCCTAATCTCAAAAACTCATGTGAATTAATGGATAAAATCATTCATAATTGAGGGAAAAACAAGAAAGAGCATCATCAATATTAAGATGCTCCAACAGTCTGGACTGCCAATCATTTCTTAGTGAATAGAGATAGATACAAAATAATTTATTAAAGCCATATGAATACACTAATAAAATGATGATGCTACTTCACATGCCAGGTTCAGTTTGGTCCATAGTTGGGGATAGTGACTATCAATAAGGAGAATATATTAAAAGCCATTTTATGCTTTCTGATCCTTTACAAATGACAGAGTAAGGCGAAGTAAAACACCATATGAATTCAATGTACTTTTACTGATGTAAATGGCACAAAGTGATAAAACAATCAAATACAAAAGTGGGGTCACTTGAATTAAGCTGTACACCATCACATCAACTAGCATCAGGAATACTATACCTATTCACCCAAGAGAAGAATAAAATCTGGTGAGAAAAGTCCTGGTTAAAAACACTTACACAAAATAATACAACATTTTTATTGGAAAAATTGCTACAAATAAACACTGTAGAGCAGATACCCACCTGCAACAGATTTTAATTTCTAGCAGCCAAACTTGGAAATTAAAAATTATTTGACTTCCTCAAAAATGATGTTGATATTGTGAAATTTTGTAAAAATACCTTTACAAATAGATAACTTTATACACACCCACGCAGAAAATTTCTATCATTTGTCAATTTGATCACATGCCTACCCTAACAATTGCCTCTTTAATCTAAGAAAATCTGACTTAGTCGGACAGACAAAAACCTTGTGATAGGGTTATATTCCCTTCAACTATCTCATTTCTACCATATATGACTTTCATTTTATCCCAGTTTTTCTCTAGGCTGTTGATTTCTGTAATACACCTTATTTTAGAGCCAACTGGCTAAAAATACACAAAACTTTTAAAGTATGCATGAACTGTTCCAGCTATGTTGGATTTAAGTGCAAGTAAAATGTTTTGAATTGTGCCTGGAGTATTCAGAGCATGTTTTTACATTATTTCCACAATAGGGGACTGCTCATTAGCTATATTACGATGTAGAGGAAAGGCCTGTGAATGCTTCTTGGCCATTCCTATGCAAGCAGCTTGTAACACTTCGAGTGAACCAAATTCCATTTAAGAAAAGTTTCAGCATTTCATGCACACTTGGGGAACAGTTCCCCAATACTCACTTCACACTTCAAGCATTGTTCCTGAACTTTTCATTTTCACCAGAGGTTTGCAATAGTGTAGCCAACTGTAAACCCATTAGATTTTTAAAAGTTAAAACTCGCAATTTAAACACTGAGAACTATATTGTTTTGTACAAACCATGACATTTATTGTTAATTATGTGCTGGGAAGCTATTGATGAATAAAAAAGTGATTAATATATTCACAAGGCCAATATAACTGAGGTAGTTCATAAGATAAATCATAAAAAAACAGGATTCAGTAAAACAGATGCCAGAGTAATTGAGATTGACTGTATCTATCAACTGCATCATATGAGAATAAAAATTTCCTTTATAAAATCATCCCTGCAATATTCATTCATACCATAAACAAATTTCAATGTTAATATGCCTAGACTATGAAAGAAGCCCATTAACATCACTTACACAAAAGTCATCAATCCCTACATCAGAAGAACCATCTTGCCCAGAAGACACCACCACACCAGCTGAGGGATTTGGCAATACTGAGGCTGAACTGAGAGCGAGCGGTGATGGATGATGGGGACCCAAATGATCTGGAATGACCTGTACAGGTGCCACTGATGGCGCTGGTCCAGCAACAGAGGTATGTGGCAATTGGATGCCTCTCCCTCCTGGTGACCTGTTACCCTCCTCTTTGACATGCCCTGGTGACGTTATTACATTATGGCTGCAAAATAATAGTAATGTTCAAAGAACTAAATAATCATGAATATTCAAAAGCAATCATATATTTTAGTTGGTTTAGGTTTAAAATTAATGCCTAAACCCGCAATGAGATGAAACCAACTTGTTGTGAACAAATACTTATGTCAATAACTTTATAGAGTCCTGATAGGAGAATGCCCACCCAAGTAAATAAAAGTCATTGTTAGATATGATGAAAAAACATTAGATGTTACAACAGTTGGATGCAATGATGATACATATGTAAACTGCTATTTACAAGGATTATTCATATTATTTTTCTAATGGTATATGGAACTGTTAATAATTCCATTCCTATAAATTTTAGATTTTACATGACTGTGTACAGCAACATCAAAACTACTCATCCTTTTCATTAATTAATGAACAGATTCAAATGCCATCTTGCAAGAATGAATCTCCTTTAAAGTTAAAGATACAGTGGAACCATGCTTAACAAGCATAATTCATTCCAGACCTTTACTTATTGAGTGAAACACTTGTTCGGTGAAACAATTTTTCCCATATAAATTAATTTAAATATGATAATGTGTTTCATGTGAACAAAATAAATTTTCAACATGGTTTATTTAAAGAAAATTATAAATACATTGTTCTCGCTTTTCAATGATTTTACTTTTCGTTTCTTTGGATATTTTTATTCTCATATGGCTGTTTTCTCGCTGCTTTTTCTTCAAAATTTAAAAAATATGCACTAAAAATCACAAATAATATGTCAGAACACAATTTGGAAAAAAAAGATTGCTAGCGACACTAAGATATGATGGAAAGAATTCTAACCACTAACTGAAGCAGCAGGCACACCATCATCCTGGGAATTTCCCTCTCCTAATCACTCATCATGCAAAGTGTTGCTTGTTAAGCAGATAAAAGATATTTTGTTAAAAAAAATATTGTTGCTCATTAAGCAAATTACTTCATGCACAAGGATTTCATTTTGAGAGGTTCCACTGTATATGTAATCTTTAGATCTTCTAAGAATGCCCCAAAATGATATAATTTAGGGGTTATTAAAGGAACATATGAGAATGAAGATATTGATTTATATAATTCAGTAACTGGTATCTTATTCAATTTTATATAGTTCCTTTAATGTTAAAAATATGAACCCACATTTTCACTAGTGGCATGAGGCAATTATAAAATGATTCAGTTCATTTTACTATTACAGGAGCTTATTAGCTAGAATTAAATGTTGCTCTCACCTGCTTTCAGAGGGGCTGAAGCTTCCTCCATTGTTGAGGGTTGATCCGAGTCCACATGTTAGTGATCCCAAGTAAACTGACTCAGAGTTAATCTAATTAAAAAAAATATTTTTCATATCACTAATTCTTGTTTATAAACCAATAATAATTTAATAAAATTCTGTTTTTCCATTTCTATAGCCAGAAAAATATTTACTTCTGTTGACTAAAAATGAATGGTAGAAATTATTTAACACAATTGATTGTTCACATAAACAAATGCCTTTCTTTACAATACAGTTAAATTTCATAAAAAAAGTCATTCGGTGAATAGTTATGCAGTGAGTGATTATTCTACATGTCTATCCATGAAAATATGAATTAACTGTTCCTTGAAACTGGAACACAATAATGTGAATTTTGATTTATTTAACAACTTCTTGGAAAATTGATAAGTTTAATAAAATCACCCTAATTAACACATGCCAAAGTGATGCTTTTTCACTTGGTGAAAATGTGCACTTATAATACTGGAGGCAATGGTTTGAATGAATTAGTGGGAATAATACACAAGAATTTTGGTTGGACTCTTGTGAAATAAGAAAAAATCAAGACCAGGTGGTTTTTAAAACTTTTTTCTGACTTCCTACTGAATCCACCAAGTTGGTCTTCTGTAATAGAGCCAGATGGGTCACATCATACGTGTTGCAATTTTTTATTATAAAATGTGAAGAATGCTGATTTTAAATGGGCAAGAGTTTACAGCCTATAGTTTATGGCCATTGATTTTAGCCTTAATTAATGACTAATTTTTATGCAAACATGGACAAAAATGTATTTTCATACTGTTTCTAAAATACTTATGACCATGTAAGTACTTACAGGAATTAGAATTGAATTAAATTCAGTGTTATATTTCAAAAATAATACTTAAGATTATGTTTAGGAGTTCTAACAAAATACTTTAAATGAATATCAATCGATTCAAAGATTTTTAAATATCAGGATCAGCTCATCTGCAGGGCAGATTCTATGCCATCCATATTGCATTTATTTCATATAAAAATGAACACTAGCATATTTAACAACAGTAAAAGTAGAGAGGGCATTTTAAAAGACATTCCCATGCAGGTTAAATGGTCCAAAAAACAAGAGAAAAACATATAGTATACCCTGAGTGAATGGGAATTCCCTAATGGTTTTAAGCAGTAAGACAATTAAGATATTTCTGTGTTTTTGTATAATAATATAAATGAAAATAGATTCTTTGAATTTACACATAATTGCAACCATGGTAGAAACCAAAATACCTTATCATACATACATCATTGAGAACTGTGCACTCATATGAAGGCTGATATTTTTCTTGTTCAGATGGTGGCCTCTTAAGAATCTTTTCTCTATCTTGCTTGTGTTTCCGATCAGCACCTTTCAACTGTAAAATTAAAGTAAGAGCACAAACATTCCATTAACAATTTCAAACATTGAAGTGGAAATATAACTTTAATTACCAAAACTGAATAATTCCGGATAAATGTTTTTATTTAACATGACCCAGGTTTCACTGTGATTAGTGAAAAAGTTTATGTGAAGCAGCTAAGTACTACAAGTTCACTTCACAAATACTTGATTACACAGTAATGTTAATTTTTTAACCTGTTTAATTTGACTAAACAGTGGTTATTTCCTGCCCAATGTAACAAAATTAATGTCTGTTTTGATAAGTGTAGAAATCAAGATAAATATGAAGTCTAGGGAGAGAGTACATAATTTGTGCAGTGGCTATATGCCTTGGCAGAAAGCACTTGGGAATATATGAGTGTCCAAAATAAGGTGATGGAAAATTTTGCACCAATTTCTGAAACATACTAAGCAGAAAATTTCTTCTACAACTAAATTCTTCTCTTCTTAAAAATGTTTCTTTCTTGCCAAGCACCTGAAAGGCAGTTGGCTGCTTATATTTTTTCCCAAATAAAGACATTTATCTATCTATATTTTAAGTTAACCGGTTATTTATTATCTAAATATTCATAAAATCTTTAATTTTTTATGACTTAATAATTCAAGGTAATCATTATTCTAATTACAAACATCCATAAAACAGGAGCCCATACCTTAAAAACTTTAATCTGGCATGCAGCTGCATGGAGACGTCTTCCAGTGACAAACGTAGTTTTCTTCAGAGATTCAGTTGGGGAAGCTAAAGTTACACTTGGTGCTTGACTATATGTTTCCACTTGAATTCTAAATGGAACACCCTTCTCCCCACCATGCTTCTTGGGTGTGAATTCTGTGCTGATGCAATTAACCTGGATTTGACAAAAATTACCATGATATTACAAAGAGTTTCTTCGTAGATACTTGAATCATTCATAGGATGTTGACTTTTTCAGAATTTACAGAAAACCAATTACAGAAGACGGTTTTGCATAGATTTGCAAGGTTCAACTTTGTCCACTTTACAAGAAAAACTTAAGGTTTTAGTTTATATAAAATATAAAAATTGAGAAAATAGATATAAATACAAACTATGAACCTTAAGTATAAGAATTTATTCTGCCAAAAACCTATCAAAGTAAAATGGTTCATGAGTATAACAAACATCCTATCAACATGACTTTTTTATGATTAACATTTAAATATACAAGAGTTATATAAGTCATATGCCATAAGAACATGCCATGAGAACATGCCATAAGTGATCAGCCTTCCTTCTTTTTTTTTTCAAATAATTCAAGTTATAAAATTTTCTCCAAAATGTATGTACATGTATGACTCAGATCAAAGTTTGAAGTGTATAAAACCTTAAGGATAGTGATAACATACTAATTATGCCAGGATCTTACATTCTTTCCAGGCAAATATTATGATTAAGTAATATTTATGTATGTGTGAAAATCATTCATAACCATGGTGTATTCAGTGCTTTTGGTACTAGTATTTACTACCATATAAAAACATTTGACTATTAATAAGGTAAGCTGGATTAACCTTTATATACACTCCAACTTCTTTTGTTGGATCCCAAAGGAATTCCACAGCATTCAGTGCACAGGAATCTTGCACAATATCACAGGCACCATATGAAAGAGGAACATCCACTTCCAGCACTCTATCTCCAGGACGGCTCTGTTGCCAAGCTGCTAGTTGTTCTCTCTCAGCATATTGAAGTCGACGCTCATGAAAGCAGATTCGGATAATACTCTGGAATCAAAAGAGAATATAAAACATACATATTAATTATTTAATTATGTAACATCAATCCATTATTTACCCAAGCATACAGTTATCATTACGCCAGTCATTTTAACTCTGAGATTTTTAACATGATGAACTCAGCAAATGACAATGTCTTCATTGCAATAGTTGCTATTTTCTGCACAATAAATGTTCTATATACTATTCTCTCTCCATTATTGAACTTGTAATCCCAACCAATAACAAAACACCAATAACAGAATTGTAAGGGAAGCAAGTTTGCTTCTTTTGAACTAGATTTTTTTTAAATATGAGTTAACCCATGGATGGTACAGGAAATTTTCGATTCAGGAACTCTCTTCCTAGCACCTCATAGTTTTAATAAAATTACAATAGTAAAGACAATTAAATGCTTTGAAACTTTGATATACTTTTAAACACCAGTTTGAAATACCTCATCTTTCTTAAAAGTTTTTAATAATGGTGGGAGTGGAGAGTTGGAATTATATTGTATAGCAGCATAGGTTGTGGAAAAAGTCAAGACCATTGATGGCAATGCTATATGGGTAATTTTTTTAAGTGGGAGAGAAGAAGAGGCCTTTGATTAAGAGAGTATCAAGCTTGTTTCTGTCTAAGGGAACCAAAGAAAAGGTCATTCTCATGGGCATTTTGTGACTCAGAGCGAGGGGTGGGTTTCCTTAAGTCCTGTCTGAAGGAAACTGGTGAAGAGGTGAGATGAAAACAGTGACAAAGCAAGGTTTTGGAAGGAGTAGGATTGAGGTGAGGGTGTAAGCCCTGAGAGAAGCAAAGATACCCCTGCATGAAGGAGTAACATGAATATAGTAGAGTGCTCCATCGATTAGCCTATGCTTCCTTATGTAAGATTTTTTAGGGTAGAAGAAATGATTTTTTCGAATGAAGATATTAACTGTGGATTAGAAACATTAGAGACTTAATATTGGTCAGGAAAGGTCACCACAAAAATAGTTCTTCACTGACTTTACTTCAGCACAAATGATGGTAACATGACTGTTGACACGTTAAGGAAGAGATGAGTATGGTTTCTGTAAATCTATGTTTAATTAATGAGTTATTAGAAAAATATTTTTCTGGTGAATTGAAATAAATATCTAACACACACTGAAAATACATACAATTGAATTCTTTTAGAGTTAAGCAATGAAACAAATGAGCTACTACCTTCAAGCACGATAGGGTGCAAATCATTAGAAATTAAAATACTAAAAATACAATGAAAAGAGAAAAATATATATGAAATGTAAAATAGCTGTTTCTTACTGAAATATTTTTACTCTAGCAATTATTTCATTTCGTCATTTCAAAAACAAATGTTTGAAATACAATTAAATACAAAATTTAAATTGTTCAAAATTTATGCTTGAAAATTTCAGGGAAACAAAATATTTTATTCTACTGCAACACCACTTATACAATTCACTAAAATATGTAAAATCAGAATTGGTTGGTTACAAATTATTATCCACAGAAAGATAGGAACCCACAATCTTTAATTTCATGCTACCATTGATGAGGCTTAATGCTTTTTCATTGTCTAAGCTCTGAATGCTGTTTCACTTTTTTAATTTATTATTTTGAAACAAACTAAAATATGAAAATACACATTTCATGCTTTTAACTAAATCATTTTTATAATAACTGCATAGCAATTTTATATTTTATTACCTTGAAAATTTTTCCTCTGTAAGCAAGTAAATCTCCTAACTTTTTAAGTTTGATTTCGTATGACTGGCCTTGGTTTAAGTAAGTCAGAGTTTCTTCATTTATTTTTGTGGCAATAGATGTTGCTGCAGCCAACACATACTGGAACCTGCATAAATAGATATTGGAGAAATGTTATTTGGTGGTATTAATTAACAAATTGAATTATATTCAAAATAATAAATTATTAAAGCACAGGTATTTTAAAGTACGATTTTTATTTGTAACAATGTACCAAGACTGTTTTATCTCTGATCAACAAACAACCAAATGATGAAATAAAGACACGTTGCAGGGGACCCTATCTAGGCTTGCAATTTATGAAACATACATAACCAAGTTTAATTGCATTTATGACTTTTGACTTTCTATATCTTTTGCTGCACTAGTTGCACAATAATGCTATATCACACAAATAATATCTAGCATAGATAAAGTTTTAAAAGAGATATTCCAATGTATGGCTCATTTTTTTATTAAATTGAGTGTATGTATTAGCCATCCCAGGGCAGATGAAGTGGAAAAAGTGATGTGGAGACTGAGTAACATAAGTAACTAAAGATAGTGAAATTCAGGTGAAAATTAAAGTTCAAACTAAATATTCCTCTACAAGAAGTCACATCTCTACATTTTTCCTGTTGTACGCACAATATAGTCATCGTCAGTTGATGACGTTTGTTGATAAGAGTGTGATTATAAGCCTTCAATGATACCATTTTATTACTTTCACCATATTAAACATGTTGATATGATTAGATTTTGGCAAAAACAAGAAAAATCACAATTATGGAGAAAGTATGCAACTTACAGGCCACATACTGTACAAACATTTTCTTGTGATCTGCAAATGTTTCCATGAATGACTTCACAATACTTATCGAGGACATTTTTACAAAATGTTTCAAAAATGACACATGCACTACTTTCAGTCTTTTTGTACAGACTGTCATATTTAAATATCACTTCGAAAATAGGGCATTACCACTTGCTTTACTTCCGGAAAGTTTAACTTCACTTCTTAACCATGTGTTCCCTGTCGAAACCATTATGGAAGCAACTATGGAAATTCAGCCAACAGTTTCAGGGGGCAATTGAATAAATGCTGATGGACTTTATAAAACTATCCCCACTCCACATAACTCTGGCATGGAAATCCCATTCCAGACAGATGTACAAGCTTGTTGCATTGATTAAGCTCCTCTTCAAAATGAGTTAACACATGGTATATCTCTTTCCTTTAAGACTTGAGCGGTTGCCAAAGAGCTTAGGAATGTGTTCTTGGCTTCTGATATAAACCAATAGCTTAATTGGCCTTTGCACACTTAAACTTTCTCTATTTACATTCCTCAAAAACTGCCCTTCAAAATTTACAAAATTGCTTTATATATTTATAAAGAGTTTGATAAACATTTGAATGCCTGAAAGTGCACCTGTTAAAAGATCCACAAGCGGAGCAACACCTATATAGTGTTGCCTGAGCTCAAACTGTAATGAACAAATTGCTGCAGTGTCTACATTTTTTGTATGCAGAGTGAATTAACTGGTTTCTTTTTTTATTAACTGTTTGAGTTTCTTTATCTGGGATAATTATTTTTCTTTAATTTCAGAAAGTTGAGTACATGGTAATGTGTTTCAGTGCAGGGGTTATGTAAATATTGAAAACGTTCATATACCTAATTTTCAATTGCTATGGGAAAGTGGAAAATAAATCAAAACGCAATGTGAGTTTCTCAAGTTCTGTCACTTTCTAAGTTGATGTACTGTAGGGATGGAACCATTTCAAGGAGATTTTAACATACCTGCTATCTTCTACTGGCTCATTTGTCTCCATATTTGAATTTTTATCAAAGCGTATATGAAAATGACCCTGGGGCGATGCCTCACTGCTACCATTAGTGACACCCAACCTTTTTCCATTTTCCAGTCCCTCAAATGGACCCGTGACTCTTCCCTCATCCTCCCTCTTTCCTTCACATACACTTCCATCATCCTCAACAGGAGACCCCATCTAAAATTAAATTGAAAAAAAAAATATGCACAAAAAAAGTTTTCTTGACAAGAGAGGTATAAAAAAAAAACCATAAACACAGTAATCAACCCAAGGGTTGATTTAGTAGGTGATGGTAGAGTTCACCCAGTACTAATTCCAATGGCATGTGAATATTCACCCATCAGGGTAGGGGGGCCAGTTCCTTTCCCTGTGCTGATTATGGTTTCCAAGGAAAATCTGGTACCCAACAAATCACATAGCTTGGGTGGAGCTGCAGGTGCCCAGAGTGCCTTCCCAGGGAATCGAACCCAGGACCCTCTGGTCAGTAGTCCAACGCTCTACCCCCTGGACTACCATGACCCACAAAATGGGTATATGCAACAAATTTTCTCAAACCAATGAAATTATGCAAAAACCTGCAAATATTTAAATTAAACAATTCTCACATTTATTTGTTGTTCTTTGTTGTTTAAATATGAAAATATTTTTTAAATTTAGGAATCAAACAAAAATTACATATTTCTTTCCTCTAGTTATCGTTTTTTTGACAATGAGAGAGTTACAGAATTACAGTTTAAATGATGCAAATAAGAAAATGATCATATTTGACAATAGTTGAATTAGTTATAATAGCATGCATATTAGAACTGAACCTTCTGACAGAGCTGGGGAAAATGCACTTAAAATGGTTTCCTCTTGATTTGAAGTACACTTGGTGTATTTTCCAGAAAAATAATTTCATGCAGAGTAATATTGATAATAATATATATCAGTCACATGGCTGATATACAAATTATAAATCATTTTTATGAAAAAAATCTACAGAGGCAAAGAGCACACCAAATAGCACCATATCCAGTGGGTGCAGTAAAAATTTTCCTATTTTTTAAAAGAATGAAATTGTTTTCTATTTAGTAATTCATTGCAAGTCATGTATTTTGATCTATACTCCATGAATACGAAATTAACAGAAAATTAGGTCTGCCATAAAAGATATTGATTAAGTGTATACATTTTCATTATTTATGCAAGTGAAAAATAAATAGATGTGTGGCAAAAAGAAACAAAAAAATCTTTTCTCATAGGACACATGAAAAATTCAAGGTACTATACCTATTAATGGTAAGTATACAATGATCCCTAATGACTTACTTATCATGAGAAATTCCTCTTTTTCATCCAACATTAATTTCTTCTTTAGTTCCTCATAACTTCTGTCATTGAGTCTAAAATGCCTATTATCTTCCTTCCTCTACCCCCTTACCCAAAATTCTACGAAACAGACAAATAGATTCTGATTGCTTTCCTCTATATTAGCAACCTCAATACTACTATGGCATCACAATTGCCTCTACTTTTTCTGAAACCAAACTAATGATCCACTAAATAATCATTTGCTCTGCTTTCTATCCCCTTATTGAGAAGGAATTATTATCCCCTTATCCTGAGAACTGCTTTAGCTGTGAGAGAAATCAAACTTATAGTTCTGTAGTCCTCAGATATTGATGTCTTTTGCCTTTTTGGGATAGGAAATTACACTCATCTGAAAAACCTTTGGGTTAATTCCTCCTTAGTATTTAAGGACATGACATCAGAAAAGTCAATACAATTATCTTACCAAGGAAATTTCTCTATTAATTAATACAAGTACTTTCTAGTAAGTTCATCAATTTTTTCTGCAATAATCAAAGCTAACTCAGGGTGAAACATTTGTTTACCAAGTTTGCTAATAAATCTCAAATCTATGGATGATAATGATTGAGGGAGGACACCATTAGTTGATTAGAGCAGCCTCAGAGAATCTTCTGGGTCAAAGTGAAATTTTTTGTTGAAAATGGGGCTTGCACAAAGTTCTACTTAATGGCTCATATATTTAGTTACCTGTCCATTGGATGGATTTCCTCCACCTCGTCTTCCATTATTTATCCCATAATGGAGGATGTGGTGCAGGCTTTGCTGATGCTGCTGGTCTGAATTCAATTGAATTTCTGCATTAGGGCTCTTGTTGTTTTCCCTCGGAGAATCTCTGCATGCCTCCTCATTATTACCACAGACATTGGCTGCTGCATGCTTACACCTCAAAATTAAAAATTTCCATTAATTAGATTGATTAAAACCAGCAATTGCACAAAAAGTCAATGGAGAGTGCAATTCATTATTAATGTTGCTGAAAAAACCCATAGAATGTACAGACCTACGTTTTGGATCTCTTGACCACTGAATGTGAGGGAGATATTGAAGCTTTTTGCAGAAATAGATATTTATCAGATTTTGAATGAAATTTTTTACAGTTAATTAGGTAGAAAAGACATATATTTCTATATTTTGGAATTGGCCACTTACATAATATTTACTTAGCCCAAGAGGAAAAATGAGAGAGGCATTTCAGTTACATTCCATTTCCCATGAAAATTTGGTTAAAAACATTTGACTACATGCTATGACCTCTACAGATTGTTCTTCTAACCAGATGGTCACCGAATGTTGCCATGGCCTTATGATCTTCCCAAATGTTGAGAACAAGGTCTAATCTGTACAGTGAATACATTATATTTATCACAGGTTAAGTTAATGTGATTTCTAGACACACCAAATGGGAAAGTACCAAATACGTACTAATTATTGCTAATTCTATTTAAGACCTCATATGCATTTTTAGCATTATTGCAAACATCATCAAAATTATGTTTACCAGAACCAGAATTTGGTAACCAGTCATGCAGGAAAGCTTGTACATGTTTTACTATATTTCCAGTTAACATATCTTTTTGCAACAATTCATATCCTAAGAATCTCTGCCTATTCACTGTGAAATTGGTAAAAGTTAAGTTTTGCATATATAATTAGGCTAATTAATAATCTACACTTTATTATCTCAAGCTATAGTGTATCATCATGAACATCTCATTATTGGGCCTTTCATAATATGCAATAAGAAATTGCATATATGCCTTTCACAGCCGTAAATGGAATCAAATAATATGGTAGATATTTCATTCCCAGGCACATTAGATGAAACAGTGCATTAGGCATACTGTGATTTATCAGGTTAGAATTAATGGAAAATACTTTGATCATACAGAAAAGGATCAAATGAATTGTCAAATTAAAAATTAGCATCCATATCAACATTTATTCATTGTAGACTTTCAGAAATTTGTCACCACTGCTGCTAAATCATTTCTGCAGTTATTTTCACTGGAGAAATGATTTAGCTGGGGTGATCACTTTCCTCTTGCACAATGTCATCTTCAGTTCCTTATAGGGCATCGCTAGTTTCACATTTTTCAAAAGACATTGCAATAGTCTCACTTTTAACTTTCCACCAAGACTTTTTCAATCACAAACACTAGAAATTAATGGTTATTTCATTATTCCCATTTCTGTAACATCATGAAATGCTGCCTTATTACCTTTTTCTCACATTTAATTTGACAGTTTCTGTAGCATTGTAGATCTGATGCAAATGCACAGACCTCTTTTCATGAATTTCTTGCACCATCACATTGTCCTAGGAAAATTGGCTATAGGTATGTCCCTCATTTTAATTAATATTAGTTTCATTGAAACAGTAATTTCAAGATTCCTGCGAATAATTATCCAGTTCTTAACATGTTCCTCAAGCTTTGGCCATTTAGGAGTACATGAACTCAAATTTGTTTACTCATATCTGCATTTACTAAATCCACCTTCTGTTCCCTTTATTCTCATACCATCCTCTCAGTTGAAGGTGTGCCAAAATGCCTTTCAGCTGATTTGTTTCCGTGTTCTAAAGGGTTATTCATGACTTCAAGTTTAAATGCAATACTGTATGGCAATCTTCTCTCCTAAGACCCCAAGGGGTAATTATCAATCTTACATTTTATGTGATGCTTAGTTTCTGTCATTAAAAGATATTATCAAAATTTGTATTAGAAGCAACCATTTTGTTTGCCTTAATGGTACTCTCATACTATTTGTAGACTCTTGTAGACTACTTGTAGAAAGTTTATTGAGAGAGCTACAATGTGTGCATGTCTTGCCAGAGAGGCAACATCACCAATGACCCAATGCATATTAAGTTTTGCAGTAGACCCAAAATTGAAATGTAACTACATGTGCTGTACTGTATATATATACGATTGATTTCAGAATTTTTTTTAGAAAGTTCTTTCAAGGAAATATTAAAACTCTGTCACTTACTTCAGACTCAAAACAGTGATAATATAAAAATTTCTAATCAAAGCAACCATGTTGTATACCTAATACAGGAAAATGTACTTAATCCACATGTAATTAGTAAAATAGTATTTTTATTGCAAGTAGTATAGTATTTAGAATTTTCTGGTGAATCACCTTCTGGTTATAGATCAAAGTTATACCTGTCAACCCCAGCACAAAAAACAAAGATTGATTTTTGAGCACACTTTGGGGTAAAAAAGGTGCATCTTATGGGTAGGAAAATATGATACATTAACATGTACACTCTAATAAATTTTAATGAAGCAGTTTCAACCAAAATCTCACTCAAAGACAATAACAATTGCCAACTTTACGCAAACTTGAATAGTTACTTAACCTATTTATATGATTTTCTTGATTTAAGAGTCTCACATATGTATTCAACCATATACGTATTTTTTGCGTTGATTTCCCACCAAAAATATAATTTTGTGGAAAACATATTATTCAAAATGCTTTTTATCTTAATCTATGACTTACACATTTATGGATTAGATACCAACTGTTTCAGAAAGAAAACCAACCCAGCCACTTGTCACAGAAAGAAGACTTATTGTGCCAATATAGTATATTACTACCATTAACTTTCACTTACACCAATTTAATATTCTACATTTACTATAGCATTGTTCTGACCTAAATGAAAGTATAAACAAATGTAATGATAGTACTACTATTACTCTGTACTATTTTTGTTGAACTTAATTTTCAATGATATTGCATATAAATTGCAAAAAACAAATCTCAATACCACTCCATCTACATCTGAACAAGATCAAAAATAGAAAAAAAGGGTTTAATTATGATAACAAAATAGAACAGGTCTGGAGAATTAAGTTTTGATACATTTTGAGGACAAAAGGTAAATATATTTACCCTGCATCATTCTGTGAAGTGGGAGATAAGACCTCTTGCTTAAAAACAGTCAAGGCTGGTAGAGACAGCAATGATTCACTGAAAAAGAAACAGTAAGTTTTGCATAAACAACACCGATTCAGATAGCCCAAAAATCCTTATACAAGTGAAATTAGTATATCAAATGTAAACATGCATTGTGCATGTTTCCTTTACATTATTAGTGTAGCAGAGTAATAATGTACATGATGTATGCCCACATCTCTGACAATGTACAATTTCCTGTAGCTTGTATACAGAGACAATTCAGATGTGATGCAAGCTAATTTCAAATGCTATACACCTGTGTATTGTGGCATGGCATAGCCACAGGGAAGCAAGGGAGAGAATTTGTCCCATAACCTCCAAAAGGCGACCCTATACATATGTATAAGAACTGCTGATGTTCAACAATAATTTGGCAGGACACTAGATTTGTAGCCTCGGACAGTGTGTAGAGGAAAACTATAAGGTCTTCAACCTAACCTTTTTGCATAGAAAAGTTGAAGAAGTAACTCTGCTAATTACTAAAGTAATCAACTATTCTGTTGCATAAATGCTGAGTTTTCATATGGATTTTTATATTAGTTGGGAGCAATGTGATATTCAGATTTTATGCAAAGCTAAAATAGTTTATGGCTATAAAGTCTTGTATATAATTAAGCGAATGAAGTTAGAAAATTATAATAAATATTTGCATTTTGTCATACATGGATGCTTGGAATCACATTATTTTTTCTAAAATGTAGTGGTTTCAAACTGCTACGTATCTCCAAATATACTATAAAATTAACTACTTGCAGTCGAATTTGCTTGTGGATAAGAGCACATACTTTTAAGATGCAATTACTTCATTTTTCCATAAAAATTACTAACCACCTCTTATTTATTTTTCTGAATTTTAAATGGTGTAATCCTATGCTACTATATGTACGCTATGCTATTTGTTATGCACATAATGAAACATATGCATATATCATTTGCAAGGCAAATAGTTTTTAGGAATATTTCTATAGCAAAAATTAATTCCTCAGAAATTTCACTCAAAACAGAATGTTCATCAATTTTTTGCAACAGAGTAATTTCATAAATGAGTTGGATTAGCCTCAATCATCAAATCACCTCGTTTAAGGGCAATCTACTCATAACATATTTAATAGGAAACCTTACTGAAAAATGGTCATTGCAATAGTGACTCCTCAACACTAACCATTTTATCTTTCACATTACGATAATTCTTTCAATAACATCTCCCTTACTTGCTGATAACATCCTTCCTCTTAGAAAATTTCAATGATTCCAATATATTCTTGTCTAAAATGATTACTTATATCAGATAAATTTCTATACTGGGGTCTCTAAACAAAAAAGTGTGGTTGTTGATATTTTTGTATATTGATTAATTTCATGGAGTCAATCAGAAAAATCTTGTGCTGCACCTCCTCATCCTTGTGCTATGCAAACTGTACCAACCACCAACACATATTATAGCCAGAAAAAAATCAGTCGGGAAAAAATATTTCATTTAAACTTTCTGAAAATAGAGCTGCTTCTGTAATGTTGTTCTCATTCCAAAGAATTACACCAGAAAGGAATAACTTAGCATTAGATTTATTCAAATTTTCAAAACAGTAAAAAATTTGAATTTTTTATGAGCTGAACAAATATGGGAAATAAAAATGATACCCATTGAAAAGTGGAGAAGACATACACTCAATGCTCAATTTTTAAGCTTCCTCGAATCTTTCCATCGCAACAAAAATCGTCTTCCGGAACTGCAGGAGAAACCAATCACGATGGCGACACATAATTTTCGACTCCGTCATCTAATTAGCATGGAGCGCAGAAGTTATGACGGCTCATAAATGTCCGATAGGTAATAAAGGTTACTGAAGACGCGTCGTCAGGATCGTGGGAGTCCAACGACCTCGCGCGGATCTCGGAGCCCTCAATCACTACAGATTCCCGCTACTCCGGACGAGACGGCGCCTCCATCGAAAGCGAAAGGAAGCATGATGTTCCGAGTTGTCCCAAACCGCCGTCCTGCAACGAAAATGAGGAGGGGTCGATCGAAAAACGTATGGCGATGTTCCTGGGATTTCTTTCCACCGATTACACATATTGCTTTTATGTTAAGAGCTAGATCCCCCATCTTTTTCCTCTCCCCAGTAAGTGCTCTTGAGCACTGCCCACCAACTGACCTGTTACCAGTTGCCAATGATCATCAACCTTAAAAACTCCCCATCTCATAATTCACACGCATCATTTCCTTCCAGTGGAGGCTAAGCAAACCGCAGTCGGGCTGTTCTGTCCTTCTCCAGATCTCTTTCATTTGCTTCTCAATGTACATACACGCATGATGAGTCTTTCCTATCTTCTACCCAACCTAGTCAACGGATCTCTCTGATTGCCTCAACCCGCTCTTCTCCTCCCCGCATCCACACTCCCTCTCCTCCGGCCCCTTCGCCGTCTCCCTCTTCCGCCCTACTTCTGGCTCCCCAATAAAGGCCCTCTGCCTCTCCATGTCCCCCCCGCCGTTCCGCCGGTGTCCCTCCCACACTCTTCTCCCCTTCTCTTCAGCAAACGCCCTTCCCACTAACGACTAACCGCCCCCTCTTCGAATGGGTTAACCGCCTTTGAAACGCGCCGTTGCCAATGTAGCCGCTCGCCTCGAGATTGCGACGAGTTACCAAGTGGAAAAACACGACACTTACGATTAGAGGGGAAAAGGCTCCAATTGGAGCTGAAGACAAGTCTGAGAATTCATATTCAATAGCCTCGGGGTAGTTCGGACACCTTTGCTCCCACTCGCTTTCCTTTCTTTTGGCGCGACGAAACGCACGAAGACAATAATTGCGAACGAAGGAATCCGAGTTGACGCAAACAGGACTCCGAAGCGTCAAGTCTGCATTTTGTCGCCTGTAGCGGGGAGAAGGGGAGGGGCGAATTCTTAAACCCATGAATATTCTATTTTAGAGGAAGGAAGAGAGATATAGTATGAGTTTCTAGTACTAGGAAGGAGCAAGGGTAAAGAGTTAAAACACTCATTGCTTTTGGATCCGAGAAGGAATGGCAACATTCAGGCACTTAGGCAATCCTCGAAAAAGAGGCATAATAATTTTTCAATTACTTTGGAAGACTAGCGAAATAATAAATTCAAACTTTATCTCATCGAGATAAAAACTAAGGGTAAAATATAGAAGAACATTCATCTTGTATTCCAATTTTATTTACTCGGGCGGAATCTATAAATTGTATCCGACTGACCAGCGAATTGAACGGAAAAGAGGGTCCCGGGGTTAAGTTCAGAAGATTCCTCTCTCTCTCTCTCCTCTCCATCTGTCGTAGAAGTGAGTTTTTCTTCGCTTCAAACTCATTGAAACCAAGCAACTACATGCCCGAGGAGAATTTAAAATCCCAACTTTCGGGTTAGTAGTCCGAAATATACCAACCAGGCTGCCACGGTCGGGAATACCATATGCTTTTCGAGGGAAGGACACCAGGGGGATGAAGATAGGCATTGATTCCAGGACCCTACTTTTTTCAACCTCTAGTGCTACATTCTCTGATAAAAAGCTGAAAATTTGTAATTTTGTTAAAATATTTCGTAACTAAATTTTACGGGTGTTTTTCAACATTGATGAGACACTCCAATTTAACCGTGAGAAACTGAAAGTAGGCAATCTTAAAATTCCTATTAATTAATTAACACTTAATTGTGAAATCAAGGCGCTTATCTGTTGACAGGCCATATACGTTCATGTCACATCTTTTAATGATAATGAATCCTTTCATATTTAAATGGTAGCTCAATCTGCGGGGCCGTTCCCAAATGAAATTTCTAAAATTTATTCCACAGTTTGAGTCAAACAGTTAAATAATTATTAACAGTTATTTTCATAAGCAATAAAATGTACATACGCTAACATACTAAGCGAACGTAGATTAAAAAAGTCAATCGTAAGTTGTTTTCTGAATCCTTTATTCGAAAGGCCTTTTATAATACAAGTTTCGTATAAAAAGTTTTGGGGACAATTTTTTCCTGACGTGACTGTACCTCGCAGCGCAGAGGCTCAGTGATGGGGAGCTGACCTTCAACACGTGCCTAGTGTCAATCGCTCGTCAGCGGTCATTCAAGCTAGATCATGTTTTTAGTGAACACCTGTCGAAAGACTCGGTGCAAGCGCAAAATGCAGCAAACGACTGAACAGCGGTACGCCATCAAATTTTGTGTTGAACTGGGGAAATCGGTTACGAAGACGTAGGGCATGATTCGAAAAGTGTTCAAGGATGAAACCATGTCACAAACTGCAGTTTTGAAGCGGCGCAAGCTCTTCAAAGATGGCCGAGAGAGTGTGGAGGACGAGCCCCGCGCTGGACGGCCGTCGACGTCTAGAACCGAAGACAACGTGCAACATGTGTGTGAAGTACTGAATTCAGACGTCGCGATGCGTCGGTTAAATGTGCGCATGATCTCAGATCGTAAATTTGGTGATGGGAATCATTTGCGCTAAAATCGCTCTGAAAGTCTTGACGGACGACCAAAAGTGGCTAGAAAAAAAGAATAACAGCATCGCAACGATTCCCCAAACCCCTTACAGTCCCGGCTTGGCACCAGTAGAACATTTCCTATTCCCGAAAGTGAAATACTCCCTCAAAGGACACTATCATAAGACCCTAAGTGCCGTCAAAGAAGCTTGTACCCTTAATGACCTTCCGGAATCTGTCTACCAGGGGACCTTCGAGTCGTGGAAAAACTGCTGGCAAGTGTGTCGCCACCCAGGGGATGTACTTTGAAGAATTTAGAGGCATTTTAGCAATATCTGAAATACGTCTATTTTTTAAAAAATGTTTCCCAATACTTTTTATGCAAGCCTTGTGCATTCGTTCCGAATGCATGGTGGGATTGAGTTCCTAGAGTGCCCATTTATGAATTCAATTCACCTTTAATTATTAACAGACTCCAATCGAAATTCGTCGGCTACTATATGACAATGTCCACATAAATATGGTGGGAACAAAAGTGAGGTGCCCATGGTGACAGATAAGATGATATCACCAAAATTTCACTTTTGAACCAACTTTTTCCTAAGATTCATGGTATGATAAATTATGATAAGAATAACGAATAAATATTTTTAACTGACTTTTCTCTCATTTAGTTGCCCAAAGTGAAAAACAATAAGCAACTACGCCCAGTTAACATGAGAGTTGAGTTAATATGACATGAAGGCATGGTATAACTGAAAAAAATGAAGCCAATTCGATGCCGATGTCGAAGGGCTTTCCTCTTTACCAAATTGGGTTTATGTGAGAAAAACAGTTATTTTGATTCATGCTATCATTAAGTGATTTCAAATAATATGATATTAACGTCAAAACCGAAATAGTTTGCGTTGTAATATTAATATAATTTTCTTTTGCACAAAATGGAGACCAAAATTTTTAAGGAGTAAAAAAATAACAAATACATGCATGCGAGATTCACAAATTAACTACAAGGCGAGTATAAAACTATTTGAGCTACGTTAAGGTGCGTTTAAATTCGGATCTTCTCTCATTTATGAACAGTTAAATAAATGTCAGGTCCCTTCAACTAAGCGAATAAAAATAATGAGGAAAGAAAAACATTGTCTTTTTTAAGTGCCTTCATATTTTTATGTTGGGGATTCCAAATAACATTCCCATGCTCCAAAATTCGGTTCAATAATCTGACCTAATCGTGCTTTTAGATTAATGGCAGCAGCGAAGGTGATGTTCTTGACGCAGTTTATTTTAGGGAACCTCTAAAACATAAAGATGGCGGAGACTTTATTCACTGGCGAAGAAGAGATTCAAGGTGAACCTCAGGATCTTCAAAACATTTACTCGATAAATGTGCATCATCTCATAATTCATTTAATAGATGCGCAGAGGGCAATTATTTTACACAAATTCAAAGAACTGTGAAATATGCTGCGACAATAATTTTAACGGAGTCATCCGCTAATGCGCATTAAAATGCGTCAATTTCTTCATTCATTTAATTTCTTCATCAAATCATTCGCCTTGATTGCACTGCAAATATGGTAATCCTGCACTTCAGTGTTTCGGGCGAGGTTCGACACGGAAAATCAAGTCAACGATTTTGGACGTGGAGTAGATAGGTTAACTTGCTTTAGAGTTGTGACAGTCGTGGCAATGATTGGGGATCGCTAATGACATCTATTGGCAGAGTGGAGAAAATTGACAAGTTGAAGATTTTCAGATAGCAATCTTTACCCCATCGAAACAGCAAAATTGGAGGAACTATATTTTGGACAGCTAATGGATAGGTGTTACCAAATATTTGTCATAAAATAGGGGTGCTCATTGTGATATATTCACATAGAGTCATTGAAGTGAATTTCTAGCCTAACCGTTCAAAAATTTTTATGACAAAAAATCCCACCGTTTCCACGTTGATCGGATTTATTTCGACGTTAAAAATAGGCTATAATATGGTCACATATAGTACAAAATGCAACACTAGCCGTTAACACCGCATTCATATATATGTATGTATTCGTAATACGGCCAATCCTGAGTGAAACATATACGGGAAATATGTGGACAAGCTAGCAACAAATTAGCATATATTAGAAGAGTAACGGGACAATGTGACGAAAAGGTTAAAGAGCGATGTTATCTTTCACCAGTTAGTCCTCATTTAGAATATGCCGCTAGTGTATGGAATATTCATGAAGTTGAATTGATTGCTGAATTCGATCACGTGCACAGTAAATAAGCTAGAAAGGTAGAACGTTGTTATGATAAACCGAGTAGATTATTACTAAACATCTTGCATTAATTTAAGTCTCTTTAGCGATGATTTTTAAAATTTATTATACTACGGTAGGAGACATCTTGGAAATAAAATTAGGAAGATGAAGTGCAGAACAGATGTTATTTTCCCCACGAACGACAAGGAATCAGAATAGCTTAATTTGACGGAACTAAGGGGAAGATTATTTTGTGTCACAAGACGTCTGGTGTCCAATCACTCCCTGCCGCACACCCCAGCGGGGGCTTGCAGTAACTATGCATGCCCCTATGCAAGCCTAATAGTTTCCCTATTGAAAAATCCGTGATATGCCAATTTAATAGTCTTCACGACCATTCCAAAGGTGAAAACGTTTGCAAGTGCAGTTAACTTTGCATGTTAAGCGATACCTCGAAGGAGTAACGGTAATATATTTCAGTATAAATAGATATTTTCTCTACCTCCGCTTCAGCATGTCCTCTTATCCTACATCAAGAAGGAAGGAAAGGCTCGGCTTTCCTCGTCAGAATTTACCCATAGCGACCGATTATCCGGACCAAGAAAAGAAAAGGTACGAACTTCCAAGTGCATTGGGCCAAAGTGGTTGAAAATAACGTTTCCGTTCATTGTCTCTCCCTAAGGATACGCATACATCGTTATCTTATGCTCGAATCTTCTGGGAGATATTTCCCCGAACGTCATACGCGCTAGTTACGAGCGAAGCAGCCCTTAGGCTCGTTCCGCGAGAGTAGGCATCGACTGTCCCGATTTTGAATGTTATCAGTTACAGACGCCAGAGAAGTTCCAAGGTTTGTTTTGGATATCCAGAGAAACTATGGTTGGAATGTGAGGAGAGGTTATCACAGGGCCATATGGATTCAAGTTTGAATATTTCATTCGTTCCGTCGGACAAGATAACAGTGTACACAGAAGGGCTTGTTCATTCCCTCTTCCCTGTATCTACTGAATAAATAAATCATCACTGCAGAAGAAATTCCTTAAATTCGTCATGGCTGAGTTACATGTTACACATATTTCAAACCCCTATGAGTTGGCCGAAGATGGACGACAGAAAAAATAATAATTAAAATTACTTGCAATGTGTCATACAAAGTAATAAAGATACATGTTTATTTGTTGGCAGATGACTGTCTTCAACACACTATAGTGTGATGAAATTAGGTGACTCGAACTAGAAAGAGAAAAATTCCAATGTACTAAAGAAGCGTTCAGGGATCAAGTGGCGGGTTTTAGTAATGATTCATATCTCCAAACCCGCAGCTTCCAAGCAAATTAAGAATTAAATATTGAGACTGAAGAGAAATAAATTTATTTATTTGAGACTAGAAGTCGAACTACTTAAATTTCGAAGCATGGTAACTATTAATAAGTTTTCTATTGTTTTAAGCTTAGCTTTTCGGAAGTTCATGTTCAATATTTATTGAAATAAGAACAGAATGTATACATCTGGTACCTGATGATGACGCCTAAGCGTTGAAACTAGTTGAACGATAATAAAGAACATTGTGTTCTTATTTCAATAAATATTGAACTATTAATAAGCTTATTTCCTCCGCACAGAATAAAACAACTCTAAAATAATTAGGAGAATGCTCGAAATTGTGGCAATAAACCTAGAAAGAAAAAAAATAATTATGACTTTCTTCAACGCAGGAATTTCTCAAAATTCAGCATCACTTGTATACTTTGAACACTCAGTCTAAACTCGTTGGTTCTTAGGGAAAAACATTGTAACTAGTCACTTAAAATGTGAAAAATATATCTAGAAGAATTCCTGGTGTCACTTGACTGGAGATTATAGGAACTGCATTCCGAAGATACCATAAAAGTGGAATCAGACACAACGAGTATTTAAAGAAAATGTGTGTGGTAAAGGACGAACAATGAAAGAGGTCATTCTTCATGCAGAGTATGAGGTTTATACTGTTTGCTTGGAAAAGGTACAACTAACTTCAATCAATCGCCTGCGTTGAATAAAGTGGTTACTACAGAGAAAACGTGACTTCAATTGGTATAAAAACAACTTTCAACAAACATTTGTGTTTTCGTGACTTCCCTTAATACCAAATTTTTCTTAAACATACAGTATATATATTTTTTCAATAGACTAAGAGGAATTTCATTCCTTCAACATATTTAGAATTTGAAAAATAATTACTCAATCAGGCAAACATATTAACAGATTAATTCTCACAAACTATTTTTGAAAATATAGCAAAAATATATTTTTCTCGCTCATTCTCAAGCTACATGTCTTTTTCAACTCAATATTAATGCCATATACGTAGTCGTCCAGTGGGTAGAGCGCTGAGCTACTGATCGGAGGGCCCAGGTTCGATCCAAAGGAACGCCTGAGGATACCCTCAGTGTTACCCAAACTGTGTGATTTTTCGGGTATTAGACCATCCTGGAAAGCCACAAACGGCACAGGGAAAGGAATAGGCCCCTTTACCTGGACACGTGAAATTCACACAACGCTGAGATTAGTATTGAGTAAAACCTGCTACGTATCACCAATCAAAACAATCTTGGGGTTGATAATTGTAGTTGGTGGTATAAAACTTATTGTGATTTAGGAAAGTAACTTTATTCTCCTAGAACTTAATTATCCATGCCATCAATTTCTAGTCGACAAGTTTATTATTAGCATAAATGGCTCCCTTCAAAAGCAATATCAAATATCTACATTCCCAATTGAATATTATCTCGTATTTAATTGCTATTTTGTTGAAAATATGGAAGTGCCGTCTTGTTTTCCAAGAATAGTTTACAAAATTGACCAAGGAAGTCTTCATTTTTCTCATTATGTAGTCGACTTCGTGAAAAAGTGACAAAGGCCATTTTCTATCTCTGCGTGAGTCATCTCGTGGTTTCGGTAGCCCCAATCCCATGGTATTCATGCCCAATCCATTACAAGCAGAGATATTTGACGCGACTCTCCTTTTTCTCTCTCTTCTTGCCGTGGAAATACATCACATCATTTGCTCATGAATCGCGAATGTTACTACTCGAGCTTACGAAGTTGAGCCACGCTTCTCACCAGACTTTTGATTCTTTTAGAAATAAATTGTTCATTCAGTCAATTGAGTATTTGGAAAAGTAATTAATTGAAAGTTTGGGTTCCTTTTCCGCTTATTTATCCACTTATCCCTAGACTAAATGCTTCTCGATAATAGACCTCAAATTTCAGAGTACAATCACTTGAAAGTTCAAGGAGAAGAGCTGTGCTTGAGACAAGAGGTGACACGATGCAGACCGAGGGCGATATAGACACCATTTCCACCGTATTCGATCCCGTGGAAGAGTGAAACCTTCAGTTGAAAGTCCGAAATTTCCCGGGGCATCTTGTCCCCATACTTCCGCATCACATTAAAGTTTCCTGACGCGCATGCGCCAGATGACCTCAATTTACCATTCACGTGATTCGGGCTAGCTATCACATGTTATTTCCTCTGGTACAACGTTCCCTTTAATCAATTCATTCTCGTCTTACAAAAGAGTCAAATTCAATGGCACAGGAAAAGTAAACGAATAGAACAAGAAATCATTTTTATCGAATATTCGCAATCATGAGCTACTTCACGAGGGAATTGTGAAAACTGGACGAGAAGACGCATTCTTAGATTAATTTTCGAATACCTCGCACGAATGTTTGGCTGTTTTCGTACATTCATGATTAATTCTGCTAATTTAAGCACTCGGAGAAAATAAAAAGGTATCCTTCAAAACCATCACTACTCTCAGTAAACCTTATTGAGAGACTTTGCTGTGAGTAATGAATTTACGAAGGGGCGTAGCACCCACAGAAATGGAGAGCTTCTGCATGGCTAGAATGATTGACTTGACATAGTGAATAAATTACAGTACACTAATTGGCAAAGAAAGACTATGGTTTTAATTTTTCTGCGATTACCGCTATCCAAGAAGTGAAAAAGCGTCACAGTTTGATCTTTTAATTTTCGTAAGACGCACGACTGCATTTTTTTTCATTTGCACCTTAAAATTGGACGGTAATTTGGCCATGGAGATCGGTAACTTTGGAGGTTAGAAGAAGTAAGAATTAACTCATTGCATTAACATAATGGGTAAACACTGTTCACACTGTTTAACATCACACTCCACGGACAGGGCAGTCTGCGGCATCGAAAAAGAAGTGAAATCAGGTGGCATGTCCCCCTTTTCTATTGACCCAGAGTGGAATTAAGATCTCGTCAATTTCAGCTGCCTGGGGACTCAGTTACACCTCCCTCGTCACTTCCCTCTTCCACCTCAAATTTGGTTAGCAACAAGTTCATAGTCTGAAATAAGTATACATTGCCTGAAGAAGATAACCCGCACCAGACTCTTACAAAGAGATAGTCTACAAGCAGTCCTAAGAGCAATCGAGTCCACGTTGGAGGTCGGAACACCTTCAGGACATTATGAAATGGTATAGCCTTTTATGAGAATATCTTGCGAGCGTAAATCCCATCGCTGAAGAGAGATAAGTATGAGAAGGAAAAAAAGTCTTAAGGGAAATATAATAAATGCTAATTTTTAATCAATAACATCGCGAATATCATGTAAAAGGATAGAGAAAGAAAACCGTCAATTATATCCTTAAAATGAGTTCTGATCGGCCGAATAAACAATGCAAATACTTCCCACGTCTATTCCCGAGATTCCGTTGAATTTTTAGAAGCGCTCAGTGTCCTACAATGGAAACTTAGTACACTGTCATCCAAATAAGCCGCATTAACGTTTCAAACCTTGTCCCAATTTTTCCTTGACTCCCAATTCTCCCTAATCCAAATTACCTAGCCAATAACTGTTTTGGATTCAGCGGTATACTTTAACGTTTTGCAAAGTCTGAAATAACAGCAGTTGAAAACTCACGATTATATGATTTCAATCGAATCTGTAAAATCATTTGCTATTGCTGTTATGACGTATCTTTTGTGATGGAAAATCATATACTGCCCTTATCTAGAGACAAAAGTCATCTTATCGTGCGGCATAATTGCAATGACGATCTGCAAACCGCACATCCGGAATCACTTGAGTTCAAGCAACACACAAGCTTTCAACACTAAGGAAAAAACATCTTCGAAGAGCGATAGAAATCCAGGAACGAGCTCAGATGACGCAACTGACCTCAGATGACGCGCACTTTAGGTCATGATACCTACCGGTTCAACGAAAGGCGATACCAAATGTTGTTTGTCACTTGGCACGCGAAAACAGATGTAAAAGATACATGCATAACCTCGAGATGTGCAATTTCAAAATCCTGATTACATGTTGTTTCAGAAAACTTACTCTCTTTAAACGAATTTTTCCCCATTATCTTCCCCCTGGATACTTCTATCGTCTTTGTTACAGATCGTATGTTGATTTGCACATGCTCTCCTGTTCCTAGGGCCGTTTTATCGACCACACTCACCTTCTCCATTTACTCTCCTATAGTATATGGTGTCTGGTGATTCGATCCAATCTATTTCCTTAACGTAACCAAACCAGCGTAGCACACTTCTTTCATACCTGTCCGATGTAATTGTAGCATACTTTTTCAATCAGTACAGCCAATTCATATCCTTACATAACCTCTCACTATTCACATCTCCTATATACATTACACTCCTCAACTATCCTATACCTATCAAATATAGTCGAAATTTATGCAAATCCCGTCATATTCGAGTGTTTAGAATAGATCAGATAATTAGTTCTTCAAGGAAAATCACTGTTGATAGAGTAGTGCATAAAATTCATTCAAAATTTAAAAATAAAACTCTAACTTCATCCATCGAAAAATTGCAAACGTCCCGCAAAACATAGAAATACTCTTGAATAAAGGAGCGGCCTACAACGAAAAGGAAACGTTGCTCTCTTTGGCTGTTAAAATTAAATATTTCCTTAGTATTAATATTAGGAGGTGTATGCCGTTTGTATATATTTCTACAATAAAAATAGCCGCGAGCGAGATTCATTAAGCATTTTAAAATTGCAAGTATTTGCTACCATACACTTCGGTTGCCTGATACCTGATAATTTGAAGGAGCATTGACCAATTAACCGATAGCCAAGTTAAGTCAAATACTGTCAAATATATTCCAATTATGGGCCTTGAAATATAAGCTCGTGCAATTTACACTTTCTGAGATAAAGGAAATATTTCGAAAGCACATCAACATTTTCATTTACTATCGCATACATCTATTATTGGATTCAATAGGATGAATAAACCCAAATCAGTGTCGGTCCAATTATATCTTGGGAAACCCAAAATAAAATATTAAATGAATAAACGGCATTGAATAAATGAAAAACCTTCAAGAACCGTAAACAGTTCATCTTTCAAAACAAAGTACGAATGAGATTATTTGGCAAACGGCACAAGTCAAAGGATGGGGTATATAGTAAGGTAAAAAAGGAAAGGGATGAGAAAGGCGAATACGCGTATTTCGGCCAAAAAGTAGCCCTCTTCAGCGTACTGAAGGTGAATCGTCACGACAACACAAGTTGAAGTGAGCTACTCATATTCACCTTCTCATCCCTTTCCTGTTTTACCTTATACCCCATCCTTTGGCTTGTGGCGTTTGCCAACTAATCTCATTCGTACTTTGTTTCGAAAGGTAAACTGTTTACGGCTGTTGGAGTTTTTCATTTATTCAATACTGCTACCCGTAAGAGCTTAATTCAATCATTATTGAATAAAAGGAGCTCTAATTGTAACACGAGTCTTTAACTTTACGCGCAAGTTTTGCACTACCGCAACTTGATGGCAAATTCACTATGTTTATGATCACTGAAAGTTCCTCACGCTTATTCTCTCCCAAGTACTCATGTTTATTTTTACGAAGACAGAGACACGAGGGATTGCCTCTCCATCAGTCACATAATACTTGTAAAATATATTTTTTTAATTAAGCTGACATAAATGATTCCAACTGGACACAAAAGTGGAACGATCGTATGTGAAGCATAGGAATAAGGATAAAAATCAACAATAAATCGAAATCAGGTTTCGATAGCACTCGATCGTCTGTTTAGCATAAAAAAAATTTCTACCACCATTAAAATACGTACCATTCACCACTACGACAAAATCAATCTAAAATATAAAGTGTCTTTACAAACAACGCAACTAAATGCGTTGTGAAACAGTTTGGAATTGTTGCGAGACTCAAGTGTAAACGGAGAAATACCTTGAGAATCACATCAAGACGTATGGCAGAGCACAGGTACCAAATGGGGACCAGAAGGTGTTTTAAGGGATTAAGATTCGTTCTTAGGGAGCTTAAACTTTTAAGAACCCCGTACGGCTCGTGGGAACAAAATTCTATCAAGTTCTGCTACCTCTTCTATCTTTAGCTGGATCCAAAACATTCGCTGAACCTGAGCTAGGACTACGAATAGGTGAATAAACTTCAGTATTGAAGTACACCCATTAATTCTTTTCAAAATTTTAAAGGGCCCCTGAATTTTATTTTCCCAAATGATTCCAATTCCAAGACTCCATTATAATAGCAAAAAATCCATTTTATTTCCATTGAAATGAATTTCAAATTCACTTTGTTGAATATTCTCGATGCCACGAAAAGAAATCTTCTCGCCAGATCGCGCGTGCTGGACGCAGACTATAAATGGGGTAAAAAAAACAGATAACAACTGCCTCCTATCTCCGACTAACCCATCTGCATTATACCCAATATGTCAGAATAAACTATTTAAAAAATGAACGATCCGGCTGTCTATGAAACTATACTTACTAGAAAATGAACCAAACAAATTAACCAATCAACTTGAATTGACAGGTGTGACTAGAGAAAGGAGTGTGAAATCGACACACAGGCTAACCATTCATTTCCTAGTTTCTCTCGATTCCTGACTTTTTTCTCGCTTTTCCTGACGAACATGCCACCTATTTTCACCATTTTCCTCCCGATTGTTTGGAATCTCATAAAATATTTTTGAAGTATCCCTCACCGCTTCGCTTAAAACTTTTGTACATTCAAAGTCAATCCCAATGTAGTTTCTATATCTGTCCGGGCCTAAATGCGTGAAGGCCTATGGCTAACACAAACCGATCTCACGATTAAAAGTCCAGGTTCAGGAATAGAGTTTACACCCATCATAATACTTTGCCATTTCAGTTTATTGACAAAAAACATTAGAAAACGATTACAAATACTTGATGCTCCTCTTTATGATTATAATAATCATTTCACTTCGTATGGATTAAATGGGCAACTCAGCACGTAATTTCAGTCTGGTGTGCAACGAAGCTAAATTCCAGATAAGGTCCATTTTCACCTTTAGTGAAAATTCAGATTAGAGTGGAAAATGAAATTAGCAAAAGCTGATATAAGAAAATTGATAAGTCCAAGCGCCAAACAATGAGACGTTTTGAAAAAATACTAACACTGTAGATACCACCGCCAGAGACGCAGACGAACGGTGTACTGACCACAAAATTAACTACCGTTTCCAAAAATGATTTCCCAGTGAGAAAGAATATTGCCTTCATAAAATACAACTTCGGTGACGCATGATGCTATCAACAGTGGAGGCTAGCTTTCTTGTTGGAAAATACGACGAAAAAAAAACAAAAAAATCAGGAAACAAGTACTCCGGTGGATATCCCAAAAACTGATAATACCCGCACGTAAAAATAGTATCCCTGATATTTGCTTAAAATCACCACAGTAAGCATATGGAGAAGATTGACTCAAATACGTGACCAGCTGAGTTCATGAAGATTACTGGTATTTTTGCAGGCCCTTACCTCATGTGGTAAGAGGACGATGAGGAGGTGAGATCTACGCCGAGGCCAGAGAGACTGCCCTCGAGGTCGGCGGCCAGATTGTCGTCTATATCTTCAACGTGCCATCCGCCATGCGGTCCGTGGTGATGGTGGTTGTGGCTCCCAGAGGATGCACGACCTCCTTGTGATCCCTCCTGAGAGATGGCTCTGATGACATGACCTGATTGAAAGGAGGGAAAAGAAAAATCTAAGTGCTCATGATCAACATGTATCTATAAAAAAAGCATTAGAAGCAAGCACTCGCGAATCAATATTTTTAAATATTTTGTTTAGATATTTTAGTACACTGCAAGCCACCGCTAGGGTGTGTGATAGGGGGTGAATACAAAATTCTTGAGACGACCACAAGGTCATAAAGAACAAATAGTGTGTTGATAGCTTTTGGACATAATGATCATTAAATGTATCTTTACTCCATGGTTACTAGAGTGGCCCTTATTTTTCAACTTTATAAAAGTTTAGCTCCTACCCGCCTATCTTGTTTTAATCAATAAAAAAATAATGTGTGCTCAATCGAATAACTGCGAGGCGACTCTCATTGACCATGAAGTTTTGAAATTTTCGCTCAGAAGGCCATATTTTCAAATAATTTATTTAGTTATTTCAGTTGCTGGAAGATTTGCTTTGTCACTTGTATATTCGTCAGTTTTTGATAATCAATTAGTAAAGGAAATTAATGCGAATCGGATAATAACATACAACTGTTTTCCATAGCATGTGATTTTCGATTACTAAGTTAATATGAAAAATCAGTAAATATTAGCCGTATGAATTAGTTCACGTGGTTTATCATTAAAGATAAATAAAAACTATTATTTTTGGGTATTTCGTTTATTCATTTTGAACCAAGCATTATAAAGGATTTTTTAAATTATCGTTTCAGAATTGTTTGTGCTGCTGGTATAAGGTGACTTTTATCAAGTGTTCTTCCTAGACTTGTAAAATGGCATCAACTTCTTCAGGTCGTTCGGTGCACAAGTTAAGAAAAGATTTTTACGTCACACATGTTGGCTACATTTCCAAACAAATGGTTGGAGCCAATCTTCCTTCAAACAGACAAGTTTTAAGGGTATTTTTCTACAATCTAAGAGTTGTAAATATTACAACGGAATAAAGTGCAGCATTGGTGATTCAAGAAGTTTGTGTTTTTTCGCAAAAAGCACGAATTCCGACTAGAACAACTGACCACTGCATTGATAGGTTAGTTTTTGGGACAATTGAAAAATGAAGAGGACAAAAATTTCTTAATGCTTCAGCGTCAAAAAGGACGACTGGGCTCCATGGTTGGTGTGGATTGAATACTAAAACACAAACAAGAAAGAATACTCTAGGACACTGCAATAGAAGCTACCAGGAAAAAAAGAACTTATGAAGAAATGGAACGACATTCTGAGATATCAATAACTGATGAGTCTATATCAATTTGCATTGAAAGCAAAGATGGTGATGATTACAGTGAAAGTTCTTCTGCCATTGATAATCAAATAATAACTACAACAGCAGCAACAGTCGAAACTCGAGGCACATTGAAGTTTTTTACTTCCCGTCTCCCTGAGGTTTTTGATAGTTGCAAAATCACCGACAGAAATGGGGTTTACGTAGTGATGGCTGCTGCATAAGCTTTTGGGCGTGATACTAAAAACCTGGTAATAAATCAAACTTCATTTGAACGCCTTCGAAGAAAATTTAGAGAAGAGAAAGACAGAAATTCAACACAAATGCAAACTAAACGACTGCCAAGAATTAGTGTTGCACTGGGCTGGAAAGTTGCTTCCAGCACTCGCAGGTGGTGAAAATATTAATAGACTGGCGATAAAAGTAACTTTTTAAGGCAAGGAGAAACTGTTGGGAGTCCCTGAAATCACAAAATCTTCAGGAGAAGAGCAAGCCATGGCTGTTTACCAAGCAATGGAGAAGTAGGCTATAATCGATAAAATTCAGGCACTTTACTGTGATACGACTGCAAGCAACACAGGGAGAATAATTGGCGCCAGTAGAAATCTAGAAAAATTGTTCAATCGTATTCTGTCGTACCTTTCTTGCCGTTATCACATTTTTTAGTTAGTTTGGAGGAGCTGTGTCAACTCAGTGATGGGTACAACTACTGATCAACATATGTCGCTTTTCAAAAGATTTAGAGAATCCTGGAAAATACTCGACTAGATTTACAGATCCAGTAGCAATAAAGTGTCTGATGATGTCCGCTCTACGATTCTTTGATTTCTTGAAAACCATCTTTATGAGCAGAAACGACAGGAATATGATTATCGAGAATTATTGGAGTTAACTATGATCTATCTTGGCGGTATTCCGAAGAGCGGGATAGCGTTTCGTAAACCAGAAGCAGTGAGTCCTGATAGGTGGATGGCCAAGGCAATTTATTTACTCAAGATTTACCTATTCGAAGATCAATTTCAGTTATCTGATGGGGAGAAGAAATCTTTAAAAAGATCAAGGATTTTTCTTGCTCGAGTTTACGTTCGAGCCTGGTTTCTAGCATCAGAAACGATTAAAGCACCTTATCACGATTTCTTATTCATGCGGCAATTGTTAAATTATCGAGATATTGATCCAGAAATCAGTAAGACCACTGTTAAAACATTTTCAAACCATCTCTCGTACTTAGCTCCCGAATTGTGGCTTTACCCTTATTCGGTGACAATGTTCCAATCACGGTTAAAAAAAATATGGCCCAAGTTATTCTAGAAACAGATTTAGGTGAAGAATGAAAAAATCAACTAAAGAGGTACATGGTACACCAAAATGATTTTTCTTCCTTTACAAATAACGAGTTTTCGTCTTCTGCGACTCTCGTGACAAAACCTTTCTTTACGAGATTCTCTATCAGCACCGATTTCCTCGACAAAGACCCTTCAACATGATAGAATGATGCTGGTTACAAAAGTGCAAGTAAAAAACTGGAAAAGACAGTTGTTGTGAATTATGTTGCAGAAAGATATGTCAAATTAATTCAGGAATACAATAGCATTCTCACAAAAGATGCAAATTAAAAATAATTTGTTTTTCAAATCGTTGCCGAAGACAGTAACAATTACCCAACTGCTACTAAATCTAAAGGAGCCTTACGGCACCATAAAGCACACAAAATTTGCTGATGAACTCATTCGGGACAGCAGGGTCGAGATGAAGTTTGGGTTGAGGACTCAGTAAAAGGAGGATTGACGACCGATAATTACTGCATTTTTAGCCAACTGATTTAGAAGTTCTTATTTAAGAAATAGTTATCATTTAGTATTATTCCGCCGCCATCGAGACGTACCGGATATTAGGCTCCAGGTAGGCCAATCCCTATCAAGACGGGTGTACCGGTCAACGTTTCGAGGGGGAATCACAACGCTGATACTATTTCGTAGACACTCAGGGGGGGGGGGGGGGGGGGGGCTCAGGGCTCAGGGACAGACAAGATATTAAACACCGCACCACCCCGGTCCCCTTTTCAGTGGTATCTCTTGGTACTTGGGGTACTATGCTTCAAGCTATTCGCGAGGAGTACGCCGTCCGTCAGATGGGATATTGAAGCATTGGCCCCTTGTCGGTTTTCGTTAAGAGTAGGCTAATGCCGATGCCGGATTTCTCTCCACTATTCCTCCATTTCCTGACTAGCCTACGACTACCAACTTACTCATTTAACCCTAATCGCGCAAATAACCTTAGCTAGCGGTCGCTTCCCCAAATAAATACTATTACTACTAGCATCAACTTTCCAAGTCTTTGTGATCCTAATTGAGTTTGCCACTTCTAACCTGATCACGACTCCAGAAATTTTAAAGTCAGTAAAAGGATATCAAAAGTCAATCTTGTTTTGACCCCCATAATGTGGTGTCGAAGCTTTTCTTCTTTCTGCGCTAACTCATCCCATCGCACAAAGGTCTACCTACCTGCTACAACTTATTACCCTTTGTCGTGAGAGATATGAGGTACATCTATCCATTAGATACTCATAAATCATTATCAATTTTCCAATACCAAATTAACTTTTGCATTAGTTAAGAAAAGAATATTTTCAATACTAACTTCGCACGAGAATAACGTTAATGTACAACTCCTATTTTCTAACTTCTCTTCTCCGTTTTCACGGGAGGTGTCCTAAAAATCTCTTTTAATTCGAAAGGCAAGAATTAAAAAAAAAATACGACGGATTGACTTGATATTAAGCTATAACTTCAGGAGAGAGAGAGAGAGAGAGGAGAGTTCATTTATGAAGGGGGATACCCTGCAAATAAAAAAAACAACAAGAGGAAGCCAATCAAGAATATTTAAGCACATTGGACGACCAATCCTGAAGATCATGAAGATAAGATAATCACGGCCTATAATTATGAATAAGAAGATAAGAATAAATTTATTTCACCAACAAAATCTGACCGGAGATTTTCATTTGCTTTACCTTTGCCTAAAACTGAGTGGTTAAAGCAGTTTTCAGCAAAATTTCTTGACCCTCAGATAAAGCTTTCTGTCAAATTGGAACGTTATACTCTGAACTTCAAATCAGGGAACATCTTTCTATTTACTGAGTTTAGCTATCATTAAATATGCAACGTTTGTATACAAATTATATACAAAGTATCGGTATCTATTTTTCCTGACGCGTGCGTGAAGGGATAAATTCAGACCGTCAGTTAAGTGTGTGCATAATTGAAGATCGTATCGGCATTGCTAAGATGATAATACACACCATTATTACTGAAAATTTGGCGATGAGAAAATTCTGCTCTTAACTCGTACCGAAGATCTTCATGGACGACCAAGAGCAGACTAGTTTGTCAGCTCGCGAAGACTTTCCGTAACGGCATCGCAACTATTCCGCCACCCTCTTTACAGTCCCGCTTTGGCGCCAGCAGACTATTTCCTATTCCCAAAAGTGAAATCCTCCCTCAAAGGACACCACCATAGGACCCCTAGTGCTGTCAAAGAAGCTTTTACGCGAACCCTTGAGGACCTTCCGGAATCCGCCTACCAGGGAGCCTTCGAGTCGCAGAAATTCTGCTACAAAAAATTTGTCGGCACTCAAGGGATGTACGCGTACTGTACCAATGATCACAAATTCTGAGGGGATTTTTCAATAAATTTCTCTCAGCTGTTACAATTATCACACAGTTAAGCGCCGAGTGCCCGCCTCATTTCCTTTGATTTTTGACTCATTATTTCGACGTCACATACGTCAGAAGTTAGCAATCGTCTTTACATAAGAAGTGCAAAAAATCATTTCTCCTATAAATCTACTGTTTTGCTCACAAGGTAATACTGCAATTAAATGAATAACCAAATTTCTCTCCGAATTCTTGCCAAATTTAAATTACTTATTTTAAAATTGCGTATTCTAAAAATTAATTTGTACGACTTTATCGTTATTAGTAACAGAATAGAACCTAATATTGTGTCACAGCCATGCTTGCAAACATGCCATATGGTACAGTTTTCCTAGCTGATAATCAAGGATTGCAAAGTTAAGCAACATTTATTTTAACGTAGGATTATCAAAATGTCTCTTGAATCGGTGGTACCAACGTTTCTGAGTCGAGAGACTACGATATGGGTATTTGATCCGAAACTTTGTGAAAAAGTAATAGGAAAAAGTAAAAATCATAAACGAAAATGTCAAAATGAATAAAATGTTCCGTAATGAAACAAGTTTTTGTTTTGAACAGAAATAGCGCTTGAGATAACGATGCACCTTGAGATATTCTTCTACAGCCAATGAATATTGCCTCATGCACAGTCTTTATTAAATAATCCATGAATTGTATATGATGCATATTTATCGGTAGTAAAACACTATCCCATTTTCACTCAACTAGCATAAATTTCACAAAAAGGTTTGGGTTACCTTTATCACATTTCTGCATACAGAGAGGCAAAACTTAGCATACTGATTCGAGAACCGTTGGTTGGCACTCCCCCACCGATGGCATAGATTTTTGCATCTATCCTACACTGGTTTTTTTGTAATCATAATTATGAAGAGTTAGGAGATTTGGTGACCAACAAAAATTATTCACTAAAATATTCGGTTCACAATGAATTATTTCCAACATTAATGATGTGTAACTATTTTGATTTTATCAAAACAAGGACATTTTCAGCGACTTGGACGGTGAGAGGCAAATGATGATGGTCCTTTCGCAAACTCGCTTTGTTAGCAGGATGTGGTCCATTAACTGTCAAGTTATGTGCTTGAAAACTGCCTTTAATTTTGGCGTTGCATTAGGCCTACGATGACACTGATCACCTCGGCCAATTTATCTTTTAATTACCCGGAATGAATATTACAGCTCATGGTTAAAGTTGACACAAAAGTCTGGCGAGTCATGCATCATAAATTATAGATGATTCAAATAGAAAGACTGAGAAGACCTCATGATTTCTATTTCACGTGTTAATATAAAGATTACTTAATGAAAGAGTAAGTTTCTTACCAACTTTGGGGTCAAGGAATTCTATTGTTAAAAAATAATTTTAAAATAAAAAAATCAATTGATAAAGAAATTATAAAAACAATTATAAGAATATGCGGCCATAAAACAATGAATTCAAGTGAACTTGTGTCCTTACTTGTATGAGACATCGCATCTACATCAACCATCAGATATGTACATACCACAAAGCTAGATCAAATGGAATTTTTCACACAAGTAATGGTAAAAATCTTATTGTTGATTGGAATTTATGATTTTTTCAACTTAGGTTTATATAATTTTTTCTTAAACCTCAAGGAAGGTAAAGGTGACTTAATTATCAATCATTATCTTTCGAAAACTAGTGAAAATCGCTTCACCCACATATAATCAAGCTATCAGTTTGAGCAGACAGTAATTGCAAAATATAATCCACTAGGTAAGCCTACCTAATATCGTAAATTACCAATTAGCAAACTGACCGACGAAATATCGAAAAATGTATGCAATTTCGGGACATAACAATGCGCGTTCCGATTGGTTTAACCTACCTCTCATTTCGTACACATCGGATTCGTACTTTGTAAACGTGCCACGTAAAGCCTTTTAATGTGAAGAAACGGAAATGTACAAGTCATGTTAAACTTCGGTAACCCAAATGAACAAACCGGACAGATGAATTAATGCATTTCTTCAGACAAACGCATTGGAATGCCCTAAAGAAATGAGGGGTTAGTTTTTAGTGATATTTATGGGAGCTAAAATTATGATTCACAATCAGAAGCAAGCTACGCTGCTGTACGACGCTGACAGCGGGGGGATAAGTGTGGGAATACAAGTATACTTGTAGAGGGAAAACTTCCTTAAGGACTTGTTTTTTTGCAAAAATGTCCCCGAAAAACTAGAGTCAGATATGAGGTCAAAGCCCTCATACATACAAATATTATAAAGGCTTAAGGAGTTATGGGAATTCTATTGAAACACACATAAAACGTTACTCAAATGCGTTTCCATGGAAAACATGTGCCCTAAAAAAATATTAAACAAAAATCAGAAGTTCAACAGAAAAAGTGATAATATATAATGTTGAATTTTACACGACAGCATATTGATCGCTTCGCCAGAGCAGAGACCACGATTACAATTCATGTAGAGAAACTTTCCAAAGGAGATTCTAGCGGTAGAAAACGTTTTCTTATAAATGTTTCATCTTTATTCGACCAAAATTTGTAATTCACTAGTTCTGATTGTTATTTAATTTCATGTACCTAAACGTTTTCTGCAAAGGCATGATTATATCCTACATATCCGATTGAAGGTCTGTTTGTTTATAAACCTACCACCCGTTTGATTTCGTAAATATTGCAGCACGAAAAGGAAGTCAACGTTTATTTACTAAGCAGTGAACTAATTATCAACATTAATATTTCATTAGAGAGTGGCAGATTTATATTTCGCGAAAACATTTTTTATAAATACTATAGGTTGAATTTCAATGTTTACTGAATTATTTTCATGCTAGTACCGAAACCTACCGTAAATAAAACGGAGTGATAATTTGCACGATCTACGTACCCTATTATGGAATTGAAAATTACGTTGGTAGCAAACTTGTGTCTTTTAATGTAATTAGTTAATTATTTAAAAAATTATTCAAATCTGACTGCTATGTGAATCCGGGACTCGAAAACAGCTATCGTATACCTATGTGAGACAAATTCACTGCTGTATCATGTATACAGTAGTTCATGTAGATATCTTTCCGGACTACTTTATCAAGGGCAACTGGACGGAAAATGTCCACGAGAAAAACAAAAGGTGTAAAGTTGACAAACTGATATCATGGATATAGATGAAGAACTTCAATAAAAATATCCTTTCAACATTCTGACACGATAGTTATCGCATTTCGCTGAAAGTTTTGGAAAACTAGAACAAGTTGGCACGGTAAATATAAAATTGGGAGGGACATATTTTATGTGAAACACAAAACCCAAAAATATTACAGAGACCGATTCATATGTTTCTGCCGTAAAACAGGCACACAATCTTAGAAATAAGATCCACGACTCTTTCATTAGCTCTCTATAAAAATGAATCAGAAGAAAATGAAAACCAGATCAAAGTCCACGTCGGACGCAAAGGTTATCAGCCCCCTTTCAAGCTCTTGCTCTCTTCCACGCCCGCAGCCAATCAGAGAGCGCAGGAAATTGAGGAAAACTTCAGCAGAAAAACGGACAGCCAACCTGAAAACTGGAATATCCCGAGTAATGCTAAGCCCACATATTCCTCAATCAATGCGTGTGACAACACTCCTGACCGATTTAATGTTCAGAAACTTGAGAGAAATCGACCTCATTTACCCACAAAAAAAACCTACGGACGACCTGCGAGAGGTGGTAGTACTCGGAAAATTCGCATAATCCATTTGGCATCAACTGTTTAGGCAACAGTTAGTCGAATTTATTCCATAGAATTTCTAACATATTGGTACAAGCCTTAATATGAGATAAGTTGAATCAATTCCTCATATTTTGTTTTAACAGGAGATCGTCTGACAATCCTAAGGTCGCGAGCTCGTGTTCTCGCCCGGGTCATTGGTGTTTCTCTTTCTAACGGGGATGGTCGGGTTGCATAGGTGCCTGATGACCATCGACGGTTTACCAAGATCCCAAAGTGTACGCGGGCAACCAGAGGTGGTCAAATAAAGTCAACATTAACAAAAATATGTATTATTTATGCATACATCTTAAGAAATAGCTTGTGAATAGCATAAGTTGTCATAAACGATCCACACTTGAGACAAAAGGCGTGGAAGTTGCCTACTTTCACAAAATACCTAGATAATAAAAATATTTTCATATATTTATAGAAATATACATAACCATAAACACAGTAATCAACCCGAAGGTCGGTTTAGTAGGTGATGGTAGAGTTCACCCAGTACTAAGCCCGACGGCGTGCGTAATATTCACATATCAGGGTAGGGGGGCCAGTTCCTTTGCCGGTTATGGTTTCCCAGTAAGATCTGGTACCCGATCTGGTCACCTAGCTTGGGTGGAGTTGCAGGTGCCCTTACCCGGGAATCGAACCCGGGACCCTCCGGTCAGTAGTCCAACACTCTACCACCTGGACTACCGCGACCCACTAACACACACTTTTTGTAAATAAAAACCATAAACACAGTAATCAACCCGAAGTTAGCACTAGTGGATAGAGACAAAACACAGAAACACAAAAAGAGAATAGAAACTCACGCTAGGTTTCGAATTTTCGGGGGTCCACGCCACCTTTCTAAAGGAAGAGAAGGACAGAACTCGTATATGTTACCTAGTTTTATTAAATATATAATAAAAATAGATTAAATACATACACACAAATGTTTCTGTTTTTAATCCTCAGAATAAAAAAGGAACCACAGAGCATGATAATCTGAAAAGAACAGATAGATGTAAAACGAAATCTATGGGCAAGTCAAATGAGTTGGGATCATGTGAAACAAGGAATACTATTGCTATGACAATAATAACCTCATAAAAGAAGAACACAACTTTCAGAATGTAAAATATATCTCCAGAAATCACACAAAGTTCAGAAAATAGTCTACTAATAGCTTACAAATATTTGAAGAGTAACCTAAGCTCGTTGACTTACGTACGTCAAGGATTGGGTACGACAGAACAGAGTTCAAGAAAGCATAATTTTAGAACATGGTATTTCGTAGTGTTGCTTTTCCTACCGTTTTGTAGAATAAACTTATCGTTTAAAACATGGCAAATCGAAAAGGATATTCTGGGAGGGTCCCATAAAGCTATATATCTAATGTTAAGAATATAAGGATACCAGTTGTAGCAGAATAGGCTTCTTTCTTTTTTATTCCCTTACTTAATTCTGATAGTGGTGGCTTTCGGGAGCTAATGAGTCGTCTTTGGGATCCGGGTTCGAATCCCAAGGTCAAGGCGAATGATTTTTACACTCTGAAATTGTTGCATTGTATACTTCTAATGATTTTTTCCACGCCAGTACGTTTGCGTTACTCTTTCGCCGCACCGACAAAACCTACCTCCTAAATCTAAATGCAATGGTATTTAACAAGGTTACATTACTGAACACACGATCTGGACATAACTTTCCTCTTTTGGAATCAATTATTGTAAAAGGAAGGAGAAGACGATACAATCAAAAAAGGCACTAACGGCAGTACTAAGGTTTTCACTCGAGAAAAGCAATTCCGATATGGAAACAGGAAAACACCCCTGCGACATTTCCTAACGGGTCAGTGGCTCGACTTTAGACATTTGAGTTTGAGATAAGCCAAATTGTTTACCAACTTTACTCCTCGGTCAGGCGATCTTTGAAACGTCCATAACGAGGGACGGCATCACGCACGTGGCATTTCTCTGGTAAACCCTTCAGAATAATTTTAATAATACTTTAACCGGAAGGTGGTGAATAAAATTTCATTATTAGTGATTTTGGCATTCCTTTAAAGATTTTCTTATTTTTACTACGGGGAAATTGAAGACAGGAAACATGAGATGAAATAATATATACAGAAAGCACTTAGTACGGCAGACTAAAAATGAAATAGGTGACTGACTATGCTTTTTAAGCTCCACTGTTCGTTATCAAGACAAATTAAAGATAACGTATCCCGAATGTGACTCTCAGAGAATGAAACTTAAATTCAATGTGTCAATGATCCCGTCGGGAGTTGCTCATTGCGTAAGCTTATAGCTCATTAACGGCTTTATCTACTATTAATGCGCAAAAACTAATAATAAGTGTAATAATAATGATTAATTAACATCTATTGAACTTTTAGTCATTGTGTAACATAAAATACATGGTGCTGATTCTAATTCGTTCCATTTCTCAATGCTATCACAAGAGTATTATCTAAGCAGCTCTTATAAATTTCAATGATATTGTTTTATATGGAAATTCATTTTAGCAAATATCATAAGAAGGAGCTGATCGTTGTAATGAAAGAATGATAAATTGTAGGAGAATGGTGGCTACAAAAGCGTCCGCATGTTCTGCTGAAAGTCTCGCAATGGCTTGAAAACAATAATACTGAACACTTCAAAGGCAAAGAACGTTTTAAAATCGAAATTCGTGGACCCACTTTCTAATAGGCAATCTTTCAGCAACAGATACAATAATGACCACCCTCACCAGCAAGCGAAGAGAGAAACAACACGAAAAACAACTTAGCCGCCGACTAATTTTTGGGAAGCCCATTCAGCTCACAATCTGTTTCCTAAACGAGACACGCACATTATCTTACAATTGCTGCTAATGACAATCCAGTTTTAGAAATTACTACCAGAACATTGACAGTCGTATGCAGTGAAACCTCTCTTACCAGCCACCCCTTCTAATGACCACTTTTACTCGGACCGGGATGAAATTTTAATTAAACCACTGTAATATCCCCCTTTATAACAGCTGCCCCTCCTCCGGTCAGCGGCCAAGACAAACAGCCACTTCAATGGCCTAGCTTCCACATATCTGGCGGCCACAATTTGGTTCAAAAACGGATGCGATCAGATATTTGGCGTTTAAATTTGGATCTTACGGTCCGATTTTTTTCTGTATGCTATTGAATTGGATCAGTACAAATCTTATGAACCTAAGTGCGTAGAATTAATTGTTGGGTATTGGGGAAATAAGATGTTTTTAGTTTCGTTCCAGACCTATGAAAACAGTGTTGTTGCGTCATCTATTTTTGCACTTAAAATGCGCATTTTCCAAGGGTTCTCTTCAACGGTAGAAGTGCAAAAAATGTGCAGAGGATGGGTAGAGGGGGTTGACGAGAACTTTTGAATGATGAAGGGTGCAGAAAAACCAAGAATGAGGATGCATTATCACAGTTTTTCGGCTGATTACTGGAAATGCCCTTAGCTAACTACTTTTCTATTGTCCGTAGAATGACGTTTAAAAGAATGCTAATGACCAGTGCCTCGCATAAATGAAAATTTGAAACATATTAATGGACATTTCTGAAAAATAGACGTTAAAAATGTTGAATGGCTTCCGTCAATCAGCAAAATGTTTAACCGCAGAACCCCGCAGTGAGCGTTAAAGCAGGCCGAGCATGGGCCAGCAGCTTGGACACGTGCGAGATACCCCCTAATGACAGTGACCGCGTGAGTCACTTTTCGAATCTTGAGGGCTCAAATAAGAAGGATATTTTTTTAATAAGGTGCTGCTATAGGTCCACACAACGAGGCTACAGCGATGAGCCACGTAAGGGAACCTCCTTCGGCCCTTTTGACACAAAAATAGTGACTTTCTTGTGGAAAAAATCTTCACATTCTCCATTAATTTGGAATGTCTAAGGTTCCACGTGGTGCCCTGAGATTGCTGTAATTGAGGAAAAAATTAATTGACCTAAGTAATTGAGGAAAAAGATTAAGGTATTTCAGAAAGAAATTTGGCTTAATATTTTTAACGTGGTAATACTCCGATAAGCTGTGCAATTAAAAACAAATTCTGTTTTAAAGCGGCGGTAGAATAATGAGGACAGTAATACGAAGAAAACACGCCTAGAGAAGTACGAAATTCTGGCGTTCTTGATTGGTTTAAAGTTGCATGTTCGAAAAATGTTCACGTTAGGGAAACGATATAAAAGGAGAAGACCTTTGACCTTGCAAAGGAAATTGGAAATTTAGATTTTAACGCTAGCAATGGATGACTGAAGCGTTTTCGTTTGCGGCATGCAATATTGCCTTCCGAGGATTTTGCAGCGAAGTTGGAGATGTTAACAACAATCTATGCTATGATTCGTAATCAAGGATTCCATTCATTATAAAAGGGCATCAAATCTAGCATAAATTCAACATGGACAAAATTGAATCATTTTTTCGTACGCTGCCATCAAAGTAATTGAGTGTAAAAGGGAAACAATTTAAGCAAAACAGTTTCAGGTTTAACTTTTTGGAATTCCTCCATGATGAGGGTAAAAATGAAACTTAGCAGTTCCACATCAATAACTATGTGGAAGTCTTTAGGTATTAGTGCTAAGTTTCTTTTTTACCTTCCTCAAAACAATTTAAGGGTGGACAAATCGCAAAAGAACCTTCACCAGCATGCTTTTCCGTGAGGGCAGGCAGAGAGAAGATTGATCCAATTGGGAAGTCATTACGGCCATCATGTTTTGAAGATGTCGACGTGAAAAAATTAGGAGTTACGTACGAGAATTTTTTCTCATCTGAATGGCACAATGATGAATGAAATTATTCTTCAAAAGGTCAGAGCTTTAAAGCAGACTCCAATGCAAACGCTTGCAAACGACGAAGAACACTGATTAAAAGGTGCATAGAACTTAGTGAAAATTTTATTCAATGTGGATTTGCATACCTTGTTACATCGGAGCGTAGTAAATTAATCAGATTTGGTTTACTTCAATGGCAAAAACATAATTGTAGATTTTCATGCTTCTTAAATGAAACTTCGATTGCATTCATTGAATTGTATGATCATATTGGATTTGGATTTTCTATTAATCTGTCCAAGTCAATGGTAATAACCCCCTTTTAAACAGCCAACCCTCTTGACGACCGTTATTTTTAGGTACCGCCAATGGTTGTATTAAAGGGGTTTCATTATTAGCATTTACGAGATATGATTGGTGTAGTCAGTCGACAGAACACAAAGCGGTTTAATACAAGGTTGTGAATTGACACACAGACGGTGCCTCTATCCACCTTCGAATCCTTACATTAATGCAGATTCATTAGTGCAAACAGAGTGGGAAATTGAGAGAATCCCCTCGAAGCTCTCAAGTCGTAGAATGTATCGGTTTGGAGGACTGAATTTTTGGTTCGGGGTGAATAATAATAATAATATAAAAAAGACATTCAGTTTTGCAGCAATGTGGCAAAAGAATTTAGGAAAAACAAGGTTTTCGATAACGATGCCCTTGGGTAATTACTAACTTTAAAAGGTCATTTGATAAAAGGCTTATATTAATCGTAATTCGTTCTAGAACAGATACCATTATTCTGCACAAGTTTTGCATTCAAATATCCGAACGAAATTACTCCAAGTTAATGTAAACCAAGGAGAAAATGAAAAGTTAGTGTGGATGACCATTCTGGCTGGAAAATTGAAATACTCCACGGAACTTGTTTATGCGGTTGCTCATAACGAAGTTGAGGTGGTTTTTTGAATTGGTTTGCTTCTAATTCTATCAATGAAGAAGTTCATTTCCACTTTAGGCTTATTTTTAGTAAGAGAGACGAGGACTATTACAATTTTACACTTAATAACTTGTAATAGTCTTCGTCTCTGTTACTATGGAACAGTTCCACCACATCACACCTAATCTGTAATTTACTTATTTTTAGTGTTGTTATTCTCAATGTTTGCGGCAAAATAGCAGCAATTGGCAAAAATGGCAAACATTTTGTTTCCTTTCCCATTATTACTAAGAAAATCCATTGAATTTGTCTATTTTCATAGATTAAAAGTTTGAGGGAATTTAAGTGAAGCTGAATGGAATAGATAAAGATAGTAGACGGGCATCTCTCAGGAAAAACTAACCTGTCACGATGAATCACTGACATATGGATTTATTAAGTAATAAGGAAAAATCAGAGAAAAGTATTCTTTGAAATATTAATAATAGGGAAACGTATGTACAGCCATTGTTTTAATCGGTTTGTAGTATCGTGAAAGAGAACTGGACATGCCTGATTTACACAACAAATTAGAAATCCCGAGTATAAATGGTGTTAGCAATCAGAATCCCTTTCAGTCCAGATTTCCGGGCATGAGAATGCTTGAACATATTTCTAATGATATAAAAAATGAATTTATTTTTTTTATTAGGTAATCTACCGGTTAAGGTAGGTTTTTGGATGGACACAACCATCAAACAAATATTCTGCAACAACAAACAAAACCCAACCCATCCGTACATAGCTACGCTCCATATCAGAGTTTTTACGAGTCTTTTACTCGTAAACTCGTACTTTTACTACAGAGACTTTACGAGTCAACGTCCCCGTCATCAACTCCCTCCTCCTTGAGAAAGCCTCCTTGCCTAGCGCAATTCTTCTCCATACGTCCCTACTACTTTGACCGTATTGGTCCAAAACACTTCCGAGATATGTAAACTGTTCTACCTGCTCTATTTTTTCCCCGCCTATTTTAATATTTAGCTTAGCCTTTTTCTTTCTGGAAAATCGCATAACCTTTGTTTTATTAATATTGATTCTCATCCCATATTTATCGCACTGAACCTCCAATTCACTCAGCAGTGCTTGCAACCCCTTAGCTGACTGAGCAAATAATGCTTGGTCATCAGTAAACCTAACCGATTTTATGAATTCCCCTCCGACTTTTATTCCTACCTCCAGTTCTTCCCATGCCTCTTTAATCATTTCCTCTACATATACGTTGAACTGTACCGGTGACAATGGGCAATCCTGCCTTACACCTCTTTCTAACACTGCCCATCCGGACTCTCCGTTCCCCACTCGCACCTGAGCAGTCTGAGACATGTACAGGTTGCGGATCAGTCTCCTGTCCCTCCAATCCATTCCTATTTTCTGCAATACACGCATTAATTTTTCCCAATTCACTCTATCAAACGCTTTTTCGAAATCTACAAAACAGGCAAAAACGTCTTGATTGTATTCTATAGTCCTTTCGATTAGTGATCTCATTACTGCAATGGCATCACGCGTACCTCTCCCTTCCTAAACCCAAACTGATCATCCCCTAAGTAATCATTTGCCTTACTCTCTATCCTTTTGTTGATGATCCTGAGAATAACTTTAGCTGCGTGGGATATCAAACTTATTGTTCTGTAATCCTCACATGATATAGCCTTTGTCTTTTTTGGAATAGGAACTAACACCGATCTCACAAAATCTTCCGGCCAGATTCCTTCTTCATATATACTACGATTCAGTCCATATAGGGCCTTCTTCCCGCATTTTCCTAAACATTTCAACAGTTCTACAGGTATGTTGTCTACCCCCACGGCCTTATTTGCTTTCATCTCCTTTAATGCCCTTTCTATTTCATCGTCGAGTATGCCTGGACCTAAGGTATCTTCTTCTACGTCATGTTCCTTTTCTATGTCTAACCTTGTCGGCCTAAGTTCTTTACCATACAGTGTTTCTATGTATTCCTTCCATCTCTCTTGGATTTTTCCTGGTTCAACTATTATCTTACCCCACTTATCTTTAACTGTTAGCACAGATCTTGCCTTCTTACTTCCCGATAATAACTTAACCTTTCTGTATAGAGCACCAATTTCACTCTGCATACAATGAAAAATATTCGCAACGCTAAACAGTTGTGTTTTGTAAAAGGCATTTAAAATAATCTAATAGCATTTTGATACCATGGTGCCAGGGTGATGCCGGAGACAAATTCAGGTTCTTCAACCAGATAATTAGAGCAATTTCAAAGCATTATTACTTGCCATTACACAACATAATATCATACTTAATTTTTCAGAATTTAAAAATGACAGGAAAGTCAAACGAGTAGAACTGTTTCAGGTAATAATGATATGCAATGTACCTCGCTTCTTCTAACTTGAGTTACCATATTCCAAGCAAACACACATTTACCACTAACACAATTAGCAGAAGCTAGCTGTGACATTTTCCTGGGGTGATAATGCCAACGAACTCTAATATTCCGTCTACATTCCGCCTCCAATCAACTGTCCAGCATGGTATTCAGGAACGCTCGCTATTGCAAACTAATACATATAGTATATACATTTAGAGATTGGCTAAACAATGTTTTAATTTTTTGTAAATAAAGAAAAATCAGTTAACGAAATTATGTTCTAAAATATCCTTATCCAAGTAGAAAGCCTTTTCTAGAAATAATAAAAGAGTTATGCCTTAGTCAAGCATATACAAATGAGGAAATTCAAAACCGCAAGCATGGTATGGATAAAACTGATTACCTAAATGACGAATAATTTCATCTGCGTTTTTCATATTACGAGTATACCTATTATCTTCCAAAAACAAGTATTCGGAAGTTCTGAAGCTGACAATGAATAAGCTTTTTGCAACAAATAGGCTTCGTCCAACGTCGTACACAAGTAATTATACTTCATTCTTTCATGAATGCATGAAAAACAATTGTTTTACTTAAAAATTACGAAACACGGAGAATATATTAAACGAAAGCAATAAAGCATAAACCAATCAAAATTTAAGCGGTTATTATCAGTTGTAACATGAACAAAGTTTCATGAAATTGCTTAAAATCAAAATACTCTACATTCCCCTTTCCTGCCTCCTTTGGATTTCTCCCAACAATTCCTTCCCAACTACCACTTCTTCGCTTATTTTCCTTTCTGTCCATCTTACTCTTTTCATTCTTCTCAGCCATATTTCATTAACCTCAAATCTACGCCTATCACCTTCGTTCAATGACCATATTCCCTCACCCTATAAAGCCACGCTGAAAATAAAATGTCAAAACCTTTTCTTCGTATTCTCACTTAACGTCCTTATCATCAATTCTCCCTTCCTTGTGAAATATTCATTGCCTAACGCAGTTCGAGTTCTATGTCCCGACTTCTTGAAACATTTTGGTCCAGAAAACTTTCGAGATAGGTAAACTGTTCTACCGGCTCACGTTATCTCCTCCTTATTTTAAGGTTTACCTTCTATTTCCCTTTCTTTAATTCCCCATAACCTTATTTTAGCTTGCACTGATTCCCATTTAACACCTATCACATTGATGTTCTAATTCACTCAGCAATGATTGTTAGTCTGATAGGCTAACTAAAGCTTGATCATCGGTAAACCTTACGAGTCTTGAGGAATTCCCTACTTGTTTTCAGTGGTAATTTCAGTTCTTTCATACTTATTTTACCATTTCCTCCCCATACATTGGAAATCACAGGTGATAATGGACACCCCTCTCTCATCACTTTTCCTAGCACTATTCATCCTTACTCCCCATCCCCCTCAAGTACTTGAGCAGTCTGAGACATGTACAATTGGCATATAAATAGTCTTCCCTCCAATCTACTCCTATCTTCATGCCCCTTCTCTTCATCCTCACCACTACTATGGCAACATGCATGCGTATCCCCATCCTGAAACCAAACTGATTATCTCCTAAGTAATCATTTCCCCTCCTCTTCATCCTTTTATTGATTTAATAAAGAAATAGTTTGATATTGGAATAAAAGTATTAAAAATCAAATTGGAAATATTTTTCAATGTCATAGTAAGGAGTTCCTCTACAGGAATGCCCATTGGAGAGAAGAGCGGCAAGATTCCAAATTCGTCAATTCAGTATAAATGAATGCCAACTTCAAGTTGGCATCCTCAGTCCAAACAAAGGGCAAATTCCAAGATTTAAATTCCCCATGCGCTCCCATTGAATAGCCACGTTACATATGTGAAATCAAGTTTATTATTTTCAATAGGGGCCACATAGCATTTAATTACGTTAAAGACTCATAAAATAATTTGGAAAATCATGCTCATATAGCTGAAATTGAAATATGAAACAAATAAAATCCTAGCTCAAAGATATATCTAATGCTCACAACAGTATAAGGTAGGAAAACGAGTGTCATTCGGTCATTTTCGACAATGCCACTACGATCAATCATTCAGGATTCAGGCTATCTTCTTTCTCCACTACGGCATTTTGTCTAATTGGGAAATCATTTGTCTTTCTAGTTCCTGCTCCGCTCCACGGCATTACCACTTAGTAATATAAATTATACTAGGATTTCATATTTTCTAGTCATAGTCTCATCCATCACCACATCGACAAATTTAATTTCACCTACGGTACACTTCTTATTTCCCAGTCGCGTTCGAATTTTGTCATGCGTTAAAAATCGCCTCGAAGATTGCCGAAGCGCTGGATTAAGGGAGGTGGGGGACACAGCTCCCCCTTTCCCTTAACCGCAGGTATCTATACTCATTCACTATACTCGCCAGGACATATGGCAGGGGGTGTTAGGTAACTAATCATTCTACTTCTTCACTATATCCAGATACACATGGCACCCCACGATGCACCGAATGGGTGCGTGAGAGGGGGGCGACCGGACAATATTCTGCAACATCCGTTACACGCATTACGAAAGATATACTTCTAGTAACTGCTACACTGACTTTACGCATAAGAAATCAATTAAAAAGGGTGTGCTCATATGTGGCGCAGTATTTAACTACCAGATAGAACTCTACTCATGTAGAACGGACAATTCACAAATACATTAATTCTACAATTGTATTTACACGGCCAGCTACCACTCGGCCCAGGAGTGCGTGGCGGGGGGTGTTCGGAAGACAGGCATTGAGTTGACGAGAAATATAACTTGTATGCCCCAAACCAATTACGCAAGTGCTTCAGCATTTCTGTCTCACTGTTTCTCCTTGAGTTGTCGTCGCGAATAGTGCGCGGGAAAATTGAATCTTTGAATTAATCCGTTCGGCTGTGTGTCTTATTTTGTGACGTCTATCTTGCCTAAGCAATTGGGAGGCCAGAATTACATATGTCTTCTACGTCGGATGGAAAACCACACGGTTGGTATCTTAGCAACTAGGATTAATCCAGCTCTGAGTCTCGGCATTTCTGAAGGAACACATCCTAGAACTTGTAACAAATATCCGACGCTTCGTATACTTTCGCACGAATTTTTCACTAATTCTTTGAGCCTTCTTTATTTCTGTAATCAGTATTTTTTTAGAGATGGACCCTCATATGCTCGCCATACACTTAATGCCGATTAATACTAAAGAAAACTGACACGTCTCCTTCACTTTTCCTACTACACGTTTGATGGGTGCCATTCGCCATGTGGCCCTTCTGCAAATAGTGCGTACATGTTTTCCCCATGAAACATCAAGTAGGATGGTGACAAATATTTTACGTGGTTTGCAACATTCATACAAACATCTACGCGTGTGTGAGTTGGTAAAGTCTGTTCGCATTTTTTAAAAATATTTTAGGTGCATAACTGCACATTTTTTAGGATTTAAATCAAAACATTATTCTACGCACAATTTTTAATTTTGTTTAAGTAATTGTTTAGTAATTGACGATCTATGCCGTTCGCTATATCCCTGTTAAGTATAGTGGCATCGGCAAACAGTTTTATGTTGCTTTTTATTTTTGGGGTTATATTGTCAATATAAAAAGAAAAGAGTGAAGGCCCTATGCCGTCACCCTAAAGGACGCCGGGTGTTACTTGTACATAATTAGAGCTGGGGCCATGGATTACTATTTTTTTAATGGAATTCCTGAATACAATGTATTACATTATCCTTCATCCATTACCCTCGCAACTTATGAGCGAATTTGGTGAGATGGACTTGTCGAAGTCCTCAAAATCCAAGGAAAACGCATCTAATAGTTTGTTCCTTTCCCCAGATAGCAGTGTATCGGGTATAAAAAGCCCAAACCGCGTTTCACATTATCTTTCGAATGCCACATGGATCTTATGGGACAAACTGATCCCTAATGTGCTTATCGATCGTGCTCAACGAAAAACAAGTTTTAACCTACACGTCCTCCTTCCTCCGCAACTTCATTGGCTTACCTTCCTCGTCCTCGACCGCTTGCTGGTGGCGTTCCTTTCCACTAGGTGGTGAATCCAGCACCGACCTTTGCCCTTCCGTCGCCGGTTCCTCTCCGTCGCTCACCATCTTCCTCTTGCGGCCCGCGACGGGAGTCATCGCCGCCGCAGCTGCCGCGGCCGCTGCAGCAACCGCCAGCAGGCCGCACGACGACGGCGTCGGAGGGCCCCGTGCGGTGCCCTCCCCCTCCGCGTCGCCATCGTCCCTTGCACCCCTCTTCGCCCAAGCATCCACTCGGCCTCCCCGTCTCGAACTCAGCACTCCGCCGTTCCACTGGAACATAGACGCATTCTCGCGAACGCCACTGAAGGACGACGAAGGGTCCTCCTCGCCACTGCTCGCCGAGGGCGAGAGCGTGGCCAAAGGTGAGGTCCCTGCTTCCTCGTCCTCCTCACCCTCCGGGCGGAAACGCCTTCGCTCCGGGGGTGGGTGGTTCGGGGGTGAGGACCTCCCAAAGGCTGACTCGTGGAGACTGGAGAAGCGCGGATGCTCCGCGTTTCTCGCGTGGTGGTGGTGACCGTGCTGCTGGGGCTGCTGGACGTGCTGTTGCTGGAAGTCGACGAGACCCATGGCGTCACTCAGCATCACCTGTAACTCCATACCGACAGTCCCTCCGGACACGGTTTGGAGCAATGGGTGCTTCTTGAGGGGTGGTTCGCCTCCTTCTCCCCTGCCCCACCACCACGCTTCTGACCACGCTTCTGCCAGCCTCGATTCGATCGGAGACCCCTACGACACCGACGACTGCCCCTTCTCCTAGGCCACAAGAAAGGGAACACCAGGTAGTCGCACTTGAGGGCAACGGAAAAGCTGCTCACAAGAGTGCTACGAAACTGCTATTCGAAAAAAAACCCTATGTCCCTAATAACCTAACTGACATGGAAAATGACGCATTTTCAAAGACTTGAAGCATGAGAAATAAAGAAAAGATTCACTACTGTATTTTGCAGCCAATGCTACCAATGCAGCGATGCTAATGGCGTATAGTTGAATGAAATGTCATGAATTTATCCTTTTCCTTTTATATAAACTATTATCAAGGAGTTGAAAAAATATATGATGTATACGAATTTGTCGATGCTTGCTGAGTCAAACTAACCTAAACTATGGCATATTAATTCTTACTAAATGTTTTCAGCCAAAGAAGGTAAACAATATCATTTAATTCCAACTAGCATTGCCCCATGACATTAGAAACTTGCATTTCGTAAATAACGTTATTTAAAACTAGTCATATACCAATTATAAAAATGGGATACAGATACCAAAGGAGAATCTAAGTTCCGGGAAGACCGCAACCACAGTTCGAACGCTCCAAAAACAAAGCGTAGAAGCGCTCAGTATTTCGTGTAACAGCCGAAGAAGTTTTCAAATTATAATGAATTCCAAATCGTCCCTCGCTGCAGTCGCGGAGGAGGAACACTCGCCTTAAGCACAATAAACTAACCTCAAGATGGAGGTTCATAAATGCTCTTGAGAGCACCGTTGGTAGCTCTCACGCTGCGAGTCCCACATTCTCGCATCACGGTGCCATAAACAAGGGCTTGTCCCCAGGGCGACGACCGAGCTAAAGAGCACGAATATTAGCAAAAATTTCACAAACTCGAACCGGGAAAATAACCGCACCTTATTGACGTCGGGCCACACGCGTCTCCTTGTCCCCTTGCCGTACGTCCGACTCTTGGAACGACAGTCTAGGGTCGCGGGAGAGGATGCCTGCTTCCACACCACCACAGTGGTGCAACCGCCAATACGAGCAGATTTGGTGTTTCCCGGCGTCGTCCCCCTAGCGACCGTCAGCCGTGGGTCCCCGAAGACGATGGTCAGAGGCCCCCGAGCGCTGGAGGGAAGGGAGACGGCGGGCTCCGGTCCTGACGCGACGGCGCCTGGACGGAGCGGGGGCGGAAGGCAATGGGACCGCCGGACGGATGGGGACCACAGGAGAGACGGCGAACTCGAGTTGTCCGCCTGGAAGACGGTCGCAGAAAGCTCCGCGACACACGACCATCACAGCGACGTGGTGGCGAACAGACGTTGCTGCCTCTTGGCGAGTGCAGACGAGAGGAAGACAGGGGAGAGACGTGGAAGTGGAGTCACTGTGAGGGTAAAAAGATTTGGAATGACGACAGCCGGTCTCAGATAGTCTTTCAAACTTATTGATGCAACGCAACAGGGAAGTTCACTAGAAGGGGCAGCGGGCTGTTCTTTCAAGTCACAGATTGGTAAAGTACTGCAAGTGGGAGATATGCTATGCAACTTTTTTCTTGATTTTTCTGTCGCGACTGCAAGTAAAGGTCAAAACTGACGTCGATAATTCAATACGCAGTGTAAAGAAAATAGTTTTACTTCGAATAGTTCACTTGACAAAAACCTGTAAGATAAGATAAGGGTAACAACGTCTTCGATTACGGATCAAACGAAGGTCGGGCGGAGTGAAATAATTTGATTCTTTCCTGGTGACACCGAAGTGGGAACGGGCAAGGAAGGGGTCGCTAGACTGGTTTCCAGGGGGGACGATCTCGTGGCGATATGCGGTGGAAGAAGCACTTGCCAAAAGAGTGTCACATTGCAGCGGTAGTGTAGATTGGAGGGGCAACAAGCCACGGCACGAGGTGGGTCGCACAAACGAAAGGATTTCGTTGATCCTGACGACGTCGTCGGCTGCGGCGGTGAAACGCGGGAGGCGCGGCGGGCGCGGTCCCAAGGTCGGCCTCTCGCATCCACGTCAGCAGGATGGGGGGAGGAAAGGGGGAGTCGATGAGGGAAGGTGTCACAGTGTTGCCAACCAAACGGGCACTTAACACTATCCCTCTTACAAAAAATAAAACCAACTTGGTCGGAACGCGATCACTGAGTGTCCGGAACGGGCGATCCCATTGCAGACATTTTGAGCGGGATGCTGCTACTTCGTTCACATACGATGGATGCTGGAAGCGAATGGGTCCCGATGAGAAATCCTCGGGTCCTTACCTCTCAGACGGATTCGAGGTGGGTTTCGGACCAAGGTACACATTTATGAAGCGAGGAGTTTAAGGTGGCGGACGGAACCACGGAGCGACGAAGGCGAAAGAGCGCAGGGATGGGGATTGCGGAAACAACACGGGGACGAAGGTACCCAAACCGTACGACTGAAGGACTCTGCGAGAACTGAGAATTGACTGCGATGAGAACCGACCGGAGAGGAGAGTGGACTGATTAGGAGGGGAAAGGAGAGAATGGATAGAAGGGAGAGCAGCGCTGCGTAGCGGAGGAATGGCGCATTTGGCGGAAAACTTATCTCTCCACGAGCTTTCTCTTGTTTGTTCAGAAAGATGTTCGTTACGATTGAAAAGAGTGAAGAGCAATCAGGATGGACAAAACTCGTGGCGCAAATGTGGCCCACCGAAGGTATAATATGGACGAATGATATCAGAAGACGGCGAAACGGTTGCCAATGGCCAGCAGGGTAAGACGAGGGAGAATGAGAATGAGGAATATTAAAGAAAAACATGACTCGAATTAATACATTTTTTAATGCGTTGGACCCAACCAGTCGGTGTGGTCCAAAGGCCGCAGCAGCCGATTATGCCGAGGGTATTAATTTTGTTTCCTAAAATACCTAATTGCGCAAACTGATATATAATGAAGCCAAATTACCTCAGTTGCCAAGTTGTCAGCGAATTTTCAAGAAGTATTCATCCTCTATTCTTTCCAAAATTTTAATTTTTGTTCTTAACGGGTTTTATCCAAAGATTTACTTCATAACTTAAGCTATATTTATGCCGCAAAAATACCTCCCTTTAGTTGTACACTACGTTAAATATTAGTATTTATATATAAAAAAACTTGGATAGTAGGTTTAGATGGGCCTTGGAAGTTATCAAATAATGTAGGGGCTTCTAAGGTATTGAGTACTTCAGGGCTTTGTTGGACAAAAAATTATTCACACTACACTACTATTACATTTAATAGTAACGCTAGTGCTGAAACATAAAGCGGAAGCTGCTCGATGAAATATTATAAGACTGGTTAAACCAAATTTCAAATGACATATTATTGAGATAATTCTAACACGAATTTTATGCTGCCCCTTCAGAAAGGCTGATTCCATGGTGCAAAATTTAATATTTTTGAGTCAATCGTATACCGATATCATTACACCTGTGGCTCCCTCATAATTTTCCCTGCAAGACTAAAACTTCCACATACTTTCTCGGTTGAGAAATATCAGTATATGAATGATCGTATCAATATTTCAATTCATGGGGCTTGAAATATTGGACAACATATCCGAGGAAGGAATGTAAATATTCTAGCATATGAAAATATAAAAAAAATATTAGACACATAGAGACCATTCTCCTGGATCTCGTATTTTTTGTAATGGAAATTACGAGAGACATTTAAAAGTATTACTACTTGTCAAAATAAATTATATAAAATTCATTATTATACATCCTGGAAACCTACTAAGAAATTTACTACAGCTCAGCACCCATGTAAAAACAAATTTAAAAAACTTCTTTTGACTATAAATATTGCTTCAATAATTTTTGGGATAAGGGTTCCATTAAAGTGAGTTGTACTTTAGCATTGGCCTAACTTCCCGTTATTTTTCTGATTAATCCCCTATTTTGCTCACCAATTCAAATTAAGCAACATTACGCACTTTCTAGTCATTAGTAACCCTTAAAATAATTTATAACAACTATTCGAGGCCTCAAATATGATTCCACTGGCTGAGCGTTTTTTTTTTTAATCTGTTAGCATGCGTGATAGTCCGTTTATTATTAAATAAACTGGGAACGTTGAGACTGTGCTCATAAAATAACAAGACAGGTACAAGTGTAAATAATGTGTAATATTTACAAGGCAGTGATATGCATACCCGTGTAGTTAGCAAGAGAAAAAGAATTAATGGCCGACACGAAGATCGAAGCCATGAGCAGTGGACTCACTCATTCCCATCTTTCCCTTCGTCCACCATTACCTCCTTATCGCCAACCGCAGTTTTTCTTTCTGGATTTCCCCGTTACATAATCACAAAAACCATTTGTTTTTTTCCTCCCATATAACAAATTGTATGAATGCCAATCTGGATTACTGCTAAATCTATGGGGTCTAATTCTATCCTACTAATGGTATTCCACCGCTCAGCTATTCAACATTTACTTGCCTCCCCCCTGCCACGTTAGCTTTCCCCTAACCCACCATTATGTTTTCCGAAGACCAAGGCATTCCCTTCCATAATTCCTTCCACGATTCATTCCAACTTCAAGCTATTCTTAAATATCTCTGGTTCCTCCATCCACTCCTGGTTAATTTTTAATTACCTTTCCTGTCCTAAACACTGCCATATCCCTATTTTAAGTGTTGCACTCCATTTCCGCGTTTTCTTGGCCATTACAGTCGGTTCAGTTGTGCAAGGATGTTATGTGAAGACAGGTTTAGCAGTAAAGGCCTTATCCCTACAGTCACAAGCACGATTATCGCGAAAGTAAGCCGAGTACAGTAGTTTCAGCATTGGATATGCTATATTTACTGTTGCTTTCGTCATAGATGCATGTAAAAATATTTGTGGTGTTCCATGTTGCCTTTCTCAATATCATGTAGACGTGACGCCAACTTACTGGTCATCCCACTTGAACGCCTTTCCAGCTGCTTCGTCGGGATACTCGCTATGCGTATAGGCTTTCTTCCACTACGTGATCTGGCCTGTGCTCAAGCTGGTGTGGGAACTAGAGATGGTCGAATAGTAACTACTCGTTATTTCGGTCCTCGTTACTCACTCGCGTCTGAAAATACGAGTATTCAAATCTGAGAAATGCACGTTACTTTCATGTTTAAGTTACTCCCAAATATGGCTGTAACGAATCCTCTACAGGTACTCCTAAATATGGGTGTAACGATTCCCGTATAGATTCTCTCAAATTTGGTTGTAGCGATTCCTCTATAAGTGCATCATTATGAGGGTCTACCTTTTGAGAAATCGGTACGCGGAGTTATATATAGGCAGATATTGTCTTCCTGTGAATTCTTAAGGAATCGATTATTGTAATCATCGGTTCCATTTGTGGGATCAGGTATTGCTTAATTTCGTGGAATCTCGCATCCCTAAAATATGTGACTGCATCAATCATTAAGAAAACGCAATAAGGAAAAGGAAATTATTTGGACACAATTGAAGAATTTTTTTCTTGATTTCTGAAACTCACAGAATCTTGTCTCCCTATGATATTACGCTTCCAGCAACTTAAAATGAAATGCTTTAAAGAACACGAATAGTATGTATTATTCAAAGTAAATTCTTTTTGGCATGTTGGTACATTAATCGCAATAAACATAAGATGCTGTGTTTGAATAAACATGTACTAACAAAACTGTCTCATTTTTTCATTTTTACGCAGTGAATATCTGCGTCAATATCCTTCAACGGGATCGATGTAAGCGCTATAGCATCGTAATGGGAATAATGCTAAAGTGAATACCACAAAACACTATAAACCATGGCAAATATATTTCAAACTAAACACAGCAACCACAGAATCAGGAATATAAATAAAGTTATCGGGAATCCTTTTAAAATTATGAATAGAAAGTATTATAAATTGTCAAAACTAAAAGTTTGGCTCTATCGCACCATATTCTGAAGGAGATGAATTGATAATTTTTGGGAAATAAGTCTTAAATACGTGGTGGGGAAGCATTATTTGCTGATTAGAATTCAAACAGCAAATTATGATGCCGCACCCGGTAAAAAAATGCTAAGAATACACAGTGGCAAAGCGAATGTCTGCAATAACGAGGACGGCAGGGGTGAGCTGGAAAGGTAAATCACTCATTTTCTTCTTAATTACAAACAAAAAAACTATATTAATGTTAAAAAATGCATGAAATAGCCTAACCCACCGAAACGTTCAAACTTATGTTAATCTACTGTGGAGAAAAATGAAGTTTTTTCGACAGGCCACGTATAACTCGATCCTTTCTCATACATTTCCATCAGCAAAATATCCGTATCCTGGGCTTCCTCGTATGCGGCATTTTTAAGTCACGTAAAGACATTGGGTAAGCTACTTTTGAAAATTCAAACAGTGAAACCAGTTTACGCCTAGACCGCTGATGTAAACAGCTGTTGCGCCCCTCGATGTATGTTTTGCGGAAACATTGAAGAACGTATACTTCAACACGATGTAACAAGTAGTAACGATCACTAAACAGTACCTATAAAGACCCATAACTTGTGAGAACCTTGTAACAAACTAGTGGTTTGTGTCTACCAGGTGCAATATTTCACAATGCAGGTCTAGCGCCATCGGAAATATCTCTTCCGCCACTTCAAGATTTAAGTTAAGGGGAAAAGTATGGAACACTTTGAATTTAACGTTTCTTTGAAAACAGAAGAAATCCAAATGTAAAAAGTTAAATGCTTCTACGGTAAATTACAAAGTTCTCTTTGAAAACACAACCTGAATGTTAATTGCTTGCAGACACCGTTTCTCCCTATATCGTAGTTCCAACACAGTGCATCAGATGCATAAAAAAACATTCGAGTATTACAAGCTGATAAATAGCTAACGACTTATAATTCGTATTTGATAAAATAAAAATATGCATAGCAAGCACACATCAAGGCAGTAGGGAAAGAGCAACTAGGCACAAATACAGGGAGTCGACGGCAGCTATAAATATTACAACCGCATATACTGCGTAATACCGTTGCTCATTCAGCAGACATTCATGACTGTCTGGGAAGTACCCCATTCACCTGTATGTCTTCGGCAGGTTCCTTAATATGATTTGTAGCAAAATTAAACTAAACTCTATTCACTTATTTGCCCACTATTCAAAATTTTCATATTTTTATGAGAAAACGAAAAAGGCTGGATTAATGTTTTCCTATCCAACTATCTTCCTCGTATACTAGTGGAAATGAAGTCATGAAATTTCAGAAACCTTTGCGTGGTCACTTCCCTTTACCTTCCAGGTCCTAAGAGTTTCTTGGGACAGGCACGGGATTTCTCGAAGGTAATTATGGGATCGGCGCCACCGCCGCCACCAGTTGATGCAGAATGAAAGTATGAAATTTGTGGGTCGTGATTGTTTTACGGTCGATTCCACGAGTACGTATGCAGAAGGTATTACATTTTCAACCGCCTACAGTAATATAAAACATTAGTAATGGTGAGGGCTAATACATTTTCATTTTGAGATTGACTAGGCTTCTAACGTGCAATATCTCGTTTATTTTTCGCATGTTAATTTGATGTTATATAACCCAAACAATTTATGCCACAATGATGCATATAGTCTATTTCCTAAGTACCTAAATCAAAATTACATACCTGGTAAACAAGCCAAGAGGTACCAACAAAATATGTACATAGTGAGGTCCATTAAAGGACTTGAATATGAGCATGCATATTTGGAGGCCGCTATTTTCTTCCACACCTACTACCATATAGGTTATATGTATTTTACCACCACTTGTATGTACCGTTCAACAAAATTATTCAACATGCCTCACAATTCTAAACATATCAATCTCCGCGACGATGCCCTAACGTTCTCCCTCCATTCTAGCCAAATAAAATAATGTCACAAAAACAAATGACACACGGTGGCGGAGTTAAGTTTCAACTTTCACTAGGCAGAAAACACTTGAGTTTATACTCGCCTGACTGAGGAAGTTTTTCTTCAACTCTAATGACGAATATGATGATGAAATGAATGGGCATGAGGTTACTGTTTCGAAAATTATAATGCTTATGGCCAAGAAGTACGCACCTACCGACTAATTAATCTGGGCAATCAATGTTATAGAAAATATATTTAACCAATAGCTCACTATTGTGAGAAGCTTTTTTAGGTTAATTTTGAACGTGTCTGTAAACAGAAACTGAATGTATTGTATGCGTTGACAGACTTGTCCCTGGTAAGCATGTCGGCTATTACCGAAAGGTCAATTTAAACAGATGTACAGGAACTTTAAAAAAACATTTGACTCATTGATTCTACCACGTAAGAACGTACAGTGGAGTAAGTATGGATTAATTTGCATCAATTTAATTTCAATTGTCATTAGAACTGACTGAGAGGATATTTTACTTCAAGATTAGGAAATTTCAATGGCAAATTTTCTAAGTCTAAAACTGTAAAACATGTGAAGGAAGGAAAACTTGATCATTAATTATGAGAATTAATCGGCATATAACACTTCAAACTCTATATCCATCTCTGCCTATGTCCAAAAAACAAAATGTTATTCACCTCTGAAGAGCCTCCATTAAAGGTATCTTATCAACTTCTTATTTGTTTATAAATTAATAAACTGATTGAAAATCTTATCTATAAATATGGAACCAAAAGTATATGATACCAGTTTAATGTCCAATGATAATTTGTTTAAGAATTCATTGGTCCCTTTTGTTCTCAAGTTCTTAAATTCTGCCAAGTTATTGTTATGGTCAATTAAGAAAACTGAGTGATTGAACTTACGAAAATTGTTGATCAAGGTGAAGCAACTAGTGATGAAGATAAGAGAGTTCAATCTTATAGATGATGTCTCTTCAATTCTCATAGTTGTAGTTTGATATTATTTTGTTTCCATCTCTTAAACTATAATGCCCTCCTATGATTTTAAAGTGTTAGTTCCAAAAAATAGTTTTGTACTCATGTTGGCACAACTCTTCCCGAGTGTTTAATTATGATTTAACTTTCGATAGTTATTTTGAAGCAATACTTAATCACACACTTACTACAAAGAGTGATATCAATAAATATTAAAAAGCTTTTATACTGATTAGGTTCTAAATAAGTATTCAGGAAGTGGAATCTTTCAATTTTTGTTTCAAAGGTGAATGGTTACTCAATACAGAACCTATGCTACTAATGAATTTTCAAATTAGTAATTAAAATTTATATCATGTGAGGAATACTGGGACACTTGTAATTCAGAGAAAAAATTACAAAACCGTGGGAGTGACCTAATTTCGATTCATAAAACAGTCGTAAAGAGGATCTCTACAATATCTCTATTTGACTAACTTAAATTATTAAGCCATACCTACTTACTTACTCCTGCAGAATGCTTTCTCTGCTGTAATCAGTTATTATCTAAGAATTTCATCAAGTCAACAGTGTTTATAACAACACTAAATTATGAGGGTGACCATATTTTTTGTATTATAATATAAGAGTATGGTGATAGTCGGTATGTAATTTATGAAATTGGTAGCTATTTATCTAAGACATGCATTTTTTAATGCCTCCAATTAGCATTTAATTGTATCCAAATTTAATTTCTATTGCTGAATTTGAACTATTCTGCAATAAAAGAGTAAAAAATACAATTCAGGTTCTAATAAAAACTGGAAAGACCCCAAACATCATGATGTAGGTAAACACATTGTTGAAGTTGTTCAACACTGATTAATTAGGTACTAAGTAAATTAATTGTAACAGTGGTATGTAATCAATAGTAAATAATATACGAGGGGAAGAGATAAAATATGTGGATACACATATCATTGTAGGTACAGTCCTGAGTAAATACTTATAAATTAAATATTATACTTAAAAAATAAATTAATAAATAATAATTAAGTCATAATTTAAAAGGATTTTTTGTATGTCAGGTAATAATACATTCAATGTTTGTAGAAAAATAAATACAAAATATTCAGCGAAAGGAAAAATGGACAATTTTCCCTCAGATTAGAATGGCAAAATTTTCCTTTCCTGAAAACGATTTAATATAAATAGTGGCGATAAAAAATTTGCCCCAAAAAATAATTGTTCAGTCCATCATTCATCAGCATCCTCCACCACTGTGAAGTTTGATTGTATGATCCTTGTTTCTTCACTTTCATCATAACCATCTTGAATTTCATGAACTCGTGGCTTTGGTCTGGAGTGAGAATATTTTGGATAAAAATGCCGCACCTCCTCCGTTCTCCTGCTATATGCTCTGTTCCCCCTTCCTGGCCTACTTTCAGACCTATTTTCCTCCTCTTCAGATTTAATAGAGGTCTGGACCTTATTGTCCTCACTCACAGGGAGTCTATCCTGTTCTTTACCACTAGAAACTAATAAATCAAGGATCTTCTGAATTGTAGCATCAGATTCATCACTGTTGTGCTGTTGCTTATTGAGATCACTGTGAGGCATGGAAACTAATGATGTAATACCATGAGAATCATTTTGTTCATGAGTTGCTGTGTGATTGTCTTTTGGTTTTTCACTATGAAGGTATGCCACTTGATTTATAGAATTTTGATGATTATCATGATGGTGATGACCATTTCCAATGGTACTATTGTCTTTATGTGATGACGACGATGCAACTGATAATGTGCCCGAGGGAGGTGGATAATGTTCCTGGCTGCATGGACGCCACTGATCTCGGTCAGCACTACCAACATAGCACCTGGAAATGTAAATAGTCACATAAAATTGTGTAAAATAATTTCATTAAAATAGTTTCTGAACATAATTTATAGCTATATTATTTTATTTAAAAACAATTTCATGCAAGGAGATAGACAATTAATACATCTGATTTGAGAATTACACCTTTCATAAACATTACATCTTGGTACCTCAATAGATTTTCTAGTTTTATAAATGATGATTCCTTTCATGTATGTTGATAAATTAGGTGCTCATTGGTGTGGTAGTGCTCCTGGACATCATTATGTATTTCCTGTATAGTCCAATGAGTAACAGTTATCTATTTGTGTCCTTAGGTTATATGTTGATAATATCTAGATACGAGATAATATCTAGATATCTCGTATATCTGTTGATAATATCTAGATATCTCGTACAATACAGCTGACCCTGGAGAAAACATTCTGTGCAAACATTCCATACAAATACATGCAAAACTCAGAACATTTCTCACAAAGTCGGAAGGAGATCATCCTGAGGAAAATATATATAAAAAAAATTATTCCCTCCCTTTTTGAAATACTTTCCATTATAAAAAGAAATCAAACAACTGCACTGGAGCAATAGTCATAATCATGCTACGCATTAGAAACAAGGATTTGAGGTACCACGTTGCAGGATTGAAAAGAAACAAAAAACTTCAATATGATGCATTTAAAAATGTTTAATAGATAACCAAATGAGCCCAGAGTAGCAAATGATGCCAGTTTTAAAAAGGGCATAACCTGGTGGCTATAGTCCTAAGCACCACTTTCTCTTTTTGAACAACAAAATGATCTTGTCTACTTTCCATTTTATAGAACCATATATGTGAATTTTTTAGCTGGAATTTATTGGTACTGAATTTTTATTGAATTGTGTCGCATTTTCTTTGCTACACTGTACTCCAGTTTGCCCTCAAACTAATTGATCTTGGTATTATGTCAATGAGCATTATAATTTATGATTTTGTGCCATACTTGACAAGATTCATTCAACAAACTGTAGGCTAGGTGATCAATAATCATTATTTTTTACTCATTACATTTTGTATCTCTTTAAACATAAATACATTTTATGTACATGATCTTCCTTTCTGGAAGCTAGCTTATTCTTCTAATAATATATTTTTAGAGATAGTTTTAAGGCTTTCATTAATTATTTACATGTATTACAATGCCACAATTTCAGAGAGTAAAAATCATTCGCCTTGACTGGGACTCGAACCCGGATCCCTTGATATCCGGCTGAGTGCTTTAGCCAGTTAAGCTACCGGATGACTCCGTTAAAGTTACTGTTGCGGCATCTCCCGCAGTTTCTTTGAAATTTGTCTATGGTATGAACAGCCTAAGTGCTTGAAATTGGCTTTAACCTCGTGGACTGTGGCGCATCGCGCACGACTACGAATGCCTGTGACATTGTATGCACGGTATTTCGTCACAACATCTTAAAGCACTTGGCCGGATATCGAGGGATCCGGGTCCAAATCCCGGTCAAGGCGAATGATTTTTACTCTCTGAAATTGTGACATTGTAATGCACACGTAGCGGATGACTCCGTTAAAGTTACTGCTGCGGCATCTCCCGCAGTTTCTTTGAAATTTATTTACATGTACATTTTATAAGCAGCAATTGGAACTTTATTAACCCTATAGTTCTCTGTACTACTTTGCCCTCTTTTTCTGAACTAAGAAATGACACCGACTGCCTTCCATTTATCTGGTATTTCATATCTTGGGCAGCATTTGTTATATAAACATAAAATTGTATTTACTCATATTAAACACTCGTACTTTATCAGATATGGATTCATTTCATTTATGCCAATAGTACTTCTACTATTTGTTTTGTTCAGAACATGTCCCAGTAACTTCAGCAGGCATACTTGATGACAAAGTATAAAGGGCAATAAGGAGATTGAAATCAAATAAGGCTGTTGGGCTAGATAAAATTTCCACAGAACTTCTTCAAGGCTCAGGAAAACATGGCAGGAAAAGTTTTCATGGACCTATTCATAGCATTTATGAGGGAGGAATTGCCCAAAATATTTTATAATGCCAGTTCTCATCTAAAAAATGGGAAATGCAGCCATATGTGATTACTATAGGGTGATAAATATGGTCTTGCAATAGATAAAGTGGTACTGAGGACCATCAGTAAGAGAGTGGAGAGCTAGGTAACTAATTCCTTCCGGAATGATCAGTTTGGGTTCAGGAAGGAGAGAGGCATGTACGATGCCATAGCTGTAATGAGGTAACTAATAGAGAGGAACATTGAATACAATCAGGATGTAATGGTTGGTTTTGCAGATTTTGAGAAGATGTTTGATAGAGTAAATTAAATAGGATTATTGAATGTATTGCAGAAAATAGGAGTAGATTAGATAGGTGACTTAACTGCAACCTGTACTTGTCTCCAACTACTAAAGTGCAAGTATCAAATAGAGAGTTGGAGTGGGTAATGCTAGGAAAAGTATGGCATGGATGGCCATTATCACCATGCTTTTCAACATGCATATAGAAGAAGTGGTAAAAAAGGCATGGGAAGAACTGGATAGGAATGTAACTTACTGGGAAATACCTAAAATCAGTTCGATTTTCAGATGATCAAGCTTTTGTTAGCCAGTCAGCCAAGGGGGTTACACAATTGCTGAGAAAATTAGTGTAATAGGCAAGGGATGAGGATAAATGTAACAAAACTATGTGCATGAGGTTTTCAAGAAAGGGGAGGCTAAGATGAATGTTAAAATAAGAGGGGAAAGGCTAGGGTAGGTGGAGCAGTTTACCACTCTTAACAGTATAATGGGTCAAAATGGTTCATGTCACTGGGACATAAGAAAAAGAGTAATAGGCAAAGAAGGTTGCACAAGGAAAAGGGAACTGATAACAGGGATATTGAGAAAAGATTCATTAAAACTTTGATACCGAGTGTGACTTTGTACGGTGTAATCGTAATATTGAAGCAATATGATAGGTGCACTTGGGGGTTTTGAAATGTGGGTACAGAGGATGATGGAAAAGGTAAGGTGGACAGAAAGGGAAACAAATGAAGTACTAGGGATTGTGAGGGAGGAAAAGGGATTTTTGGGATAAATGCAAAAAGGCAGGAAATATGGATGCAGAACATTTTGATTGGGAATGGAATGCTGAAGATTGTAGTGAAAGGGAGAACATTAGGCAAGCAAGGAAGGAGAAGGACAAGGATCGGCATGTTCAATGGAATGAAGGAAGGAAAGAAGTAGGTGGAATCGAAGAAGGGTTTATGGTACTGTTGGATGCCAGGATGTGTTTTGTTAGGAGAAGCAAATAAATATATTTTTGTACCACTGTTTATAGCCTGTTTCCATCCAAAACTTACCCTAAATGGTAGAATATCAATAATAATTAACAATGAGGGTGCTGATAATGAGACAGAGGGCAAGAAGAGTCAAAAACACACACAGCAGTTTAAATAGTTTTCCAGTCCATAGTTCAAAATATCATGAATTTCAAGGAAGTATGAGGCTGTTGCTCATGTATAACTTGAAGCTGCATATGAGGACAAAGAACCTAGGCATACATTTATGATTACTGAAGAATAGGTCCAAATTAAGCTGAAGAATATTAATAGAAAGCAAATGTCATCTTCTAATCAGTTGTGCTACATTATACACCAAATAGATGAAGAATTCCAGGTTATGTTATACTTAGCTATGTTATACCTAGTTATTTGCTAATAACATACTTAGTTATGTCATACCTCTCAAGAACAATGCCATGGTGATGGCATAAGAACATTGAACAACTGACCTTACATTAGATCCTCTCAAGAAAAGGGGCAACAATTTCTTTTTCAGAAAGAAAATATATGGAAAATGAAACTAAAGACTATAAAAAAGAGTTTAAGCCAGACATTATGTTAGATAAAGAGGTTAAGAAACCAGCAGTCTTTGTCTCTTTTCTAACTTCATTAGCTCTAAATGTTCCAAGTTTAAATTGGCAAACATATATGCCCCTTTGCCTTCATCCACACTTCAAATAATAGGAAGTGTCTTGATAGTTTTTATACCATTATAGTCAAGGTTATTTGCTGCAAATGACAAGCTCAAGTTGATAGATACTTCTATAAATGCCATTAGTGAGATAAAAAGGTTTCTGACAAAAGCTATCTAGATGTCCACAAAACTCTAGTCCATCAAATGTTTATCAAAGTTTAATTGTAATAATTGTAATGGGTTTACCCTATACAAAAATAATGACAATGCATATCAAATTTCTATATGTTGACTGACTGACTGCAGTGCCATAAAAACTGATAGAAGTTAAATTTTTCCTATACCCTTGGTATGAGACCATAAGCTGTTTATTTACCTCATTCTATTTTTACTTTGTAAATCTTTCTCTTGTAAGAACTTTCATCCCATTCCACCAATAGCACTTGACAAACCGATGTTCATATTTTAACATGCAATGAAAACATTTATATCTTCAAAATCACTTAAAGGTATTCCTGTTACATCAAATATTTGTGCAACATGCTTAAAATCTCCATCATCACAATCAAAGTTGGTGAACATGGATCATAGAATCATCATTTTGCTCCTTAACCCTTTCAAAGGGATGTCTAGCTGTCTAAAAACAGTAAAATGATCTATTGACTATGCATTTTATGCTACTTACTATGCAAAATTATATAAACTATTATTTATTATAAATAGTTTTTATTAATTTTCTCTAATTTAGCATGCACACAAAGGGTTATTACAAAAGTGAAAGCTGTGTCAATAGAGATACATGCATGTATTCTACATCTAGGTGGATATTGTAGTCAAATATGAGATGGCTTTCTTCATATATATCATTAAGCTGGAAATAAACTAATTAAAAGCACTAATACATTAAGTTCCACTAATAGTGTGTCTAGATGCTTACCATGGAAGATGATAGCCTTCAGAGTAACCACATTGATGGCCAGGGCGACAGCAATAATCCCAGTCTCGCCCAGAGTCTGAAGTCATCTCTTTCTCTAATCCGAAAGAAGACACAGGGCAACCCCAGAAGCCACCATCAGGATGCCGTGTGCATGTGGAGCCAGGTGCACAGGGACGACCCCCGACTGTGGTATCCTGTTGACCTTTGTGACCTCCATGTTGGTTGTCAGAATCACTCCAGCCAGAACCAGTTCCAATTGCTAAATTAATGATAAAAAAGAGATACAATAATTGTTAGAGGTCACGTTAACAAGCTACAAACAGGTTTAATGAAGAGTGATTTCAAAGGCTGATTTTTCATTCTGATTCTTATTTACATACTATGTGTATTTAATTTTTAAACTGAAATTACAAAAATGGTATCAAACTTATTGAGCTCACTGGGAAAAGTGTATAGAGCTGAAAGGAGATTATGTTGAAAAATAAATACATTGTTTTCCAAAAATTTTGTTTTTTTTTGTTGGGTTGGGTACTTTTGGAACCACCCTTTTAGTTTTATTTTGAATCATTAACTCCTTGTTTCAATGTTTTCAAGCTCTGTCAGACACACGAAAGAAACAGTTAGAGATAAGAGGCAACAATGCTGTATTCTATGCTATGAGGTGGCATTTAAAACTCACAATTGTCCAAGTAAGATGGTGGCGATGGTTTTGTGGGGCGCTCTGGTGGTCTGGCAATTGGAGGAGGAGGTGGTGGTGGTGGTGGATGGTGGACATCACTGCTACCCCTTCTTGGAGGAAATGGTCTCTTTATATGTCCACCATTGCTTTGATGTCCCACCATTATAGCACCATCACCACATGCTCTTCCTGATGTCCTTCCATAGACATCATAATCTCTATCTTGGACAAGATCTTTGTAAGGATCCAGCTTCTTCAGTGGCTGACCACTGAGATCACAATTGGATAGTCCTTGAGTTCGTGGATCACCATTAAACCTGTGAAATAATTGTGAAGCTTTATTAAAAAAAAACCTTTTACACTTCCAAGTATTCATAGTTTCTTAGGTCACTATGATAATGTATTATTTCAAAATTTAATGTAAACTTGTGACTTTTTCTATTAGCATAAGTCTGCCACTGAAATTTAAATCACTCAAAAAATTGTTCATGGAATTATTTAGAAATGCATTGGAACCTCACTTCATGAGCATCTCGCAGAGCAAATAAATTGCATAACAAGCAAAAATATTGGTCCCAAAAACAAATGCTTAATGAGTGACTTTTTGCATAATGAGTGATGAGGAGAGGGGAATTCCCAGATTAATCGCATGTCTGCTACTGAAGTTTGTGTTTAGCACTCGTTCTGCTAGTATCTTAGTGTCACTATTGATTACACATTTTCCCAAAGTTGTGTTAAAATATATTATCAGTGAATTTTCATGCAAAGTTTAATAATACTATGTAAATAGTTTTAATATTGACCCCAAAGAAAAATCTGTAAGAAGATAGCCATAAGAAAATTAAAACAACAGTAGAAATGAAAAGTAAAATCATTGACAATCGGGAACAAAGTATGAGCACGGTTGACCTAGTACGTACATCAACAATTGGTCAAAATCAACAGTTTGGCCTGTTCTTCACAAACAGGGACAAGACTAAGGAGATAGATCCTTCAAATAGAGTGACAAGAGTATCTAAACAATGGTTATGTATTCTCAACGATGTTGAAAGGTTGCTTCTCAAATGCATAAAGGAAAAGCAATTACAATGCTACATCATTAACGTGTATATAATTTGTAAGAAGGGGAAAGTGATTTTTCCAAACTTCGATAATAAGATGTCAGGATCATTGATCACGTAAATGATACTTACTATCTACCCATGTGGACTACCTGCGCTCGTGAAAGCCATTTTGAGTATCACCTGAGGTCAAGAAAAATGTTCTGTCCCCGCAATTATTTTTTCATGAAAAATTTTCTATCTCTGGCTGGATGGTGCTTTTCCTTCAGCACCCATTCTTTTTATATTAAATACAACTACATTATTCTAAACAATTTCAATAAACTCTTAATACGGTTTGCTATATCCCATTACTTGATCCTGTAAAATATAAACTACTTGTATTTGTATAATCTCTTATCTCTATCATATGTATCACATAACTAACTTTAAACATTTCTAGCAATATAAACATAACACTATAGCAGCCTTCAGTAAAATATTTCATTTATTAAATAGTATGCAGAATGTATTTCTTTCCGTATTGTTCATCAGTATTTCTTTATTAGAATAGTATGGTAGAAAAATGTGAAGTCAAAGAAGTCATTTTTTTCTAAAGTTAGATCACAAATTAAATATATTGTGGGTATTTGATACAAATTAATGGAGTATTAGATAATCAATGTTCAAGGATCAGCAGCTAATCCTTGAACAACCAAAACTTTTCAATCAATTTAAAAAACTGGAGTCATGAGATATATGTTCATGCAATAGGTTGACTATAAACCAAGGGAGAGACATTCTCAAATCGTATTACAAATAAGTCAAAGTACTGACAACCTGAAAAAGAAATAATACAATAACAATTTCTGCACTGAGAATATTAGTAAAATCCCATTTTTACACTGATTTAAAAAATGCCACTTACCTAAGCTTACATTTGTGATAATTATAACAGCAGCAGAAAAATATATGACTAGAAGCAATCTGAATGTGCTACAGAATATAATGATGGAAACAAGATGGATACATATAAAATAACAAATGAAGACATGCATTTTGAAGAGTCTGGGAAGATTTTTTTTAAATAATCAAAAGCAGAAGATGAACATTTAGTCAGCACACATTGGATGGTAATAGTTTTCATACTTCTTTCCAGTTTCCATTTGAAACAAATACAATTTCAAAAGGGCAGGTACCTAATATTGGCATAACAAATAATAGTCCCACATGGGAAGCCAACTCTCATAATTCAAGAGAAACACATATTAAACGTAGACTGAACGTGAATCATGAAAGCTCATTAGAAATGCAACATAACTTTATGGCTCCCTGAAAATTTTAATCGATCGCATAGCTCACTCTTGCTCACCTGTAGCTGAATGCGTCGCAGTGGAACATTGCACTGCGGTAGCATTCCTTGGCGCAGTCCTCTGGGTCCCTGCTCCGCACCCGAACGGACATGAAGACCAAATCTCCGGCGTGTGCGTCCTCATGGTCACTGGGAGGCGGGTGCGGCCTGCCATCCGGGGTCAGCCTGAAGCCCCTTCTCACCAGCACGAAACATTCGTCATCTTCATCGCCGTGGCCCTTGGTCCACCCTCCTCCTGAACCGCCCCCAGATGCCGACCAGGGGCCGGAGGGTCCCGAAGGGGGACGGTCCACAGGCCGGAACGAGGAGGAGGCGGGGGGCGGTCCAGCCGGTGGCCGCTGGCCCCCTCGAACTCTACTCCCGTCACTACCACCCACAACGCTCCACCGTCCACCCCCACCACCATTTCCACCACCGCTTCCACCACCTCCTCCCCTCCAGCGATTCCCCCACCCTCCTCCGCCCCCTCTCACATCAAATCGGTGGTCAGGGGGACCTGCAATGCAGACAAAAAGCTGTGGCATAACAGTCGGAAGGTCGAGCGACTCCCTTTCTCACGTTATGCAACTACCGCTTTCGTGCCCTCTCAACTGTGCCCTCCAACCCAACGTGCGGAACCCATTGCAATGGTGTCCTCAACCCTTATCTCGGCTCTTACTCTCGTTGCGTCATACGCAATCGACCAATTTTCATCTTCACCGAGAGATGCGGACCTGAAAGGTTAATATCACTTCTTAACAACTTCTCTAGTCCACATCGTAAGTATGACCGCAATTTAAATTACCGTTGATTGTGCAGTAGTTTGAGCATTGTACGGGCTCGTTGTTGATACGAGATTATTCTAATTGGTGTAGATATCACTACGTCTCTCTATCAAGTGGGGAAAAAAGCGGTCATGTCACCAGATCTGCTCAATTGAATTCGATCGACAATTCGCTACTCGTTAATTCTTGGAATTCAGTTGGCGTCATTTACACGCAAATTTAAAACTGGATTTCATCGATAAGAAAGGGCGTGCCAAGCAATAATTGAATCGAGCTATTTGCATGACGTCGCATTGTCTCTTTTAAAATTCCTCCACACTGAAAAATGATTGGTACGTAATTTTCAGGAGGTACTGTTCATGAGAGTATTTCCTCTTGCTCATCTTCTTTTGATTCAACGTATACTGAATTTTAAGACGAGAATTCTAGGGAAAATACTGATGTCAATTATTTAAAGGTCTCCTGTATCTTTCCGTCTGGAGGTGAGTAGTAAATAAAGTGTAAACATAGGCAGCAGGTCAACGATGATTTTTGGGCGAACCTCCTTATTCGAAACCTCGAATTGAAAATAAATGAAAATGCTAATGCTGAGAACGTTAAATCTTTCAACATCAGGGGATGGAACGAAACATTTCGTTTCGACAGACAGAGATGCAGTCCATCGTATAGGGACCCATTTTAGACCAGCAGTTGGCGATTCACTACAATAGGTACGTAGGAAGTATGTCAATATATGGAAAGTATGTACAAGTAACTCAGCGACTCAACATACATTCATTCAAATGGCAATGATCCTCAAAGAATCAAGGAAAAAACAATCAATTTAACCAAATCGTGCGTTAGTTTTAAAATTTTCCTGGAAAGGTGTTCCAAGAAGGTCCTATTTGAGGATGCAAACAGCTGCCACAGCCTCAGTCAATTCTGCCCTACTTACCAGAGGATTTCCTAAGGTTATGGGGTTAAGGAAGAAAAAATACATTTCTTTTACATACTATTCAGGAACGCCGAGCTAGGAATAAGGTAGGTACACGCTGTCATTTCGTGTACCTAGTACATATTGACGGAAAACGCCTTTGACAAGATGGTACGACAAACTGCTCTTGAAAGCTGATTCATTTACATTCGGAGGCAGTGGTGATTAAATACACACCGTTATCGTTTGATTGCTTTTATTAAAAAAATCCACACGAATTACACTTTTCCATAGGAAATATATGTGTAAATGCCTTATACATCCGTCTGCAGCCACGCTATGCAACACGATGTTTGGATCCAGCGGGAGGTGAGTTCAACTCAACCCTTCCGGAACATCGCCCGTCACACCGCAATCACACAAAAGATATTCACCTGTTTGTTCGGGTTGCTGCGCCCAACCACCACCGCTACTGCCCTCAGCGCTGGGCGCGCCGTAAAATCCCGGGAGCTGCTGACCATTGGAGCCCCCTCTTTGTGGTGACCTGCCTCCTCCGCCACTGCTTCCCCATGACGCACTACCAATGGATGACCCTCCAAACGGTCTGCCGGACAGAGTTCCTCCATCGCCGAGGTCTCGAGGCGGCCACCCCGCTGGACCCTGCGGACCCCTGACCCCGTGAGACCCCCCGGCGCCTTCGCGGGGAGGGCAGATGCCATGACCTATGGCCGTCCTCGCGAAATACTCGGCGGACGGGGCGTGGGCGTGCTCCTGGAAGCGTATCTCGGAGAGAGGGGCGGCAGTGAGGGCGCAGAGTCGCGTGTCCCACCTATCAAGAAATAAAGGGAGTGGGGAAACCCGCATGAATAGACGCCAACCACCCAAGACCTTGTTTTATGACAGACACAGAGATCAAATGAAGTAGAATCGAATCGGTTACGACTTGAGATAGCGGTTCTCAACGTTAAGGTCCACCATTTTCCATTGCGGTACGGAAACTACCTATTGGATTGCCATGGGAACTCTACCTCCGTCACCGTTGTTTCCCCACGAAGCTGGGCACAAAAATACGACAAATTTTACAATAAAAAAAAATTCGTGGTTAAACTGAATGATTTTTGCAATGTGAAACGTTCGCATTAAAATATTTAAATAAGTAAGCTGCCAATTCATATTTCAATACTCCCTATCTTTTAACCCTACAATGATTCCTGATTGTTTTCACTGAAGAAGGTTTGTTATTTAAATTTAAGTTTTTACTGTCCCTGATGAAAAATTCCCACGGCAGTAGACTTGTAGAGGCAGTGCACTACATAAACAATGCCGATCTAGAACATTGGTGCGCTTCCCAACCCCCACCACCGACATTGTCGGACTGAGCTAGGCCCGGTCGGGAGACGAAGAGGGGGTAGTAAGGTTCATGCTACAGCTGAAGGCACTACGTAAATTCCAAAGTTAACTTTTCACAACCCGAAGGGGCTTGACATACAAAATGTTGATGCAGTATCTACGATTTCTAAAGTCATTATTAATCAATACCTCTATATTACATTACGATAAATTCGTTCGTTTGAATTTGAATAATTAATCTATTTGAATAAGTTATATATTACAGATTTACACTTCAAATAAATTATTTTTTCCTAAACCTGCGATAGCCACGATTTGAGCAAACGCAGTCGTTTCCGGAAATCACTGTATTATGAGTAAGTTTTAAGAACAAATATACTTTAAAATGGAGTTAGATGAGTCAGTTCAATATTTTGAGTATAAGTCGTTCAATTGAAGTAACAATAACATCCATGGGACTCAAGCATGAGATTAAACTCGTATATCAAAAAAATCGGAAATATACACATTTAGATACATTTTCGCCAATAAGATATTTTTGGGTATTAATGTCATCACAAGTGCTAATTATACACTAGTATTTGGGTGTGAAGATACGTATGCCTGTTGAGTACTTTGTAATAGCTGCCATTTATTACTTTGATTTCTGATTGTACAGTAACACTACTAATCAGTTTTAACTAGCCTCCTCTAAAAAAGTGTCAGATCAACGCGAGTTTACCCAAGATCACACTCTTATGTTTACTAAGGATATGATGTAACACAAAAATCTTGTCCTTTTGCGTGCTCTCTTCTCCATCCTCTTGTTGATGAGCTTAAGTGCTACTTTGGCAGAGTGTGGAATCAAACTAAATGTCTTAAGAGTCCTCACAATTACCTGTACAGATTTCCGATTTTTAGGGTGGGAAATAATTCATTGGAATAACTTCCTCCTTCAAATATGCTGCGTAAAAATGTTTATTTTCACGTTTTCCTAAAAGCTTGAGCAATTCTCCACAACCTTGTTCCTTTTCAATTTCCTAAATTATTTCTCTATCTCCCTATCAAGTAGACCTGAACCTAAGCAATCCTCAGCTGCGCCATATTCCATATTTACATGTAAACTCATTTTCCTTACATATAGACCATATGGTTCTATGTATTCTTTCCAACTTGCCTGAATCTCTTTTGCTTCGATTAATACTTCTGTTATATCTCTTGTGTAAAAACACAATAATCAACCCGAAGGTATGTGTACCCATGTACCAAGCCCGACGGCGTGTGAATATTCACACCTCTGGGTAGTTCCTTTCCCTGTGCCGGTTATGGTTTCCCAGGAAGATCTGGTACCCGAAAAATCAACTAGCTTGGGTGGAGCTGTAGGTGCCCAGAGTGCCTTGCCCGGGAATCGAACCCGGATCCCTCCGGTCAGTAATCCAACGCTCTACCCACTAGACCATCGCAACCCGCATCTCTTATGTGTGAACGGAATTTCCTCCTTTACTTCCAGGCAATTTTCAACTTCTTGTAAAACGCACCTGTTTCTCCCTGCTTCCTAAACTTTAAAGGAATTTATTGTGATAACAACATTTTATCTAAAGATTTTTGTAATATATCGGTCAGATGAATAGTTGTATCTATCTCTCCAAAATCCTGAAACTTATCGCGTAATTCTTATAAATATCAGCTCCACCGCTTTGTTGCAAATGGATCGAATGGAAACCATAGTATGTACGATATCAATTCTTAAACCCAGGAACTACATTCCAAATCCCTAAAGAAACTCTTCACTTACCTTATATTTGAAGTTGAAATTCACAAAACCACGTAATTGTTCTAATTTTCTCACCTGTATAAAAAGCCTTCACAGCGAAAGTGATGTTCAATGGTACATAGTCGGCGACAGTCGTCAAGATTAGGAGCTTGCATTGTTCGATGCGATAACGATTCCGTTATAACCCTCCCAGTCGTTACACGATGAAAGCAAGCTGAAAAGCAAGTAACGAAAAATTTTTTCAGAAACATGTATAAAAGGGTAGAAAAATATTTCATAAATATATTTCTTTTTCCAGGTACCTATTTGCAGGTACAAAGACAAATTTCAAAAGTTGCATTCAGTTTTACCTCTGTGTATATTAAAATAAAACAGTTTCTGGCGTAACTTGGTGGAAAATCTTCATACTGACTTTTAATAATAAAACCACTTTACTTTTCCACAAAAACTTTTTAATTTTTACTACCTAGGTTTCGTTATAACATAACATCATCAGGTGATGATGTTATGTTATAACGAAACCTAGGTAGTAAAAATTAAAAAGTTTATGTGGAAAAGTAAAGTGGTTTTATTATTAAAAGTCTGTGTATATTACCTAATTGGCAACTCGGCCCAATTAAAAACCTGGTAAGGTACCTCAAAATAATATAATTAGTAATTGGAAGATGTATTATAGCAGAAAGAACTCATTTAAGGGAAATTTTATGCGTGACAGCAAACATGTAAGGCCAAGGTGACATTTATATTATGCACATTCAAGTTGCCGGTGAGCAGAGCCCCACAAGAGACAATTGGATCTGCTTTATTAAAATATTAGAGATTTCGTCAAAATTACCGTCTCGCGGAAGTTATAGCGTGTATTCGAGTTTCAACGTTTCAAACAAAGTAAAATGCAAAACAATTATAAATGTGATGCAAAAAGTAAAGAATTGAGGACACGAATGGGAAGAATAGGAAGTGACTACTTTTAAGGATTCCTCGTTTATATGTTAAACCAAAAGTAATAATTTCCAATCGACATACTTAATTCATGAGTGGAGGGAGGGGGGAAGGTGAGTGATTTGAATTAGTTTGAAAGTCTAAAGATTCACGAGGTTGCGATGACGAATTTTCAATGCAAAAAGGATTCTTTGTAACTGTTAACCACGTTTTATCTCATAATTTCTCACTGCGTTAAAATAATTTAATGCGGGGTTGAAAATATTCTTCCTTAAGAGCCTTAAAAATGAGATTGCGTAAATGTGGAATTGAATAAACAGTTGTCAACAGGAGAATTGAACGGCATATTACTCCACCATCTCAACTAACCCCAATTAAAGAGAGGAATTCATCGTATTTATACCTGAGATTATACACTAGAGTGGATGAAAAATATAATGGAAAAAACCAAACCACAATTATTAACCCGACGGTTGGTTTGATAAACGAGGGTAGATCTCACGTAGTATTAAGCTGTGGTGAGTGAAATTCACACATCATGATGGGGAGGCCAGTTCCTCTCTCTGTGCCACCCGTAGTATCCTAGGAATATTTGTAACCCGAAAAATCACATAATTTGGTTGAAGCTTAGATTGCCCAGAGTTATCCAAATCAAACCCGGACCCTATGGTCAGTAGCTCTACCCACTGGATTACCATAACTTCCAAAGTTGACGATGAAGGAAATAAATTAGATTTGACCCATCGATCATCGAAACACGTAGAGATTCGAAGTTCATAACACATATCTTCCGTAAAATTGACGTCAACGAAAAGAGCAGAGCTGAGCAAGAGATGCGACACTAAGTTGAGACATACGGGTATGTATGTGTATCTGCCCGAATTAGTCTGATTAGTATTGCAATTTACAGCACGATGGATTTGGACTAAAATTCTCCTGGTGTTTTGACAGTTGCTGTTTTAATTCAAAGTTAAGTCAACGAAACAAAATTACTCAGATATCAAAGAGCGGTGCCTTTTAATTACAGCGTAAGAGATATTCAAGAAAAAAATGTATTAGCAGGAGAGACAGTTTCTGCACGAAGATTGATTCTGACGGATTAGGTTCTAACAGAATAATCAAAACAAAGTAAAAATTCTAATACAGTCGAATTAGACTGGGTTTTAATCAATTTTTAATAGTTAAAATAACTGACTGTGATAGTAGTGCGCGCTACTAGTATCAAGCGGTCCACAATCCGGAAGGCAACGTCGCAAGGTGTCGGACAAAATTATTTCGTAAGATTTATCAGATCGTCGGCGGGGAAACTTGCCTCGCTCACTCAGTACGCACTCTTTATTAGTAATTACATTAACCAAGACGGAACTGAAATTCCGACCTGCACGCCCTTCCACGCTCAGTGAGGATCACTTGATAGTAATCCCGTAACCTCGAAAAGCTGTCTCTCACAATCACCCCACGCATGTGTGTTGGGTCAATGACGTCTAGGATTTGTAGTGATGAACTAGGCCACTTTGGTCAGAACTAGAATGGGTTATTCATAAAAAGTAACTACTTCCACAGAATTGTAGGATATGCCACAAAAGTTACTTTAACAGAGGATATAAACCTACTTCAATCGTGTACAGGAAAGGGTTGGCCAACGTACAAGTATGTATGCTTACTCAAGAGAGAAAATACACCAATTTTAGCTAAATAGTAATAATCATTAATAAAATTAACTTAGAATATACTGAGACAGAAGTAGTCTTACTTGTAGAATTTTCGTAGGACTGGGGAAAGGGTAGAATGACTGCGAATTTTTGGAAAAAATAAAATACTACAATAAATAAAGCCTTAACGTCATTGTTCTTTAGTCGAGGGATTAAAGTTTCAAAGCTCACTTTTGTGATAAGCATAACGGCGTGGCGAGCAAAACTTACACCCAGTTCCTTTCCCTGCAAAGCGTGCGGTTTCCCAAGAAGGTCTAATGCACTAAAAGCTACACAGATAACGTGAGATGAGGGTACCCAGAGGCTTTACCCATAATCTAACGTACACGTAGACCCTCGGTCGATAGTAAACACCCTACTCACTTCACTACCACGTCCCTCTTCTGCCAGATAGGACCTCCTCAAGAAAGTTAGCTCAATAGCACCGAAAGGTTCATAAATGAGCGCTCTAACTATTAGCACGAACGTCGAAGCAAAAAGATAAGACTACTTGGAGTGGAAATCTTTTAAGGAGACTGAATGTGTACAAAAATGATTAATCCAACAATGGTACACCCTATTAAGAGAAAAATGGCCCGGATTTGATTCACCACCAGATAATCAAGTACATAATTTCACACTCCTTCCCACTGCTCTATCTCTCCCCTCTTTCTCAACCACGTTTTGAAATTCTGCTCGTTCCTTCAATACTATGGTACATAATTCCGAAATTTGATTTTTAATTCGTAAAAGGGGAATTGGCTGAAGATTTGAAATAAAGAAGTAATACTGAACCCTCACATGAGTACCACCAGTGTTTTCCAATAGCCTTATAAACGATTTCATTTTATGGACTGGTACCACAATTAGGAGAGAGATACATGGAAGAAGAAGAAATAATCACACAGCGAGTATTCAAATGCAGTCCAAATGAGGAAATACCATATACCTGTAGATAGGAAAGTACCATCGTTATCATATAATAAGGTTCCACCATAATCTTGAATTAGAACATTTTCACTTTTAAATTAATGCGGGATGGTCAAAATAGCAAGGATATTCCTAGTGCTTTTGATGTGTCTACAAATGACGGAAGACAATTGCGGAGGTAATTACATAGATGTAGTGTGCCATAGGGGAATATCTTGGAGGATGCCTATATATTGAAAAAATAACGTTTCTTGGCGTCTAAAATCATCTTGCGTCACATAAATTGAAATAATTGCATGTTTAATGATTGTTTGTTTCAAAATGGTTGACAATGAATTTTATCATTTTTGCTGATGCGTCTTGTAAGGACACAAATATGATAAAAAATTAGCACGGTTGCAAGGGGTAATATATGAATATAGAAATAGGAATGAAGAAGAGGATATTAGAGAGCCATTGCAGCCTACTAAGAATTTCAATAAAGATATTGAATTATCCCTACGACATTTAGTTCATCTTTCTGCAATAAACTTCATTTAATGGATATAGTAGATATTTTAGATGGAAAGTGGAGAACTTATAAATCATGAGAAATGTCAATTTCCCAAAACATTTATTAGGAATACGTAGGTAGGCTGGCAGTAGGTAGGATTTTGGGTAGCGGAGGAAAGGAGGAGGTAGGGTGATGACATTCGCTATGGTTCACACAATTTTCCATCCCACATGACGGGAGGGGTGAGTTGAAGTTCTCACCACAGAGCACCTAATTAAATATTTAGAATCCACCGAAGCCATCCATCATCACCGAAATCTGAATCCAGGGGTCTTGTCACTACATTATCAGTACAATAGTCACTGCACCAATTCGATCCTTCACCTGCCAAGCTTTCAAGTTCCTCACTCTGAAGAAGATGGCGATGTAAGCTAACTCTTTACCCAAGCAATACGCAGGGGAAAAATTCAGTTCGTACAATTACGTGCGCTTGCGAATGATTCGCATGAAATACACATTTATTAGCAAGTTATCTTTTTTTCTTCTTATACATACAACACTCCTACCACAACGGGAAGACAGCAATAACAAATTTATCGCATTACCATTCTACCCCACATTAACCCGAGGCCTTGCTAAGGTCTTTAAACAAATTGCCACCAAAGTCTCTTACTCTAACCGTAACACTCTTCTTACGTGTTTAGGGAACCCGAAAGACAGAACACCACATTTAGACAAATCGGGTATTTACGAAATAACTTGCTCATACTGCCATCTCTCCTACATTGGACAGAGGAAACGTAATCCCAAAATCAGATTTAAGGAACACATAGCACACTTTAAGAACGGACGTTTCGAAAGATCAGCTGTCGCCAAACACATTTTTGAAACTGAACACTCCATCACTCCAAACGACTTAACATTTTTAAAACCGATACAACACTATAAACTCGATGCATGTGAGAGTTTACACATTCACTTAAACAAGAATAAACATATGAACCATGAACTAGGAATCATCAACAGTTCACTTTTTAACTTTGTTAGTCAATTAAAAAATAGGCAGCCCCCTCCTAATAGCCACCACTCTTCCTTCTCTCCTTCCCAAGTGGTGACCTCAACAAACTCCCCCCCCCCCACCTACCGACCATCGCTTAACCCCTCCCTCCTTGCCCCTCCAGGTATATATACCTCACCCCCCCGACCTGAACACCCACTTGACTTTGGACAGTGCCTGGTGCATAGTCTTCTTTCAATTTTCAAGTTCCCTTTCGATAGTTCTTCTACATTTTTTATTGGCTATATGATTTTCTTCCTTCCTTGTGACAACTTGTTCAACAGCCAATAGCTCCACATCCTCTATTTTCAGTGAGGTTTACCAATCATGATCATCTGAAGAAGGACAAAAACAAGACAACTCGGAAAACTACAAAAATTATAAATAGTTTCTTAACTATTTGAGTTCACATTCTGGCATCTATCAAATCCATACATGTTCCAGTTTGCCACACTCATAGTTTAATTAAATCAATTTATTTAGAGAAAAGACATTTTCAGAGCAGATACAATTGCTCGAAACAAGATTTGCAAACATGCCCAGATATATAAGTTACACAGTAAAAATGTAAGGCAAGGAACCCTAATTACTGAGAATTTACTGCTCGATCATTTGAGTCAAAATAGATCACTGCTTATTTCTCCCGTTAAACCCATTCATTCTGAACAAAAAGACTTTCCCGAGGTGTCATAATTGTCTCCGTCTCTCCAGTCGTACCTCTCAAAATGCTAAACATGGGAACAAATTGTTCTCAGAGCCAATGTGACAATGCTAAAAATTTGAACTAATTAATATTGTATCAGCATTTTAATGGGTACGCTTCGCCAATTTAATGGCTGCCTTACCACACGAAATATTCAGCCCAGAAGGTTACGAACCTGAGGTCATTCGGTTCCTATGGGGACTTTGCTTACTATGATACATGATGATTCAGCTGATTCCACTTCGTACACAAATTAGTCATGACAAACAATAACAATTTTCCACGAATGGAGTCCTTATGGGAGAAACTCTCCGGCTTGAGTTACTCGGTGCGTGAAGGCCAGCGGCTGAAGGGGATGGGAGGGAGAGGAGAGGTAGGGATGTTGGCTGATAAAAAGACCGAGAGAAGACCTTGCAAGATGCGGTACGGACGTACAAAACGTTTTCCCCTTCGGGAGGAGTCACTCCTTGCGTGATTCCGGTTCAAATGCAAATACATTCTCAAAGAAAATTATCTTCCCAGGCGCTAGAGTAATTTGAAACTCTGAATTGCTCTTTAAACAAGGTAACTCCAGTCTCTCTTTCATGCAAAAAATGAGACTGAATTAGGAGTAGTAACATCCATAATATTCTCGCAACGACTCAGAAACTGAAAATAGCACATTGAAAAATGTACCAATATGAATTCTATGCCTTTGTGGAGGGCTCATTCATTCCGGGATCTTCTTGCGTACTAATCAACGGGGAATGAGATCTCTGTTTCTGAAATACGATTATCTCCACGACTGATGGAATTCCAAAAACCGCTGTGACATTTGTGAAAAACTGTTAATACCAATTAAAGAATATCACCAAGATTTTCCATTTTCCTATTTAGCCGTTATCATTTCACACTAATGCGTCCAAATTCACAAGAAAAAATAATTTGAATCGACAAGGGCTGAAAACCCGTTCTCTAATGGCTCGTGTTAACCACATTCATCATCAGACCATTATGATTTCTACGGGTGACTATTAATGTTTTAGTGACTAGTTAAATTAATTATATATGGTTTATTTATCGGATCACTACAAGACTGGGAGAATCAACATGCACGTAGGTGCATGACATTTTCCATGTCCTTGACCTTTTTCCGTTTAACTGAAAACGAGTATAGATGGGCGAGATTGGACAACAAAACTAACCTTCAGGCAGAGGTGATTAAGATTGATAATAATGGAATTGAAAGGATGTAAAATTAGACATTCAAAGCATGGAGTGAACTATAGCTATGCTATGCTCACTGAATTTATTTTAATAATAAACAAGTTAAAAATGTGTGCCACCTATAATTCATAAAACGGTAAACTACGAATAATTCCACCGTGATTTATATAAAAAAAACATCTGATACATAAATAAATAAATAAATATATACATATATATATATATATTTATACATTATGGGCGGAAATGTGGCGCAGTTACTACACACTACAAATTCTAGAAACTATTGTAACCTTGACAAATATGTAATGGCCCAGTGTCTAAATGTGTACTGTATGTGTACGAGTATATATATTTATATACACTCGTGTATATATATATATATATATATATATATATATATATATATATAATTTTTATTTAGTCACACATACAGGTGTATGTGTCAGTCAGGTCATGTATATGTGTGTCGGTACATAAACTAAATTTATATTTTATGCTTCTGATTGATGCCCTGCAAATTATTCTTTTAGAACGAGTAATAGTTAAATCTTATACTGGAAGGTTAAATAGATAATTGTGTTCAACGATCCGCACTTTGCAGTGTTTATATTAAATTGTGGTTTCAAGGTGATCTTGCTAAGCGTATATGAAGAATTATTGACAATGGGTTTAACTGATGTAAATGCATTGAATTGGACTACACATGCAACACGTATAATGAAAAACGTCAATGGATTTTACAAAATCCAGATCTAATGATCCAAATGACCGCAGTTGATAACTGCACATTATAGTCCTGTTCTACTTTTTTCGTCGGCATTCTTGTTTATCTCAGGTATGAATCCTGTGGATGTGGATTATATTCCCGGGACGGTCCCGGAGAGACTCGACTTATGCAATACAATGCATGAACTAATTTCGGAATCTGAATGGTTGACAAACGACAAGGGGCACCGGGAAAGGTAAGCTGTTTTTTCACTCAATTTAACATAACTTTTAATTGAACCCAATGGAAAGAAAGCTATGTTCCACCGTTCGATCCTAGAGGGTTTACAGTAATACAAAATGACACGGTTGATAAGACTATTTACGGCTATGAAATGGTTCAAAGAATAATTTCACGTCGAGAAAATAATCAGTTGGATTCATTTATAGAATAGTATAATGAATTATGCGTTTCCTTTATCTTATCAAAACAATGATTAAAAAACGATATTATGGTACAACCTATTTTTTTAATGAGTTATGTTACAACTAATCTGTGAAATTCGCGTGCCTAAAAACACACTACTACTCACAAAACAAACTAAGTTAATATCATCCTTTGTTCGGCGTGAGAGATATTCCAAGCAGACTTCATCGTCTCACGGTCTTTTCAATCTCCATACCGTCCGCCATTCTCTTATTCTGTTTCTCTGACCCGGAAAATCTTTCACTAATTATCCTGTCATCCGCTATTCATGTGGTGGGTGGTAGAAGTGGTTCGTTAATTGGAGTTGGGAAGATTTTGGAACGTAACTTGGAAAAAGAAGGGAATTAAGATACAGTGGAGAAAGGGAGAAATATGAAAGGAAGAGGATAGATAATGAAACAGTTCTAGTTTTCGTTCCACAGGCTATCCTCAATCATTGTGTACGCTATTTCCAGATATTTCGTATTCACTATTGACTCTGTGACCGAGGTAATCGTCACTACTCAAAATTCAACACCCACTGCGTAAAGGGAATTTCCAATGAGTTTTCCTTGAGCTGAATGGAGAAAACCGAGTGCATTTTTGTCTATCTGTATGGTCTGGTCATGGTCTTATGTTTTTTCTCATATCTTCCTTCACTTCGAAAAATTATTCGACACAAAGAAAGTTTACATTCGTCATTCATTGAACCAAGTTCTCTCAATTGACGGACGGGTATGCTCCCGCTATTATATATTCAAATAACAGCATGTTAAAACAACTCCAAATGAAATTCGGAAGACCTATTTTAACTGCCATGAGCTAAAATTTAATTCAACTCAACACCAAAGGAAGACTATTATGTTCATTCATTTTAATTCAAATAAACCTAGTGAAGGTGGGTTTAGGATGGGTGATAACATATCTTTACTGTAGAAAGCTTCAAATTAGAAGCAAGACATGGTTAAAAAAATAAGGTCATGTCCCCACCCTCGTGGACTCCGCACATCGAGGTTATGAGTTGACTGCACAATATCATCGCTTATTTTCTTGCTGTATATCAATGTGCTCTCAACAGTTGTTTCTTGCAGTACAGACATTTTTAAAATTCAGCTTGATTAGAAGATTCTAAATAAATTTGTTTGAACGAGCTCACGAAGCTAATACCAAAGATTAAATTATCCAAGTTAATAATTCACATTTTGCAAAAATAACTATTCGTATTTTGTGGATTTCTGCGTATACTTTTTGTGGATGGGAATTAGCTCTAAATAAACAACTAATTCTTCAAGTAATTACGAAATACTAGAAAAATAATAACGTAGAAGAAATCGAAAGTTAGTTTAAAAGGTGACGGTGATCCTAATTTCGTAATAAACACTATGGCGAGAGGATTCCATATATCCAGGGCAGACAGTGGACATTCCCATTCCATTTGGTTTAATAGAAAGTTCTGGATAGCAGAGTCGCATAGATTGGGTCAAGATGTGTTAAGTTAGATACATTTAATCAACGGGTGGCACTACGCTTGTTCTCAGCAATGAAAAATGCCCGTCCAGATATAAAGCAAACCAGCTGCCTTTAAAAACTGGTTTGGATACTTGTTTTTGCTCACGGAGGACGAGGAGGAATCCTCAAGTTTTACGGGACTAACAGTTCACGTTATATTCCTCCCCGTTGGTTGAGGGGAGATGAGAGCTGGATCTACCCACGTGGGGATTTCCCTTTCCCAATCGCGTTCGTTAAATAAAATGGTTGGGTTTTTTACTGTTTGAATCACAACTTTCTCAAAGGCATTGAACAAGCCAAAGCCTTATGTTCCACTTTTCATGATATGCACCACGGGTCAAATCAATGATATTTGTACAGCATATATAATATATATGACAGATTAAGCTAATTATATAACATAAAATTGCTCTTGTGCAAAATAAATTACACGTAAGTTTCTCCACACATTACCACTAATAAAACTTAAAAATTATTCCTCACACTCTATAAAGTTACTCTCTGGATCTACATCGGATAGGAGGGACAAATGGTTTCCTTTGTTTCTAGGAAGAAAACGTCTTCCAATTAAGATTCTGTCCTATAAAGCCATGAGCATTGTGGCTTGCCAGTAACGTCTTGAAATATCTGCCAGATATGAAGTCATAGCCCTCCTAATTACATTATAAGGCTCGGCACACTACCATTAGGTTTTGGTGGATGCATACATTTTTAAAAATAGAAGCTATGTGGTTTTAAAGAACTCACTGGAGCATAGCATCACTTCAGTCAAAGAAACAAACACGGTAAACGTGGATTTACAGTTAAAGTTGACGCCTCGTCTGTTTTGAATTTCTCGCACACCTACAATGCATATCACATACTTAACAAATGGAAGAGTAAAAGCATTCAATTACAATGAGCAATTCGTTCTCAAAAAGGTATGTGGAGATTCACATTGAAACAATCACTTCACCAGAACGAATTTACAAATCGTTTCTACAAAAATGTCCAGTGTATTTATTACTGGGAATGTGAAACCTAGAACTGACGGTGCAGCAGCAGTAGGTGAATTATCATCCTGGTATTTTTTAAACGTTTAACGGTTAAATAATTTACAACTTATAATAATATTTTCAATTGCACAGGGAAGATTATATCAAAGCCAACTTTCCCTTCGAGTTAATCTAACCCGCTTTAAACGATGGAATTTTTATTTGCGACCCAACGGCATACTTAACTGTGCGCGATCCTAGCTATTCACATTTCCGCAGCTTTTGAATAAATCTGAAAATTAAGTTTATCCGAATTATGAATCATCTGCCATTATTCCCACAATTAGGGAACCAAAGGATGCCCTTGCTTAGTTCAAGATCTATTCGCTGCCTATTAAAAAAAAATCTGGCCCACATAAACCCAGTTATTTTGTGATAAGATAGAGACAGTAAGCCTCCTATATCATAAGCCTATTCTAATCCATATCCTTAGCCTCCACTGACTACTGCAATTACATGCAAGTATGATTTCACAAAATCTCTATTAAAATTGGCAGATTATTTGGTCGGAGAAAGTAGTTAATATTCCACCTACAAATTGCTGGTGCAAGATTCTTGTGGAAATTAACGTGTAGGAATTTTTTAATGCGAGTCTCTTTCTATCAGAAATGATTTTTGTTCAACTCACGGACCTGGTTGATCACCACTTACGTGTCGATCCCAGTCCATTCGAAAGCTCTTACATAAAAATTATAACCAGATATTACTAGCATCACTCGATAAAAGCATGCGTGGTCGCTTAATTACAGGTAATGATACTGAGTAATGCTCTCCATTTTACGCTTGTAAGTGTACACCTTTGAAACATCATTAATTTGAATTAACGATTTCACAGACATAAAAAAATCTTGTCATATCCTAAGTCTGGTTGGCAATTTAACTATTCTGTGTCATCGCACTTTTTTAAACATTGGGCGTATCCCTCAAACTACTCGTATCCAAAAGCGTTGCGCATATCTGCCCTGAGTTCTATTCGCTAACGGTCACAAGGCCATTCACAATGGAGGAACATGATTTCAACCGTTTGTATACTAACGAAGGAACATTAAAGCTACCTCATAGGTTCTAAACTTACTGCTAAGTTGAAAAACATTGCAGTCTACTACTAGCTTCTAAACAGAGTTGATGTAATCGTCGTGAATCCTCATGTATGAGTAAAATATCAAATGTGGATTACGAATTCCTTTTTTGTTGAGTTAATTTCATTTTATTTTTAATTAAATATGTTGAAACTCAGGAAAAGGAACTGCCCCCCCCCCTTACTTGGTGTATCAATTTCCCACGCCATCGGGCTTAGTACTGGGTGAACTTTACCATCACATACCACCCCGACCTTTGGGTTGATTACTGTTTATGCTTTTTATGTGAAAACTATGTTGACATTATAACGATGTTTATTATATTTCTCTCTTATAATGCCTGGGAATGCGATTTGAGCAAAATTGATAACGAATAAAAAATTGACTTTAAAAATGAAACTAACACATGAATAGACCTCCGGATTAAAAATAATATTATTTTGAATTTTTGGTTTAGTAGTGAATATTTATCACGTCTAGATATCACATTAGATACTGAATAAAAGGCCACTTTAAGGTACTGTATGGATAGACAGCCCATAGATACTGTATAAAAATGACTCATCATTATTTGTTTTTTCACAAGGCGAGATCTCATAGTTTGAAGAATCGTCTTCCTTTTATCCACATCTTCGCTTGCCCTTTCCCCGAGCGTGTTGTACTCTTTCTAAAATAGTTTTCTTCATCTGTATCGCTCCCACTGGAGCATATGTTTAATTAAAGAATAACCACTCCTTCATATACCCCTTTTAAAATGGTGTTTGCCTTCTCGCAGTCTGTTTGATATTTATTTAAAGCATACATTTTTAGGAAAAATATTTATTATGAAATATGAATGATGAAGTCATGTGTGTTTGTTAACGCTGTTCATTATTCTTAGATACTTGTAATATACATATGGAACGAGCAATCCCTATTTTATCATATACCCTTACAAGTAAATGACAACATTGTTCAATCTTAATATCTGTAAGCATGCAGTCATTCTGCTAGCAGATAGTAAGGAATTAGTATGCTATCAAATTAAGGATAATTGGTTAATAGGATTTTGTCCATAAAGCTAAATGCATTCAAATAGAATCATTTTAATTGATGTGTAAGATCCAACGTTGTTGACAGATGTACCATAACGAATATATATTATTTATTCTTAGCCATATTCAATCGGAAGACGGAATAAAAGGAGCCATGGTAAACACATTCCGATTCCGCAAACAGATTCCGATAACTAATTAGTGAAACATAATTTATCTAAGACGCCCTAAATTTAACAATTTGCGTTTTAAAAATTATTCAAATGCAAAAATCCAATCGGATAACTTCAACCTCAACTTGCATTAAGAATACTGAATAATATACCTATTTCCTATATTACACTGACACACTGCAATAGAGTTGCTCTGATATTTAAGTCGATAAAGTCGAGTGGGATGCCATTAAAAGAGTTTCTTTTAGGCAGCTACAATGTTGACTCTGGGACCGTCAAAGGTTACTGGTTAAACGGCCGTTAAGTGTACGCAACGACATCATCAAACAAAACTGGGCACCCCAGAAAACCAAACTTTCGCCAAACAAAAAGATACGTTTTCAATCAAACCAATTTTGCCACTCGGAAAATGATGAGGAGTACTCTACAATATGTACTGCACATCAGCTGGCTTTCAAGATATGATACTCCAAGAATTTTAGTACAACGCTATGAGTTTGGGGGTCATCTGAAATAACAATACCGACCTAATACTCACGCATGTGCATTAATAACGAGCGAAAAAATGGTAGTTATCCAGACAATGATTACTTTAAAAAAAAGCACACGGATGGGAGGGAAAACCAGTTTTAATACATATTCGTTGAGGTTTAGCGTGCTTGTTTAAATAGCGTGCTCCCACTTGTATTCTCTTCTTATCACCACTTATCCATGCACTTGCCGAACAATGAAATGGAAGTGGACTGGGCTCAAGGCAAGAAAATTCTGCTCTGCTTCAAGGTTACATGTACATGTCGGCCAATTATGAAACAAATCCTGAAAATCTCTCCCTGGCCTGCCCACTCCTCCTCAGGAGTAGTCAGACTAGAGTGCAATTGAAAATTGTTCGTCTTGGGTGGATGCACGCCGCGGCACCCACCAAGGCTTCTCATTACGGATCTCTTCTCTTCACTTTCTCTGAATGAGCGTCTACATTGCTCACACATGATTATTATCTTAAGAGAAAATTCATAGCTGCAGTTTTTTTAATTTCCGCAATAATAGAGAAATCTCCCATCATGAAGCATCCCTAATTTCCTACTTCCCGAGATCCTTAAGTACTCTTCTCCATATTATTCTTATTATTCACTGGTATAATAGGTTTTGCGCTTCTCAGTTAACCATTACGGTTTTACATTGGACAATGAAGTACGTATGATTTTAATGATCAAAAACTTCACCTATTAGCTGGGACACCTTGGCAACAAACAACTCCACATATTTCATCTTCGATCCATTAATATAACTGAGAAACTAGGAAATATAAATTGCTCTTATGTATCGACAAAAAAATTTATAACACTAATGTAGAGGTTTCATTGGGAAAAAAGGTAAGGATGTTCAATTTCGACCCGACAATTTTCTTCATTAAGAGTTCCTCTTACAAATCATTCAATTAAGGAGACGATGGAAATTTTAAGAGGAAGCTCAAAGCCTAATAATTTAATTATTTTTTCGTTACTGCATAAAAATACCTGTAATTAATATTTTGCAGTGAAATATTAATTAAACTATGATGTCTGAGTGGAATCTAATAGTTTGGCTATCTAAAACTCGTATGCCAAATGCGATTGTATTTTATTAGCATTAGGTTTGGATTTTTATAAATACACCATTAAGTGTTGCAAAATATAGATTTTAAAAGTTGTAAATCATTTAAAATAAAAAGTTGCAGAACAGCATTTTTATCGAGTTAACCCTGGTTTTCAAATGCATACGAGTAATAGCATATATGAAGGAATCCAAAAATATTGCCATTTCAGTAAAATATTTATAGTTTAACAACATTGTTGAAGTAATACCACGGACTATTTTAACCGAATGATGAAGCAAACACATTTTGAAGAACTGCATGTTTTTAAGGAAACTAAACAAAGTGAAAAAAATGCAGGGAACTGAACTCCTTTAATATATTTCACTATCCAAATTATTTTTATATATTGGTAAAAGAAATCTGCTCGTGGGATTGGGATTCGAGCACAAGGTATACTATAGTACGCACGTCTACCACTAGAGAAATTAAGTTAATAACACCTAGTGGAACAATACGTTTCATTGGATACCATTCAAACCAAAGAGTCAGGGGAATCCGACAAAACATCTGCAGAAAAATTCGAAATATATTTCGATACAGATTCTGGCCATTGAAATGGACAACGACAATAACGAAACAGTGATGTGATCAACAGGCTGAAGGAGAGAGGGAGAGACGAATGCAGTTAAACTTCATAATGTTACGGGCCAATTGAAATGCGTGACGAAAAACAGTGACGCCTGGCTTCCGGCTCAACAAATGAATTTAAAAAATATTTTAGATTTTGCGATGCTCGGATAATCCTACTGCTTGAATACATTTCATGGATCATTAATGCGAATAAATATGTGTATCTGGCTGGCATTTGTTTCGGTTGTATACATTGTAAATAGCTCGTAAATTGTAATCATAATAATGAAGAATGCAGGTCAGCCACAGAGTCATATTCGAAAGCCGTATTTATTTGTAGTATAATGAATATAAATTGAAATTTGCATAAAACATATGTCATGACATACATTTTAAATTCTATAATAATTACTTAAGTTGTTAAGTATTAAAATTAAACAAATATTAATTTTTCAGTTAGATATCCGTCTAGTTTTCGCGTTATGAACCTAAGTAGAATAACAATCCATAATTGAGTTACAAAATTATCATCGAGTTAAACTGAGTGGTACTAGTAAATGCGTAGCTATCTCCCAGTTTATTTGCCAATTATATACGGCTCTAATTGGAAAAAGTCAATAAATTTCCTGTATTGTCGTTTTGTGTAAGTAAAAAACACCCTGATTATTGACTAAAATTCACAATTCTGACGATGCTATAGTGAAAAATAAATTGTCTCTATACAGAAAAAAAAATCACTGAGATCTGTTCTGCGCTGTTGGCACATATTACACAACGCGGGTCAAGGGTACACTTCACCACAAGACCACATCCATCGACACAGATGCACGATGAATAATATCACCTTACTTTCAGCTATGATCGTTTTGTAACTTCCCATTCATCTCTTCATTGTGGCGCACCAACAAAACCGAAAGCGGTGTTAATAACCCAAAAAGCCATCCTATGAGATCAAATCATTACTTCCGACCTCTATCCACAGACGTGGTTTTTCAATTTTTACCCTTTTCGAGTTCTTTTTCCGTGGATGCGAAGATACATAATCAAGAAGGGAATAACAGCGGATCCGCCACAGGGGTGACAGAAGGGGAGAACAAAGCCATGGAAGATGGAGATATAGCATGAAATGTGGAGCAGACAGCATGTGACAAGCATAGCATCCGTGACCGATTCGCGCGTGAAGGCCTTCGCTTATTCAATGAGGTAAGCCCACTTGACGGCCTGGAAAGATTTCCACAGGACCCTTTTCTTTCTCGGATATCAGTTTCACTGGTTCCATTCATGAAAAGAGTCAATGTTGCGACGGACATTAGAAACCGACTTAGGTACGAAAATTACCGTTTAGTGGATTACGCTTAAGGGGTCAAAAGACAACGAATTTCCGCGAAAAATTTCAGTCGAGAGCTGCCTTACTGACCGAGTTCTGATTATTAAATTTTTGTTAGAAAGTAAAAAATAATATGGTTGTAAGTGATCACTTATAATAGATTCAGAATGGATTAAATCTTCTCAGCAAAATGAGTCAATTTTTTTACATCAATACTTTTTAGCTCATTTCCCTTCCACCTAATATTAATTTTTCTAAAACTCTTCACATACTATTATTCCACATTTTCCTCATACAAACATATAAAATATTTACCCTCAATTGCCCACTCCGGAGGAACTCAGCAGTTGGTCAGATACTCCTGGCCCATAATGATAATAATGAAAACACTCATCGACTTTCATTTCATTCCAGTTGAGTAGAGACTTCCACCGTAATTGTGTAGAGAAAAATACAATGCATAACTTAAAAAGTGTGCCTACACTTTACATGAACATTTAATATGAAGACAATTATCACACAGTCACATTTATTAATAGACCTGATTCGACCCTATGATTGAGTCAGAAGGATCTATAGGGTAAAGGACATGCAGAAGAATGATTAATCAAAACTGATTCTATGAGTTCTCGCAAATGAAAAGTAGCGAAGCAATAAGAACCTGTTTCCAAAAATAGCATTTTGATTCACCAGTTTCCGGTGAATAACCAAACGACCCAATGTGACGAGGCTCCTATCATCTGGCAAACCACTACACACTGTAAGTGTAAGCATAGTCAATTTAGCAGATGAGAAACATTTGCTCACACGAAAGAACACCATCCTATGAAAGGAAACTGATGGTGAAAAGAGCTTTGTCCTGGACGAAATACTGCTCCCTCGTTCCCAGCTTTTTCAATGGACATAATTTATCGACCGTGACAAATCACTTCTTTTATGCGTTAACAAAGTGATACCCCAAAGGAATCCAATTTCAAACCGTTGGGTTTCAATCGGGAACAATATCAAATGTTATTCCACAGTGTTTGGATACAGCACCTTAATTTTGTAACGCAGTCGTGCGTCAAAAATTAGTTAAAAGTGTGCTTTGTAGAAGACGCTTAGTACGTACATGTTTGCATGCATTTAAATTTTTCTCTGAACGATCTGAAGCATTTTCTACCTTTCAATGCATTTAGTCCAAACACTTGTTTACAAATATGCTATTAAGGAAGCAAATTATTTTAACTTAAGCTGGAGGATATGGCAAATCTGAAATACCAGTGATTTGGAAATTAAATAATGAAGCACATAAAAATACGCGCACATTACATAAGAGTGCTAAAGAGTGGCACGGGAGCCAAGTTACAGTCAAAAAAGGCCTTAATAGGGCAGGGAAAACATATACGACCCTGAAATGCGTAGCCAAAATATCCAAGGTTAGACAGAAATACGTGCTCAATTCTAAGAATACAGATAACTGAAAAGCAGAGGAACAAATACGCATCGGGTACAGAGTACTAGCACGGGGTATATGGAACTTTTCGGATCAATGGTATAAATAAAATGGAACTAAAATCTCATAAAATGGATTTAATGCAATATAGGACTCTTAAGTGTTATACAAATGGAAATGCATACACGTACATATAACAACCATCACAGTCCTTGAGAATAATTTAAATGAGTACTGACAATTTTCCATTTCAGATAAGTCTTACCGCTTTCAATTTTGTCTCAATGATCATCATTCGGTTCATCATTTAAACGCTATATGTACCATATAATATGGCTACAGCGCATTAAAATCATGTATCGTTGTACATCGATGTCAAACACTATGAATTAAAGTACTCTTTTTGAGCACGACTCAAACTGCCACACTTGAAACTCTTTCCGAGGGTCAGGTTATCAACAGATAAGCGACAGGAATCACCTGAGGAAGATGGCACAATTGGTCTCAAGTCACAAAGAATGATCTCCAGTCCATTTTGAAGGCCACAAGACCAAACTTTATTCATTCCCATTAATTTTAACGTTGCGAAATCTTTTTATTAGACGAAGAACCTTAAAACTACCTAGTCCTTGAAAGGCAATATGATGACTAGGAGATAGTTTGAGGAATTAATGAGTTCGCCGGATCTGCAAAGCACTCAACGGCTATTCCAAAACATGTGAGTTAGAATTGACGTAAGGACATGAAATATCAAAAGGAAAATTAATTGTTTCAACTATGGAAATTTTGAATTAAATGAACCACGTGTTTTCCTTAGTAGTGCAAACAAATACTCTTTAACTAAAAGTGAGCGTACATTTCACTCTTGAAGAAAGTCTGGGATCGAGAGAATGCGGTGGCTAACTTACTGGTTTCCCAACGAGAGAGCACGGGTTCGAGTCCTGGAGAGGACGGATATTTTTCAGTCGTATTCCGATCCCTACTTGAGGTGCTTTGTGGAGAGCACCTTGAGTGAGTAAGACGTCCGCTGGATGGGACGTTAAGCTGCGAACCCCTGGGCGCCTTTCGTTAAGTGTACTAATGCCGACGCCGGGTTTCTCTCCACCCTTCCTTTCCCATCCATCCCTAATGGCGCAAATGACCTTGGCTGCCGGTCGCCTCCCCAAAAACTACTACTAATTGAAGAAGGTGGTATCTCATATAAGCAGTGAACGCAGAAAACCAAGAAAACAACAAATTGAAACTACCATAGGCTAGCACATTCCTTCTAGTCATAATATTTTTACCGATGAAACTTCATTTTTTTCATGCAGTATTAGAAAAAAAATAATCCGATCTCTCTCTGCACCGTAACAGGCAATTTCCTTCCCTTAATATAGAATGCACCAGTCTTCATTCAGAAGATCATTGGCCAACAGACATAAAAGTTTCTATCGGCTTGTAAAAAATCTCCAGTTCAAACATTATTCCTGTTAAAATTTGAAAAGTATCTTTCCCAAGTGGTACTTTTTTCTAAGAATAAAATATTCACGTAATGTTTAACGTATGTACTTTTTATTTCTTTATTTCACGTATTTATTGGGTCGACATAGAAGCTACATAGTTCCTTTTTCCACCTAAAGTTACGGTTTAGAATGAAATCAAATTAATATTTTTAATGCTGCATGAGAAAAAATAAAGTTTCACCAATAAAAATACTATAACTAAACATAACATGGAAGATAATTACAAAACACCGATGCCCTAGGTTGAGGATAACCCACTCACTCGGAAATAAAACCCTCTACCTGCGGGTTGGCATGCGAGAACGTTAACCCACCGCCACCGAGGACGGAGGTTAATGAGATTAGTAGGAGTACATATAGATGAAAAAAACTTCGTATGATAATGTACCCTTCACAAGTCATGGTTTTATATTAGTATTGAAATTAATAACCGAATGCTGATAGAAATCAGTTTGATAAGTTGGTTATGGAATATCTTGACTTTACAAGCTAAGAACCCATATTTGATTCCCCCATCTCAGCTTCATAATATCCCCGATATATTAATAAATTACCATCTATTGCTAATGGCACAAAGGGTCTTAGTTTATCTCACCTAATACTACTTCTGCTAACAGAGAAGAATGCAAATTACTTAAAATATTTTATTGGATACATTTCAAATTACATCCTAAAGTAAGTCAGGCACCTTCTTCAAAATTTAACATCTACATTTTTTGTGTTTTTTTGGCAATGTGGGAGTGTGGTACAAGTTGGAAGATCATATAGGTAATAATGCCAAAGAATTTATTTTATTGACTTATTATAGGGATGTTGGGGACATCTCGAAGTGACCACGGTTCTGCTGCCAGAAATTTTATAAACTGACTGGTGGGAACAAAATTTATCTTATCAATCGATTAAGTTCTTAATTTAATACACCAATGATGGACATCTACCCGGATCGTTGAATCCACACCTACCCGTTTCTGGTTTAACTCTATGTTGGTATCTGGGGATTGGATTGACAGGGTGGCTAGTGTAGTGGTTTCCCATCCCGATGACCTGGGTTCGAATTACGGCGGTGGCAGAGATTTTCAGTGGTATCCCGGTCACTTCTTGATAGTGTGTGGAGATCACTTAAAGTGAAGTATCCATGCATCAGATGGGTCGTTAAACTATGAATTCCTAGGAGTCTTCCGTTAAGAGTAGGCTAATATTGACGCCGGGTTTCTCTCCTCCCTTCCCCAACACTCTGGAAATCCTCTACCAAATTACCTTCCTATCCCTAATGACGCAAATAATCTTAGGTGTCGGTTAAATCATACATGAGTGAAATTCAATGTCTTGGAATAATAATTTGAGCTTGAATTCTCTGCAAAGTTACAAAAAGTCAGCTAGATCAAAGATAAGCTGTTGAAACTCGAATAACAGCGCCAACTACCACTATAGAGTAAAAAATCTTCATCAACACCAACATGGACAATAATTTTAATTGAAATGTACAAATTCCTTAACTGATGGAATCAGAAATGTTTACGATCCGCGATCGATCAATTTGGGCCCGCGATACATGATCACCGTAACTAACGAACTATTTCCCGAGGGACGAGGGAGGAAACGATCGAGAAGATGGATAAGGAGGAGGAAGCGTTGGGAAGGAGAACCAGGAAAAGGACGGCATGTGTGGGGGTCGAATTCGCCGTTCCCCAAGGACCCCGAAGTCTGAGGCCCTTACGTACAGTCGATAGTGTATTGTTTTTAAGTCAAACGTGCGTCCACTTTAAATTTCACTTCCTCGGAACGGAAGATGATCTTCAACGATCTGGAGAACAGTTCGGGAAAGAGATTTTTGGCAGTCCGAAGTTCCAGCATTGATTTACATTGCGAAATTTCGATCAATTCAAAGATTCTAGGTAACAATGCAAAACAAATGACGAAACTGGATCCTAAAAGGTTTCATCCACTTGCAACACCACGAGATTATTCCGACAACATTATAGAGTTGCGTCGCGGATATATCTAGGGGGAATCCGAATTTCAGCGCTACCTAAAGGATTCATTTCAAGAGTAAGTTATGGTACCTGTCAAATACACAAATATCTACATAAAGGGGCGATGATTTTCCGGGGCAAATTTTCAAGTCATTCATAATATTCTTTCCATCCATCGCGTTTAATACGGACAACAAGTCATGGAATAACTCTAATTATTGAGCATGCAAGGATTTTTAAGTTCTTTTTTAGGAAGACATCAAGGAAAAACAAGAATAAAATGTGAACCTCCTTGTAGCTGAAATGAACACAGAGAATTCACTTAAAATATTCAATCCCCAAGAATACATTTGAAGCTTTAATTAATATATTCCAGTCAGCAGTGAAAAGGCATTTTAGATATTTCCATACCGTCTCAAATGTAATGACTATTGTTACGGCATAAAGTATGAAGTTTCCACGAATCGTAGGTTTCAAGAATGCCTTAAACATTAAAAAAAAATTATCTTAGTTCTTGTGCTAGCCCAAGAAACGTGAGATTTAAATTCACGAGAGAAATACATTTAAAGTAATGCAAGCACTCCCATCTCTTTCTCATATCAGCGAAAGCTCGTTGATACGGGTAAGAGATGTCTTCACTGAAAACAAGGCAATCTCTTTCTCCAACGTTCTCCAATCCCCGTGTTTTTACCACACCTTTGGACTTGCGGGTGCCAGAGTGCCGCGAAGAAAGGACGCCACAGGATATCAGGAGGATGAATGTGAAGATGCGTTGGAGGCGATGGATCGGAGAAGCGGAGAAGACCATGGTGAGCACTTTTCAAGGGTTAGTCGGAGGCATCGAGGAAAACAAGAGTGTAATCCACCCTTAACAAGAGAAGAGCACACGCAGTCACAAGCACGCACTTCCACAAGCACACACCGGGAGCACGAGAACACAGGTCAAACGACGATGGGTGGGTGATGTCGGACCCCCCGCGAACGAGAGGGCCTTTTCTTACTTTCCTCCCCGCTAACTCACGGATCCGGATGTGGTGGCTCCGGCACGAGCATTTCGCGGGTTATGGCACGGGGATACGCACGCGCGAATCGGGGAGCGGCGACGGAGACTCAAACGCCCGTCCGAGAGGGGAGATGTGGAGGGGGGCGCGGCGGCTAGAAGAGGTAATTTAGGGGGATGGATGTGCGAGATGGTCGCCGCGGGGGCGTATATGGCCGGGAGCGCAAGGAGAGGAAGACTTGGGGGAGGAGGCGTGCGCAGGGAGGTCGGCCCTAAAGCGAGGGGAGGGGAAGGGGCCAAGGTCGAATGCGGCAGGAAGCGCGCTTCCTGACGACTGGCCGGGGTGGGGGAAGACGGAGAGGCGTGGCCGAGAGTGGGAAGGGCGCCAAGGAGAATGGCCCGAGAGTGAAAGCGAGCGGGCTGCCGGAATAACAGACGAGACTGACAGACAATGGGACGCGGGGATTACGAGAGAAATTGAGACAAGATGCCGTCTTGCACAGACAAATTGGCGAAAAAAACTTACGGACGGGTATTCATATAAAGGAGGTACCGCTAACCAAGGAAACTTAGGGTGTCAAAAGTTAAAAAGCAAAGAAATGACGGGGTAAGAGGAGCGTACACGAGTTAAGGGATGTAGGGGAGGTCAGGGAACTTCCGAGCTGGCAAGAGCTTATCGGAAGGTCCGCTACGCCTTAAATTACTGCGTAGGTCACTGATTCCCCAACACTTAAAGGCGCCGCTACTCTCCAAATCCATCCTTTGAGGACTTATAACAACGTTTAGGACCAAATGAAAATAAAAAAAATCCACGTAAAATTGACTATTTCTTAGATCTGGAATATAACTAACTGCTAGTCACGTAGATTTTTGCCAACTAGTAGTGTCGAAAATGAGAGAAGTATTAGCGTCACAGTTGACATTGACCGAACAAATGTAAAAATAGTCACTATCTTTTTAACGATTTTTGCCTTAGTATTCCGCCATTATATCTATGAGAATGAAAAGAATTGTCATCAATATTGCTTGCAATCCGTGTAAACTGTGTACCTAATACAATAAAGGTCTTTCATTTATTCACTATTGGAAGAAAACTAGTGAATAAGGATTAGTTACCTTGCGCTATAAGGCAAGTGATAATTCGATACAATTTTCTAATTTTAGCAAAATTTTTAGGATAGCTAAAAATAATAATAATAGAATACCTTAGGATTCCTAAAGCTAATTTTTTATGGACCACAACACTACTGGGTATTGCAATTTTTAAGCCCAAACCAAGACGACAAAAAATATAATGTCGCAAGATAATACATGATAAATAGATATGAATAAAATAAAATTTAACATTTCCTCATTAGGTAGTCCTTGCTTTTTCTCATGCACTTTCGTGCACCTCACAATTGTTCCTCGAGCAGAAAGAAACCATAAATGGGCGGTTTCTCCTTGAGCTGACTGACTCACAGAACCATTCATGTTATTTCCGCAATTATTAATGCCAAATATCCTGAAATGTGGATACTTATGTGTGTGTGTGTGCATATATATATATATATATATATATATATATATATAAGTTTTGTTTGGATAATACTCGTACCTCGGCTGTCTCATGATCCATTGTTGGACGTGAATTCAAATGAACTATGATGAAATCAAAATGCGTATTTTGAATTGGAAAAACTATGTAAAAATAATTTTCACTCATTTATTTCAACGGCTTGAAATTAGGCAAATGAGTACCATGTCTTAGGGAGATATAAATGAAGCAAGAAAAAGTCCATGAAAGAACCGATATTTTTCTTGAAAACAAGCATCTCCACGTTTCTTTTAAATATCTTCAGACTCCTAGGTCTGCTCGCCGAGTATATGTAGCACACTTCTAATTAATTCAACCACTTTTCAAGCTGAACAGTTACTGAACACGAACAATATTTTTGTAATAAGTAATATACCTTTTGATAATGAAAATAAATTGGCGTCATATCTTTTGATCACATAAGGGAAATATATCAGAAGTTGTGCAAATTAATGCAATATAAATTACCAAAACATATTGAGTTTAACAATTCAACCATAAGCCAGTAGCTCCAATTTAGCTAATTGTTAGTTTAAAATAAGATCTCTATAAACATTAAGAGACCAATAGGGACCGCTGTATAAGTGGATAAATGATTACATGACGGAAGAATAGGTAGAGGCCATAAAGGTAATAATAAAAAATGGAGATCTGATACAAATACTGCCTTTAATTTTCCTCTTTCACGACTTTGATATAAACAATTGTCAGTTATCTACAATATGAGACTGGCACACCTATAACAAAGGAATGAAAATCATACTTTCATCTAACATTTAACATTGAATGTGGTCATAGTCTACAATCTGAAGGAAACCTTACATTCCTTAATTGAGAATATCCCTACAATAGTCTACCGTAGAGTTAATCTTAGAAACTAAGAAATATAATGATAAATAGTGCCATAATTTTCGTTACTGTGGTTGACTTTATTTCCTATAAATTCTTAGTTGACTTTAAACGTGTTGAGGTACGATTACTGTTACTTAAGGCACATACTTACGGATTATCTATCTGATCATAGCATTCAATGTTTTAAAAGCAAATAACGTCCACACTGAATTATAAGACAATGTGCATTCCAAGGGGGAAATAAAGGAAAATACAGCTTTCTGGATGGCCGGTATGCCCGCTACCCACCGGGCTTACCGGGTCGACCTCCCATCGGAATTCTTTTATATTTCTATGACCGAGGACAGCACCGTCGATTTCTAGACGGCTCAAGATCTTTTGCATAAGTCCTTGATGGTGACTCCATGACGTGGCCTCGGGCATTCAATTAGTAAACATTTTTCAGACAATCTACCGACAATCCCAACGTTTTGACACTTAAATTGGCTAATGTTTAAATAAAATGGATATTGGGGTCGTCTCCTCGTAAACATTAGCTTAAAAAATTAACGAGGATTCCTTACGCTCTCCAGTGATGTGCAATTACCCCACATTTTCAAAGAGACCCAAATTATAGCATACTGGAGTAAATGACTGACATTTGTTACAAAGTGGACCATTAACCTGAGCAGTAGGAAATCCTATTTTCCGTTAATTGAGCATCATATTGATACGGTCTTACTCTGAAGTTCTTCATTTCTATGGCTCCTACCAATCCGGTGTTTAGTAAAACATTGTCTTAGAATATGAACAATCAATTTTCTTTTAATTAACGTCTCCCATAAGCTTCTCTTAACGGGGTCTCTCACAATCTGGATAAATAATCTGATTAGAATTTATTTTTCCAAACTTTGAATAATGAATTGAAAAAAAAATGAATTTTACCGAATCGATTCATGTAGAACGAAATGCAGATATTTTGAAAAACATCAGATAAAACTAAACAGCGTAGTCCATTCATTTAACTCAGAATTGCAATTGCTATGAAACACACGTAAATATGACTGTTGAATGGCATATTAATAATTTAAGGAAAATCCATTCCTTAATGAATCGCGAGAAGAAAAGAACAACATCAAGCACGGCGGTACTTATATTCATTTTTCTTTTTCCACCGGTTAATTTTCTTTACATAACTTTCCGCAATTGTCTGGTCCAGTGCTTCCCAGACACTGGGCCGAAGGGAAAAAACTATCCTATAAATTGTTTCAGTCGAAATTAGAGGAAACGAGATAAAATTACGGAGAAAATGATGGATTATGAACAATTAGATGGATATGTAATTCATGAGGGTGCAAGGTCTCGCTTACAGAGGGGGCATGTTTAAAAGAGAACATTTCGCTTTGTGCATACTACTAGTGGAACAATCGCTTTACTTGCATTCTATAAGAAAAAACATTAATCATTTCCATCTAAATTTGATAAAGATGCTCAATAAAACACATAGGCTTCTGAGAACACCAAACCGTTTTGAGAGAATTGTTCACTTTTTTTAAATAACTACAAGGCAATCATAGTAACTCCAAAGAAAATAAAAATAATAACCACAATGAAATTTGTATCTATCATGAGTCATAATTAACATCTACATTTACGGCTTTTACAGTATATACGTATGTTTACTTCACTTTTTAATTAGACGATCATAAGTTCAATCCTTAATTGGAGAAAAATATTGACATTTTCGCACTCGTTCTTGCAACTAATTCATTCTCTGATTTCATCGTACATGGGAACTATTAGAAAAAATTAGTTATTATTCCCATAATCTTACCCGTTCCCTCATTCTCGGAACACCACAATGATATTTCACTACTCTAGATCATTATTTTTCTATTAATCGCATTAAGTTTAATATTTTTATCATAACTGCAGAACAACTCTGCAGTTGTCACCCAACCCACAGAAAACGCTCCATACCATTTTCTATACGGATTGTAACATTTTCCTCCCTCAACAGCAATCAATATACAGGTGGCCTCCACCATTCCCTTAACAAACGCGCGTTCCTCGATTACTCGTCCAGTAGAAAAATCTTATCGCGCACTACCAGATACGTACCATGAATATCAGATTTTAAAGGAACGTTACTTCGTATTTAAAGAAATTATTTTACATCCCTCACCGTTTCAACATTCCCGCCCGTCTGTTTTAAACATCCTGCAAATTTGCGCGACACACTGAAATCCACACGAGCCCACTTCGTCCCGCACTGCTCCCTCCCCCGCAATTCTCACTCAGCAATCGCGTATGGTTTAAATGCTGCCCTCTTTTCCCACTTCAAAGTTTTTTCTTACAAACAAATCTCAATGTCAACTTGTGCTTGGAAAAAATATCATATACCGCCCCTCCTGTGCTTCTACCCCTCTTTTCACATTAGCGGATGCACCACCACCCACTCCATCCGTATCAATAATCCCGGATACTCCACAAAATCTACCACATTTTTCAATCATTCCCTCACCCCAAATCCCTCCCACCTTCACTCCGTGAACATTCACTCTGTTCGACAAAGACGAAGTATACATAATATTATATGCAAAATAAATTGATAAATAAAACAGTTTCTGGCGTAACTTGGTGGAAAATCTTCATATTGGCATTTGAAAATTAAGCAACTTGGCTTTTCCACTTAAAATGTTTTATTCTCACGACCTAGGTTTCGTTATGGTATAACATTATCAGGTGTTATGATAATAATGATGATGTTATACCATAACGAAACCTAGGTCGTGAGAATAAAAAAAATTAAGTGGAAAAGCCAAGTTGTTTAATTTTCAAATGTCAAAATAAATTGAATTTATTTTTTCCAAACTCAACAATTTTATTAAAAAGCCATGTTCCATTATTCAATATGTTCGATTGACTAGGGATTTATTTTGTTACCGTTCTTAGCGTATTAATTTAAACCGCTCAACATTGAAAATTTCACATGAATGCTGTACCTAAATGGTAATAATAGGTGAGAATCGAAAAGATTTTCAAATACGTTTCACCCAAAGGATCGAATAATTAAAGGATTTAACATTAGAAATCAATGTTAATATATTTAAAGTCCTAAGCATAATATGGAAGATGGTAGCTCAATGCAGATGTATTTTACGAGAAGAGAAATCAGAGAAAGTGGAATCTTTCGCCTCCTTTGGATGTAGCTTAACACGGGATGGAAGAATTTCGACGGGCATCACACAAAGGATAGCTACAGTTAAGAAAATATTTCGGAGCAAGCGAGAACTATTATGACGAAATACGATACAGCTATAAAAAAGAAGAAATTCGATAAAATATTCATGTGGAGTGTGGCACACTATGAATCTTAAACACGAACGATTGGAGAAGCAAATACAAGTAGGAAAATCCCTCAAAACCTAATGTTTGAGTTGAATGCCCAAGATCCAACGGAAGAGTCCATAACTCCCCTTTAATTGCATATGTTTGTATGGGGAATGTGTAATTACCCTCCAATGTTCAAGTGTCAACATAGTCCACTTCGCATTTGGATCATCACATAGTTTTTACGTGTCAAATTTGAAAATTCACTCTAAATATTTCTTCGTTGTCAGCATGAATACATTTTAATCCTTACAGAACATTAAAATATTGTGAAAAATCCGGTTTCAATAGCTTTTAAGTTCCAGAGTTAATCGTTATAAGATTCCAATAGTGCTTCAATGTTGGCATTTCACCGACGGAATCCTAAAATATCTGTTTTTATATGCATACTAAACAGCTTCGTTCCTGACCTGGTCCATCCCCCGTGCCATTCATAATGCCGTGAGATGTTTTGCTTAAGTAATTAAACAAAACTTTCTCCGGGACAAATTGACCCAACCAGATCATTCGCTTCTGTACGTGTTGCCACAATAAGCAAGTGTTAACGACTCCATATTGATGTAAAAAATTTCATTTCAGTCTATTATAAGCTCGTCAAGAGCAAAACGCTGGCAGGGAGTGAGTCGCACGTTACATACACCATTCGATAACACTACGGTCATTTCAAAATAAATTTTATATTTTCTTTTCATTCCTTAATTTAACACGCAAACGATTTCCTAAAGAATGAAAGATAACTAGGGATGTACTTAATTCGTTTATCATAACATAATTAAATACTACCTTGAACAACAAGTTCCCGGAATAACCACCGTCTGGCGCTCCCATCGTTCCGATTTGAGTTCTGTTTTTATTTGTTAAATTGGTACATCTGTTGTTGATATTCCCTTTAAATCTTAGTGTCATAACTTGACATTTGCAAAAGTTACGTAGCCAAGAGTACATCTATCTCTGTGTGTGTTGGCGATTTTTTACAATTGCAGAAATGGATTTAAATTTGCAACAACGAACTTGTATTAAATTTTGCGTAAAAAACGGATTTAGTGGCGCACGGACGTTGGAAATGTTGGAAAAGTGTTTCGGCAACGATTCTCTAAAAATAACGGTCGTTTACCAGTGGCACGAGCGGTTCAGAAGTGGTCGTGAGTCAATCGAAGATGATGAACGCAGTGGCAGACCATCGACATCGAAAGTCGGTGAAAAAATTGATAAAGTAAAAGAAATGTTGGTCAATAACCGCAAATTAACCATCAGAGAAATAGCGGAGGACTTGAACATTGCCTATGGATCCGCCCAAGACATTGTGGTTAATGATTTGGGTTTCCGTCGTGTAGCAGCAAAGTTGGTGCCAAAAGACCTCAATTTCATGCAAAAAAGAGACCGTGTTGACGTCGCAAAAGACATGATTTGCGAGGCTGAATCCGATCCCACATTCATCAAAAGGATCATTACTGGAGACGAGACGTGGGTTTATGAGTACGACACGCAATCCAGACATCAGGCAAGTGAATGGCGTTCACCAAATGAGCCGAGACCAAAAAAACCACGTCGTTTTCAGTCAAAAAAGAAGGCAATGCTGACGGTTTTCATGGATTACAACGGTGTAGTGCATCATGAATTTTTGCCAGAAGGCCAGACAGTAAACAAAGAGTATTATTTGGGCGTTATGAGACGTTTGCGTGAAGCAATTCGCCGAAAGAGACCAGAAATCGCCGCACAGTGCGTCGAGACCGTCGCACAGTGCTATCATTATTCGTAATTTTTTGACGAAAAATGCAACAAATACCATCCAACAGCCACCGAATTCACCTGATTTGGCTCCCTGTGACTTCTTTCTGTTCAATCGAGTAAAACGCGTTTTAGCAGCCGAGAGGAAGTAATGGAAAAATCGCAGGAAGCACTGATGGACATACCGAAAACCGAATATAAAAAATGTTTCGAGGATTGAATCAAGCGCTGGCATAAGTGTGTTGCAGTCGATGGGGATTACTTTGAAGGGGACAATATAGATTTAGATGAATAAACTTGTATTTTTAATTTTCTGAATAAATTCCGGGAACTTTTTGATCAAGGTAGTATAATATAAAGATCGAAGGAGAAGCACTACAAAGAATTATTTAATTGAAGGAAAAGTATTACGATATACTTCCTTTTTCGAGAAACATTCACCACAAGAGTTGCCTTTGTTAATTGTCTTTAAAATCATAAAAATGACTTCTCAGCATTATTTTAATAATGGCTTTCTTTGGTACTACCCAGGTAGGGCAGTTAACGCGTACTACCGCACACTTTGAACCCTCGAAATTTGAGTTGTGGTGCTGTGATGTTGGTATTAGAGGAGGTCCCCTTCAAGACAGCCGCCTAGATTCCTCAAGATGAAATGGATTCTTTGAGAATGCTCTTCACAAATGTGGATTTTTAAAACTTATGGTTTTGAGTCAACTAGGCTTCCAAGTACGGATTTCACTTCTTCATCATCTGTAAGAGATATTTCAGACCGTATAGGTCAAATTTTGAACTTTTGAATGAGAAGTCTTGCCGTTTTTTTGAACTTTTGAATGAGAAGTATCCGTTGGTGAAATGGATTTCCCACAAATCACGAGCACTTTACATTCCACTTCATCTGGAAGGACCCAAGTACTTCATAATGACTTCGTCATTCGTACAATCGTATATACAATAATAATTTTGGAGAAAAATGGAAAAAAATAAAATAGGGAGGAAAGCAAATGTAGGTTCTTGGCCCGGAAGAAAAAGAGGGAATGTTGTTGGGATAAATTCGAAGAAGGCAAGAAAAATGGATGCAGGCCATTAGGATGTAGATAACTAATAGAGAGGGGAATGTTGGGTATGCGAGGTAGAGAAAGAAAAATAAAAAGTATGATGGACGAAGGAAGGGAAGTATGTGGCTTTTACGAGTGTTTATAATGAGGTTTTAGGCGGGGCTTAGAATTTTAGCAATCCTTAATCAACCCTTCATCGCTAGGTTATTATTAATAAAAATTATAACGATAAATGCTCGATACATTCCTCGATGAATCACATATTGGATTAATTATATCCCAAAAATTCGACCTCGCATTTTAACCCGTTTTACTGATTTTCCGCATTTTCTGCTACTTCCCTGCAAGCCTTCGCTAGGGTGCGTGGCGTGGAATGATTCAACACCAGGGATACAACTTCAAAAAAACCTTAATTTTATATTCTGCTTTCTACTGCTTCAGGCTCAACTTTATGGAAGTTCATGTTCATTAAATGAAGAACGCAATGCATACGAGTGTATCCACTGTTCTTTATCATCGTACAACTAGTTTCAACGCTTAGGCGTCAGGTAACCTGATGATGACGCCTAAGCGTTGAAACTAGTTGTACGAGAATAAGCAACAGTGGATTTATACATTGTGTTATTCATTAATGAACTTAATAAAGAAGGGTAATAACTTAGACAATAAAAGATAATGACAACACCCTAGGCTACTTAGAATGAAAAAAGGAAAATACTTTTTCATCACTAGAGCGGTCGGATTCCTTGTCGTTTGCGTGAAAAATGGCATTTTAAATCTAGCTGTTTTACACTTAATTTCTCTAATTTTATTGACATGATCTTGTCGTAGGGACATAAGAGGGTTGGGTCTGACTAATGATAGACCGAGGTTGTTTTAGATAAATGTATTGACGTCAGGCGGTACAATCGGGCATAACGCAGAATACATACATCATTAAGTACACAGACACTTTCATGACTAATATACAGAGGGGGCACTGGTCTGAGCATGCGAATCCCTATCTTCACGGTCAACCAACCGGTCACTGAGACGACACAAGCGGAGATTCTGTCGGACGTGGGGTCGCAATTCTAGTCGGGCTGGTCGGCCCACCGATGGACGCTGGGTAACGCGGCGCTAATATCATAATCCCAACTTCATGAACCAAAAGTCAAAATCCAAACATGAACCGAGAGTTCGTGGAGTTGTGCCGCAACTTAGGGATGGCTGATGCTTATATATAGTTCTTATCGTGCAATGGAGAGTGCCCGCCAACCCCGAGGAGCAGCTACAGTTAGCTGATAACTTCAAGCAGTCAACGGCCCAGAAGGGTATGACTCGTCCGGGGATGAAGCATGATGGAATGGTGACGTTGCTCTGGGTAATCCCAATCCGAAATTTTATCAGGGAGGCGGGGGAGATGTCCGGGTCTCATGGCCAATGCAAACGGGATGATCCTGTAAGGCATTTGCGACAATCTCTCGAACCGTAGTACGATGGGGCTAATAATACATTTTCAATCTCATCAATGAAAAGGCCTGCTTCCAATTTATGCAAGAGATTGGATCTGTAATTTAACCTTGACTCCAGCAATGATTTTCAACCTAGTGCCTCTAAAATCCATTCCTCAGTTTATCATAACATTTTACTAATCTAGCTCCTTTACCCCCATCAATTGATATTGATCTCCTAGAAGTATACTAGCAGCATTTTCTAAACGAGAGCCATATAACGAAAGGTTACATTGCTCTTTAATTTTTCCGGCACATTTCCCCAACACTCTTCTAATAATCCTATTTTTACGATCTGCTATTGTAATATACAATTATTATGTTCAGGATTACAGAAACTACCATTAAGCATAACGATTGAAAGTAATTTCATTGTTCTATCGCGTGAATCGAGCCTGGAAGTACAGCTAAAACGCTTTGGTAATTCTATATGGATAAACAGTCCACCGAAAGAATTGTGTAGAGGGCTCATACGTGCTATTTCCTCGGAAAAGAACAAACGCTATCCACTCACCGTGTGTTATGCGTGACTCAAGGTAAGTATCATCTCTTCAAATCTGCCCTTCGTGATCGTTTGAAATCTCCGAGAAAGGTGAAAGATTACTATTCCTGATAATTGAGAGCGAGTTTTATGGAGGCTTATCACAGTTGCCTTTCGGTGCCGGTTAGGAAGGCCACAAGGAACCTACGTTACGGGTATTCAGAGAAACTGGCCACATGGTTTTGATTGCGAAGTAATAAGGAAACGGCTATAGATATTTACGATGCACCGCAAAACACTATACACCACGTAAACAAACATTATCAAGTTAAACTCACGTGAAAACTTATTGGATGTGCACACCCAAACCGCCAAAATATTGAACGGAATAATTGCATGCATGTAATGATGACACCAATAATTGAATAATAATAATATTTTCTCTCTTCGATGTGAAATTATATATTCTGTACGGTAAGTTTCGTTCACTGGGCCAATATTGAACGAGATAAAGTATACTTAAAAATGTTAGAATTCGGCCGCAGATTATGTATTGAGTTTTCGTTTTTGCCTTTTTCACCGTTTCCTAAGATTGAAGGAATGGATATTGATACAGTCATTCAATCTCATCTCTCAAAATTCCATCCGTCCGTGAGTCTCATTAAGACACATGAGAGATAGCAAAGTCCTGGCCATTCCCAAATATCGCACGCCCAACCAAAGTTTGCCTATGTTCTTTTCCGCTAATAAATCTGACTGGGTATTTTTATCTAAGATCTCCGTGCACATGAGAACATCCTGAGCTGACTTCGGAGGTCATTCCCGTACGGCGGTGCCCAGACCGCCCACGGTCGGAAATGAGTAAGGAGAAGTGGGAACACTCGGCCAACCAGAAAGAAAGAGAATTCTCTACTTGGCCACTGGTTCCTTAATTTTCTCAGCCCTTAACACCAAAGTGATCACCGCAGAGAGTGGCTGGAGTTACAGGCCCACAATTTAGCCACACCACAGGGTTGCGTTTTCCACTGTCTTCTCTACCTCCGCTCTGTAAATTAGTGGACCAAGGCCATGTATCTAGTGGTGGGCCTTCATTATTTTAAGGAACAGCTAAACACACCGCTGCAGCGTTAGAAAGTGTATGTTTTTTTATTAGGCCTCAATTTGGGAAATAAGACAGTCAGGAGCTAACTGATATGCTTATTATCACTCGCTTTGACCCGTTGAAAAATTGTACCGCGGATTATGGCTACTAATCGTCACATTTGATATGGTTACGTTACACTCCGATGTCCGGGTCTCCGGAATAACTTTTCTTTTTTGCCTGAAAGCAACGGGTTCTAATTTCATTCATGACAAAACCTGGAATAATATTTTAATTCGCCGATATGCGACATGTGTTTAAGGAGCTGATTGTAACAGTACGGGTGATTTTCTAGCATCTTTCAATGGAAAGTGTATGGCAGAGTTGTCAATTGCGCTACCATTAATTTACGTTCGATATGAAGGATCTCACTGTTTCATTTACTATATAGTTCGTCCTCTCCGTCTGATGAATTCGAGAATTAGTTTCAACATGAGGACTTTGACTGTAAATTTAGTTTTTATCCATTAAATTTGATCTATAAACGTCACAAGAAACTGCGTGTACAAATAAAAGGGTCTTTACCAAAAGTACAAATAAAGGCACTATAGAACTCTCCAGTCCGAGTTGGGACTTCAAAGGCCCATTAACAATAATTTAACAAGTCTGTTTGCTGTCCAGCACATATAATCCTTTATTAGGATTAGAAACACTGGTTATATTAAAAATTGTATCAAACTAACATACGTGTATAATAAGGTTTCGCTCGAGAAGGTCTACTCGTGAAAGATATGACATTAGTGTAATAAGTTGCAAAACTATGCCACAGAGAGGTAAGTATCTAACGGTACCCTAAAACGGATCAATACCGACCTGAAATGCAGCTTCTTGAAAAAATACAAATACTTTATCAAACAAGACCGCTTCTTCAGTTGCTCACAATCTCTTCAATCCTCACATCAATTAAGTTCTCCATATGACATCCGAATCGGTACCTTAAGGGATTCCCTTCTTCCAGTTCCCCACGCAACCAAATGATCTTCCAATTAAAATATCATTTAAGAATTCTCAATATCTTCTTCATCCATTTTCCCAATCTTCTTGGTTAAATTCCTTATTCGCCCACTTCATTAAAAGATCATTCCTTTATCTTTCTGTCTATTCAGCTAACTCGTGCCATCCCATTCAATTATCATATTCCAATAGATTTTCCTTCTTTCTTAAAGCCCAAATTTCTGAACAAAGCAAATTCAAATTCCAGATTATATCTAGACTCATTCTTAATTTACTACCTTGCCTCCCCTCAGAGCCTAAACATTGACCAAATGAATCATACTGCATTATTTTCCCCTGATTCGATATTTGGCATTTCTTTCAACAGAGATTCTTATTACTTTTAATTTTTGTGGTCATTTTCACCGCCTGCATTTCGTGGTCCGAGAACAATGCGGCCCGTGTCCATTTTGTAATAATGGAAAGACTGAGGGTCGAAGGGGAATTGGAAGAAAGCAGAATTCTAGGTTAAAAACGTTCAGAGTTGACCGGGATCCAAAACGCCAAATGTTTCATCTCGCAGAGAAGCTCAAAGCCTTCACCAGCAGTGTTTGCCAACAGGGGATTCCTGACGAGGTACTTGATTTTTCATCAAGTACCTCGGAAGACGTTTTTTATGTTCCGTATCGTTTACAGGGTGGCCCGAAAAATTTTCACAAAGTTACCTGACTTTTCCAAGCTTGGTCAAACAATTTCCGGACTTAATTAGACAAATATCAGAAACACAACACGCATGTGCATCATAGTGCCAACTGTGTTTCCCGCGCAAAAAATGAAATGGCCGTGGAAATTATTATAATAAAAAATATGCGTTGGATAAGAAATGGGGAACTTATAAAATTCAACTTTTTTGTTTATTTAAGGAACATTTTAATTGAATATGTGACCTCATGGGTAAGAGGGTCGAAGACAGGAAATGAGATATAATGTTTACAGTTTGCTGAAGCAGCCTCACTTCAAAGGATAAACTTGTATTTATATACTCGAACGTTTTTAGCTCAATTGTTTTAACTTGGTGTGCTAAACAGTCTGTTGCATAAGTAAAACAATGAAGTAATGAAGTTGGTGATCACCATTAACATTTCTCAACTATTGAGAATCCAATAAGGAATTTTCAAACAAAACTTCTGATGCCATTTATTGATGTTCCAAACCAGGAACAGGTGTTAGTTATGACATTCTTTAAATCAAGACTTTAAATAATAAAGTGAGGAAAAAAAGGACCATCTCTCTTTTGATTTATTATTATGACATTCTTAGCGAACACCCCCTTCAGTGATGATTAATGTTTTTGGCTGAGGTTTCTAGGAATTTATAGAGCTCTCATTTACCTCGCTAAAGCTCTTCTGAAAGTAATACCCACAAAAGATGTTTTTTAGCTGTTCAGGGCAACCGCCACGCCCCATACTGTATGAACTTAGGTTTCCCATAACTTCAACGAAAAATTGCTATTCCACCTCGGTGGCCGATTGTTACAAAAAAATCAATAGCTAACGACTATCAATCGGATGTATTTTCAATCGTTGTTTGCTTAATTTTTCAAAGCTTACGAAATCCATCACAATGTATCTAAGGTTTTACAGATGAAATATAAAACCATACGTAACTCCCATTATTCATCTACATGTATGTGGATTTTATAGAGAGAAATGTAAAGTTAAAAATAACTATTGATTTTCCTAGTTCAGGCAACTTTATACAACGTAATTGCAACGAAAACAGGGTTTCCTTAAATGATGATATCATTGGTTTTTAGTGAAATTGCCTGTCGCTAACAAGCCTTGCTCAAAAATATTCGAAAGGTTTAAGCGAGAATAACAAAGTAAACGTGATTACGAATACATTAGAAAATGTAAAATATTCCAAAAGTAATAAATACCTACTGTTTATCTAAGATAAAAATATTGTAAAGTACAACTCTATGAAAATAATATAAGAATGTTAACAAAGATGCATTACACAAAGAAGTGCTTCGACTTATTATTAAGCATGGCCCTCTCCATACGCTAACCATGAACTAGATCGGAATTTTCGAATTGAACTACCACTTTGCCCACTAAAATTGAAAAAAAGAAAACGACACTCTCAATTACCCACCACGTACAAAAGCATTTAAAGGATAAAAAATACCATTGGAATTTCAAGGGGGTCTTACGTCAAAGCGCCCTTGAGAGCAGCACATTTTCCATCAAAAATCGTCTTTTATATTGATATATACAAGAGATGGAATATTTTATTTTGACCCTGTTTCACAATCAGAATTAAGTACAACCCTTGGCCGAAAAACTAAATTTAACTTAAGGTATATGTAATCAATAAATGATGTGTCAGACTACCTTTCTCTGACTTTTCATTAAGTAGATCTCCACTCCTCCCTTCTTCCTGACCATACTACTTTCGGTGATTTCAAGAAATCTGAAAACCATGGGTGAATAACTTTATTATTCTAATTATGATTTTACAGTTCAACTGACATTCTCTTCTTAGAATGGAGATATATATTAAACCAATAAGTTTCTTAACGAATTTTTTTAAACAAAGATTACCATATCAGAAATAGAACAATTGCTAAACAAATTTCAAGAAACTGCGGGAAATGCCGCAACAGTAACTTTTAACGGAGTCATCCGCTAACATGCATTTCATTGCTAAACAACTTAAGAGTTGGGTTTAAAGAATACTAAAGTATTAAACTCATTTTGAAAACAGTTTTACCATATTTTTCTGACTAAAGAGATTGAATGTTGGCATAACTAGTTCGTATTTCGGTAAATGGAGCCATTGTTTATCAGTTGTAAAGAATCATTGTGAATTTATTATGACACACGATTTTTAGAATAAAAATGAAAACAACAATAGTTTTATGTCTGCACCATGCCTTCCACTGGAATGTAACTTTCATAGGTTTGCTGCTTCGATTTGGGTAAGGCAAAGGGAATATTAGGATTAATTGGTCAATTTTCTCCTTCCCATTCGGCATCACAACTTTTTTAAGCAAGCTCTTGAGCGTGTTCCTCTATTTAGAATACATTTCGGAAGCAATATAACTTGACTTTAACATCAACATTTCGACATATGGGGGTTCATGGTATCAACTTTTGATAAATGTATAGATAAAAATTTCAATATTCAGCACACATGCACTTGCACCCCATATAGTCTCCGCAGTAGAAAAGAAGAATTCCTCGAAAAAACCCATACGAGTTATTTATGCCACGAAGAAATGATGGGCACGAATTTTTACTCGTACTCTCCCTATTATCAAGGTAAAACCTGATGAACCGCTCCTGAAATAGCAAGAGCAACATGAAATGCACTATTATCAATGATATTAAATAGGTGGCACTCACGAACGTGTGGAATCATGTTGGCACCATCTCCGAAATTTGGCGGGTCTCCATTTGCATGCTGTGATCCGGGCTGCTGGGGTCCACCACCACCATGAGGTGGCAGAGGTTGATTTGGAACGCCACCGGGTGGGGCAGCACCGTGTGTACCACCGCCGTTCGGTAGACTGGCGAACGGAGGACCGCCGAAAGGAGCCCCACCTCCACCGATTGGCGGAGCGCCGTGTCCGACGCCCCCGTTCGGAGCACCGCCATGGTGAGGTGCCCCACCACTGGGGATACCGACGCCTCCGTTCGGAGAACCACCGTGGTGATGTTCCCCCCCATTGGGGATGCCGACGCCCCCGTTCGGAGAACCGCCGTGGTGAGGTGCCCCACCATTGGGGATGCCGCCTCCGTGTGGTAGCCCATGAGGAACGCCTCCATGCGGGAGGCCATTTGGGGGGACCCCGCCATATGGAGCACCACCGTTCGAAGCACCGTTTGGAGGCGCTCCCCCGAAAGGGATGCCGTTGTGAGAGAATCCTCCGTTAGGGGGAGCTCCGTGAGGGATGTCGTTGTGAACAGGCGACCCAGGGTAGTGATTGTGGGGATGTGCGGGAAATGGAGGCTGTTGTGGAGGAGGTTGGAATCCACCCTGTTGAGACGGGGGTGGCCCGAAGGAGCCATCGTTGTAGGGAGGCATGAAGGAGGCCGAGGGAGGAGATGGTTGGGGTCGGAACGGGTAAGGCGGCGACTGCATAGCAGGGGTCTGAAAAAGGGGTGGGGGTTGAAGACGGTTCGCTGGTACCGGACGACGGAAACCAGTGGGGTCGTGGGGTCCCGGGCCGTGATGGTGGTGATTGTTGTGGTGATTTTTATGTGGGTGGGGCGGGGGAGCCGATGGAGAGGGAGGGCGGGAGGGGGGTGGTGAGGATGGAGTGGAAACCGGGGGAGAAGCAGGCGTGGAAGGCAAGGGGCGCAGTATCCACGGGTCTATGGCCCCAGGGGACCTCTGGCAGAGGGAAGAGGGGCGCTTTGCGTATACGTCAAAGTCCACGTCCGCCACCGTCGCCAGGGGTGGAGCCGTTTCGTTGTCCTCCTCGGATGGCGTCCCCTTGGAGTCCTTCGTCGTTTCCGTCGTGTTGCCATTGGTGGTAGTAGGGGTGCTAACGGAGGTGGTCGAATTGTCCGTGGGCAGGTCGGTGGGCGAGGAGGCGGACGGCGCGGCTGAGGAGGGAGCTTCGGAGGTTTCGTTGCTCGGCGAAGTTGCAGTCCCGGTCTTCGACGAGTGAAGCTTCACGGTGGACGTAGATTCGATGCGAATGAACGGTGGAATGGGATCGGTCGGGATCGAGGCGGAGCTGAGCTCGCAAGTTCCATTTAATTTTCTGCCAATGCTATGGAAGAGAAAGCAACGGATTTTAGCGGTGTGCTAGTAATTTAAATTAAATACCCTAATAACATTATGCACATCCAACAGCAGATTCGAAACTAGCATTTTCGGATTTGGCATGAACCAATGCTCACTGGTTTAATTGGGTTGGAATGGACTCTTACAGTTGCCTTAATGGATTGCGACTTAATGTGACCCTTTTCAAAAATGTAGTGGGAAATCCAAGATTTTCTAGAGATTTATTTACCATGCTCAAAGATGCTAGATCACGTTTTGTGTGAATAACGAATTATTAACAGACAATTAAATCATAAGCGAGGTATTTCAAAATCCTTCTCTAATTTTACTTATTTTATATTTTTGATGAAACATTAACACGTTCCACTAAAAAGAATCTGTTTTTCACTAGGCTAGATTATTTTCACATTTAACCAATGATACTTACTAGAATTAAATTATTTTTGCACATATTTTTATAGAAAATATTTTTTAAATTAAAAGAAATAATTATCATTTTAAAAAACACAAAAAAATGAAATCTCAAGACATGACCTAAATTAGCAGGCTTAAAAAACTGCATGGAATAAATGTTGTAGTAGGTGATACAGTTCACTTATTTTGTAACTTTTTGAATGAAAATGGAAATGGGAGTACTTCAATATTAGGAGAGCACTTGCTGCAGCAAATAACTCATGAACAGGAAGGAGTCAATGAATAAGATTAATGTACTTCAAGAAAATGGTGAAGAAAAAGTTAATGAAAAGTATAAATATAATATTCAAATAATGACTTAAAATCACAGGGCCTAATGAAGAATAAATGTGTTTACATGTAGTATAAGTCCAAAATTACAATTCATGTATATAATGAGTTACATAATTGGACTGACTGATGACACAGAGTTTTAAAGGTTGTGTTTTCCATAAAATCTCAGACAAACATCAACATGAGCTACATGTCAAGCTATTAAACAGTTAAACTCACAGCTGAATTCTGGTAAATTATTAGCTGGATGTTATGATCCAGCGACTAACTAACTTTTTGCCATGGATGAACCCGAAGATTTACAAATCACCTATTAGTTAACACTTCTCTCAATAATTCATTACATACTAATTGCAGAATAATGAAAATAGCCTTCATACTTGCTAGACATTATTTTTGAGGTCCAATGCATTTCTTTAAAATGTTACCATAGTAAACCTCTATGACAGAAAACCATCTAAGCCAAATTGGATCAGGTCTTTGAAGCATTTTGGAAACCTTAAATAAGGTCATGGTAGGATTTATCAAGTAGATGCAATGAAAAATGAAATTAAAATTTACTCAAAGGCCACTTACAGCTTCTGATATCATTTTTATTGCAGGGTACTTGGTTCATTTTGTTACTTCATACAAAATGGCGATGAAAGTTGGCAGATTCTCTCGCAATACAACAGCTACCTACCTTCCATGACCTCTAATTTGCAGATATAATTTTAAGTCTTCTTCTACTCTCGTACTTCCTGAATTCATATCAGGAAGAACTAGAGTAAAATAAGGGTGCATCTCTAGTAAGAGCTCTGTAAATGAAATTATATATTTTCTGTCATTTTCCAAAAAAAAAATGAAATTAACAGTGCTCTCCTTATCATCCTTATATAAGCCACTGAGAGCAAGATTCAAGCAGTGAACACAACAATGAACATGTGATGTAACCATTCATTTTTAATCATTATCTATAAGCCATCAAAACTCCTAAGTGGTGGAAGTCACTTCAAAATAAGAAACTGTTAAAGTTAATGGTATCACTTGGTATAATTACTTCATGTTAAATAATAATTGCTTCATCAACAGATCTCCCCATTATACTGTGTCCATGTGCCTGATATATGTATCACAATGAAATCCAGGTCCTACAAAGTTAAAGTGTTGTAGCAAATCAAGTGAGTGCAACATGAAACTGCTACCCACTCATGGATGTTGACCATGAGATACCTCAAGAACAAATACAGGAACTTGAAGTCTGAATAAAAGAGTTCATTTTCTCCAGATTTTTTAGGTTAAAAACATTCTGGTGGCTTTACTTCAGTATCATCAAATTGAAATGAAGAGTTGTTCATCTTTTCTTGGGCCACATGTTTTATTTGCAATCAATGTCTTAATTTTTTTCTGAATTTATGAACTATTTTCCAAATCATGACACTGTAAATTGCTCCAACATGATGTCATTACATATCCTGTTGTTGCTGCTATCTGCATTTTAGTACGTTACTACATACTAACTGATGTCCAAGAATAGCACCATACTTACCAACAAGTTTGACAATCTCTATGAAAAATCCTTTCTATAAGCTGGCATATTATACAAATTGATGTAGAATGACTTATTCTGACTTATGACTTCTTTACAACTTTCAAAGCAAACCCAAAATTTAAATTCTTTGAATAACTGCTGTTTTGGGAGATTTTATTTAGCTTATGGAACGAGAAACATGTTAAGGGTAGCAATTTTTGAATTTTATGGAGAAATAGCATTAAGAATCTGAAGGAAATGGTCTTGACTAATGCCACTGAAAAATAGGGTATCCTAAAATGCAGTTGCTAAAATAGCACTAGACATTACACTTGGGTGCCAATTTGAAATAGGACCTTGGTATCCAAGTGGAAGATATGGATGAAGAAAATATGGGGGTGAGTCTGGATATGTGATATCCACAAGTCAGTGTAGAGGGTATCCATGTATTTTAAAGCCTAGTCACTCAGGTAGAGAGAATTACTCCAGACTGATTGGTGAGCCAAGGCTCTCTCAGAACTTGAGTTAGGGTACATTCAATTGTGACATTATTTACAGGGGCTTTTACATCTTTCACTTATTAGCATGGGCTGCATTTTCCTTCATCTTAGCAGCTCAGTCTTAATGAATGGGTCATTGAGGTAAAACTAAAGCCTTCAGATTTCATGGGTAGTTAGAGTCACATAAACACTGAAGACTATTAAAGAACTATAAAAGTGAAAGGTGTTCATCATGGTTATAAAACGTTCTCTCAAAGGAAAAGAATTTTAATAAACATTTAAAAGTTGAGAGAGACATCTTGTTTTTCTGATGGCTAGACTCTGTTACATAAAATTAGAACCTTATGACTGTATCCCAGAAAGGTAATATAGATACCAAAGAAACACAAAGGACATGTGCATTACATCTATTATAATTGCGATTATCAGCATTTGTCAAAATATCTACAAAGTTCTTCTTACTTGTAAAAGAGAAACATTAATATGAACAACAGGAAGTGTTAACAGTCTAAAATGTATGAATACCAGATCCCTTAGCCATGCCAAGACCCCTTAGCCTTAAGGGGTCATAGCTTTATAATGCAACCATTTCAGAGAGTAACAATCATTCGCCTTGACCGGGATTCGAACCCGGATCCCTCGATATCCGGCCGAGTGCTTTAACCAATTAAGCTACCGAGACGTCCTCTTACACTCTGAAATTTTGGGGGCTTTAAAGGAATAAGATGTTATGACGAAATACCGTACATACAATGTCACAGGCATTCGTAGTCGTGCGCGACGCGCCACAGTCCTCGATGTTAATAAAGCCAATTTCAAACACTTAGGCTGTTCATACCTTAGACAAATTTCAAGAAACTGTAACAGTAACTTTAACGGAGTCACCCACTATGTGTGCATTATAATGCAACCATTTCAGAGAGGTCGGGTTCAAATGGGTCATAGCTTGCCTTTCCTACTGAATTTAGAATTTCTCCATTGTTTCAAAGAGATGTACTTTGGGAATGAGGCCAAGAAAACGATATTATGGACAACATGTAACTTTTAAAAGGTATTTTATTTATTTAAACATTCTCTTCATTTGAAGGTGTTCTACTTACTTAAACATATTCTATTTATTTAAGCATATTCCAATTATTTTAAGGTATTCTCTTTATTAAAAAGTATTTTTTGCATGTTCTCTAAACTATCCAATCAATCCAGAGTATTTACATTTACCTATCATGAGAATATTTCTTGCTTGCCCCTACATTATTTTGTTCTTCTTTTTGTTATAACTTCTGCCCAACTTCATTCTAAGTAGAAAGCTCTTCCTTCCTCTACCCCACCTGTCCCAAATTTTTCATTCTATTGTGACCTTCAACATTCCACTTCCTTTCAATATTTCCTTCATCCACCTTCTCTGCTATTTTTTTTATTTCCTCCAGGTAATTCTTCTCTTCACCCAAACTATTTTAAACCTCATTATTTGTATTTCCCCTGTATCCAACTGATTTTCTTCATTCTCCACCACACCAACATCTCAAAAGGCTCCAATTTACATTCATTCTCTTGCCTTAAATACCAGATCTCACATCCATAAGCAAGACACTATCCTCAATTATAAAGTCTTTACTTGTCTTCTCAACTTGACTGGGTATGTATACAGATCAGAAAGTAATGAAAAAGAAACATCATTAGGAACAGTTAAATTAATAGTTTTCATAAGATAAACTAATAATAGACTGAGTCTTTTTCTAAATTTATCTGACCCAACCAGAGGAAAAGAGTTTAACTACTGAGTTCTTATTTATAAGTTAGAAATTTCATATGATATATTTAAGACTTTTTTTAAGTAAATTTTCTTGGTACTTTTACTATATGTTCCTTAATGTACATTTTGTATATATGGAGAAAGTTTGAGAACATAAAGAATAACAATTTGAAATAAAGCATAGTGTGAAACAAGGATGCACCTGGTTGTTCAATATGTTTATGGATAATTGTGAGAGAGGTGATGTAAGGATAAGATTATTGTAGATGTAAGGATGCAAATGCTTCAATTCTTCACTATGGCGATAATAAAGTATTGCTGGCAGAGAGGTCAACAGATACCCATTGAGTCCTTTGTAGTTCTAGGGATGTAATAGAAAGAAGGAATGCAGTTTGAAAGGAGTGCATGTAAAACAAATTTAGTCACATGTGATGAAAGTAATGGAAAGAATGATAGTATAGTGAATGTAAAAGTAACATAAATGATCAAGTAGATGATTTTTTATATCATGTCAGAATGTATTTGCAAGAAAACAGGAGTATAGATAAAGAGATTAAAAGGCACATCAATCCAGACAGATAGGTAGTTGGTAATATGCAGTATAAAAAAAAATAATAATGATGTGAAACAGCTATAATGGCTGTATATAAAAGGTTACTCCTTCCCAAATTACAGGGTAGCAATGAATTTTGAATGTCAGGATAGGCGTTAATATTGAATAAATATGCAAAGAATGGGGGTACTTGCAGAGTGTGTGGTAAAAATAGGAGAGTAGGCTGTGGTTTGCATGGGTTTTAATAGAATATGGGTTGGATGCACTAGTAATGTACAAGCACGGAAGAAGTTTGCTATGCTGGTTTCATCATGAGAGGTCGATCCACCAATGAGATGTAAATATGAGGAAAGAGTAAAAGGTTTCCGAGAAAATGATAAATACAAAAAATAATAGGTAAATATGAAATGGAAGAAACTCTCAATAGAAGGAGCATTAGAAATCTTAAGAACAGGGAAGCAACTGCCAAACAATGCATAAATGTAACGAGAGGCAAAAGAAATATGCATAGACAGGGCTGCATGGAGAAAATTTAAAAAAGGTGGTAAGCTTCTTGAAATTATATAACAGGAAGTATTTTCAACTTTGTCAACCTCAAAAGGGAATGATATGAAGTGGATGTGCATTTTTTGGGTCCAGGAATATTGCTATTACTAATCTTTATGAGAAAGGCTAAGGAAGTATGAGTAATGATATTAGAATGAAATGACAGCCAGATATGCTACTTAAAGTATCATGCATATCATTGAAGTAAATAAGAAAATGAGCAAGAGCATGGATAGACCCCTGTTGATTACTTTAGGGGAAGAATTATATGTTACACTTTTTAATAATTAATATAATGTTATGCTCTGTCTTGAATATAAGGCATCAACATACGTTTTTTTTCCCCTGACATTACATCTAACTTTCCCGAGAGAAGACTATGATTTACAAGACCAAATGATTTGAAAGAAAACGTAAAGCAAAATAAATGGATTTATAACCAAGATTTTCATATCAGTGATTAGTTGTCTGATACATAGCAGATAGGGTGGATTTATTCCCTATATTCAGGAGTAATGTTGAAGTGGTAACAAATTGCTGGGGGATTCAAGATAGGGAATCAGTGGCTTATGACAGACATTTTCAAATATTTCAGAGCACTGGGTTTGAATTGCAATTGGTTGGTAAGAGTTAAGATCTTAATACTACCAATCCTTTTTCTTGATAGAGGATTAACTTATGATGTACCTAATAACTGAAAGGCTTTCTAAATTATAGAAGCATTTATGAGATGTAATTAAGTGGTGCTTGATAAGATCAAAACAAAAGATGATAAAATTTTGCCATTAATATCAAAGCAATATCTGTGCCATACAAATATTAGCAGTAATCCTGGGAACATTTTTAGATCAAAGAAAGAGTAATATTGATATGGTTGGGGGTGTAATATTTCTACTGATTAGTTAATTGGGCATAGGATAAAAGATTTGTAAAATAATTACTGAAGTCTGGTTTACAAATATATGGCCTGTGTGCACTAAACTCCTAAATCCTTACTGCCAGAAGAGTTAATCTGAAAAAATACATCTTTAAGAGCAGTTGATCGTGAATGAAGCTCATTTGTAATCCACTGATTTTTAGAATTTCTAAATACCACTTTACTTGTGACCAAAGATAAAGTGACATTAAAGCAAAATTTAGGCAAATAATTGTCAGTTTTTAACAGATAAGACAATGCATGCATGATATTCAGTTGAGAAAAATGTTTCAACTTACAATATTTAGAATGGAATTATGTTTTAATGGCAAAATTAGTCATTACAAGAAAATGATAAGATGTGCTGAATAGATAACTTCATAATTTGCATCATGAACACATTGATTTGAAAGTTAGAGATCAAGCAATGATGATAATGAGTCATTGACATGAGTGGTCTATTAAAATCTGAGATTAAAAAGGAATGTGTGTTACACTATTACTAGCAGTAGTCCTCTTGGTTAGGATAAGTTTCTGATGAATCATAACACTACACACCACTTTACTCATAATCCCTAACTAACATGAACTAGCATGACACCCAAAGTCCTTAAACCCCATACCATCTATATATTGCATGAACTCATTCTTTAGCTATGTATTCTATTTACCTCCCTTAATTTCATCCAAAATACTATCTTCCTCCTTTCACCTCACCTTCCCAGGATTCATTTCTCTATTGCCATGTTCAGCAGGTCATTGCCTCTCAGTGTCTCCTACATCCACTTGTCCTACTTTCTTCAAATTTCTCTCATCAGCTATCTCTCTTTTCCTACCACACCTAAACTTTCATTGTTGATTTTCTTTTCTACCATTTTACTTTCTCCATCCTCTACAACAACATCTCAAAAGCCTCAAAGCTATGTTCATCCTCTTGCTTCAACGACCAAATTTTCAAGCCATACAAAACTTCACTTCATATTAAAGTTTTCACTTATATTTTCTTCAAATCTTTACTTAAGGTGCCTGACATAAACTCCTGCCTCTTTGTAAATGTTTCTTAAACTAACTAAATTCTTCTTTCAAACTCCATACTATGCTCTCCTCCTTCCAAAAAACTTCCTAAACAGCTGAACTATTCCTCCTGTTCTACAGTAGTTCATGTCTGCTAACTTTAATGCTTATTTCAGCCTTCATCTTTCTTGATAATCTCACTACCTTAATTTCCTTGTGATTAATTCTCATTCCATACCTATCACACCATTTTTCCAATGCACTCAGCAATGGTTATAAATATTTGGCTGGTGGGCTAACTAATACTTGATCAACCATCAATCTAATTTCAAGAGTCCCCACCCACTTTCACTACAACCTCCAGACCTTCCTATGCCTCCCTTACCATTTCCTCCACAAATCAACAAAAAAGAACAGTTGATAATGGACATCTGTCTTTGCTGTTCAAGCACTGTCTATTCCATCTCTTCATCTGCCACCCACAGCTGTGCAACCTGAGATATATTTAGGTTTTGGATAAGTCATCTATCCTTGCAGTTAACTGCTTTCTTCTGCAAAAGAGTCATTGATTGTGTCCTGTTTACACTGTCAAATGAATTCTCAAAATCCATTAGGAATAAAAATACATCCTGGTTATAATCTAGGTTATTTTCTACTGGTAACTTCATTATTGCTATGGCATCACACATACACACGCATCCTCTTTCTAAATCCAAACTGATCTTCTTCTAAGTACATACTCTTTTGCTCACTTGCTCTCTTCTTAATCCATTTGTTGATGATTCTACATACCACCTTTGCTGCATGTGAAATCAAATGTCAAGCCATATAGTACTCATATACTGCCGCTTTTTCCTTTTTTTTGATGGGTATTCATGTTATACTAGCAAAGTTTTCCAGCCAAATACCTCGATCATAAATACTACAAATAAAACCATAAAATGTTTTTCTTTTTGTTTTTCTAAATTCTTGAGTAGTTGAGCAGTTTGTTATCTAATCCTGCAGCCTTATTCACTTTCATTTTTTTAAATGATTTTTCTATCTCACAGTCAAGTATTTCTGAACCTATGCTACCCTTATTGCACTAATGTTTCATTTCATTAAAGTGAATATCCTCTTTCTGGCCACTTTATTATTGAGCAGTATTGATTGCTGGAGATTTTCCACCTCTAAAGCATATCTGCTAGTGAGGTTCACAAGATTTAATGACATACATTTATAAAATATATTACAATTTATGGATTGAATTAGTAGGGGCATAAGAAAAGAATTGCATTAAGCAAATAAGCTTTTACAAAGAGGAGGAATAAAAACTCATTTAATATGGACATCAAACAATCCCACGAAGTGAAGCCTGAAAGTGTAAAGTATAACTGAGTAAGGATGTTAAGAAATGGCTTGTCAAAACTTTGATATGGATAGTGGTTTTGTATGCCACGGAAACATGGTCATTGAAGCAGGTTTATAGGTATAGATTGAAGGCTTTTGAAATGTGGGTGTGGAGAATGATGGAAAAGGTGAAGGGAACTGAAAGGAAAACATTATTACACATGATAATAGTAACAGATATAATAAGCCCCTGTCTCACCCCTCATCCTATTACTGCCATCCAGTCTCTTTATCCACCACTGGCAATTGAGCAGCTGAGACAAGAATAGGCTGCAGATAACCCTTCTATCCCTCCAATCTACTCATATTTTCTGCAATTAAGTCATAAATTCTACCCAATTCACCTTATTGAATGCCTTCTCAAAATTTATGAAACAAATATATTGCAATTGCAGTCTATGTTCCTCTCTATTGGTGACCTCATTACTGCTATGGCATCATGTGTGCCTCTCCTCTTCATGAACCCAAACTCATGCTCTATTCATTTTCCCTACTCCCCATCCTCTTAACGATGATCCTGAAAACCATTTTAGCTATGGGCAATGTCAAATTTATATTCCTGTAGTCTCCACACATAGCCCTTCTCTTTTTTTGGAATTGGAGCAAACACTGATCTGATGAAGTCTTCTGGCCAGATTCTTCCCTCACAAATGCCATGAATTAGTCCATAAAAACTCTTCCTTCACCTTTTTCTAAACCTTTAAGTAGCTCACAGGAATGATGTCTACCCCCATGACCTTATTTGATTTTAAAAACCTTATTACCCTGCCTATTTTGCCATCGAGTACTCCTGGACCTAAGCTGTCCTCATCTACATCATATTCTCCTTCTATGTCTAACCTTGCTGGCCTAATGTCTTTACCATACAGTTCTTCTATGCACTAATTCCACCTTCCTCCTTGGATTTTCTCTGGTTCAACTAATATTTTTCCTTACTTTTGCATTAGATTGCTTGCAAACATTTTCCCTTTTACTTCCTGATAGCACTTGCACCTTTATGTTTAAGGTCTGTACAAAAAAGATGAGACTGGTCTTTCAACATGCAAACTTCTTGACAGATCACAATCAGTGAGGTGTCCCTTATAGTGGCACTGGTGAGAGGTAAAACATCAACCCTAACTCAACTTTTCTCTGCACAGCAGTGATTCTTGTCTGAGCTTGCATATTTTTTGCTACACAAATTCTTGTGTATGAGAGAATGAAGATGTTAGAGAAGCAGTATTTTTGTGCATAGAATTGTGTTTTAACCTCAGGAAAAGTAGAACTGAAACTAATTCAATGATTGAAGAGAAATTTAGCAATGAATTTATGAGTCGGGCACAGTTTTTTCATTGGTACAACCACTTTCAGTCTGGGCAAACCTTGACTAATGAAGGATCAAGAAGTGTACGACCATTTACATCAACAAACGACAGTGACAGCAACACAGCTAATGAGATAGTGTGTGCAAACCATAGGTTAACTGTCAGGAAGCATGCCATTGAAGTTGACATTAATGTTGGATTGTGTTTCACCATTTTGACATAAATTTTGAGCATGCAGCATCTTGTGTCCAAATTTGTGCCACAAGTGTTAACAGATGAACAGAGGCAAAAATGTATTGGCATTAGCCAGGAACTGTCAAAACGTTTAAACAACGACTGAAACTTCTTAAGAACAATCATCAAAGGTGATAAAACCGGAGTTTATGGTTATGATATAGGAACCAAAGCCCAATATTCACAGAGAAAGGGGTCATCTTCCCACCACCCAGAAAAGCTCCATGTTGTGGAAGACACCACAAATGTGGAAAACATGTCATGGTCCTTTCATCACGACAATGCACCACTGCACACATCATTGATTGTTACAGAGGTTTTGGCTCAGCAACTCTGCTCTTCCGATCTTGTGCCAGCAGATTTTTTCCAATTTCCGAAGTTGAAATTAACCTTGAAAGGATACCAATTTGAAACTACTGAAGACATCCAACAAAATAGCACCACAAACTTAAAAGATTATCCTGAAAGAAGCATTACAGGTGGTATTCTAAAACTGGAAAAAACATTATGAGCATTGTATTGGCAGCTAAGGGATGTATTAAGGCATTAAGCATGATTAAAGGGTAACTAATAAAATCAAGTATTTATTCAAGCAGTCTCATCTTTTTTTGAACAGACCTTGTATAATGCCCCTATTTCACCCTTCTACAAACTTTCCATATCCTTGCAATCGCTCTTCTTTTGCATTATTTGTTATCCACTTCAGTTTATTATTTAACTCTTCCTGCTTCCTTTTACCTAACTCTGTAATTATGTTCTTCCATTTCTTCTTCTCATCCATGTTTCTAATCATTTCATCCATAACCAGACATGCCAACTTTCAAAAATGAAAAATCGGGAGGACATGCCAACTTTCAAAAATGAAAAATCGGGAGATTTTTAGAAGTGTATCACGAAGTAATCACTTTTAATTACCACAATATTTGCATGGCACCTTAATCCCTTTATGACACTTTGCCAATTTTTAATGAATGTCACACTTTATTAACATGTTAAGCTAAGTACACAATTTGAACAGTTCATCAAGAACGTAAGAAGGAAAAATCGGGAGTCTCCCGCTTAAATCGGGAGAGTTGGCATGTCTGCATAACCCATGGTTTCCTTGCCCTTTTTCTATTTGTTGTTCTTATTGTTTTGTTTGTGGCTTTTAATATTTCTATTTTTATTTGTTCCCATTTTTCCTATGTAGTCCTCTCTGTCCTCACTCATTATTTTCTCTAAAGCCAGCTGATATTTCTTTCTGATCATTCCAGCTAATATCTCCAAATTCAATTTCCTTTGCCATCTTCCGTTTCACCTATTTGAATCAGATGCTACACTTCACAACACCAAATTATGTCTGAGTCTGCATCCACTTGCAGGAAACAATGCGAATTAATCATGCTGTTTCTGTGAAAACAAGAAAGCTGAGACCATAAACTTGATTGGCACTAAGTGATAAGGAAAAAAAAACAAGTAAGGGGAGAAATAGGGAACACACACTAGGTCACTTGAGTGTGTTTGAGAAGCAGTGACCCAGGTATACCTCAATCATACACAAAAGGCAAAATAAATAATAAAAAATAATAAAACAAACTTACAACCTTGAACTTAAACCCTGACTGAGTGAGTGTGTGAGATTCACAAAGGTCTACAGCATGCCCAAAGAATTGAGTGACTGTGTGTTTATGTGAGTTGTTTCTGTTTCACTACATCCTTTTATAATTTTTCATTTATTTGTGTGATTGACGGGGATTCCTTGTTCCTAAACCATAGTCTCCCACCTCACCACCATCTCTTCTTTTGCCTATTGCTGCATTGAAATAATTCCACATCATTATCAAATGCTTGCCTCCAGAAACATCCATGATGATGTCTGCTAATTGATCATATACCTCATCGATTTCTTCCTCTATACGATTACTTGATAGCAGGTATAACTGAACAATGACCAAGTTCGCTGGTTCCCCTAGTAATATTCTATCCATAACTTACTCAATGTTAACCATGCTTCTTCCAACCTTTTTATTTAATATTATTGCCACCCATTGCTGCCTGTCATCCCCTCCAATGTATCCATGCATTACTCTTTAACTGTCACTTCAGAATTCCCCTATCCTTCCATCTCACCTCACAGAAGCCTAATTCATTTATATTTCCTTTCTCCATCTCTCGCTTTATATTCTCTAATTTTCCTGCCCTCAACATTGTTCTAACATTCCAATTCTAACTAATGTGATTCTCTTCTGTCCTGCTACTGTTGCTTTTGCTTTGCAAGAATTTCATGTGATGATGACCCTTGCCTTGCCAATCAGCGCCTGGCTTCCCCCACTGCTGGGCACAATACATGGCTGGGCTGAGCCCTGTTGTTGCCAGTACTAATTTTTTTTATAATGTCCATCTAATAATTCCAGGGATAATTAATTGAGATGGTTTCTCATTGCCTTCCTTAATAGTGTTTTTAACATGACACCATCACTTGATGGTTGCCTCACTGGTTTCAGATGCCTTTGCAGCTGCCTCACTGAGGAACAGATGCTGTGAAGATATTTACTTCACCAATCCTTTCATTTTAAAAATAGATGATCCAAACTCTTGTGGAACCTCTAGGCAGTAGCTGGAAATATATGAGGTCTGGCCAATAAATATGTGAACTGGTACAATTTGGCAAGCATGGCATGGACTATAGCTAGCCCACTAGTGATGCTAGTTGCCCCAGACCCAATGAGCTGTCTGTGCTTGGTGGATTGTTGAGCTGAGCATATGGTGCCAGTTATGTTAGTTTCTGTTGTCTTTTTTTTACTGTTTGTCGGCAATGGAAATTGATGAAATCATGGAGCAACGAATCAATATAAAGTTTTTTGGTGAATTAAGGTAAGAGTAATCAAGAAATTACTGTAATGCTGACAGCTGTTTACGGTGATAATGCTCTCAACAAAACATCTCTTTTCAAGTGGATTAAGCGTTTTAAAGATGGCTGACAAGATGCCACGGATAAAGCAAGGCCGGGATGACCATCAACCACTTGTGTTGACGACAACATATGACTTTTTGATGGCCACAGTTGACTACAACAGATCGTGTGCGGGTCCCTTGTCCTTAGCAATCGTCAAAAAACTGGCGGAAGGTAGCTGATGAACTGAATTTAGGAAAATCAACAGTGCACACTATTTTAACCAAACATGAAGGTTGAATCCTTCACCAAGACAATGCACCTGCACATTCGGCATTCATTGTTCACCAGCTTCTGGCAAAAAAATCAATCACCATCCTTGATCATCCACCTTATTCACCAGACCTCGCCCCCTGTGAATTTTTCCTAATCCCAAAATGCAAAATTGTGGTGAGGGGACATAACTGAAAAGATGTGGACACAATAAAGCAAGAAATGATGAAAAAAAAACTAAAAAGCCTAACTGCCAAGGACTCCCAAGGGTGCTTTAAACAGCGGAAAAGAAGATGAAATAAGTGCATAACAACAAATGGAGAGTACTTTGAAGAGGGCCAAATTGATGTAGACTAAATTTTGCATAAATAGTTTTTTTAATGGGCTCAGTTCGGGTATTTATTGGAAAGATCTCATATGCTTGATGGAAATGCCAAATGTTTGTCCTTACAAGAAATAATAAAGGCCAATGTATAGCTAGTGGAGGCACAAACGATCATGAGGGTTCAAAATTTTTGTATGGGTTTAGTTGGTCCAAAACCACATGCCTTACATCTTCATTGCCTCAAGGTTACTTTGCTCATGACTACTATTATCATTAAATTTTCCCACAAGGCAATTGTGTATGACTATGTACAAGTATGTGTATGACAGAGTATTAAGGCTTCCTATGTTTAATCAGTAGAGTATGTGTGGTAAATGACATAAGCTGCTGGAAGGGTATCTCTTTGCTGATTCAATTTCACAAACTATCAATGAGCAGTGACAGTAATTGTGCTGTCAAAATGTCACCTAATGTGAAGTGTCTTTGTTCCAAAAAAACTACACAAAAATAATCAAATAGAATAAAGGATACGTTTACATACTGGACAACCATTTTAAAAGTGGTTTTCTTTAAATACAAATTATAAATGATAAGAAGGAAGTTGTTATTTCATTGTACAAGTATTACCTAGTTGAATAGCCACTAAAATCATCAAGAATCAGAGACACCATAATTAAATCTCTGGAAGATGGACAAGAAAGAGTTGCATACCACTTTTTTCTCCTATTTGGCTATAAAGATCAACTAAGAACGACTGAGAAAATTATATTCCTAATTTTTTCTAAATTACAAAAGACAAATGCTTATGTATTTCGACATCCATCATAATTATTTTAAGCCTTGAAAATGCAATGTTCGCTCAAAGACTTTCAAATAAGTATGTATTCCAACATTGAGGGTCACTCACTTCTCAATGGAAAGGTTTTTCCCCACAAAACGAATACATACATCAGCAGCATGTTTAACTAAGGAAAGTCAGATCACCTCAATCAGTCAACTAATATTCACACGCAAAATCATTTAGAATATTAGCTTTTCCATTCCACAAAACTATTTTAAAGAGAAATGTTTCTGCAAGTAGGTTAACAAATAAAAAAAATTTCAAATTGTCTTCATTCTGTTGAGAATAATATTAGCAAGTAGTGACAGGTATCTATTCATAGGAACTCACAATCCATTCAATTAACATTTTTCATGTTTTTGAAATGAGACTTCTTTTAATCATAGTGGGATTATTTGATTTGTTTTTTTACTTCTGAAACCAACCAGGTACCTAATTTTGGTAATGGTTAAAATTGTACAACATGGTAAATATACTGAAAACTACACATCATATTCAAAACCACACACCATGTTCAAAACAGTTATATTGTGATGAATAAATGGAAAAGCAGTAACTTACCCAAAACCAAAGGAGTTGCATTGATTACTTGGGTGCTTATCACAGGCCTCCCTACATCGGGATAAGGATGAAGTAGGGAGTGTAGTTATCACATCTGAAGCCTTAATTCTCCTTCCAATAGCAATACGTTCGTAACACCCTATAAATACAAAAAAATATGTATATATTGAATTCCAATTGCAGCCCTTTGATATGTTACTCATTAATATTAGGTAACCGATGCTCAAAGAGGGAACAAACTGGTGCCATACAATATTTTTAATCATCTACCAATTCAGTGAAAAAGGCTGTTTTAAAAGGTGTGCTTTTTCCATCAAATATTCACATTTCTGTCCAGAATGCTCTTAATAAAAAAAGAAAAATTGATTTCTAAATTAATCCCCTCAAATGACTACCTTAATTAAAAATGTTTATTTTTATAAAACTTATATTAAACCTCATGTAGATCATTTACACAAAAAATCAGTGACCATCTGTCACCAAATATAGTAAAACATGAATGTATTTCTTTTAATTTATTTATTTAGCCGAAGTCCAAACTGCACTTTTTGGCCTTTAAATCGGACTATTAACAGTGAAAACAATGGAGATGACTACAAACACCCAAACCCTAGGTGGAGGAAAACCCACCCAGGCAGGCAAACCCGTGACCCTTGAATTGGCAGACCAGGACAATACCCTGCCGCACAATGAAAAATGCACATAAATAATATTGCATTAAGCTTAATTGTCACACTGGTGTTAATTCGTATTTACCATCACACCTAGAACAGGTGCAAGAACCCAACTTACCTTGTTCCAAATTAATTCATTAGTTCTTATAGTTCACTCATAAAGATCTTTCTAATGACAGTAAATTTACCTTGACACTCATTATGTTCATGTTTCACTTCGTGATTTGCAATATTTTATTACCCATTTACCAATGCTTTCAGAGGACTTTTAATTTGACTTACAGACTTGAGAAGCAAGATCAAGGGACTCTTGAGGTCAGTCATTATCCTTGCACACTTAAAGCATGGAGTGCGAAGAAAACACATTTGACTACACCAGAATTCGAACCCGGGTTCCTCGATTTCTGGACTTGTGGAAGAAATTTACTGTGGAAGAGGAGTTCTCGGTAACTTAACTTGCTAAAGCACTTGGCCAGGAATCGTAGGAACCGGTTTCAAAAATTTTTCCGGTTTTGTGGACAGATTTTTTCCCAGTAAACGTTTCTCGCCTTTGCCGTGCTGTGTAACGTGAATAATGATCATTCAATGGTAAAATATGCCACTGATAGTTTTTTCCCCAATGACAAAGGTATTAACCTAACCGTTAAATAACTAGAGGTTGAGCATTGGAATCACTGCATTTCCTCGGAGAATTCAATCGTCTTCAATAATGGGAATGCTTACTACAATAGATAACCAGTTCATCCGAACGCCGTTATTTCATAACGAATGAAAAAATTATACCACACTTTATTCATCAGATTTACAGCGTTTGAACTTCAATCGTAGTCGCCGATATTCTTAGGACTACTACGATATTCCTACAGGACTACACATTCTATTCTATTGCACGATAAACTCTTCATTTATCCTTTGGGACACGCGTCAATGTCATACAATATCGCTCACGTAATTCGTTCATGACCTTCTTTTATAGTTGTTCCATTTGATCGTCCTTTTTCTGCGGTGCAAGTACACATGGTTTTAGGCCTTGGCTCCAGGGAAATTCAATTAATTTATTCCTTCTTTTCAGCTCTTCACAGGATTTTATTCTCATTTGCCCTTGGATAAATTCTGCAAATTTATTTTCTCCGTACTATTTTACCTTCTTGTATTACTATTAATTATAGTCCATTTTTTAGGAAGTCATTCTCAATCTTTTGCCTACCATATGTGCTATTTTATTTTTCTTTTCACAATTAATGTCATTCATTAAAATACAATTACAGGGAGAATACCATCGTACCAGCCAGTTCGTTCCATCCACAATAACATAGTAGTATGACGAATATGTACACGAAAACACAGAGGTAGATGTTTTTAGCCGAGAACACTCTGAAGCAACAAAATATGTTTTCGTTTCACGGCATAGTACTCCGATATACCCGGAAATGTTTCATACGTAACTTTACCGTTTGAATGCCGCCCGAATGGGGCAATGAAACTTCCAAAGATTGATCGAACGCGGGAAGAGTGCTCAGCCCAGAGTCTTAAATTTGAAGGGTAATCAAGGCAACCATTTGTCCCAGGGCTCCGAGTTCTGAGGGACGCAAACGTCAAATTAGCAAGAGCGGTTACCGCTAGCGCGCAAAATTAGTCTGCCTCGGGGCGCGGATATTTACTGACCTATTTTGAAATTTTGGGAGAGGAGGGCGGCTTGCCGTTACCTTTGGCAATATAGTATATATATATATTAGTCTGTAGATCCTCCTTTGGGTACCTGATTGCCTCACAGTTACTTAGGGGATATGGGATCCATGCAACAGCTTAAGACAACACTGTGAAAAAAAGCCTAGCGACAGAAACGGTTTCTTGGAGAGAATGTATTTCAACAAATGGTGGCGACTCTAAATAAAAAGCATCAAACATTTCTTGTAATGGTTTATTCATTTGGAATTCACTTCTTTGGATTCATCCATGATGTTATCTTAATTTTTTTCGCTTTATTTGGACAAATTAGTTACTAATCCAAGAAAGAAAAGGCATTTATGTCGAGATATCTGACTTATAAACCCAATTTACGTCATATTCATGAAAATTTGTATGTGGTTATGAATCACTTGAATTAAAAACGATTTTCTCAGAATTAATTACGATCGTAATTTGTGAGTGTCTAGTGCTAAAATGAAAGCGAGTAATTCATGAAAATCTTCTAAGTGTCCTTATGCTTGCCTCTTCCTCTCCTTCATTTAACATATTTCTATATAAAATATCTCATTCGTAGTCTGTATATCCTTATTCTCAAAAACTTTTTAAGGTTGGAATAGCCGGAAATGGAAGAGAGAGGTAAGAGATGGGTAGGATAAGGATTAATAACAGTTCTCTTTCCACCCTCTGGGAACTGTTCTTCCATAGCACACTCTATTCAATTCAGACTCCTTGTATTACTTCCTGATATGCTTCCATCGCTATTTCATTTGTCTCATGATCTCCATTCATCCCACTCTTTAATATTCTCTTCACCTTTCTTTAGATTGGAGCACATATTAGTTGTAATGTCGTAGTTTGATGAGCATGGTTCTTAAGCAACGCAAATGATATATTTAATTGAAAATCAGGCTATTCGCGAACATCGATAGTTTGGTAAATATTCTATCCCAGGAGCCAATATGTTAAGCCGGAATATAGTGGATATTACCATGCAGCGATTTGCATTCCCTTTCATGAACTGGTTGGGTTTCTCCAAAATATGTGATGCTTTAAATATTATTAGCGCCTCTATGTGTTAGTAGTACGAGGGTCATCCGGAAAGTAGTACCCGTTCGTGAAATAAAGACACAAAAGTAAATATTAACAAACATAAAAAATTTTATTTGAAAGAGGATACTTCAAACTACTTCTCAACATAATCTCCAAGCAAATTAAGGCATTTGTCATAACGTGTGACAAGTTTCTGTATTCCTGCTGCATAGTCCTTCGCCGCCAGCTCATTGAGATACAGGGTCACTCCTTCTTTAAGTTCTTCATCGCTGTCAAAGATGGTGTTTAACAATTTCATGAACAATTGTTCGAGAAACATTGGGAAAATGCTCACAGATGTCATCAATTGTGACGCGCCGATCGTTCCTCACGAATTCGTCAACTGAGCTCACCAGTTGGTCTGTAATGACAGACGGTCTCCCCGAACGCTCATCGTCGTGTGTGTTCCCCCTCCCCATGTTGAAGTTGCGACACCACCGCCGAACAGACGACTCGTCCATTACATTGTCTCCATACACCTCCTTTAATTGGCGATGAATATCACATGGGCGAACGTTTCTTGCATTGAGGAATTTAATCACTGCCCTCACTTCACAACTGGCGGCGTTCTCAATTTTTTTAAACATTGTAAACAATCACAGAAACAACACAGGCAATGCTAGCGTCACGCAACTTGGCTCAGAGAAGGCAGACAAGCCACTGAAGCTATCTGACCTCGTCCAGCGGCTACTCGCGTCGTCAGCACTTCATGCGGCACGAACGGGTACTACTTTCCGGATGACCCTCGTATAGCCAAGTTTTCAACATTTAATAAGTTCTTAAAAATGTTTCCTTTACACCCAAGAAGAAGGATCTGCTAGTATCTGTTGTCCAAAAACGACCCTTTCTTTCGTTAGTTCTGGCCTCTCCCGAGTATCTTGCAAGTTACTTACTACATATTACGAAACATTTACAATATTAGGCACTGATCATATCAATCTGACCGAGTTACTTTTCCATGTCGTCTCTCTTAATTTTAACACCAAATCCTTGATCCTCATTGCTTCCATTTTACATCCATTCATTTCATAAAAAGAACTGCTTGAAGAAAGATCTTGTGCTTTCCCGGCGTATCTGTTGAGTGTACACCCGAGAGGATTTCACGAAATGTTTGATTTTAAGTTTTGACGCTTATCAGATAAAACTGAATGTAACGATCATCCAGTTCAGTGGTATATTATCATCTGAAGCATACAAAACCTGGAGTGCCTTGAAAGTTTTACTTTCAAGGATGAAAGAAATCCAAATTCTGTGAATAGACGGGATGTTACTCATAACTAATTCTCCCTTAAGTAGCCACTTTTCTCACGCTTCACAAATCTCAAGGCCAATCTTCGGATGTGACTGGGAAGGAAAAGATGTTAACTCACAAGAATTGACTCAAAGTGCACAAAGGAAAACACCGATAAATACGTTAAAACAGTTCTGTACATTTTGAACAAAACCTAATGAGTTAAATACGAAAAAAAATTCATTCGGTATTTCATAACAGTATTAGTTAGAGTTAAAACTGGTTAACCGTTAATGAATTCTTCCTATTTGAATTTTACCAGACGGTACGAAATCCTATTTTTTGCGAACCGATTGAGCACATTTCCAACAATGCGATTGAGATTTCCTAATTGTCTATTTAGTTATTTGTCTCACGCTTAAACAGTGAAAAAGACTAGAAACAGTTTAATTTTACCGCACCTCCTCACGTTCTTAGCAGATAATCAGCACCCTTAAAGTAGCAGGATTTTATTGCTTATTCAAAAACGTCCGTATGAAGTATCGGATGATAACTGCGTTTCGTAATGTCACTTGATTTAGAATTGAGAAGACTTTTCAATAGTAACTGCAAAGTATGACTATTGTTGTGATTAATTCATTTTAAAGAATCTAAATCAAATCATTCAGGATTAGCTCTGTGAGATCTCGATTTAGACAATGAATTCATCTCCTTTTCACTGAAAATGTTAAATTTAAATTACATAGGCTACGAGTCGGATGGTATGCATTGGAATTAACTGTAATGCTCGTCTAAGGAGAAGTAAAAACGTGTGGGGAGTCACAGATTCATTAATATTTCTGCCACTTAAGAGGCCCCAGAATTTTAATATAAACGCGTATATATAACTTTATATTCCCCGTCATATATCATCTAACGCCACGAACTCCAGAGGTGTGCATTCCCATGTTACGCAATAAAAAAATCAAATATTAGAAATCAAATGTAATTTCCGGCTTTCCGGCTCAATGTTCTCATGTCGAACATTTTCTAAATGGCATATACAAAATGAAATTAAGCGATAAATGGCATTACCTATTAGTCCATGTAACTTAAGGAGAATTTACATTTCGAGACACTTGAAAATGCACATCAACTTTAGGTTGGAAGACATTTGAAGGACCGCTTAGGACTGAATGATCTGACTTCTTTCGGCGGGAAGTCCAGGGAAAAGTCACGTCCTTCTCGAATCACGTATTCCGGGCGTTTTGGTTTCCAGCGCTGAAGTTGATGACTCGGTATGATAAGCATAATTTTCTCTTGGTAACAAGGTTAAAAGCACGACGTAAAAAAACAGGTCTGAGGGAGAATTCGGCCCAAATGATACTTGCACACCAGCAAATCATGCAATCATCCGTGAAATAACAATGCAAATAACAGGCGTCTGACCGGATAGGGGCAAAAGAGACGGTACCCGAGGGTAAACTTAAAGAAGGGTTTGTATTCGTTCCCGTGGGCGGAGCAGGTCCTCGTGAAGCCTGTGCGATTCCTGGCGATAATTTACCACGTACGTGACAATCTCCTTATTCTTTTCTTTGCCATCCCGTGGCGGGGGAAGTTCGCTTCACGGCTGAGTAGTCGACGGCTCGAAAGACGGTTTTCTTGCCCGACTGGCGCCTGTTTCTGTGAGTAACGTTTTCTTATTATACTATTATACTCGACGCAAGAGTCACGAAGCGGCATTGTGTTCACAGACCTCTCCTTGAGAAGGGGACAAATGTTTTGACGGGCGATGCGTTGGGAATTAAGCAGCGGCGGAGAGAGGGTTGGGACGGGATGATCAGCGAAGTGCGTTCCGCACCGCCGCCATCCCCCTACCCGCTCCCTCCTATAGTTTCCACCCCTCTACACGCCCAGAATCGCCGCCGTCGCCCGCTTCCGGTTGGGCGTGGGCCCTTCCGATCGATGCTTCGCAATAACGGGATGCGCACGGGTGGGTTGTGGCCTAAAGAGCTCGTCCTCGACGGAAGGACTTTTCTTTCAGCGGCAGCTCCTCAGGTGAGGCAAGGTAGGTCAGACACACCCACTTTATTAGGAATCTCAGAAGAGTTCAAAGTTTGGAGGAATTATAAACTAGCTCCCGGATTTTCTCATGGACAATGGGTGTGGAAATATTATTTTACCAGGCTTCAAAAACGCATGGGAAATGTAGATTTAAGAAGAGCGTTGTTTGTAAACATTGGTATACTAGATATCCCGTGAACGTCGAAACGGCAGCGATTATATCATTCCAACTGACGGCTATAGGTGTTATCTAACTCTGTTAAGCTGGCCTTTCATTGACATTAAAAATAATTAAACAAGCGGCACAGTCCAGTTCAGAGGTGGAGAAACTATGACCGTGGCCAGTCGATGACTTATCTCCGACCAGTGATGTCACGTAATGATTTGAAGTTTGGAGAAAAATCACCTTTGTATGACCCTTACATGGAATTCACACCTAGCTCACCTTCTGAGATGTTATGACCGTAACGTTTTCGAACTCTAGGTCAAGTGAGCAAAGTAAATTTGTTATTTTACATAATTAGGCCAACGAAAATGAAATTTTACAGAAGAGTAGGAACTCCTTCTTTTGGATTTTAAATCATTAGGCGTAGAAGTTGGGAAGTAGTAAAATCAACAAAAGAAAAATGCTATCACCACTGATGATAACTTTGATGACTCAGGCTCGAGTAGAAGTGTACGAAGGTTTTTTTCCCCAGAAGGACATCAGGGAAATGAATAACATAAATAGGTTGAAGGGTTAAGAATTAGTACAAAGAAAAATAGCCCATTAACAGATTAGAATCAAACGGCCTCGACGTGAATTCATAGGTCGTCCGTGGACGAGAGAACACTTTCCACTTCTTTCACAGAGACCATTGACGGGACCGCGTTAATCACGCGATCAGGCGCACCTCTCCCCCGCCACCTAACCCCTTCTGTATCAACCCCGATTAAAGCACACAGAGGGAAAGAGAATGCAACGGCGAGAGCGAGTCGTTCAGCTTTCTCAACCGAAAAGACAAAGAGATGACGCAAATCATCAAGCCCAACGTCATCCTTCCCTCTCCCCTGCCATGTAGTGTAGTGAGGCAGTGTCATTCGCTTGTTGCTCTCCCTTCCCACGACTCTACGATTGCTTCGCAATAAGCACGCAGCCGCCCACCAGGCCCCTCTGGCCCGCACCCCCGAAAGAAATCGATCGCGTCAATCCACCGTCTCTCTCCGTTTGATGAGAGGCAGAGAGAGAGCGAAAGTTTCCCGCACCCGCCCAAAGAGGAAGGAGGCGAGTCTTCATTTTACCCAGGCGACGTCTCACCTTTCCGAAGAGATTCGTTTCTTCATCTGTTGAGATCGAATCCCGCAATAAACCCGTCCATTCTCATACCCTCTCCCACATTCCTAACACCCGTTCCCATACTGGGATTGATGCACGGCTCGAAAGGAGGGAGGGTCTCCGAAGTGTCACGGCCCGGAAGACGCGATGGTGTCGGGTGATGAGGGTGTGATACTTTTCTGCATCTCTGAACCTCAACCTCCTCCTCCCACGGATCGGCTTGGGTCGACCAAGGGAAAGTGATCCTTCGGTGCGACCGTTCGGAAGGGAGTGGAAAGGATCCCACGTCGCGGTATCTTTCACGATTCGGGTGAAATGGAATGCTGAATTGAACAGGAAAATTGCATGAAATTCGGATTTGAGCGGATGGGAGAGGGGAGAGAGACAACTCGCAGAAGTCTTCATCGCATCAATGAGTTTGTTACATGTTTGCTATAATTTCAACAAATACGTTCATGATGTGACTCCTCCCTAACCCAGGATGGATCGTTCAGCTGTGGTAACCGAGTCGTAACTTAGATTCTCAAAGAATGTGAGTAGGTATATATTTTCGAATGCATCTAATGGCAATTGAAAACGCGGTCACATACATTGCCAAAAGTTAGTTTGGTGGGGAAAGGTAGTTAATGACAGACTTCGAAAACAAAAGCGAAAAAATAATACGTTGCTAATATTTTCTCAACCAATTTGCAGAACCAATATACTTTCAATAAATTCCGTCTGTAATAGATTAGAAGAAATCATTGCCGAGTTTTCTCCAAAATCAATGACTATCCAATATATATATTCAACAGATTCAGGCGAGATGTAGTGGAAGTTCGTCATTGTGAGTAAAACAAAATAAAACTTTTCCATAGATTTATTTAGAACTGAAACGCGTCGTACGTTACAAATAAATCTGTGGAAAAGTGCAAATTTTATTTTACCCATACTATCCAATATCTACACGAAAACAATGGACTTTGTAGTTTTGTAAGTATATTTACCACTCACTATTGAACATTTTATTCATTTATGACTAATGTCCAGTACTGAATTGCCCACCGGTCGAGTGACACTGTTGGGAATAATGAAAATGTTCAGTTATATTCTACGAGATGAACAATTAAGAAGTTGAAAAACATTTTACAAATTATTATTACTGGGACAAATGAAAACTATTCGTCTGTTTCTTTCATTTTTATAATAATAAAGCACACCTATATCAACTTAATAGTGATATCAATCTAAGATAATAAACTTTGTGCAAATCACCGCTCGCATACTAAAATAACTGTTACTCAGAAAAAATATTAGTAAAAAGCAAGAACTGATCCAAAATTATGCCGCATATAATTCTTATTGCAATGTATGAAGTACATTTCGTAATTTTAAGCAGTAATCGTACTTAATCTACAGACTTAATGGCATCCGTTTGTATTAACACTCATCGCCACACTAGCGATATTCACGAGTCTTTCCAAGGAAATTTTATGCTACGGAGATAATAAATTCAAATTATGCATGACCATGATAATTTTACTCTATAACTGCAAATTGAATAAATTGCCTTAATGATTCGTAATAAACATTCAAGAATATTTTTACTTGATTCATGTAATGCACAGACTTTTACAGAATGCCATCGTAATGCCGTAGCATTACGAGCTACATTTCAAAGCTTCACGTAAAACAAGAAACACGATTATCAGGGAAAACTTGATGATTTAATAATTATTGTTGTGTTAAATAATTTGACCAAGCTTAAAATACACGAATCAAGTAATTATTTTACTTATATATTGGTGTATGAGCACTAGAGTTAATTTAATCTGCTTAAAATCAGATAGTGTCTTATCCAGGTAATTACCGAAATAAGTGGGTAAAGATAATAATATAGAAGAAAAGAATCATGCGTAAAGGTTTGTTATCCCAGAGATCGTTACTTCTCTCAAGAGAATGATTCTCGAAATTGCCAAATTATTGCCAAAGGTAACATCAAATTACACAGAGACTTGTCCGAGCCTGGTCACACGTGTGCTTAAAATTTTATTTGGCCATGGGAGAAAATAGCATGCTTATTATGGCTGAAAGAACTGAGTTTCTCAGAGGGTTTTTGAAGCGTCCCTAGAAAAATAATCAAAATTCATTGTCTAAATAAATTCTTGGTGCAATTTTTACCAAGTAAAGAAAGCATTAGTCACATCTCAGATAAAAGACTAATTTACGATATCAATCAATAATAGGTACTTTAATTCAAAATTTTAAGAGTAAAAATACGTCGTGATATTTTGATTAACAATTCGAACGAATACCAATGCTACACAATAATTTTATCGTCTCGAAGAGAAGTAAAACTTTTGCTAGCCTGTAAAAGGGAAACCCATCGGACTTCTGTCAAAAATAAATCGGAACATAATTTTGTTTTGCTACGCTGATAGAAGTTAAAAAGAATTATAGAGCTTTTGCTACACACATTTAGTAAATGAAGTACGGCTCTCTTGAGGTTAAAAGTCACATCTGAGAATAAAAGGATAGAGGGCCTAATTCCACGTATGAAATGCAAATGCAGCACAAAAGTTGCGAGTAAATATTAATATGAAGCCAAGAAAATTTTATGAATATAAAATCTTCATTTGAAATAACCCGGAAATACAATCTTTAAATATATAAATTTTTTACAGTTCAAGTTGATTGGTATTATGCATTTTATTGAATAAACATTCAAGTATCATCTAGGACATAACATATGTACATAGATCAAGTCATATTTTATGTGCCCGTGTCGAATTACGGAAGGGCATCATCCCTTGGAACATTAAAACCTAATTATAATATCTCTAATGCTTTCAAAAAGTGTAAATATTAGCATTAGTGAGAATAACATCGACATTAAGTTACATTTATCTTTAGATAAATGAAGTGTGAAGCTATCCATTTCCATACATGACTCCATCCAGGATTAGATGGATAGAAGCAAAATATGAACAATGAAATGTAAAATATTTTGTCTTAAGTTATGCCGTCAAAGTTAGTTCACGCGAATACATTTCGTCAAGTGAGTTTTCCATTCACTCAACTTGCACATGACGTTAAAAATATAGATAGGATTTAAAAGCCATTCTTTAACCGCAGAGAAGTTCAGAAAGCAATCTTTTTAAATTCCAAGTGAAAAAATTCATAAAAAATCTTCGATACCATTGGAGATTAGAACCCACTTTGGAATAGGTACTAATGCATTAATAGAAAAAAGGCAACTTCATGCGTAAACCTGGTTGTAAGAGTCATGTTTTGCACTGAATAGCTAGCATCAAAATTAATCACATTTAAAATAAATAAGCGTATTAACCAAATAATTTTGTTGTCATAATTTAATTGATTTCGATAGCAGGCGAAATGGAATATTTTACGAAACCGAGGGATCCAATAAATCATACTTTGTTGATCCTAGGAAAAATAACTTTATAGTTTATTGGTCGTATTAGCATAACTAATTTTTACTGATTTACTAACAACAGACGATCAAAAATCTTTCCAATTACTTACTAATTATTTCTTACGAACTAATTCGCAGTAATTTATCCTCACCTTCACTTGGAGCATCCGCAGCAGCAGACGAGAGGAGCAGGAGGAGAAACATGAGCCAATTACATGGTGCTGGTGGAATGGGAGCGTGACTTATCATCGCTGTGCAGGTCCAATTCTAATATTGGCACCACACGTTGTTTTCACTGGAATGATCATAAAATAAAACTCTTAAATCACTATATGAGCTTCTAAGCAACTAAATAATCGCGGTTAAGGGATGAAGGAGAGATTAATTTATAGGCGAATGGAGGGAATGTATAGTAACAAACACAAGAAAGCTGTTCACTGTGCTGGGACTTGAAGAGAATCGTAAATGCCTCTCTGTTATAGCTTAAGTAGGAATAATTCTAAAAAAGTCTTAACAAAAATAGGTAAAGGACACAAATTAAATGGAAATATCAATTTACAATCGTACATTGAATTATTCAATGATCTTTTCATAAATCGAAATCAGGAGCTATTATCACTGGTAAAATAAAAATTGAGTGGACTCGACTCTCAACAATTTCATTGGCGTACGACAATGGCACTGTCGTGTATAAATATTTAAAGACAGAGAACTTCAATATTTTATTTAAGATGCAATTCTCCGTTCGCAATATTTTACACCGTGTCAAGTTTCGCTAACTATTTTAGAGATAATGATTTAGCACTACCTCAATATTTTGAAAACTGATTGTCCATATCCTATCAATGATACCCCTTAAAGTTATGTACACATTTTATTGTTGCCCTTTTCACCGATTAAATAAATTTAAATACAGGTGCCTCTATTGTTAAAGTTTTGTATTTAATTTAATTAGCGCGTTTGCAGACATTTTTGCAATATGAGGTATCATCATTAGTCTTAATTGCTTATTTTTATTGGATTCTTCGCTTGGAGAGTAATTTTTTCACAGTATAAAGCCAAGTTATTTTATGCCTTTTACCACTCTTAGGCAAATATTATGTATGATACATGCTTTTCTGTATCTTAATTAAGTTTCAAGATGGCAAAATTTTACAGTCATGAGAGACTTCACATTTATTCCTTTGAAGGAATAATTAGTCCATATATAAATATTATAAATAGATTAGGTTGCTGGATTGGGTTTTGTTTGGAGTTACAAAATGTTTATTTGATAGTTGTGTCCATCCAAAAACTTACCTTAACCGGTAGATTACCTAATAATAATAATATAAATATTCTTAAAGATTATCGGGATTTCCGCAAGGCAAACTATTCCCAATAATGATATTACTTTTAGAATAGAGGAAATGCACATGCATAATTTGATAATATATGCGTAACATTAGAGGCAATCTAGTGTAAAAATCTTACCAGGAATATGATTACAGGAGTACTCTATTTTCATACGATACACTATTAAAAGGTTTAGATTTTAATGGAAGTTATTTCCTACTAGACATACCAATTAGATGGAAACGGCTGCTAGTAATAACTATTCGAAACAAATCGAACTAAATATGACTTTAAAATAGTGCGGTTTTTCACCGACTTTAATACATGAACTAAAATCCAGTACTTTTGAGGTGTAATATTTGATGCACTTTTTTCACTTACAATTAATCTTCCAAAATCAGAAAAAATAAAAAAGCTGGTGCATAATTTTAGACCAAGAGAAAAAAAATCTAGGATGAGGAAAGGAGATATTTGTCTGATAATTCGGTTATCTTGATTTTGCGTTGTCTCGAGCTATGACTAGCCATGCCTAAATACCTCGGCTGGATAAGGTAAGAAGAGGGATTTTTCAGTGATATTATTTTATCTGAATGGGTTTTCTTCAAAAGTACTGCCTTGTCCATCGCATGGGACGTTGACCTATGAACATCCAGTGACAAGGAGTCGAAATTACTGCACCTTTCTCCTGTTTTCTAAAAAACATAATTACCAAATTAACCACCTATCCCTAATGGTACAAACAACCTCATATATCGAGCGCATCGCCTAGTGATTACGGTTATTCATGCTCTATTAAATCTCAAACAAATGGGCAGAGAACGAGAGAGTATCATAAAAAAAAGGAAAGACATTCCATGAGGGGAGATAGTAGAACAAGGAAAAAATTACGTAGCAAATTTTATTTTCATTCACATTAAGAAGAACAGGGAAATCAGTAAGACTATTAACTGATTTTCTGGTCGTTTTAAATTACCAAAACTCTCGACACGAATCATCGTTTCGAATCACAAATGATCTCGTCACTCTACTTTCATTTTTTCGCCTAACATGTGTTGCAATGTGTGAGATGGACCTTTTGCATCACAGTAAGGAATACAAGCACACAAGAAATACTTGTGACTTGTACTTGTATAACGTTCAAATCGTCCAAAACTAAAGGGATATTATTTGGGAAAGTAAAGGTTGGTCATTTATTTTCTAGATTCTCATTCCCGACTTTTTTTCTGATTTATATCTCGATAGTTTGGAATCTGCTTCGTATTTTTCGTGGGACATCCTTCCTCGCTGCACGTACCACTGGTATCACCGATCAGTTCTGATACTTTGCTTTGGTTTTGCCGGGGTCGGCTCACGTCCTATCCAGGAACATCGTTCTCAACAGTAATTCCCGAATTAAGTATATAATTACCGAATTTTTTAAAATTCCGTCCTTTTCCCGTTTTTTTTTATCCAGAACATTCGAATAAATTAAATTGGTGACTCATTCACGATTTACCGATCTTTCCGACAAAGTGACCACCCTTGTTTTCATCTCCAGGATTCAATGGTAAAACGATATTAAGATATCTAACACAACACTCATGATTGTACGCGCAATATTCATTAGCCTAAATACATTTCATTGATAGGGCTTCAAAGTTTTAGTGTTGATTATTTTTTCGGGAAAAAATATTTTTAATGTTTTTCTTACAATTATATTCCGCTGTAGATAATCTATAAATTTTACAATAATTTTGCGGTGTGAATATAAAAACGATCTGTTCAACTTTTAAGTTTACAAGAAGACTGAAACTATTGAATTATTTTTATGATTTCTTTTCTTTAGCTCTCTAAACTGAAGTTTCGTAACACACCGATGTGTATAAATAAGTACATCATAAAACGTGGGATACTTTCCCGTGAGTAATTCCTTTCTTATTTCACACGTTAGAATCGATATGTTTTAATTACATACTGCATAACTGAGTGTATTTATTCTTCGAAAGAAATACAATAAGAAAAGGAAGTCAAGAGATAGGAGTAATACCACTACTCTTCGTACGTTAGTAATAATTAACGCTCATCGTATGATACTATGAAGACCTCGACAGTAAGAGAATATTATATACTTAAAAAATAAATACAGATTAAGATACAATAATAAACAAGGCAGAACGACATAGTTAAAAATCGTGAGCCATGTAAGAGGTTGTAGGGAAGTATAAGTATACCTATTATGTAGATAATATCTATGTAAAACGCATTTTTTAAACTTTTTCTGGAAATCTTTCCTCGATCTCTCTATTAATTTAATTAGTTGTTAATAGTTCTAATATCTCAAACACTGAAATACACTAAAATATAACCTTGTATTCGTTCTTTAGATGGAGGCATTCTCAAATAAAAATCTTCTTTAATACGAAATTAACAAAACAACTATTAGAAAGTTAAACATAATTTCTACTCTGTTTCCTTTCAGCTGAATATGCTTTAAAAGCTATTCCCCATTCCACCGCCCTTAATTTTTACTTTTCATACAGTTAAATTAAAAAATTCAATATATACATTAAATATTCAAATATTTCCCCCACTTTCGTATGGCATGATTAACCTCAAGGCAGACCCACAATCCTAAATATTGGTGGCTTTGATGAGGTCCAACTACACGCACGTCATCCTTTACAAAACTTGAGGAAATATATCGATCATAATCTTTGCGTCACAATATTTCTTCTCTGTCATCTGCCCTGCCCTTCACATGGACCACAACCTTGACGCGGTGGAAGGGTTTGTGTGTTACGATGAATCGTAAAGGTATGATGTCTACAGCAACGTTAATTGCTCCCCGCAAGACCACACACACATAGATTGAAGGGTAAAAGTCGAATTAAAATTTTTGCATACAATATTCCTCAGTGAAGGTGGTTGCAAAGCGTCTGACCTGAAGATGCCATTTAAGTCACGTTTTCACGTCAAAACACTAACCTGAGTACAAAAATGAGTGCTGGCAACTACAGGACTTGGTCCAAAGAGGCGAGTTATGCCTGGCAGCGGGAGAGTTAAGGTCCTCGCGATCGTATCACACGAAATTGTTCCACAGCCGAAGGGATAGCATTAGAAGAGGACCGCAACCACCAGATTGAGACTAGGAATGTTATGGCGATGCTGAGTTTAAGGAAGTCCAACCTTGAGCGGGAGATTAAATATGAAGAAAACGGGTCAAAAATGAAGTTATTGCTTTGCAGAAGATATTATTCGGAAGATGAATGAAAGAAGAAAATTGAAGCAAATAGAAGAAGAATATTAAGGAAGAAAGTACAAAGAGCTAACCATAGACTAAGTCGAGAAACAGGGGGAAAACGATAAGGGAAAAATAAATATGACGGAGAGAGCAGTTCTATGGCATGGAGGGTTTACAGAAACAGGGCAAAATGGTTCGCCATACAGAAAGAAGAAGGAACTGCCAAGAGTTTAAGAAAGTGAAATCAGTTAACAATATTAGAGTTGCAACGGGAAATTAATAATCAAAAGAGACGAGATTCTTACAAGGTGTAAAGAATACAAATAGGAACTATAAGTTACAACGGTTAGCCTTCACGTAATTTGACTGAGTCAATACTGAACTATGTATTAATTAAATAAAAACCATGTATGTCCTTCCAATTTAATTAATATTTCTTTTTATAGATAAAACATAGATGATAAATGATTTATTTCAGTTTACATATATAGTCAAGTCAACAAATTTTACTTCCGATTTTCATTTCCAATGGATTTAGGACTTTTTAGATACCTAGTGCAAATGCCCTGAAACCCTATATTTTTCCCAAATGAGCCATTAGAAAATTTTGAATAGTATATATCCCTTTTACAATGCATAAATGATGAATCTCGAAAAAACTGAAACTATGGCAACTATTTAAACTTATTAAAAATTTTGATAAGTATGCCAATTATGATAAATATGACCACACTTATCAACCCGAAGGTTTTTGGGCTGGTATTTTAACGAGTAATTATACATGTGATAAAAGATGAGAATTCTATCAAATTGCATCACTTATATGATATGATGTATTCCACAAGAGAATCACCTATGTCCTGTGAAAAATCTTGCCTCAGTGTGTCCTGTTTGATTAATTGTTAGGCGTCTCACAGCTGAAGAAGAGTAGTACAAAATACTATTCCCGAAAAACATTAATTATAATCTAGGTATAACTTGGAAAAGAATTTAGACTAACTTTCTGTTGTTATTTAGGCCCCAAATTTCCATAAATCGTACTTGGCCGCTCGTGTTTACTTCATTTCTGTAGTCGGAGCAAAATATAATATCTTATTGTAAATGTACAGTAATTTCATTTAGTGACTAATTGGATGATGTCTCCCTGGCATGTACAGGTACCTGTATCAATCGGAAAATCGCGGCCCACTTGCCTAGGTTTTACAAATTATTTCTACAGTCATTTCACATTTACAACGTCTCCTCCTCTTCTTACCGTGAATAAATTTGAATTAGTAATAGTCGTAGGCAATTCTTAGACCATAAGAATAAAAGGTAAATGGAAGTAAAACACATGTCATATTTTTTACAGGTGGTTTATCTCAAACAAATATCCTTTGTATGGTCCCAATGACCGCGAAATTCGATCCCTTATGTATATAAAGTCTATAGTTGACAGAAATACGTACGTGTCGGATCTTTCTTAACACCTTAAGACATAATTAGATCGAATTCATAAATTTTAGCAAAACTATTGCCATAAGTTACGCTCATTGCCTACCTACTGTTTTTTGGTGGCCATGGTGTTATCCTTAAGGTTTCGTTCTTTTTCTTCGCCGACAACTGCAACGGAGAATCTAAAATGCTTTCTTACGGAATAGGAGGCAAACTAAAATGCTAAATTTTAAATGAATGCCCTGATAATGATTAAAGGTTATCAGAAAAACCTTTTGATACAAGACTTATCTGTATGAGTTTAATAGTTAATTTCTATTTAAAGTTCAATAGAGCGCAGATGAATAGAAGCAACACGGTCAATCAACATTGCATTAATCATATTTATAAAATCTATTTATCTAGGTCATACCATATTATACCGACCAATATTTTTTTATTTCATATTTTACACATAATTTTTCTCTCTGTAAAAGAATATTTTCTACGACAAAGTTGAAAGTTTTTTTTCTTTCACCTTAAGATGTTTGATTTAGAATTAAAAAGGAGTAGCGAGAAACGTAAATTGCTTTTAACATTTAAGTGTATCAATAAATATGGTTTATAAATTTATTACAATATGTTATGGCATTCAGTCATTCTATTTCTTTCCCCTCTTTTAACTCATATGATGACAAAATAAGTTCAATTTAATACATGGGCGAGGGTAATATATTAAGAGCCTTCATGGTCATTGATAGCTTCAGAATTAAATCGTGAATAAAAAAATACTGCCGCTCTTAGAAAATAACTCCTTAGGTATGAGCGCATCATTCTTGATCCTAGGGACAATTAATAGGGATGTCTAAATGCATTGGAACAGTGCAGTTTTAGGCTAGATGTCGAGATTTTATAGAAGCAAAATACCTCTTCGACCGGGGAGGACCTTCGTTTGTGACCCCCAAAGTATCAACAAAAGGCGTAGGCAGGAAGAGCGGCAGGTGCTAAGCAGGTATATGTATATATGTAAGGACTGAGAGGACTGGGGAGGGCGAAGTTAGGATGCGGTGAAGGGGGTGAGCAGAGAAGGGGAAGGAGGAGAGTCACGAGGCGGAGCGGCTCGACGCCGTGAATAGACAATGGCTCTTTAATGAAAAGGTCACCACCACCTTCGACGGTCATTAACCATTATTCCAAGAATATTGTTGTTTCTTCATAGTTAATTGGTTTGTATTTCCGTTTTCTATTTCATCTTTCCTAACCGCATTATGTACGTATCTCTGTCATCTATAGACTTTATTTATATGGGATCGAATTGTGACCGTACAAAGGATATTTGTTTGAGAGAAGCCACCTGTACAATAAAATGACATGTGTTTCACTTCCATTTGCCTTTTATTTTCTCGTAACAATACGCACCAAAACATAACATATGGTTGAATGCTTTCAAGTTGAAGGGTAGCAGAGGAATGCGACTAATCTCTCAATCTAAAGATATAAAAACAATGTTTGTGAGAGTGTAAAACTTGCAAGTTACACACAGGAAATAATATCTTTTTAAGTTTTTCTTATTAAAACAAAAATCACTCTGAAATATGTCGCTGAATTTTTCAATTTTAACGGCCTTTTTTTCTCAACACCCTAATATTATAAGTTTCCTTTAACTCTTCCCCGATCCATATCCATAAGAATAAAAATCCCTATAGTATACGTTTCCTCATTGATTTCTTTAAAACATTCCCGAGAGAACTCGAACTCTTTTAAGGTTCAGTGGTGTGCAGTGTTTCAGCATGAATAGAAATATTTTTCTTTACAAAACCTGGCGTCTAAAATTCGCAACGGGGACAAGGCATAATTTCAAGAAATGTTCGTGATAATAAAAATACTCTGAAAAGCACTTAGTGGAAATATTTAGTGAAGAAGCCAAATCCATTAACATGAACTTCCTTTGAATTGACGTGACTTTTTTTTTGGGATTTTCTTAGTCCAATTTGTAAGAATGGTAACAATAAGACACCAATTTTATATTTCCGTATGAGTAACCATTTATGGCCACATGGCACTGGAGGGGAAAGAAAAGAGAAAGATAAAATGTGAAGGATTTTCAGAATAAAAATTTATCCCCGTTTTAATGCAAAAATACCACAAATATTAACAGGGAAATTTCTCGAAATTAGTAACTTTAAAGCAACTTACTTGAATATATTTTGATGAATACAATTAGTATCAGTCAAAAATTCAGTTAATTTTCATTGGATATGTGGATTACAAAGTGAACAAAAATATACGGGCCATAAAGTGGTTATGAACAGAGAAAAAGGCGGATTAGCAAAGAGAACTAACTCTCGGAGTGACTGCCGCGAGTGTTCGGCCTTGTTTATGCATAACGCGACTCACTTCTCATTCGTTGCCTCACACACGCGGAAAGTAGATCGGTTCTCACGAGAGAGATCGTGCTGAAATCTCCCCGCACCAAGTTTTGCACCCATACCCCAACAGAAGCCTTTTAAACGCGTCCCTCCTCTATCAGATTATGCCCTTCCAAGCAGAAGTTCAGCATAAGAATTTAAAAATATAGATGTCTTTCAAACTTAAACTAATTAAAAATCCTTCGTACCAGATATATTAACTATTTTTAGATGCTTAATATTCGCAGGCATCGAGTAGGCGTATAACATTATTCTGACATTATTTAACCACAATTGGATGCCCTGAAAAAATTCTATATTTTTCCCATGCTCTATGTGAAAACGTATCCCATAATTTTTCCAGAAATATATTTCATTTTTAAAGCTTCCTCTGGAGAAAAACATTATGATATAGTTTTTGCTAAAGTGTGGTTCATTCTAAGGAAATTTGACTAAGTCCATTTCTTACGTAACTTATCTCTCGTGCATTTCTAAATATAGCACTGATAAAATCTACAAAACTTAATTAACGGCCTGTTTTCATATGAAAGGTAAATAATTTTTGCAGTGTGTTACGGAATTATTTCCAAAAAACTGCCTATCGTTGAGAAACAGATATAATCAATGGGAGATAGTTAACTGGTTGCAGATAATCTGAACGACCGCATGAAGCAGTTAAAGTTCTACCAGATGACCTAGAACCCGCCAGAAACTATGAAATAAGATTGTCAAACAACGGATACGCTAATAAAACGCAACATGCTATCATTATTTATCCAGTAAAAAAATGATGCCGAAAGATTAAGCTATTTGAAACTACTTGGAGCGCAATAATATTTGATTCCTCCTGAGGTCCTAGATATTAAGATAGTACGCACCTCTAGTTTATCACAGCGGTGTTAGAGATTTTTCGCTTTCTTTTAAAATATTTCTCAGCAAACGCCTTGCGGTCACGGATTTAATTTTCAGATTTTGTAACAAATCTCAAGATAAAATCTAATAAATGTGACAAAATTTAAATTAAATCCATAGTTAAAATTGAAGTATCAAATATTTGGAGAAGCGTCATTTCACGCAGCCTTAAAAACGTGTGTGATAAAAAAATAGATAAAATACAGTATCCTCAAATTTTCCCGATGGGGCTTTTAAGATTTTTAAGATTAATTAATAAGTAAACTACTCATTCAAATGCTGAATTTACCGCTTAAATAATGTCTGTTGGAAATACGTAAATAGAACGTGCAGGTTTCGGCAATACTATTAAGATATGTACAAGAAAACTAATGCATGTTGAAGGAATACCCTAATAAAAATCTGATTATTTCGACCAATGTAATGCAAGTTTGTTTTACGCATTCTTACGAATAAACATCCTTACGCATCAAATGCATTAACATATGTTAGCAAATATTATCAGTATATAGTATATTATCAGAAGTTTCTCATGTTTTAGATATGGTTTTCATACTAGTGAGTAAAGTAGATATATTATTATACAGATACTATCTTTAAATAAACTCATTTTAAGATACTTGTAATAGTATTCCATACAAATTTACTTCAAAACACAAGTTCTGTCTAAAAAAATCTTCTAATAATTCGTGCTTCTAAGAATTAATAGTTAATAAATAAAATCTTCTCTTAGAAGAATTATTTATTTATTTTTAACCCATGATAGTACCGCATTAATTCATAAGTTGGATTATAAAATTGATTAACTAAGTATAAGTAAAAAATGTAATGTTATACACATATAAAATAATATGGAGTAAGATCATAACACAGAAAATTTGAAAAAATTGGACAATATAATTGGAAAAAACTAGTCGTGATGCTTCAATTGCGATGCTCCACATACTAATTTAGTGAAAGTAAGGCATTTTTCATCACTTACCGGTACACACTGTATATAATTAGCAGAATGTTCATTTATAGCATGACTGCCTTCGACTTGGATTGCAAAAGATTTTGCTCAATTTCCCTCTCGGAATATCTTCGGTAAATGGAGCACAACAAAACAAGGCCGAAAATCAGATTACTTATACGGGAACCCCATACTATAATTACAGACAATAAAAGATGTCCTCCAGATTACTTTTATACGGCGGCCCACATGATCCTGAACTGTTGACATAATACATACGTGCGATCCTAGCGTGAGGATGTCTCTGCAGTGAGTAGCCTCCGAGCGTTGAAGTCTCTCGGGGTGACGGTGATTGATTCTAGTAAATCGTAAACCGTGAGATGAAGAAGGACGAATTGATGGCAGATAAGCCTCCGTTCTTTCACCTTGCAGTCCCGGAATCGATCCCAGTTAGTCGATCAATGACGAGAAGTAATGTGAGGATTTCCCCACGTCTTCTGGATAAGCGTAGTGCCTATTCCCTACTTGAGAATGTAGGATTTTACACTCCAATCGTTAAATAATGCACGTCTATTAAAAGTAGTCATCACACCGAGATCATTATTCACTCGCCCCTATCTTAAAGATGACATTTTGATTTTCGCCGCCAAGAAGCGTGTTCTCGAGAAGGATAAGTCTTCATCGGCACACGAACGAGAGTCGGCCCGTAAAAGATTACTTCCCAGAGGATTCAGGGACTCCGGGAGTTTAATAAAACTGTCACTGAATCACACTCCAGTTTTCAATCATCTTCTGATGTAGGTATGGATCGGGAAGGTCGATGGATGGCTACCATGCACACACCACAAACACAGGCACAACACGCATTAAGTGGTCCGACGAGCGAGGCACTGCGGGTAGGGCTCGGAAGGCTACCACCGCACGCTGAGAGGAACTGGAGGAGTCTGCCGGGTCGATTGCCGGCGAGAGAGGAGGCGGTGAGCGGAGCTTTAGGGAGGGGGAGATAGATTCGGTGGAGGGGAAGGGAAGGAGAAGTAGGTGGCTTTGTTGATGGTGGGAGGTTTTTTCCAGAGGATGGAGAGGGTCACGAGGCGAAGGGGGAGGGAAAAGTGGGAAGGGGAGGGGGCAGCGGGAGAAGAAGAGACGAGGGTGGTTAAAAAAATGCGACGGGGAAATGAAACGGGGAGGATGAGGGGAAGGATGGACGAGAGGGCGAAAGAGGAAGCATGGAATGGAGGGGGGAAGCAAAGGAGACGAAGTTGATGAGATAGAGAATGCGATCCAGGAGAACGGTTTTCAAGACTGAGAACTCGTAAAAAGAGCAATACTAAGAGAGCACTGGCGTTAAGGTTGGTTTCGGCTCTCCAATCGACACGAAAAGACACCTCAGCATAAACGGCGGTCCAAACGAAGAAAAGGTTTTTATGTATTCTGTGCGATGTACATATATATCTGATTTACTTGATTTTGAGTTTTTTATCCTTTTACTGATGATCCATTACCTGTGAAACCCAGCGATTAGCGGTTCTTAAAATGGGTTTATTGAGTAAGTAATAATTGACACAAGATAAAAAGCAGACGAGTCTCAAGAGGTGCTGGAGGAGGATAATCACAGTAAGATTATTTTAACAGATATATTGGTGCTTCTGATGTAGATTAGGTTACTAGATTGGGTTTTGCTTAGAGTTACAAAATGTTTATTTGATAGTTGTGTCCATCCAAAAGCCTACCTTAACCGGTAGATTGCCTAATAATAATTGGTGCTTCAAGGTAGCCTTGGCGTCGTAAGCCACCAGCTTCAATGCATAATTATAAATAATACTCGTTTGTACCGTAAATCGGTGATTTGCGTACGAAATGACAAAGTTCTACCCAAATTTGAACTATTATTATCCCAGTTCAAGACAAAAATTACTCGGAACCAGCTGCCTGGAGGTTTGTTTGATCCCTTTCCATCCAACTTTAGGAGTTTTAAGAATAAGTGTAAACCAGCCACTGGGTGATAAATTTTATTTTTCAGTGCTAAATGATACTATTGTACTTACTAAAAATATGTTCTGTACGTGATGTGGACGGTGTGAGAAGATATATTGGAAAAGTGGTTTGTTAACGGTGCGTGATTTTGAACGGTATATGAAGTTGAAGAGTGAGTGATAATGGACGGAGTGTGGCGATGGACGGTTGTTGTCTGTATGGTGTGGAACATAGCTCATGTGTGATGGTAAAGGTGCGGTTGGTAACCTTAAGTGTCGTTGTATATTTGAGCATTTTGTTTCATATTTATTATTCTTGTGCATATATGTTTGTCCATTGTAAGAGTAACCGTTAACCAGCCTTGACCGTTGGCACCAGGACAATTGCCTAATTGCAACGAGATTTATATAATTATAATAAAGACCAAATAATTGATTTTTACCAAGATTAATTCATGTTAAAATAATTTGGAACCATGGATATTTCTGTAAACGTAGGGCATGCAGAGTTGCGTATTGCATAAAAGAAAACAAAAAAATAGTAAAGCAATTTCTATAGTTTACCACATTATAGGAGGTAATTGGTGAAAAATTTTAAATGTAATGATTTCCTTCACAGGTGATTTAATAATACTGATATGCAAGGATCAATGCTCTCTTCATTTGTTCGTACAGCCTCAAGCAAAAGCAGGAAATCCAACCGGACAAATTTAGGATACAATGCATTTCGAGCAATTCTAAAATCATAAATTCCAACTCGCGCCTAGAAGCATGATGGTGGGCATTAGGCTGAACAAAATAACAGAAATTTACTGGATAAAACTTAACATAAAAACTAATTGTAAAAACCCGAGTCATCACACAAAAACTTCAACTTTACTCAGGTGCAATGACTAATGATAGTCATTGCATCAAAGACTAACTGCATTAAATTAACTTAAACGATTTATGGTTTCAAAACCTTTATGGGGAATGAAAGAATTTACAATAATTACGTGAATTAATTTTTGGAAATCTGGGACATTATTTGGTGTACCAGAGCTTTTAGCTAATGAGATACCAAAGGTTTTCTTGGTATTTTAAGTAACCTGTAAAAATGAAATCGAAACATCTAACCATCTACCTGAGAAATTGGGGAAAAATTTGCCGAGTTCATTTTTAATAACAGTTACATAGGTTTATGGTGCTCAGGTCACACAAAAAAAATTATCTCTTGGCTGAAATAAAACCATTAGAAATCAGTTTTGATTCATTTAAAGGCGAGTCCATCTCTAAAAAGGCTAAAAGTCTTTGACATTTTCATTAATATAAGACGCATTTAGATAAACTATCTTTCATATTAAGTTCTCAAATAGTATCATGGAGAGATCAAATTTATCCAACTTTTGTAAAAAATGTAAAAGAGTGATAAAGCGAGCGTATTGTACCATATTGATACGTAAAAAAGAAAACTACTTTATTCTGAATCATAAAAGTCTGGGGTAAATAGTTGCCATTATGTCGGAGGATGAAGATAAAAATAATGCAATCCAAACAAAAATGTCCGTAAAGCAGATTCACGGGTAAACATGTAGATCTAAGAATCATAATGATCATGAGACCAGATCTTGATCACGAGATCTGGATTTTTAATCACTATTGTGAATGTATATGTATGGGTGATCCTCAGGGCAGGTCAACTGGAGCTACAGTCAGTCGGAATCAAGGTCGCCTGGAAGAGTGCTAAGGGATAATCTGCAAGAAAATTTAGACACTATACGCCTGGATTTGCAAAAATGAGCAGGTAAGGATTGCGAGAATGACGATAATATAAAAGGCAAACATCGACGAGTTCAAAATATGATTCCAAAGGGAAATCCGCGTACATTTTATGCACGAAGTGCTGCTCATTTTACGATACTAATTGCCTCAAGGAATTTAGACAAATGTATACCTAACAAAACTTATAGAATGTTAGTTGTATGTACCTTCATTGGAATTCAACAAATTTATGCTTTTGCTGATTCGACTAATGCTTTGAAAATATTATGCAAGCATGTAGATACAAAGGAGATCTTATCAGAAAATTGATGGAAGTGTCAAATTATCAACGTAAATCCGTTAGAATACCTAGTATCCTAAGTAGTTGAGGCACTGCTAGGGGTATCTGCAAACATTTATGGTGAGGTTGCTTCACTTGCTTTGAGTCCGTCAAATGACAAATTTCAATATTTCAAAGCTTTCATTTCAGTTGTCAAGAGATACTAACTGCAAACTGCAGTAAATAATATTTCGAAGACTTCAAAATAAATATATAACACTAGACGTCGCAATAAAGTTAATGAAAGTCAATCTAAATGCTTGAGGAAATACAGAGAATGACTAAGCTACGTTTTAGTAAAAAAAATTGCGGAAATGAGCATAGATCAGTCTTCAAATCAATCTGCTATGCGATAAAAAATTATTTACTTATGATTCAAATGCTAATAACTATCACTTAAAGTATCATTAAAAATAAATTACTTTTATGTACTTCTCAACACTGCCAATTCTTTCGTGGGTAGGTTCTCATAATTTAAAGAGCAATGACAATTTCAGTTTTTTATTCCACCTTTCTACCTTGAAGGGTCTTGATGGTGCCAGACGAAGGATTGGCCTTGATAAACAATCGTCTATAGGTGAATCCTATGATACTGATGTTATAGACCTGTATGGCTAGCTAAGCTTTTTCTTTAAGATTTTTTGTGCCCAATGCCAACCAGCTATTGATGTTTTACGAATTGCTATTCGATCTGATACTTTCGGCATTTTAACCATTGCATTTTGGGTCATACGCATGATGTCTATGTTCAAGTAGCCTCAGGGGAACATACATGTACTTAGTTACTCCTAAAATTAATCCAGAACAGCCTAAGATCCTCAGTGTCATTAGATAGGTTATCTAATTAGACATTCACTTCTATAGATAGTGAGAATTAAAGCTGAAGAATATTAATGATTTTCTCCGCACGTTTTCACAATAAAGAAAAAAGGAAACTTTTAAAAACATTTTTCACTTTACGTCTTCACTTTTCGATTGTATTGAGCTTATATGCCAAAGCTGGAATTGAATCGGATATAATGCCTGTCAAATACGATATTTTCCATCTTATCTAAGATACAACTTGCACTAGCAACTACCTGCATAGTTGCACTGTTGAATAATTAGAAGAAAAGGAACAAAACAAATAATAATTCTATGAAGCTGCATTTCAATTTTCACAGGCTGGGAAATCATTTTCAGTTTATGCAAAATCATTCTAGTTAAAAGAAGAATTAAGGCAAGCCCAGACCTTAGGGCTTCATCAGACCCCGCATTTGCTATGGATTCCCATGTGGACACCGTTACTACGGTATCCACATTAGAGTTCGGATGATTTTGTTAACGGCATAAGAATATTATCCGGCAGAGAGAAATACAAATTTGATCACCTCAATTTCATTAATTTAATTTCAATGAATTAGTTTCTGAAAGTACGAGCCACGAGGAATAAGGGGTAAATCAGAAGTTTTCAATTAGAATTGAAATAAGGAAGACGTCTCATCTCAGGAGAAGGGTTCATAAACAAAAGGAAATTAAGAGAAGGATAAATTCAGGGAGAGAGGTACTGATTAATTGGATAAGAAAAAGGACAATAATTAATTCAAGAAGATATACAGGGTTCGTCCGGAAAATAAGTGTAATAAGCTCATTGTCTTTTTTGACAAAAGGGGAGTCGTCCACTACGAATTTGTGCCTGAACGACTAACTGTAAATGCTGCATTTTACGTCCAAGTGCTCGACAGGCTTCGAAAACGAGTCGCCCGCGTCCGGCCTGCGATCAAAAACATCTGGCGGCTGCGTCACGACAATGCGCCGTCTCACACCGCGCTTGTCGTGTCGGACTTCTTGGCCAAGCACGGCGTGGCAACTCTGCCGCACCCGCCCTACAGCCCGGACTTGGCACCACCGGACTTCTTTCTGTTCCCGAAGATAAAGAGGAGTTTGAAAGGAACGCGATAGGGACTTTGGACGCCGTCAAAGAGGCCGTGACGACGTGTCTTCGAGAGGTTCCCGATGATGCCTTCGCGGGAGCGTTCCAGGAATGGGAACGCCGCTGGAACAAGTGTATCGACTCACAAGGGTCCTATTTTGAGGAATATTAGCTTAAGATATGTAAAAGTGTAATAAATTTTTTTTCCTGAGCTCAGTACACTTATTTTCCGGACGAACCCTGTACATCTACATGAATGAACTACATACTACCTAGAATCTATGGTTTGTTTTAATAAATAATAGACCGTGAATGTGTTCATCATACTTAGATGGTAAGGCCTAAGCCATAAATATTGTACTATTACTTTAAGTTTTGAAAAGTTCGACCAGAATTAATCGTTTAAATCATGGTGTCTCTACTTCTTCCAATAAGCTATAATATATCGTATATCGGCTCTTAACAAAGGTTTCTTCACTAAATAGAAATTTGTCATGAATTATTCACAACGGTAATTAATTTTCAGTATCTAGAGCAGGACCCATTATCTGCGGCTATTTTTACTTTTGATTGCTTTCTATGAAAGCTGTGCCTTCGAATTCTACAATGTGACTTAGCCACCCAGGAATTATCATTTTGAATTCCTTAAGCGCTCTCGCATTGAAGACTTCAATTCGTATTCCAAACCCCATATTGGTTAAAAACAGAATTCAGGTATTGAAAAAAACGACCAAATCGTATTTGCGTTAAGCTTCTTTGATTTTTTTAACTGACGATTGCCATGCTTAGCAAATCAAATAGTTTCTTTGGTGGAAAACGTAAAATTGAAATTTATTTAAGTCACCACGCTGTTTATTTTTACGCTATTTTACGACCTTTGTAATGAGAATAAAGACGTAGGGAGCACCAAAAGTCGAACAGCCGCAGACAAATCCGAAAAATAATTACCTGCCGGTACTTCTGATTCTAACCAAACAAAATTCATGACACTGGATATATTATCTTGAATATATTATTGCACTAATACTGTGTATTTTGGCGCAAAGTGGGCTGGATTGTTTTCTGTAATTTTTATGCAGATGCAAAACAAAGGGGAATTAAAAGAAACCTGAGACGATTAAGAATTCATTAAGTCACTTGGGTGATTCGGATCCGAGAGGGAAGCGAATCGGCCGGCGGAAGAGATTTCCCAGATTCGCATACTCTCTCTCTCTCCCTCTCCGTCTCCCTAGCACACACACACACCCGAATTCACCCGCTCTCTTCCCCCATAAAACAGTCTTGTTACCTCTTCACCCATCCCGCCACGAGCGCCCACAAGCTCGTCCTTTTCACGGCCAGCGTCCATCATCGAGGCTATTCACACCACGACGAGGAGGCGTGCGGGAGCTCTTCCTTCCTCCGGTGGGTTTTTCAGCTTTATCTTCCGCTGGCTATCTCTCTCCCTCCTACCTTCCTCCGCCACACATCCCTCACCTGACCGTCCCACCCTAAGTCTCCCCCGTGGAGACCGCCTCCCCCACTTCCCAAAGGCTCCCGTCAGACGATACCCTCCCGACGACCGTGGGAGTCGCTCTTCTTGTCCATACTCGTGGCCTCGCTCGCTGGAGGGCTCCGCTGTGGGAGCAACTCATTGTGAGAGGTGGAGGCGACCCACGAACCCGACCCACGGCGAAGGACCTCTCCTCAATCGCTCGCCTTCCCCTTTCGAGGGCCTCCACTTAATTCCTTCGCACGCGGAAGTGCGGTGATTGTATTGACGCGGCACACCTTCGTGTTGGTTCGCTCTTTCTCCGGGATGATCGGTGCCCTTTCTGCAGATCCAGTTGCGATTTGGCGCTCCATTGTGAAGACCCGCCACTTGCCGGAAGAAGGGACGTACATACATTCGAGCGCAGAAGTGAAGAACCCCCAAACGGTGTACAACAGGTGTATTTAAAACAATACAACATGCGTCACAATGGATCAACGGGAAATTATAGAAATGAACTGTTAAAACTATAGGACAATAACTGCAGTTTTTGTATTAGCCTACTACCATCATTATAATTGTACAAAACTTCATTGAAAAGTGGAAGGGAACAATTCTAAGAGGAAGAAGTTCCATACAGATCAGAGGATCGAGTTTTTCAAACAAGGCTTACTTTAGACTACCAATCGGAGATTCGACACTTCAAATTAAGGAACTATATCTGATTGTATTAGCCAATGAGAAACTCCGCGGCATATTCATTTGTTTATGTTCCAATTCTTGTGATATACCTAAAATATTATGTACCCATATTAGTTCACTCTACGTAAAATAAGGCACATACATGAATGACTTATTTTAGGTAGGATTCTAAGTAAAATAAATTGGCTTTAAATCTACCGAGATAGTTCGAACCAACGAAAGGGAGAATCAGAATGGTGGGCATTGGTTCATAAGCAACCTAACAATGAATATAGATGATGCATACAGCAAGGCACAGACACGTGGAAAATAGAGGTTGAAGCTGTCAATATGGACGGAGGAATATCAACGAAGGAAAAGGCAATTCGGGATGAGAAAGTTGGAATTCTAACTGCAGTTGAACATTGGACTGAATGCTATTATCTTGAATAGTTTCACAGCGAAATGCAGTCGAGAATGAAATACCTGAAGGGGAATCGAGCGTAGGTGAAGGCAACAAAGGAGGCACTTTATCGCGGAAAATCTACGCAGTAGCATAGGAATTCCGTGAAAATGGCCGAATGAAGAGAACTATATCGTTTTGGAGTCAATTAAAATTCTTGGATTGAAGACAACATGAGCGATATACATATTAGCTAATTCCGAGAATAAATTCAAGTAGACTTAGGAGAAAAATTATATCTTTGCTTTCTACAGAATAGACTTTATTCGTCGACTAGTTTCGTTTACACTGTAACATCATCAGGACTAGTGCTAGACTAGAGCTCCACTAGTCCTGATGATGTTACAGTGTAAACGAAACTAGTCGACGAATAAAGTCTATTCTGTAGAAAGCAAAGATATAATTTTTCTCCTAAGTTAATAATGGAATTCTACAAAGTTAAGGCCTCAACCATTCAGTGCAAATTCAAGTAGTTTTACACCTTAGCGGAAATGCACAAGTGTTAAAAATCTAAACCAAATTCAGGAAGGTAGTGTGAATGTGAAGGGCTAAATAGGACGACTCCGTATGTATAAACAAATAATGACAAGCTTGAAAATTGAAAAAAAAAAACATGATCAGGTCATCAAAACACCGATGCGCCGATAAATGCCACAAATAAATTCTTAGTTTGTGGGCGATAGATGAACATACATTATTTAATAGCAGCTATTACTAATTGAGAGTCAATGAATGCAACAGTTAAATAATCATGCCATTTTTTACCAGGATGATAAAAATCTGTAAAATGGTCGAAGCAGTAATAATTGATAAGACGAAGCAAATTGATAACAATATACCAAATTAAACCAAAATATACCAAACCAAATAACATTGATGACGGGGACGTTCAGTAGGTTAAATCATCATCAATAACAATAATGAGGAAAAAACAAAAAAAATCATAAATAAAGCGGCATTCAATAGAAAATTTTCGAGTTACTTCAAAACAGTAAAAGTTAAGGACAGCGTGGCGGATTTATCTCAAGATAACAAATAGCATAAGTAACTGAATCTCAAAGCATTCCGACGTTGAAAGATATTTCGAACTGTTGACTCAACTATCGAAAAATCATTACACTCTGGATAATATCAAAGCCGGAGGCAGGATTCGAATCCGCAAACCCAATGGCAAGCAAGCGAGTAATTTACCGGCCGTGCCACCTCAACCGGTTCGTTGTCTAAAACTCGAAGAACGTGAGAGAAATACGGTTGGGTTCGTATTGCGGGACTCAAAATCTAACGGATCAGAAATGATCCATAGAAAAATTAACCTATATACCAGAAATAGCATACTGACGGGAAAACGCCGAAACTATTTTCAAAGAAAAAGATTCTTTTTTCCCCACTGAATCTCATAAATCTCCTCCATCTCTCCTTCGAGCTAAGGAACAGTGGAAGCGGTCGCTTGGGATTCTCACTCACTCACTCCCCGTACCCAACATCTCACACTTCCTTGACTCCCACCCACTCCACATAATCAGCCACTACCATCGTAAGAGTTTCTTCCTTGATGATCTCCGAAACAACAAACGTTTCCTGGTACGTACTTAGTGAGTCGAGTCTCCCAGAAGAAGTGGGAGTGAATTCTAGGATGCAATTATTTACATCGGGAAGAATCAGACTAAGCGAGTATAATCAAATGAAAACGTACATAATTGATCAGCTGAGAAGCCTGAAACGGTTTCTCTTAATGTAGGTTTTACCGGAATGTGATTTACGAATGTTGAGTGGAAGATCATCATATCCGATGCAGCGAATGGGCACTTGTACGGAAATTTGTTTTCCAATAATTTCACTTTTTGTCTAAATTCATCGAAGCTATAAAACTTTTTCCTTTCGAATATTTTGTCATACTTTTCGATTGTGAGGTATGAGAAAAGCACTATGATAATAGAGAAGTGACTTTCTTACTTACAGTCAAGAATTTTCGGAAAATACTCACCCTACTATTACAAAGAAACTGCAACGAATATCGTTACTATAACTAAGGCATTCAAATGTAACTTCATGGAAAAGGATTGAGTAACATTCAACTTGCTCACCTAAGAAATATATTCGAACCGATCATCTATTTTTTTTTAAACAGGGTTGCTTTAAAACAAAAAGAAAGATGTACGTACATATTTAGGAGATTCAAATTGAACCTCATTTTGTGCACCGTTTTAGAAAGATTTCCCTTGTGTGCACAAATAGGAGAATTTTATGGAATTCTCATCAGTCAATATCCATTTGCGAGGAGGGAGAAGAAAATTGCAGCAGACTCTAACGTAAAACTGACATCTAAACGTTGAAGTCATTTTTTTAAGCTCTTGTTGTACGAGTACTCGTACTTCAGTGTCCTTAGTGCGCCACTAGAAAATAAAAAGTTTCACTCCTTTACGACTGTCTGGCGCACATTAATACTACACTATTTCATATTTAACCATATTTTGGAGTCTCCTCAAATTAAAAAGCGCCAAAGTTACATTTGTAGAGAATTTTATCCTGAATATACAGTATGTTACTATTCAAAACTTTTCGAGGTAATTTGGGTCCGGATTCATTGAAATTCCATTAAGAAGCCCTTTTATTTCCTAATTTCCAACGCCCGATTTATGCCGATTTTGCGAGGGATTTAGCTTTTATTTCCTGATTTTTCTCTAAAAGGCACAGACACGTGATCTTTTCGAAATGACAGAAAGCTTTCGAAACTATCTTTTTCGAAATTACAGAAAGCTCAATCGATAGCTCATAAGCCGTTTGTCCATGAGCGTTTGATTGGCGCCTTTCGACAGGAGTAGGCTAATGCCGAAGCCGGGTTTCTTTTCGCCCTTCCTTTCCCATCCATCCCTAATAGCGCTAATGAGCTTAGCTTTGGTCACCTCCCCTAAAACTGCTACTACTACTCGAGGATATGGAAAGTTTACAGAGGAAGGGTGAGATTCAAGCATAATACATGAAGGTTAAAACACTAACGGGAAGTAAGAAGGGAATACCAGTGTTAGCAATCAGAAATAATTTAGGAAAAATGTTAGGGGAACAAGAAAAAAATCACGAGAGGAGGACAGCAAGGTTAGACATGGAAAGAAAATATGACGTAGATGAAGATAACTTAGGTCCAGGCATCCTCGACAATGAGATAGAAAGGGAGATGAAAGGAGATGAAATCAAATAAGGCCGAGGGGGTGGACAACATTCCCACAAAACTACTTAAAGGTTTCGGAAAATATGGAAGGAAGAGTCTATATGGACTAATTCGTAGCATCTGTGAGGAAGGAATCTTGCTAGAAGACTTTGTAAGATCAGTTCCTATTCCAAAAGAAATAAAGGCTACATCATGTGAGGCATACAGAACATTATTCGATTTCTCATGTAGCTAAAGTGCTTTTCAGCATCATCAACAGAAGGATGGAGAGCAGGGCAAATGATGACTTAGAGGAGGATCAGTTTGGGTTGAGGAATGGGAGAGGCAGGCGAGATGCTATTGCAGTAATGAGATCACTAATCGAGAGGAATATAGAACACAACAAGTACGGAATTGCCTGATTCGTGGATTTCGTAAAGGCGTTTTATAGAGTGAACTGGAAAAAAAACTAATGACTATATCGCAGAAAATAGGAATAGATTGGAGGGATATGAGGCTAATCCACAGCATATACACGTCTCAGATTACTAGAGCGCGAGTGGGGTACGGGTAGTCCGGATGGGCAGTGTTAAGAAGAGGAGTAAGGCAGAGCTGTCCACTATCATCTGTTCTGTTCAACGTATATGAGGAGGAAATTATTATAGAAGCATGGGAAGCGTTGGAGATAGGAATAAAAGTCGGTGGGGAATTCGTTAAATCAGTAAGGTTTGCCAGGGCAAAGGCATTAAGGGAGATGAAACTGATGACCAGGCTTTGGTTTGTCAGTCGGCCAAGGGGTTGCAAGCATTGCTGAGTGAATCGGAAATTCAGTGCGATAGATATGGGATGAAAATAAATATAAATAAAACAAAGGCTATGAGGTTTTACAGAAAGAGAAAGGCGTTGAAAGTTAAAATAGGACTCAGGTAAGAAAAACCAATCCTTCCATAACTTTTTTATTCGGTACAACTAGTTTCGACGCATCGGCGTCATCCTCGGGTACAAAGTTGCACACACAGGTTATATATACGAGTGGAGGTATGCATGTATATATGAGTGGAAGTGAAGAGGGTGCTGGAATTGGTTGAAGTTGGAGGGGGTATTTGAGGGGGCAGGGAAGGCGGTCGACGACATGTGGGGAGGGTAAAGTCCGAGGAGAGTGTTGGCCAGGGGGGGGGGTTGGGGTTACAAGGCATTTTCTTAAATGGGAAAGAGGCTGCCATCAGCAGGGAATATCTTTGAAAAACAATGTCATTTAGGATGTGACCTTTTTCCACTTTTCTTCTTATCTCAGCTCTTCTAGCTCTTCCAATGGGTCCATATTACATATTATCCAATAAGGTGTAGGATTTCTGGGGTGAAGTTTCACTCACGTGTCCCTCCTTCAGCAGATGACTTGCAAAGTGAGAGTGGAATGGTTTCCCAGGAAGGAAACCCCCTGTGTTCCTCCGTTTTCGTTGAAATGTAGTGATTAAGACGCCACCTGTACGTGGCGTCACAATCATTACTTGTTCACTCCACTTTTTTCCAAACTATCAGTCCTGTTTTTCGTTCTATTAAAAATCCATTTTAGATTGTTTCTGTTATAGTAGGCAACCCTGAATTGGTCCTTAGGAAAGACTTATCCTATTTTAGGGATCCTCGTAAGTTTCCGTAGAACGGTAATTTGCACCACTTCTGGGATGTACCCTTCATTCCAATGGAATAGTAAAGGAGTGGAACTGTTTTTCCTTATCTTTTTTTTCCAGCATTGAGTCTATTAACCTACTGTTGTGCCCATTTTTTGTTGCAATCCGTATCATGGTATTCAGTTCTCAGTTGTAGTTGTTTCTACAGGGTGTTATATTGAGAAGCCGGTTCAACATAAAATAAATTATGGAAATTTTCTGTGAAAAGTGATGGCGGGAGTTAGAGTGGGCAAATATAGGAGGTCACAAACTAAAGCAGGCGGAACAGTTTACGTATCTCAGAAGTGTTTTGCACCAAACTGGTCAAAGTATTAGTGACATAAATAGAAGATTTTCATTGGGAAAAGAACCTTTCACAAGGAGGAGGGAATTAGTGACAGGGACCTTGGGAAAGGATTTTAAGAAAAGGCTTGTTAAATCTTTGGTATGGAGCGTAGTTATGTACGGTGCGGAACCGTGGTAATTGAAGCAGGACGATAGGGCCTAGTAGATTTGAGGGTTTTGAAATTAGGGTGTGGAAAAGGATGCAGAAGATGAAGTGGACAGACAAAAAAACAAATGAGGAGGTGCTAGGTCTGGTGGGGGTGGAGAGGGGATTGATGCGAGAAATACTAAGGAGAAAGAAAAATGGATGCAGAGCATATTGAATGGCAATGGGATGTTGAAGACTGTGATATAATAGGATATTATCTATTCTAACTTACATATGAGAGTCGTCCATATATATATATATATAATATATAATTAACATTTTTATATAAAGTAACACTTTTCTAATAGCAAATATATTTTAAGATATATTTAGTCTCATAAAGGAATACCTAGCTGAATGAAAACCTAAGCGATTCAACTCTCCACGTAATTTATTTGTAATGCATAGGATAAAAAGCTAACCTATACATTAAAATAGGCACAAGGCAGAAATGCATGGCCGGTTTCCGTGAAACACGCTATCATTTATTATTACCACAAGATTTAAGAAATTATTTCGTTGATACTACCTTGATCAAAAAGTTCCCGGAATAACCACCGTGTGGCGCTCCCATCGTTCCGATTTCAGTTCTATTTTTTTTTGTTAAATTGGTACATCTGTTGTTGATATTCCCTTTAAATCTTAGTGTCATAACTTGACATTTCCAAAAGTTACGTAGCCAAGAGTACATCTATCTCTGTGTGTGTTGGCGATTTTTTACAATTGCAGAAATGGATTTAAATTTGCAACAACGAACTTGTATTAAATTTTGCGTAAAAACGGATTTAGTGGCGCACGGACGTTGGCAATGTTGGAAAAGTGTTTCGGCAACGATTCTCTAAAAAAAACGGTCGTTTACCAGTGGCACGAGCGGTTCAGAAGTGGTCGTGAGTCAATCGAAGATGATGAACGCAGTGGCAGACCATCGACATCGAAAGTCGGTGAAAAAATTGATAAAGTAAAAGAAATGTTGGTCAATAACCGCAAATTAACCATCAGAGAAATAGCGGAGGACTTGAACATTGCCTATGGATCCGCCCAAGATATTGTGGTTAATGATTTGGGTTTCCGTCGTGTAGCAGCAAAGTTGGTGCCAAAAGACCTCAATTTCATGCAAAAAAGAGACCGTGTTCACGTCGCAAAAGACATGATTTACGAGGCTGAATCCGATCCCTTATTCATCAAAAGGATCATTACTGGAGACGAGACGTGGGTTTATGAGTACGACACGCAATCCAGACATCAGGCAAGTGAATGGCGTTCACCAAATGAGCCGAGACCAAAAAAACCACGTCGTTTTCAATCAAAAAAGAAGGCAATGCTGACGGTTTTCATGGATTACAACGGTGTAGTGCATCATGAATTTTTGCCAGAAGGCCAGACAGTAAACAAAGAGTATTATTTGGGCGTTATGAGACGTTTGCGTGAAGCAATTCACCGAAAGAGACCAGAAATCGTCGCACAGTGCATCGAGACCGTCGCACAGTGCTATCATTATTCGTAATTTTTTGACGAAAAATGCAACAAATACCATCCAACAGCCACCGAATTCACCTGATTTGGCTCCCTGTGACTTCTTTCTGTTCAATCGAGTTAAAAAACCATTACGGGGAACGCGTTTTAGCAGCCGAGAGGAAGTAATGGAAAAATCGCAGGAAGCACTGATAGACATACCGAAAACCGAATATAAAAAATGTTTCGAGGATTGGATCAAGCGCTGGCATAAGTGTGTTGCAGTCGATGGGGATTACTTTGAAGGAGACAATATAGATTTAGATGAATAAACTTGTATTTTTAATTTTCTGAATAAATTCCGGGAACTTTTTGAACAAGGTAGTAAACATCGTAAAAATGTGTCAAAGTTGGATAAGGATGCATTTTCTGTTCCGAAGAACGTACTCTACCAAAAAGGTAAAAATGGTTTTCTGCATTTGTCTGCGTTTTCTGGCAATTATCACTTTGTTAGCTTTGGTTACTAAACTTAGTTAACTTTGCACGATACCCTTGTAATGTTTGCCTGTTTTCATTTATATGCAATAATCAAAATAATATTTCACAGTCTTTCTTATACTCAACTTTATACTTGCTCTCTGCCGAAAAGCGCCTTTTTCCGAAGTTTCTCAATAATTCGGGGATTCCTCCAGTTTTTGAAGAATTTTAGTGGTTCTCGATCTTTTGTCGGTTTTCATGTTTTTCTGATTGAGTTACTTATTAACGGAGAAAGAAATTATTGTACAAAACACAGAATATAATTTTAATTCAATTGAATCCATAGACATTTTGCGTGCTATTTGAAAGTATGCTGAGATATGAGTTCGGAAGTAAGGGTGTCTGAAGCCAAAAGGCATCCACAGGTTCTTTGGTTGGCCCAAAGTTCAAACTCAGCATCGGGGTTGGCCACAAAGCAGAAGATAGCGATGTTGAACCACCGCCGCTATAATCAGTTCCAAGATTCTTCAAAGTTTTATTTCTCAATAATAAACGACCGCCAATAGAGAAAATAAATTCCTAATGGAAAACCTATTCACATCAATAACTCTGTGAAGCCGTTAATTACTGACACCCAAGTAATTTCGTTTTATCACTGATAAGCCGACAAGAAATGAAGCTGGGCCAGTCAAGTGTGCCCAGTGTTATTTCACAATTTTCTACTTGCAGTGCTGCTTAAGTGCAGAGAACATAATTCGACCGATAACAACGTTCAAGGAAAAGTACGACTGAAAAATAAATGAGGAGGTCTTAAAAATTAATATTTTACAAGTATTTCCATAAAAAGTCATTAAAATGTTGTTTAAGAGATATCTATAAACAAATTATGGCCTGAACAGTGCTTTTAGTTAATTTCAAAAGAGCTTAAACACCCGGAAAACTTCTCCTTCCTGCACGAACGCTTAGAAATCCACGTCAGGCATGTCTCATTGATTTTCCAAAATAACATTCACAAATATACTCACGGTGGAAACTGGGAATGATCCCAGTGGCAGAATCTTGGCACGCGAAGCTCAAGAGTCGTGGTGTAGGCGTGGACCCTAGCGCACGCTAACGACAATCATTTCAAATTAACCAGGAAGTAGTGGATACTTGTTCTTGGCCAATAGGTGACATGCCAACCAAACTGAGAACGATCCTTCCTAAAACGATTGAGGTATGATAAAGAGCCAAACAGAATACGGAAAAAATAATTTTAATTTACTCTTCAGAGGTAATTTCAACGTCTATAGAATCGCTCATACATCAAAATTTCGGAATTTTCCGCCATTCCAAATAGATAGTTGTGCGTGAATTATCGTCGAACATTTAACACCATCACTTCGCTGACAGCAATCTTTTAATATATAACATTTGACGAAGTCGAATAACGAAGTCGCTCCCGAGATAGAAATTTAATTACCTCGCCTATCCTTGAATCAACTACAGGCACTGTACAAGGAACAAAACCTGTACATCTAAGTGATGTCGGAATGTTTTTCATTCCAACTTTCTTCTCTCTCTTGCAAAACATTTTCCGACTATTCGATCAAGTGCCCCACACATTCCAATATATTTTATTTCAAACCAAGTTCTCAGGGATAATAAACTAAGAATCCCAAGATAACTTCAGGAGAATTCTTGCAGTAGGTAATATTTCAATTAAAACTGCATTAGAACAGCCTGCTCATGACAAAAAGATTCTAGTTTGAAATAAAAAATGAATGATTTCATAAAAGTCGGTCATTGTTGGGGGTGTGATAGTCTAGGAGGTGAAACGCTGGATTACTGACCGGATGGTCCCAGTTCGATTCAGAGTGACGCCTCTAGGCACCCTCAGCTTCTCCTGAGTATGTTATTTTTCGGGTAGTTGATCTTTCTGGGAAACTGCAGGCGGTACAGGGAAAGGGACTGGCCTCTGTCCAATGTGTGTAAATTACATGCCATACGGCTTAGTGCGAGGTGTACTCTACCCTAACCTGTCCAGTCAACCTTCGGGTTGATTATTTTGGTTGCTATTGTTTACTATACTACACCTGAAGAGGTACTAATCTAATGGAGTTAAATTCAGCACCTGTGAAATTGAGTATGAACTAATGTCCAATTTCGTAAGTTATATTATTTTTCAGACTATACTCCTAAGCATTTAAATAATTAGGTAATCTACCGGTTAAGGTAGGTTTTTGGATGGACACAACTATCAAATAAACATTTTGTGCCTTCCCACCTAGCAAACTAATCTATATCAGGTCCCTCTTCATCTCGGTGTACTTCTTTCCTCCCTTCATCCCGTCCAACATCCCTATCCTGTTCCTACCCTTACCTCGTTTGCCCAACATTCTCCCCTCTATTACCCTCTTCAACATTCCACTACCGCTCAATACGCCTTTCATCCATTTTTCCTGCCTCCATAGGATTTCTCTCAACAAACCCCTCTCCTCCCCCACCATTTCTAGTACTTCCTCATTTGTTTTCCTTTCGGTCCATTTCACCTTCTCCATTCTTCTCCACACCCACATTTCAAAGGCCTCCAATCTACGTCTATCCTCCTGCTTCAGCGACCACGTTTCCGCGCCGTACATAGCTACGCTCCATATCAGAGTTTTGACGAGTCTTGTCTTAACATCTCTACTCAACGTCCCCGTCATCAACTCCCTCCTCCTTGAGAAAGCCTCCTTGTCTAGCGCAATTCTTCTCCTTACGTCCCTACCACTTTGACCGTATTGGTCCAAAACACTTCCGAGATATGTAAACTGTTCTACCTGCTCTATTTTTTCCCCGCCTATAAGCATTTAAAGCTATCAAATAAATGCTTCTTATGGTGTTACCACAAAATTACTGAGTGCTGCAGTAATATCAACATTGGAAAGAAATCTGTAAAGTTTGTCGGACTCGAATCTTCAAATTCCACTTTGATTTGTTTCCTTAGAGAATAAGATGACAAAGGAAACTGTACATAGGCTCTTTTCCCAAAGTGATTTAATTTTTCTTAACAGGAATCGAAGATTCACATTTATGATCAAGGCGTAGTCATAATTAGCAGCTTGGATCCTTATTTTAATGCAGGAAACTCGTTCCGACAATGTTTCCAGTTAAACGTATTCGTGGAACTCCAGGTAGGTAGGTCCAAGAAACCCGTGTGTCGAAGGCATGAATTAAATTGATTATATCAAATATCTTTCTTAAATGTATGATTAAGCAAGTATAATCCTTATTGTAATGGATGAAACTCGTTCCGATAATGTTTCCAGTTAAACGTATTCGTGGAACTCCAGGTAGGTAGGTCCAAGAAATCCATGTATTGAAGGCATAAATTAAATTGACTATTAATAAATCTTACTCAAATGTATGATTAAACAAGTAATATATTAAGCCAGTTGGAGATTTTGTAGCAAATATAACGAACTAACCATTTCTACGAAGGATAAATTAAATAAGCTCAAGGAGAACACTAAAAAGTTCAAGGGAAACGGACATACATAGGGCGTACTTTGAGACCCAGCTTGATATTGGAAGAAAGAGTGGAAACACTGTAGCGGAAGTACTTCAAAGGAAAATCGCGACGGAAGTACATAAAACTGGTACTGGAAGACGTGAAAACTCAGAGATACGAATGCATGAAAAAGCTAACAGATACCAATCATTGGATTGCAAACTGAACGAGATAACTTGAAGCATAGTGCCCCTTGTAGAATGTGCTAAGTAAAAGCACATAGAAGAACCGTCTGAATAATTTATCTTCACAGGAGGCACTACCAACAGGCCACTCACTCATCCTCGTACTCCTCTCGAACCACTAACTAGCTTCGCTCCAACTTCCTCGCTCACTCCCACCTCATGAATGCTTCGATGCACACAACTAACTTCCTCCTTGACTTCTCGCTGCACCGGTCCTTGAATCCCACGCTTTAAAGGTGCTCAGCCGACTGTTGGATGTTATTACAGCGGAAGGAGGATTTTAATTCGCGCGCAAACCAATGTTAGTTTTGAGGTGTTTTTCGGGGAACGAGATAGGAACCTTCGCTATCGATACCACGCTATGGAGAAATATTAATGCAGGGGTCATTGACATGAACTGGAATTCGTCTTTGCCTGAAAAGGCAGGTAAAATATGTTTTTGGACATTATCTTAGGAGAAGAATCCACGCCGCTTCAACGTTCCACTTATCCTTCATGAGATTTTGGGGATTCAAACTAAGTACTGCAAACACCTGCTCTCCTTTCACACTTCCTAAATGCAAATATTTGAAATAAAAAAAGAGGCCAATGATTGTAAATTTAAACTGTGTTTTACTTACGAACATCTTAGCAACCAATTACTATCGATTTAAATAAATATGGATAGATAATTAAATAAGACGGGGACCAATGAGACGAGTATTCAGTGACAAGGTACCAGGATGTGTGTGTGAGTGTGTGGTACCTAGTGTGATGCCTCTGGAAACTCCTGTGTAAACCCGGACCCTGTGATTTACTGGATACTAGACCTCCCTGGGAAAGACCCAACGAAAAGGGGGTGAGAACAAGCCTCCAGCACTGAAGAGTGATTTTCACATGCGTTTGGACACAGAACAAGTAGGGTTCTACCATAACAAAACAAATAAACCGTTGGACTTCTTGTATTGCTCAGATTGACTGTGATTTGTTTGGTCAATTAATAGTTGTACACCAAAATATACATCGTCTGTAATGTATAAAATTAAATACATAAATAACCACATACAAGTTAGTAGGATTAGGTCAAATTTGTCAATTCAAGCTCACTCAGGCCAGGTTCAAAATATTCTCGAATGGATTGAATGCTATGGATATTAATAACCAGACACTCCAGTATGACGGGAATGAATGCACCCACAAACATACACATGACTGATTTATTACGCATACGTGCATTGATTATATCTAATTTAAAAGAATTCAACAATATACCGATGTATTTACGGTATTTACATTACATTTTGTTACGCTGAAATGTGATTGCTTATTTCTTTGTTGCTATATCACCTTATAAATGCAATGCTCTTGTCAACATGTCAGGAGTAATGATTGAAAAACCTTAATTTTTTTTTTTTAGGTAATCTACCGGTTAAGGTAGGTTTTTGGATGGACCAAACTATCAAACAAACATTTTGTGACTCCCCACCTAGCAAACTAATCTATATCAGGTCCCTCTTCATCTCGGTGTACTTCTTTCCTCCCTTCATCTCGTCCAACATCCCTATCCTGTTCCTACCCTTACCTCGCTTGCCCAACATTCTTCCCTCTATTACCCTCTTCAACATTCCACTACCGCTCAATACGCCCTTCATCCATTTTTCCTGCCTCCATAGGATTTCTCTCAACAAACCCCTCTCCTTAATTTAACAAACCTTAATTTATTTACTAAAAAATAATTACTTTCATTTACAACACATAGCTCACAAAATCGAAAAAGAAAATGTTTTTTGAGCTTTGGTTGAAAGTTCTTGCGTGTAAGTACACATGAATGAGTAGGCCTGTTGAATGATCCAATATACACGTATATTGCCTTTTAGTTTCACAAAAGTAAAAACAACTTATTTTTGGATCTTTAATCTTAATCCAATAGTTATAAATGCCAAGAATTGGTTTTCGAGTGCATACGCGGTATTTGGGGTAGATGTTTAGACGAAATGGAAGACTAAACAACTAACAACGACTGAAAATGTTAATGACATTCTCATGGCCACGATGAAAACGCAACCTTGTTGCGGGAATATATCCTAAAAATTATGCTTAATGCGGCAATGGATAACACAGGCCTACAAAAAAAATTTTTTTTTGGTGCCGGGAATCTTTGTGATGATTTTAACTATATTTGTAGAGCTGAATCCAAATATGAAATCCGTTTTTATTTAACAGCTCTACTTTTTTAGATATGGCACATCTTACGATTAGTTGTTTTAATATTTGATATATTCCGGAAAATAATTTTCAAAGTTAAATAAATCTACAAGTATACCAATTTGTAACCACTCTGCGGTGTTCCTTTTATTTTCAATAAACTGTCAATAAGTTTTATGTATATTTCTATATTGTAGGCCAATGAGATAATTATTAATATAACATTCCCATATCATCATGTAGAAGATTTTTTACGTAAGTAACAACATATCTATATCTTGAAAACTATAGCCGATAGGAAAAAACTAGTGTCATAATTGGATTCAACACCCCAATTGTTCTTTAAATCAACATTAAAAGCTCCGGCACCAAAAACACTGTTGGCCTGTGTAATTTTTCAATGCAACAATTTCAGAGCGTGAAAATCATTTGCCTAAAGAGTGATTTTTACACTCTGAAATTGTTGCATTGAAATGCATATTAGCGGATGACTCCGTTCAATGTTGCGGCATCTCCCGCAGTTTCTTGGAATTTGGATAATTTTTCGCCAAAAAACACGCTTTTGAAGTAATTCGTTCCAGATATTCTTTTTCCTTTATTTAATTTACAACCATCCAACACCTCGAGTAGAAAACTTCTGTATATGTTGGTAAAGCAAACTTCTTCCCAACAGTTTTCCCGAAAACGGTGGTTCCCAGGCTTAACGGACTAGCGGGTCATAACAAGGAGATTGCCGGGGGCCGCTATTTCAAATCTCACGCATGCTTGCCGTATTAGATAGCGACAGAGATAAAATACCCATTTGGTTGACTGTCAAAATTTACAGGAAAACCAATGACTTCTTCACGAAACACTGCTTGTTTTAATTCCTTTTTCGTGTATAATTGCCTGACGCCCTTCAACGCGGACAATAATTGTCACGTAACATCGTCCCACGACCAGGCTTCCGTGATGATTCGCCTCACTCTATGACAAAGGTGACGATTAACATTCGTTTACATAAACATCGGAGAAAAACTGTATATTTTGGCCGATGGCAGGGTTTAGCTGTACAATGCCTATAAACAGCTTTTAACGTATTATATCATCCGTTTGTAACATATGAAAATATTTTAAAATTTTACTTCAAATCATATGTTGCTAAAACAGCGGAAATATTCCTCATCACAAAATGGCAAGGCATGAATTGTGACAAAATAGGTTGGTTTTAGGTACAGAGCAATACCAACGGGGGAAGGCCTGGGAATGTCACATCAATAATAATTTCAGGGAAAAACAAAAAGAGAGTTAACTCACATGTTGCCAAACTAAAGGTTATCACGCGGTAATGACAATTACTAAGTTAACTATTAAAAATCAAAACAATTATAGTTTCAGGAAAATTTTGGATCCTCACCAAACTATTCTCCATCCAGGTGAATAATAATCACCGCACGTCCTCATGTTATTTGCCATTGCTCAGCTGATGACGTACGATCCCCTGATGTGAAAATATCCTTCAAAACAGCAATCATAATTTCAGGGCTGTTGGTCGAAAGTAAAGTAAGCAGTATGCTATTCGCCCTGGGTTCTTGGAGAGGAAGATAGGCGCAACAGCATCACAGCATTTCATTTTGAATATTGGAGTATGCCTAGGAACGATAAGGAACATTTAACAATATTAATAAATTTTAAAATCAGTAAAATATTCGTGTCTCGGCGAATGAATATATCATCGCCTCCTATATTCAAATTTCACCATATTACATAACACGCTGAAAATTAACACCCCGCCTCCAATGGACTGAGACCTTGATATGGCCGAAGAGGTTGCGCGTTCCGATCATCGATAGATTTCTAATCGCAAGGATAGTGGTAATTTCTCCGGTGGGGTACCTATCGAGAATAGTGCAAGCACGTTGAAGACATAGAACGACCCACGCGGAGTTTTAAACATGATACAAAAAGAGAGGATGTTGCAAGGTGAAATCCGAAGAAGGCGGAGAAATAATTTAGAGGAAAAAATTTTTACTTGGTAAATGGATATCAGTCGTGCGTGTTTCACAACTTCATTCTTTCAGTCATTTTTCTGAAAGGGAGAGATTTATTATTTGATATCAAATTTACAAACATCCTTAGTGGTTGCTCAAATAAAAGCTTCATCGGTTCCGGTCATATTACATACATACCTCTAAGCAAATATCAACAATCAAGCAACGACTAAGTAAGGGGCTGATAACAATATAGCGATCTCAAATGTAGAATTTTAATAAGGTATTTTATTATCACTTGTTTTTACATGCGTAAAAATGATAATCACTTAAGGCATGACTATTATATATTATAGTTCATACTTCATGGATCGTAATTTATTAGTCCAGACAAGCTATACATGACAGAGGTTCATTAGAAATAAAATATGCCATTGTCTCTAGGTTCTCTCTCCAAGTACACTGATACCACTATTGGTATAATTTCAGGCAGTGCACTAAAAAGGAAGCTTTATTCAATCTGTCATGTAAAAGTTATTCTTCAATAATCTTTAAACCACCAGCCTAGATTCTCCCACCTCACATTGTTATATCAGAGTGAGATTTTTTTTCTCTGATGATTTCTGAGCATGATAATTTCAAACAGAGAAGAAACCGAATTCGCAGGTACTCCTAGAAGGCGGTGATCTTGGCCTCCAGAAAAATCGATCCGTTTGTCCTTGGGAAAAGCATTTAGGGTAAAGGCAAGCATTTCTAATGCCTATAAAGGATCCTCCGGCAATCCAAAAGAGTATCACTCATATACTTTTTCAGTATGGATACCACTTTTAGTTTAAAATCTTATTTTTAAAAACACATTGCATTTAGTACCTCTCTGTAAACAACTTTCCTTCTATGCAGCGTTAATACGTTTACTTATTCTAAGTTTAACATTCCACGAAAACATTTCAGGTATGATTTTTTTGCACCTACCCTGAGACATCACACTAAGATCAGAAAATGTATACCTTTCCTCTAGACAACTCGATTCAATGCTGTAATCGTCGAAGCGTGACATTTTTACATTACCATTGGAAAGATGGGTAAAAACGTTTGAAAATATACCTCTGGACTTCTGGTGAAGTGAATAGAATCACAAAAACACGTAGTTCCTAAAATACTGTCAGAGTAGAAATGATGTAGATTGCTTGAACTAAATTCTATGGCACCAGTCAACTAACGGAGTGTGATGTTTTGTGCTTCTGGTGTCTTTTCTGCTCTATAGGAAACCCGAAGTCTTTTTATTCGTAAACTGCCAAGATTTTTCAGGTGACCTGATATTAAAAATTTTACAAGGAAAATCTACTGATATATTTAAGGGAGTATAGCGACAGAATTCACTTGTCTCGGAAGTTTGAATACGACTAAAATTTGATAAACATCAATTTCGGCAAAAGAATTAGTATCAAAGAAAGAGTATGGAGGAGGTAATTGTGTTTCCAGAAGGCTTAACATCCGAAGGAAAGTGAGGAATTTGGATGATTACAATACCAACCAAAATTGGAACATTTATTCCTACAAAGAAAAAGGAAGGAGATCTGTGCGTTAGTTAAAATGATCCTACTGTCTTCAGGAAATTACGGTAGGGAAATATTGCTCCGTAAAATTCATTTGGTATTTTTGTCATTATAAATTTTAATCATTTGAAGTCTCTTGCCCCTTCAATTACGAATTCATTGAGAATTTTTTTAGTTTCTACTTTGCCAAACCGCCATTTGGCGCTGCCATTAACTACTTGGATGGCATTTTGGCTGTCCAATCGTTCCTTCTCATGTCTCATTATGTCACCACGAGCGGAGTCATTTGTTTTGACCTCACTCCTCTCTTCCATGAGCTTTATTTTCAAAAGTTTATATTAATTCCTTACCGAAGTTTGATTGTTGAAAGTCACTCGCTATTTCTTTCGGATTTCACGCTGGGGAAAAAACAAAAAGTTAAACAATCACAAAAACTACGCAAGAGCCAAATTTGCGAAAGAAAGGTTGAATAAAGCGTTGTAAACTTTATCCATGATGCCGAACTAATTGTTAGGCATTCACGGGTGGACGTTCCCAGCGTAACACCTAGAGTTTTCCGTTAGGTCGTAGTTCGTAACGAAGGGCCAAAATACATGGCACGTCCCTGTATAAATTATTTGAGATGTGGGCCCTACTCCTGACTTTCAGAGTCAGATACAAGATCTATGCATACGTGTATGGAGGTCCGCCCCTGTATTTACCTAATTCAAACTAATTATCTATAATTTTCCATGGCCGTGGGCTGGGACGAATGGCCGCAATACATGATACTTCTTGTAAAAATTTGTTCAGATTTCTGATTTTCCGAGTCGAATATGGTGGTCGGTCCGACCCGGTATTTACCTAAGTACCTAACATTTTCCTTATCATGACTGGAGAAATGAAGAACGCTGGTGATTAGCGAGCCATAGCGAAACATCTTGGATAACCTTTCCTCTCCATTCCCAATCGATACAAAACGCTACAGTGAGTAACATTTTCGAACCCACACCATGGACACGATATTATTTATGCAAAGATCTTCTAGGTTTTTTTATTTCGGAAATGTTACTCCGGCTCTGCCGAACATATTCGATGTAAAACCTCGACAATTTATTCAATATTTCCAGAAAAAAAATTATTTTTTTTTCGCAACGTGGTTATGCCACAGTTTACACCTATGAACTATTCTTGCAAGCTAAACTAATTCAAGTACCTTTCGCTGCACCAGTTAACCACCCCGAATATTTGAAGATCAAGCCCAGAATCGCAACCCATCGGTTTAATTCTGCTAGGTCTATACTCTTCCCTTAATGCTCATAGAGGATTTCTTCAGGTGTGTTCCCATAAGAACTTCCAGGGATGACGGAAGCATTAAATTAAAACATTCAAAATGAACTGAACTTTCTAAAGAATTATCGGTTACCAGCATTCCTGATCATAAGAGAGGTTCTCGGCAAAAACACTTAATAAAATTTTAATAAAGTCTTAATAAAGGTCCCTTAAATACTTTTTAACAGAACTTAACAATTCCCCATTGGAACTAATAAGATGTGGAATAGTAGGAACAATTACTAGTGGTAGGCAATAACTTAGACAACATTCCTAAACGATAATGAAGGCAGCCGAATCCACCTGAAGCAACCAAACCTTGGTTCAAGGTAAAGAGCGCCTATTTTAAATAGTCTTCTCTGCGCATATTTAATTTCACAGTTTGCTAAGAATGGCTTTTTCATTTATATTTATACCACAAAAAGATAAAATTCTTTAAAATACCAATTATTCTGCTTTAACTTGAAGCCACAGAGCGAAAATTAATATGCAGCAATGATTTAAATAAACCAGTTGAAATTCAGTTTAAAGATAAGCAGAAGAATACTTCCTCGACATAAAAGTATACGTTCCATGTACTTCCGGCGATAGAAATTCTGCTCTTCCAGCTGCTACCCCATTCTTCTCAGTTCCAATGAGATTCTTCCGTGGCCTTAAAGGTCACCCAGGTAATCAGATGACAGGTGCAAGCGGTATAAAAACATTATGACGAAGGTCTAAGAAGCAACGTGGCGAGGTTCTAATTTCGACGAGTGCAAGCAAACAAAGGCACCCCACCGTATGTGCGCCTCGTCTTCACAACAGGTAGATGGAAATGCCCTACTTCGTTGTACGTATGCTTATACGTAAAGCGCAGCTGCCGACTCTGTCTATTTTTTGTCTTCACGGAGATAAATGGGCAATTGAAGTTGTAACTATGAAATGATTCAGTATAAAAATATTATTTTTGCTAAAATGAGTAAAAAGTTTGCTATAAATGCTATTTTCTTTTCTATTACGCCATTTAAAGAAGAGCGCGGAAATATGTTATCAGCGAGTGAGTGCTCCTCTTACATTCTCACAAATGTTTAAAATATTTAATTTAATTTGACTGTGTATATATTTATACTTTTTTGATGCGATTTAAAGAGGATACAGTGAAAATGCTTTCAATATAAATTAAAATGAAATAAGTTAATCATGAAATTCTCAATACAACAGAAAGAGCGCAGCACAAGAGCAGTCAAAGAAGTGCGAAACGAGAAACACTTGCGGGATTCCTGGGTAATTACGCATAAAGGGAGATATTAAAAGGAGGAAGAAGACAAGAACTCAAGCTACGAATTTGGGAAAGCCTAACAAAAGAAGTTACGAAACCAAGCCATGTCAACGAAATTCTAAGAAGGCCAGGGCATAGAGGACTTTTTAACTGCCGTTAAGATATCAACGGCAAAATAAAAATATTATACGCCATAACATCATAAAGCTACAGAAGTGCCATTTACGAGAAACTAAAATGCCAATAAATGAGATAATAACATGCTAGTAAAAGATTATGACATCAAAACAGATGGAAGCAGAGAATCGAAGAAATGTATGGAGAACCAGAACCTTGGAAGAACTAATGAAAGATCATTATAGAAAGGTCAGTATGAAGAGAAGTCAATTGGAGAGAGCAGGGAAAGACCTAAACAAACGCAAGGCACCAGAGTGGTAAAAATTGGCGGAGATATCATCAAATAATGGGACATAATAGCCCAGTGGATAGTGTTTTACACTACAGACAGCAGGGCCCGAGTTAGATTCCTGGGGACGCCTCTGAGCACCCTCATTTTCACCCAAGCAGTGTGATTTTTCCACCAACAAGTCTTCCTGGAAAATCATAGACAGAAGAGGGAAAGTAACCACCCTCCCTTTCCTGATGTGTGGTTTTTGCATGCTGTTGGGCTTAGTGCTAATTGAACCTCTACTCTCACCATCAAACTGACATTCGGGTTGAAGCTGTGGTTAGGCTTGATTTATCATCAAATATTTCTAGATCCAAATAGTTTTTTAGTTTAGTTCTTAGTTTAGATTAGTTCTTACAATCAAAGGATAATGGGGAATGCAGTGGTGGAAGGGAGAAACTGAAGTGAGAAGGGGCACTATGGTTTAGGAATATGGAATGACCATGAAGGAGGAAGCAATATATGCCTACAGGAAATGGGTTTTAATTTAACAAACACCTGGTTTAAACATTGCAACAGACATAGATGTAAAATGGAAGACTGTAAACACAGAGTTAGGCAAAATGAAGTACAAAGAGTTTAACAATAAATTGAGACGGGCAACAAATAAAGCGAAAGAAGCATGGTGGAAAACACAATGTGAGGCTATGGAAAGCCTAGAGAGAAAGGGTGAAATTGGTGCGCTCTACAGCAACATTAAGCTATTATCAGTAAGTAAAGAAGGGAAGATCTGTGCTAACAAATAAAGATAAGTGGGGTAAGATAATAGTTGAACCAGGAAAAATCCAAGAGAGATGGAAGGAATATATAGAAACACTGTATGGTAAAGAACTTAGGTCGACAAGGTTAGACATAGAAAAGGAACATGACGTAGAGGAAGATAGCATAGGACCTGACATATTCGACGACAAGGTAGAAAAGGCATTAAGGGAGATGAAACTGATGACCAGGCTTTGGTTTGCCAGTCGGCCAAGGGGTTGAAAATGTTGCTGAGTGAATTGGAAATTCAGTGCAACAGATATGGGATGAGAATCAATATTAATAAAACAAAGGTTATGTGATTTTCCAGAAAGAAAAAGGCTAAGAAAAATATTAAAATAGGAGGGGAAAAAATAGAGCAGGTAGAACAGTTTACATGTCTCAAAAGTGTTTTGGACCCACTCAGCCAAAGTAGTAGGGATGTAAGGAGAAGAATTGCACAAGGCAAGGAGGCTTTCACAAGGAAGAGGGAGCTGCTGATGGGGACGTTGTGTAGGGATGTCAATTAAAGACTCATAAAATCTCTGATATGGAGCATAGCTATGTACGGCGTGGAGATGTGGTCACTGAAGCAGGAGGATGGACATAGATTGGAGGCTTTTGAAATGTGGGTGTGGAGAAGACTGGAGAAGGTGAAATGGGCCGAAAGGAAAACAAAGAGGAAGTACTAGGTATGGTGGGCGTGGAGAGGGATTTGTTGGGAGAAATCCTATGGAGGCAGGAAAAATGGATGAAAGGCATATTGAGCAGCAGTGGGATGTTGAAGACAGTAATAGAGGGGAGAATGTTAGGCAAACAATGAAAGGGAAGGAACAGGATAGGGATGTTGGACGGGATGAAGGGAGGAAGGAAGTACATAGAGATGGAAAGGGACCTGATGCAGAGTATGTTGCTCGATTGTGTTTTGTTCGGAGTCGCAAGATATTTAGTTGATGGATGTGTCCATTCAAAAACCTATCTTAACCGGTAGATTACCTTATAATAATAATCTGCAAACCTGACAATCATCTCTCAGCCTACTTTCATTCCCAGCTGCAGCCCTTCCATACCCTCAACATTTCCTTGGTATATATGTTGAAAAGTACCACTGAACCTATCTTACTCCCCTGCCAATCATGGCCCTGATTCTCCTTCTGCTACTCTTACCTGTGCTATCTGATTGATGTATAAGTTTCACATTAGTCACATTTCCTTCCAGGTCACTCCCATTTTCTGCATTATTTCCATAACTTTGTCCACTATACATGGATGAATACCTTCTCAAAATCCAGGAAGTACATGGATGCATCCTAATTATATTCAATACTCCTTTCTACTAATGCATCTATCACTACAATGGCATCATGCATTTCTACCACCTTTGCTGTCCGAGAAATTTAATTTATCATTCTACAGTCCTCACATAAAGCTGCTGCTTTACACTATTTTTGGATTGGATTCAAAATTGGCCTAAGAAAATCTTCTTTTGCCATGTGTTCTACATAAATACTGCACATAAGTTAAAAAAAAATCCCACTTTTCCATTTTTGCCAAAACTTTTTAATAATTTCATGTAAATATCACTTACTCCTACTCTTTTGTTTGACTTAATCTCCCTTAGCACTTTTAATTGCTCCTGGAGCCAAGCTATCCTCATCAATGTAGCATTTTCTTTCTATAATAAACTTGCCATCCTAATATCTTTACCATTATGCTCTTCTAAGCATTCTTTCCACTGCCCACAAATCTGTTGAGGCTCTATTGATAAATTCCATATTTATATTTATGTGTATATATATTTATATACATATATAAAAAAAACCATAAACACAGCAATCAACCCAAAGGTCGGTTTAGTAAATGATGGTAGAGCTCACCCATGTACAAAGCCCAACGGCATGTGAATATTCACAAATCAGGGTCGGGGGCCAGTTCCTTTCCCTGTATCGGTTATGGTTTCCCAGGAAGATCTGGTACCCGAAAAATCACATAGTTTGGGTGGAGCTGCAGGTGCCCAGAGTGCCTTGCCTGGGAATCGAATAATATATATATATATATTTCTACATTCAAACCCGAAATCCTGCCATATGGTGAACAAATATTCATTCACACAGAAATAGATATAAGGAAAGGGGATAGGAACACACATAAAGGACGAACACATATGTATATATACACACACATACATATATACTTATATGTATAATAGTAAATTGACGAAGTTTAAAAAGCAAAATCACAGAATATCATCACCATATTCAAAGCACAGACGGAGATATAATTATTGGGACAGAAAGCTGGATAACCCCTGACGCTGTTGATGGTGAAATTTCCCCAAAATCCTTTCCCATTTACAGAAATAACAGAATAAATAGAATCGGGGGTGGTGTCTTCATCGGAGTTAAAAATTCTTGTGTCAGCAGGGCTGAGGTAATTCCGGGTAATGGTTTGGAAAGTGTTTGGTGCTCAATTATAAGTCCTCAATCCAAAAGAATTTGTATATGTGAATTTTACAGACCGCCAGTCAACAGAGACAATTCAATACTAGAATTAAATCAGTAAATAAAAGGTTTTTTATCTCAACACATTGATGGCAAAGTTTTTAGCGGTGGAGATTTCAATGTCCCATCTATTGACTGGATCACATATAGTTTCCAAATGGGCAGCAAAGACAAAGATATCTGCAAATCACTATTAAATTCTTCTAATTCAAACTCGTTGAATCCACTGGTCACTTGACCAACTAGGGGCGAAAATATTCTTGTAATTATTCTAAGATATCTGGCCAAATATATTGGTAAGATTAATGAATATACATGTTACAGAAAATAGGAGTAGATTGTAGGGATAAGTGACTTGTCTGCACCCTATACTTTCAAACTATCCACTACTGGTCTCAATATAGAGTTACAATTGCAGCATATGAAGACTGGTGTGCATATAAAAACAACAGTTATCTTATAGCTAATATATCACCCTCCTCCCTGGCAGAAGTATGACTAAAAAAATTACCATATACATACAAACTAAATATTCTAGTGCATTAGTGTATGAACATGAGTAGAGTTGGGCAAGAATACAAAAAATCATATAAATACACTGCAAATGCTTTCTAAAGCATCACTCAGAATAGTATTGTATCTTGTAAAATTAAAAAATAGGTTGCAAAATCCATTTAAAATTCAGTTATTGTGAGTTTGTGGCAATGGGAAAACCTAGCAAAAAGAGAAAATAATTGCACTGAAGAAAACAGCACCATGGAGAAGGTAATTCTCCTGGCTGATTTCTGAGGGAAAGGCAAAGGAAGGGAGATATCAATATTGGGCTGAGCACCAGATTTTGAGTTACCTGTACATTGTGGCACCAACAGCACTGCCTCCTCAATTTGTTCACAAGTCACATTGCATTCGAAAGCTTGTTTGATATAATCAATAGAGGCTATGATATCACATCCATGAAAACACACATCAAATGTTTTGGAACCACAATAGATGCCTGGGTAATGTTGTAGCACCTTAACACGGTGGAAGGGCTGGTGTTCTGTTCCTAGACGTCACTGCATTGGTGGGTATTTTCAAGTAAATCTAAAACTACAATTGTTTAAACTATGTGCTCACTATAATTAAACCCTGTCTCCAGCATAAATACATTACTTTATCCCCAAGATTACTCCTAAACCACGGTGCCCTACCTCACTCCCATTGCCAACCACCTCTTTCTAATCCCACATAGCTATTAAATGCATCCTCCCACACATGCCTCCAATTATTTCCTCTATCCAATTGAAACCCTTCTTCATCTTCATCACAATTGGTTGTTTGCAAGTAGCCCAGAAAAATTATCTAATCTTGATTGAACTTTTACTTCTATTGACAATATTTTATGACTTCCCTGCTCTGGTGTTCATTATGCTTCTTCCTACTTGTTTGTTCAAAACTATGGCCCCACCTCACTCTCTTCTCCCTATGTCTTTTACTCTGGAATTGACAATCCAATTATTCCGGCTGGCCATGCACTTCTCCTTGCACAGCACTACAATGCCTTTATTTTCTCCTTCATCTTCTGCTTCAAATTTCCTATTTTACATCTCCTCAACATGGTTCTAACATTTCAAGTCCCAATTCCAATTGGTTTGGCCTGATACTGCTTTAATTTCCAATTGGAAAGGATTACATTCGATGAAGATGGGGGAAACATTGACTCTTCCACTGAAAGGCATGAGACACAGCCTTGTGGGTCAGGTTCTGTAGGTTCCACGACTCAATTTGGGTTCAACAGAAGGTTGTGGGATAAATAATGGCGGTGGTTTCTCATTGCCTTCCTCAATTGTTTTTAAATCACTAGCATGTTGGGTGTATATAATTGTGCACGCACACATCATGCTAATATATACATACTCCACTGACCGAAATTCTGGCATTGGAGTTGTTACGACTATAATATTATATTGGCTCAGGAAATCATTCAAAGTAGGAAAACTGCAATTATTATATAAAGAACAGGGCAAACTACTATTATGTTTTCAAACTTCCATGCAAATATAAAAGAGGAAAACAAAAATTTGAGTATGTTAAGAACACTTGGAAGAAGTAAAAGAAAACCAGATGTTGATGAACAAGCCCATAAGAAACAACAAATGTCGACATAATAAGAAAAGTGTTAGCGACAGTGAAACATCTCATATTCTAAGACGTATGCCTCGGGGGCATTACAAATGACATGAAGATACAATGGGTGTCTGAGGTGTATCGAATTGTGCCAGACACCCTAATGAGGCTAATTATTTAACGACAATCTGATATACGCATGCGATTCGAAGTATGAAAATGTTGACAGAAATTGTTGCACCTGTCAGACATGGGTCACTGGATTATACACTAAAAATCTCTTTGCATCTGAACACATAAGAAACGATTTGGAGAAGAATACAAGCTTCCCGAGAGGACTTGTAGGGAAAAATATGACGCGTCTGAGGCCAATAATGTTTTGTGGGCAATGAAACACCAGTGCCATTTGTTGTAATTTTCATGATTTCTACACACTTAAAACAATTACATGCTGACAACATATAATATCACATCAAAATCTGGGGATTGTTTTGAAGCATATCTCGCTCTCATTCCGTGTGATAGATAGATTTCATATTATTACATTTGAGGGCTGCCCAGTGATCAACAATTAAGTACTCCTGAGATGACGTCAACCAGTGGCGGGATCTTTTGTCTACTGTATAATAATATAAGATAATGACTGCATTAAATGCCGTAGACAAACTTCGACCAATTTGAGAATAAATGACATTCTTTTCAAATGCCAATAGATTCATTTGCTAAGTAAAATACTCCTAACGCTCTTAACTCAGGATTACGCAATTCGAATAGCCCGTTAAACATTTCGTTACTTCACTGTTTTATAGGTTCCTTGCGTTTGGCGTGTTTTTGCTTGCTAAAGTATTTTACTGTGGAATAAAAAGTTATATTACGCATGATCGCCGATGAAAATATACAGTTTACGTCGGCTCTTGTTTAAAGATATCAAAATCTGAATGACAAATACTTGTAGCAATGGCTGAGAGGGCAGACATTCCTGAGTCGACTACTACTTTAGTGAATAGCGAGGACCAGTCGGAGGTAATTTATGATATTATTTACAGCTATTTGCTCCTACTCTTCCTGAAGGTCACTCAGATCCAGGCCACCTTAAATCTTTGCTTTAGAACAGTGTGTCTCAAGTCACCTTTTGTTGTTCTCATCTGTTTGAAGAATTAGTGTAACTGAGATAAGACATTTTAAGACAAGATCAAAGTGATATTCTTTTGTGATAAGATTTAAGTAGTCTTACTATCATAAAAGATAATAGCGTAATGTATAATACAATTCTGAGTATCATAATTTATTTTTGATGACTTCTGTTTTGGTGTGCTACGACGCAGTATTTCTTCACCGATAACTTTTCTGGTTTTACAATGTTTTTGTTGCCGTTTTACCGGGGTAGTAATCAAATAGCTCTACGATTGAAGACACGTTACATATGTGCCCAGAAATGTATGTGTACTGTCCCAAACAAAGACTTGGACCATCGAAAACCTCTAGCTGGAGTTCGTATTTTAGATTTAAGTCGTATAGTAATGGGACCTTATTGCACTATGACATTAGGCGATCTTGGTGCAGAAGTAATTAAAGTTGAGCGGCCTATTATCGGCGACGAAACAAGAAGATGGGGTGTTCCAGTAACTGGTGGAGAAACCTCGTACTTCCTGGCAATCAACCGCAACAAGAAGAGCATCTGCATCGACTTTAAATCTGCCGAAGGCCGAAAAGTGTTATTGGATTTAGTGAAAGTCAGCGATGTTTTAGTGGAAAATTATGTGCCAGGAAAATTAGACGCCCTAGACTTAGGCTATAAGAGAATCCGAGAAGCCAATCCCTCTCTTGTGTATGTCTCACTAACTGGATATGGACTAGATGGGCCTCATGCGTCGCGGCCTGGTTACGATGTTATCGCTGCGTCAGTTGGGGGTCTTCTTCACATCACAGGTCCAGAAAATGGAGAACCATGTAAGATTGGTGTGCCTATGACAGATATTTCAGCTGGTTTATATGCACACGGTGCGATTTTAGCAGCTCTTTACCACAGAGAAAAGACTGGACTTGGGGAACGAATAGATGTCAACTTACTGTCTACCCAAGTAGCTTGTTTGGCAACAGCAGCTTCTGCTTGGCTAAACGCAGGTGAGGAAGCCAAGCGTCGAGGTTCATCACATGACTGGATTGTACCATATGAAGCATTGGAGGCGAAGTGTGCTGGAAGGATTACCATCGGAGCAGGAAGTAATGCTCAATTTTCTGCTTTATGCAGTTTGATAGGATTAACTCATTTAATAGACGATCCGAAATACAAAACTAACATTCTAAGAGTTGAAAACAGGGAGACCTTGATGGCTGTAATACGAGCAAAATTTAAGGAGAAGACAGTGAAGGAATGGTGTGTGATCTTGGATGGAGCACCTTTCCCATATGGTCCTGTTAATACTATCCCACAAGTATTTGAAAACCCGCAAGTGAAGCATTTGGATTTAGTTAAAAGTGTGAATCATCCTAAAGTTGGTACTGTTAACATTGTTGGTCCCCCAGTACGATACACCAATATAAGTAATGAAGTGCATTGTACTCCTCCACTACTTGGAGAGCATACGGTTGAGATTTTGCAGACAGTCCTAAATTACTCCCAAGAAAGAGTGGATAACCTATTCAAAAGTAAAGCTGTGAATTGAATATAAATGAAATGCAAGATATAATGAGGTTGAAAATTTATTATGATAATTGAATCATTGTTCTTGGTAGGTAGTGACTCTAATTTTATGAAACGGGATCATTAAGAACTATAATTTTTGCTCCAAGGTATTAGGTTAGCATGTGGCACTTAAAATCCACAATAGTCACAATTTGTGAATGGAATATTTAGGTGTACTTATTGCCCTTAGGAAATAAATTGATTTGAACTCTTGATTTTTCTTGTTTTCTTCACAAATATTTTCATAGCAAAAAACTTAAAATACATTTTTTATTGGTGATTGACATTTTATTGGTACTATTGGTGATTGTAATTTATATGATAGTTTTTATAACTATATTTTTTTAAATATTGCTGATCATTGCAATCAGTATCACTAATGTATTCTTAAATTCCCCCGCTGCCTCAAGTATGGCCAATTATTAATTAAATATATTATTTTTTGATCATGTGACATTTGGCTACCTAACACATAAGGTTACAAGTTTCATCATGTAAAAAATCCCCTTTACTGTGACTTCCATTTATTCTCCCAGGCTTGAAAGGTGGCTGGCTAAAATTCAGTTTGGGCATGAATATCAACCCCTCGTATTTTAATTTTTAAAAATATTTTAAATAAAACAGTTTCTGGCGTAACTTGGTGGAAAATCTTCTTACTGACTTTTAATAATCAAACCACTTTACTTTTCCGCATAAACTGTAATTTTTACAACCCAGGTTTCATTATAGCATAACATCATCAGGTCAACTGATGATGTTATGCTATAACGAAACCTGGGTTGTAAAAATTAAAAAGTTTATGTGGAAAAGTAAAGTGGTTTGATTATTAAAAGTCAGTTAAAATATTTTTTTCAAAAAAGTGTGTGTATGCTGTAGAGAAGAGATTTACATGAGTGTAAAACTTATGATTAACTGGTGAACATGTCATCCATCATTAAAAGTTATAGTCTAAGTATAGCTTATCATATTAAGTATTAGTCTCTACGTGATATGGGCTATGATAATGTTGGAAGGTAACTAATTCGTTGAAATATGTACTGAATAAAGGTTTTGTCATACCTAATAATGGTTTTGTTGTTTGGTGATTGCCATCTAAAGCTTAACAACATTGTGTTTTCTGGCTCATATGCATCAAGTGGTCATGTGGTGTTCCCTAAACATCGTGTGTATTGGTGTTTAATGGCTTCTAAACTAGGACCATAGGAGTTCTACATACACTAATAGTTAGTGTGAGGTACAGGAAATAAATTTTTTAAAGTGACTATTTTTTCCATATTTTATCATTTTTCTATCGTATTTTGTGTGAAATTTTATATCTTGGAAGTATTTATGATGGAAAAATTTTCCATCCCCTTAAATAATAGTATGTATTTTATAATGATATTACTTACAGACAAATGAACGATTAATATTGAGGCTAAAACTTCGGAAACCTGAATCGAAGAAAAAAGTTCAATGGAAATCTGGGACAGTGGACAATGAACATATGAATAAGAAGAAGTCCAAATGTAAGTCAGTACAAATTAGTTATTAACTACCTTATTGTTCACTATTTCATCTTACTATATGAGACTCCTCTGGCTTCCCACCCCGAGGGTCCAGATTCAAATCCTGGTGGTTGCTGCATTTTTCAGTGGTATCCTAATCCCTATTTGGGGTGCAATATGGAGAGCGTTTTAAGTTATTGAGCTTTCCATCAGATGGGTTGTTAAATTGTGGACTCCTTGGCACCTTTCGTCAAGAGTAAGCTTATGTTACTGCCAGGTTTCTCTCCACCTTCCATTCCCTGATTATCCTACATCTTACTGAATTACCCACCTACCCCTTCTGAGACAAGTGACATTTGATGTTGGTTGCTTTCCCTAATAACTACTGCTAATATGAGACTGCTGAAAATGCAGTATCTTTGAGATAAAAATCTGTATGAACAAAACGAACTTATTAACTTAAAATATGTTGAAAGTGATTTGTTATCAGGTTGGATTTCTTTGAGAACAGGTTTTCTTTTTCGTAATTTTTGGTATAGTTTCTTTTTGGTCTGGACGTTTTGGGAAATATAATTTGCTTTCTGTAAAAAGATGTACGTAGATGTAACCTCATTTTTCCATAAATAGATGAGTAATTTTTTATTATGAACAGCATTTTGATCATTGTATACTATACTTTTTTAAATTTATTACCAAGATATTATTTTTAGAAGATTACTTAAGTGTGTA